>CM060925.1:429341298-430555584 GCA_030737875.1 Allium sativum | reverse complement strand
CATGTTTACAGTATTTCTTGGGTTTTGACATTTTATGAGCCGATTGGCTAGTCGCTTGGTTTTTCGTTTTCTTTTGGATTGGTGAGGGCCCTATGAGGCAAGTTGTGGTTTTAAAGGTCTCCCCGTACAAAGGAGGTTATGGCGAAATTTTTCGAAAATATAGGGTGTTAGCCAAATTTTTGAAGAATTTGAAAATTCTTAGAAACTGAAAAGTTGAAGAATGAAAGCCAGAATGAAAGTTGAGTTGGTTAGTTAAACAACTTTCAGCTCCGTTCCTTTTCGAGGACAAAAAGATTTTAAGTGGGGGAGATCATAACAACCCAGATTTTCAGAACTAATTTAAAATTTTTATTTTAGCTATTTTAATGGATTTTGAATATTTAAAATGATTTATTTTAAATAATAACAACTAAAAATTTATTTAAATCGAAGGTCGAAAATATAAATTTATTTTAATTATTGTTTATGGCAAAAAATGTCGTAAACACCAAAGATTCCAATTACTAGGAATAGTTGATTAGGTCGTATATATAAGAGCATGAAAAAGGTAAATGACACAAGAGATTTATAGTGGTTCGGCCTCGTGTGGGGCCTAGTCCACTTTGAAACGTTGTTGGAATTTTATTAATTACAAAAGATTACAAGGTTGAGCCCATCACATGACACCTCATTACACTTGCTTGTAGGCTAGGTGATGTCATCATTATCATATATGATGTCATAATTGGCACATATTAAGGAATATTGGAAAAAGACACTTTTGCCTTGCTTCTTCCTTAAAGAGGAGATGCCATTAATGGAGCTCTCACGAAGTCTCAAGGTCCCAAAAATCCTCCCCCTTGAAGTGTAAGGTCATGGGGTATTTATAGGACAAAGATTAGATAGGAGTAAGTGAAAATGAAGGCCCACACCCAATAATTCGCGCCTAACTTACACATATGCCAGAATTTCGCACTCCGCCACTTGGGGTGCAAATTTCGCACCTCGTGGGGTGCGAAATTCGCATCTCATGGGGTGCGAAATTTGCACCTCGTGGGGTGCGAAATTCGTACCTCATAGGGATGCAGGATTCTGGCCTGTAGGAGTGAGAAATTCACACCCCAGGGTACGAATTTCGCACCACTGCGGGGTGAGAATTCTGTACCCTGCTAGATGCGAATTTCGCACCCCTGAGGGGTGCAAACTTCACACCCCGAAGGGTACGGAGGTCGCTTATTGGAGGGTGCAGAGGTCCTAGGCATAGATGCTCTGGTAGCTTACGGTTCCAGTTCAGGTCTCGGACTGGGAGGTCTTTTGTTGGCGCGATCCTTCTTCAACCTATTTCCTACGCTCCTAGATGTCCTCATGACCTTGACTCCATGCGATGGGCTAAGTTGAGCATGCCCTGCGTACTTTTGGGAACCGGACCCAAAGGCTGGTTGACATTTGCCCCCCAAAGTATGTCTTGTCTTGACATGATGTGCTTTGAATTGGTTAAGATAGTAGTCGGATTGTCGACTTATCCTGTTAAAGAAGAACAGATGTTAATTGTAGGGTTTGCTTGCTGCAGACTTGCGATCGAGCTGGTGTTGGTACGACATCGTGCTTACGTCGCTAAGTATTCGCAATACGTGGCCTTTGCGTGTTTACGATGGTCAATATGTGCACGGAATACGAGTACGTGAGCGCGTGGCGCGACGCTTTGGAGTGCAGAGGTACGAGAGTTTTTTCTCTCTGTTTTTTTTCTTTGGCCGCCATTGTTGTGAAAGCTTCAGAACTCAACACTTTTAATAGAACCTAGGTAATGAACGGGTCGAAGGAAAGTAAGAAAAGGGAGGTCGCAGTGTCGAGATCTGAAGGAGCCTCGAAAACCCGACCCTACCTAGAGGCTCGAGCTCTCGAACCCATAGGGGGTTCGAATTTTTGAACCTGGATGGTTCGAATATCCAAACCTCCAGGGTTCGAATTTTCGAATGTGGGCGGTTCGAATCTTCGGACCCTGACGGGGTTCGAATATCCGAACCTATGGGGTTCGAATTCTCGAACCTGGATGGGATTCGAATTTTCGATCCTTAAGGGGGTTCGGATATTCAACCCCCGGGGGTTCGAATTTTCGAACCCTGGGAGGTTCGAATTTTCGAACCCCGAGGGAGGTTCTAGTTACTAAGTCCTGAGGCAAGCTTGATCTTTGGGCTAGGTCGATCTGGCACGGTTGCTTCACGCTACCCATTGGCGGGGGGTTGCTTCTTTTCTACAGAACTTCAATCTCCTGCATCCCCGCCCTTAGTTTCTTATACCGTTTGTTTGCTTGTATGACTACGCCTAGTGCATACGCAGTTACTTGTGCGGACAGGGAGTTGGACCTTTCACATAGGATAGCGCATATACATGAACTGTAACCGAACTGGTGGCCTGTTTAATTTTTCTTTGTACATCTTGATTTTGCATGACACTGCACACAATTTTTAGTTCTCACCAACATGAGGGGTACAGGTTGTTCCCCTTGCAATGTCTAATACTGGTATATTAAAGTATAGCTAGCGATGCAAACAAGATCAAAGACCGAGAAGACCTTGGAGGCCGAGGCTTCCCCCCCATCGTCACATACATCTGATTCTACCAATAGCAGTAGCTCTAGTGGCAGCGATCTTGAGACTACTGAAGGGTCCGTCCCTTCTCAATCGGCTAGTTCACCTGAAGTATCTGATCACGGGGAACAAACTGAGATGTTATATTCTCCGGTCATACGCGAAGAGGTTGAGAATGTGGACATCATGGGTGGAGATGCACTAGCAACTCCAGTTGCTCCGGATATGTTGCCTGATACTGTTATCTTGGAAAATCTGACGGACTCAGTACCGTCGCGCCTGGATGCTACAGAAGTTGCGAAAATGGCGCAGCTGTTAAATATTCCGGTATGCGATGCCCATGCACCGGGTGAGGGTGAAAGAGCTCACGCACCGCCGAGGGTTTGACTGCTTGGAATATACAAGCCTGTTTCGCGAGATGCGTGTCCCCAGCCAACGACTTTATTCGGGAAATGCTTTCCTACTTCCGCCTTGCACCTTCGCAACTGCATCTGAATGCTTGCTCCTTGCTCCTAGGCACGTACGTCCTATACTGAGAGTATTTGAACATGGAACCCACCGGAGAGGACATTCGGTATTTTTTCATCCGGAGGAGAATGTCTAGTGGATCACCCTCTCAATGGTTCCTGGAGGCGTCGGCCACCACCAAATTCTTTGTCGGGAAGTGGCCCAGGCCCTCAGTGATTAATTATGATTGGTTCTTCGTGCGTTCCCTCCCGGATTCGCAAGGAGATGGATAGAAGGGAGTACCTATTTTCGAACTCCGTTTCCTGCTACAAAATTATTGGATCTCGTGTCTTATCATTTTTTGATCACGGTAGGGAATCCAGAGGCACCCACCGGTGGGGAGTACCAACAACGTCTTAATGCTCTGCGAGCGATCACGGAAGATTTTCGCAAAACTGATATTGTGACGAGCCCAGAGCGCCTTCGCCGTGCCGGGCTGCTCCTGGATGATCGGGCTGTAATTAGGCCTACTGTGGCAAGTAGTGTGCCAAATAAGGCTGTGGTGAAAGACCTTGTGACCCGTAGTCAGAAAAGAAAGTTGCCCGCTACGGGGCCCAAGCCAAAAAAGGTTGTAAAGTTCTAGGGAGATGTTGGCAGAGATGGTGCTCGCAGTGAGGAGGCCGCATCTGGGGATAAGGGTTCGATGACTATTCCCGTCCCGCCTCCGGCAGAGGGAGCGGGAGTGTCGATCAGGCCATTGTCCCCAGTGACCGCTTCTGGAGCCGCGACTCCACTTGAAGATGAAAGCTAGTTTGATGGCTTGAATAAACTTGACCTAGATATATCCCCGTGGTTGACTCCGGCTGGCATGGATGACTTAGCTCTCGCTGCGGAGGAATTAACTCCTTCGAGTGGAGCACAATCTGGTTTGTTGAGAGAACACTTAGGGCATACACTCATAACAATTGCATAGCATAACGATTCCTCTGAATGCACCACTTGACTGGTCTTATTTCTTTCTCTTATCAGGTGATATGGCTAGAGGACAAGGAGGACGAAGTCACAGATCTGGAGACCGACGACGACCTCTGAGGGCTTTTCCTGACGCCTTTAGGAGAGGGGCTAGTTTGTATGGGTGAGGCCCCACCCTCATAGGATCATAGTAGTGAGATCCGTCTACCAAATAGACCCTAATTGCCTTCATCTCCTCCTCCCCCCTCCTCCAATCCGAGTGACTATGGGAGATTCCCATCTTGAATTAGGGGGATCGAGGCACGTGCCCGCAACAACCCCTTCTCCTACCATTTCTGAGGCTCCTGTTCAATCTACTAAGGGGAAGGAGCCATCGCTTGCTCGGCCAAGGTCGGATGAGGCGGCTGTGATAGAGATGGGAGATCTAACAGAGGCTCAGGTTTCGAAACTTTCGATTGAGGAGCGGAAAGCATTCTTCAAATATTACTTCCCGCGTCATTACTTTGATGAGCTGAAATTTATTCCCGATCTCCGCCCCGCCCCATCTAGGGAGTCTGGGGAAATATGGATGCACGTGAAGGCTGCGTATCACCTAGCTAATGAACTCACAAAATGTTGACGGCAAAAAATATCGTAAACACCAAAGATTCCAATTACTAGGAATAGTTGATTAGGTTGTATAGACAAGAGCATGAAAAAGGTAAATGACACAAGAGATTTATAATGGCTCAGCCTCGTGAGGGGCCTACGTCCAATTTGAAGCATTATTGGAATTTTACTGATCACAAAAGATTACAAGGTTGAGCCCATCACATGACACCTCATTACATTTTCTTGTATGCTAGGTGATGTCATCATTATCATATATCATGTCATAATTGACATATATTAAGGAATATTGAAAAAGACACTTTTTCCCTTCTTCTTACTCAAAGAGGAGATGTCATTAAAGGAGCTCTCGTGAAGTCTCAAGGTCCCAAAAATCCTCTCCCTTGAAGTGTGAGGCCATGGGGTATTTACAGGACAAAGATTAGGTAGGAGTAGGTGAAAATGGAGGCCCACACACAGAAATTCGCGCCTGACTTGCACATATGCTTGAATTTCGCACCCTGCCCCCTAGGGGGCGGTTTTCGCACCTCGTGGGGCACGAAATTCACACCTCATGGGGGGTGCGAGATTCTGGCCTGTAGGGGTGCGAAATTCGCATCCTATGGTATGAATTTCACACCCCTGCGGGGTGCGAATTCTGTACCCTACTGGGTGCGAATTTCGAACCCGGTGAAGTTCGAATTTCACACCCATGAGGGGTGCGAATTTCGCACCCTGAAGGGTACGGAGGTCGCTTATTGGAGGGTGCGGAGGTCCTGGGCATAGATGCTCTGGTAGCTCATAGTTCGAGTTCAGGACTCAGACTGCGAGGTCTTTTTTTGGTGCAAACCTTCTTTAACCTGTTTCCTTCGCTCCTAGATGTCTGCCTGACCTTGACTCCATGCGATAGGCTGAGTTGAGCATGCCCTGTGTGCTTTTGGGAACCGGACCAAAAGGCCGGTTAACATTTTCCCTCAATGTACATCTTATCTTAACAAGATGTGCTTTGAATTGGTTAAGATAGTAGTCGGGCTATTGACTTATCCTGTTAAAGAAGGACATATGTTAATAGTAGGGTTCGCTTGCTGCACACTTGCGAGTGAGCTGGTGTTGGTGCGGCAACGTGCTCACGTCGCTAAGTATTCGCGATGGTCGATTTGTGCACGGAATACGTGTACGTGAGTGCATGGTGCAACACTTTGGAGTGTAGAGGTACGAGAGTTTTTTCTCTTTTTTTTTGCTGCCATTGTTGTGAAAGATTTAGAACTCAACACTTTTAATTGAACCTAGGTAATGAATGGGTCGAAGGAAAGTAGGAAAAGGGAGGTTGAAGGGTCGAGATCTGAAGGAACCTCGAAAACCCAACCTTACCCAGAGGCTCGAGAACTTGAACCCACAAGGGGTTCGAATTTCGAACCTGGATGGTTCGAATATCCGAACCTCCAGGGTTCGAATTTTCGAACCTGGGCGGTTCGAATCTTCAGACCCTGATAGGGTTCGAATATCCGAACCTATGGGGTTCTAATTCCCGAACCCGGATGGGATTCGAATTTTTGAACCTTAAGGGGGTTCGGATATTCAAACCCCACGGTTTTGAATTTTCGAACCCTGGGAGGTTCGAATTTACGAATCCCAAGGGAGGTTCAAGTTACTGAGTCCCGAAGCGAGCTTGATCTTCATGCTAGGTCGATCTGGCACGGTTGCTTCATGCTGCCCCTTGGCGGGGGGTTGCTTCTGTTCTACAGAACTTCGATCTCCTGACTCCCTGCCCTTAGTTTTGTATACCGCTTGTTTGCTTGTATGACTGCGCCTAGTGCATACGCAGTTACTTGTGTAGACATGGAGTTGGGCCTTTCACATAGGGTAGCGCATATACTTAAACTATAACTGAACCGTCAGCCTATTTAAGTTTTCTCTGTACATCTTGATTTTGCATGACAATGCACGCACTTGTTAGTTTTCACCAACATAGGGGGTACATGTTATTCCCTTGCGATGTTTAATACCGGTGTATTAAAGTATAACTAGCGATGCAAACAAGATCAAAGACTGGGAAGACCTTGAAGGCCGAGGCTTCCCCCCTGTCGTCACATACATCTGATTCTAACAACAACGGTAGCTTGAGTGGCAGCGAGCTTGAGACTACCAAAGGGTCCGTCCCTTCTCTATCGGCCATTTCACCTGAAGTATCTGATTACGGGGAATAAACTGAGAGGCTATATTCTCCGGTCATACGCGAAGAGGTTGAGAATGTGGACATCGTGGTTGGAGATGCACTGGTGGCTCCAGTTGCTCCGGATATGTTTCCTGACGTTGTTATCTTGGAAAATCCGACGGACTCAGTACCGTCGTGCCTGGTTGTTATAGCAGTTGCGAAAAGGGCGCAACGGTTCAATATTCCAGTGGGCGATTCCCACACACCGGGTGAGGGTGAAAGAGCTCACGCACCGCCCGAGGGTTTGACTGCTTGGAATAGACAAGCCTGTGTCGCGGGATGCGTGCCCCCAGCCTACGACTTTATTCGGGAAATGCCTTCCTACTTCCACCTTGCACCTTCGCAACTGCATCTGAATGCTTACTCCTTGCTCCTAGGCACGTACGTCCTATACCGAGAGTATTTGAACATGGAACCCACCAGAGAGGACATTCGGTATTTTTTCACCCTGAGGAAAACGTCTAGTGGACCATCCTCTCAATGGTTCCTGGAGGCATCGACCACCACCAAATTCTTTGTCTGGAAGTGGCCCAGGCCCTCAGTGATTAAGTATGATTGGTTCTTTATGTGTTGCCCTCCCGGATTCGCAAGGAGATGGATAGAAGGGAGTAAGTATTTTCGAACTCCGTTTCCTGCTACCAATTATTGGATCTTGTGTCTTATCATTTTTTTTATCGCGGCAGGGAATCTAGAGGCACCCACAGGTGGGGAGTACCAGCAACGTCTTAATGCTCTGTAAGCGGTCCCAGAAGATTTTTGCAAAACTGATAATGTGATGAGCCAAGAGCGCCTTGGTTGTGCCGGGCTGCTCCCGGATGATCAGGCTATAATTAGTCCCGCTGTGGCAAACAGTGTGCCAAAGAAGGCCGTAGTGAAAGACCTTGCGACCCTTGGTCAGAAAAGAAAGTTTCCCGTTGCGGGGCCCAAGCCAAAAAAAGTTGTAAAGTTCCAGGGAGATGTTGGTGGAGACGGGGCTCACGGTGTGGAGGCTGTATCTGGGGACAAGGGCTTGATGAGTGTTCCCGTCCCGACTTCGACAGGGGGAGCGGGAGTGTCGATCTGGACACTGTCCTCGGTGACTGCTTCTGGAGCCGCAACCCCACTTGAAGATGAACACCAGTTTGATCGCTTAAATAAACTTGACATGGACTTATCCCTGTGGCCGACTCCGACTGGCATGGATGATTTAGCTCTCGCCGCGGGGGAATTAACTCCTTCGAGTCGAGAACAATCTGGTTTGTTGAGATAACGCTTAGGGCATACACTCATAACCACTGCATAACATAGCGATTCCTATGAATGCACCACTTGACTGGTCTTATTTCTTTCTCTTATCAGGTGATATGGCTAGAGGACAGGGAGGACGAAGTCAAGGATCTGGAGACCGATGACGACCTCTGAGTGCTTTTCTTGGTGCCTTTAGGAGAGCGGCTAGTTCGTATGGTGAGGCCCCACCCTCACAGGATCGTAGTAGTGGGAGCGGTCAACCTAATAAACCCCAATTGCCTTCGTCTCCTCCTCCCCGTCCTCCAATCCGAGTGTCTGTGGGAGATTCCCGTCTTGACTTAGAGGGATCGAGGCACGTGCCCTCAGAAACCCCTTCTCCTGCCATTTCTGAAGCTCCTGTTCAACCTACTAAGGGAAAGGAGCCATCGCTTGCTAGGCCAAGGTCGGATGAGGTGGCTGTGATAGAGATGGGAGATCTGACAGAGGCTCAAGTTTCAGAACTTTTGATTGAGGAACGGAAAGGATTCTTGAAATATTACTTCCCGCATCATTACTTTGATGAGCTAAAATTTATTCCCGATCTCCGCCCCAACCCGCCCCAACTAAGAAGTCTAGAGAAATATGGATGCATGTGAAGGCTGCGTATCACCAGGCTAATGAACTCACCAAGTATTCTCTTCATCTCTCGGAGTTGATCAAGAAGAAGAATCTGGATCTGCTTAACCAACAACTGACTATTGATTGCGAGAAGACTACCGTTGCCACTCTAGAAAAGGAGATAGGTAAGTCTACCTGCTAGTATTAGGGAAATTTCCATTACTCATTTCTGTATCTTTGAATGCTAATTCTCGAATCTCATTGTTTTCAGATGAGATGAGACAAGGCTATGAGACACTCAAGAAGGAGGCTGATCACTCCGTGCTGTTTACACGGAAACTACAGCCGACCTAACTACCCAGAACACGACCCTAAATAAGGACAAGGCTGAGGCGGATAAGATCTGCATCGAGTTGGAAAAGGAGAATGCAAGGGTTGCTCGGTTCCAAGACGACAACAATGCCTTGAGGGCGGAGAATGATAGCTTGAAGAGGCTGCTTAAGGAGATGAAGAAGGCCAAGGAGGCCGCGGAGGCCAGTAACCGGGATGTGCTGGGCACGATGGATGGACTGAGAGTGGCTCATCTTAGAGAGGTGGAGCAACTGAATGAGGAGAAGTCCGAGTGCAATCGTCTGTGGAGGAAGATATCTGAAACATGTTTGTCAAAGTTCTGAGGTTCCATTGACTCTCGTGGGTTGATGATTACCCCCGGGAACTAGCTCGGACTTGGAAGAGGTTGGTTTCGTATGAGGCCTACTTGCGCCAAGTGGACGTCAGGTCCTTGGATGAACGACAACTTCGGATTGACCTTTTAACCGATGAGGAGCAAGAGAAGCTAGAGGAGGGTGAGAGGTTGTTGCTTGAGGATGCCGAGCGAGAGAGACTGGAGAGGCTCGTTGCCGAGAAAGGGAAAGTAACCATGACTGAGAGCATCAGGGTTACGGAGACATTTGCAGAGGCAAGATCCTATCAGCTAATAGTCTCTGAATTGGTGGGGGTGAGCGGTCCTGCAGCCTTGATTTGGACTTCGACTAAGTATGATCCGGATCACCCCAGGCTGGGTGACACTGGATTCACATTGCCTATGGCACCGAGTGCCCCTTCTATTCTTCCCATGTCTTCCCTGACCGGAGGTAAATTCCCTTTACAATGCATCCCAGAGGATAATGTGACTACCGAATTCGTAGACTAAACGGTTGTGTTTTTACCATGAAGTCCTCCCTGAACTGGCCATGACATCGCGCCCTGCCCCGTGGTTCCTGAAGTGATTGAGTCTGGGCGAGAGCCTATGAAAGCGCAGTCTGGAGAAGGAGGGGATCAGCTTGACACCTTCTCGGATATACGGATAACTGCCAGTCTTTATGAGGGTTTGTTAGATTAAGGGGAGACGGTTGATGGATATAGCTTTCACGCCAGAGGCCCGATGGAGGCCGACGTAACTTCGATGGCGGCTATGGGGGGAAGCTCAGAAAGCCCAGATGGTGGCTAAGAGAGAAGAAGGGGAGGTGAAGCAAGAGCATGACGAGGCTGCCAGGAAGGAGGTCCTAATGAAGACCTAGTAGGATGTTGAGGCAAGGGCCGCCGACACTGTCGCAAAGATGTAAGCTGATGAGGAGGCTGAGAAGAAGAGGGCTAATGATGAGGCCCAGAAGAAGAGGGAAGACATGGAAGCACAGTAGAGGACTATTGAGTCCCTTGAGAAAGCCAAAGCTGGTGACGTCACGCCGCATAGGTCCCAATTGCTCGCTGTGCGGCGGGCTGCCAAAGAGGCTAAGGAGAAAGCTAAGCGGGAAGGCAAGGCAGTCCCGGAGACGAGTGATGCTGTGGTCGGACTCGATGTTGATGGCAAAAAATGTCATAAACACAAAAGATTCCAATTACTAGGAATAGTTGATTAGGTCGTATAGACAAGAGCATGAAAAAGGTAAATGACACAAGAGATTTATAGTGGTTCAGCCTCGTGAGGAGCCTACGTCCACTTTGAAGCATTGTTGAAATTTTATTGATCACAAAAGATTACAAGGTTGAGCCCATCACATGACACCTCATTACATTTGCTTGTAGGCTAGGTGATGTCATCATTATCATATATGATGTCATAATTTCCATTTATTAAGGAAAATTGGAAAAAGACACTTTTTCCCTTCTTCTTCCTTAAAGAGGAGATGCCATTAATGGAGCTCTCTTGAAGTCTCAAGGTCCCAAAAATCCTCCCTCTTAAAGTGTGAGGCCATGGGGTATTTATAGGACAAATATTAGGTAGGAGTAGGTGAAAATGGAGGCCCACACCCAGAAATTCGCGCTTGACTTGCACATATGCCAGGATTTCGCACCCTGCCCCCTGGGATGCGAATTTCGCACCTCCCGGGGTGCAAATTTCGCACCTCCCGGGGTGCAAATTTCGCACCTCGTGGGGTGCGAAATTCGCACCTCATGGTGGGTGCTGGATTCTGGCCTGTAGGGGTGCGAAATTCGCACCCCACATTATGAATTTCACACCCCTGCGGGGTGCGAATTCTGTACCATGCTGGGTACGAATTTCGCATTCGGTGGGGTGCAAATTTCGCACCCCTGAGGGGTGCAAATTTCGCACCCAGAAAGGTACGGAGGTTGCTTATTGGAGGGTGCGGAGGTCCTGGGCATATGCTCTGGTAGCTCGCGGTTCGGGTTCAGGGCTTGGACTGTGAGGTCTTTTGTTGGCGCTATCCTTCTTCAACCTGTTTCCTTCTCTCCTAGATGTCCTCCTGAGCTTGACTTCACGCGATGGGCTGAGTTGAGCATGCCCTGCATACTTTTGGGAACCAGACCAAAAGGTCGGTTAACATTTGCCCCCCCAAAGTATGTCTCATCTTGACATGATTTGTTTTGAATTGGCTAATATAGTAGTCGGGTTGTCAACTTATCCTGTTAGAGAATAAAAGATGTTAATTGTAGGGTTTGCTTATTGCAGACTTGCGAGCGAGCTGGTGTTGGCGTGACAACGTGCTCACGTCGCTAAGTATTCGCAATGCGTGGCCTTCGCGGGTTTGCGATGGTCGATATGTGCATGGAATACATGTACGTGAGCGCGTGGCGCGACGCTTTGGAGTGCAGAGGTACGAGAGGTTTTTCTCTCTGTTTTTTTTTGGGTTCGAAACTCTAAACCATGGAGGTTTGGAGTTTCAAACCCCGGAGGTTCAAAATTTCGAGACCCATGAGTTCGAAATTTCAAACCCACAGGTTCGAAATTTGGGGGAAATCAAAGGGACTTTTCCCTTTTTATTATAAATAGCCCCTTCCCCACATTTCCTTCCTTCCATTATTTTTTTCTTGGCCGCCATTGTTGTGAATGCTTCAGAACTCAACATTTTTAATTGAACCTAGGTAATGAACGAGTCGAAGGAAAGTACGAAAAAGGAAGGTCGAAGGCTCAGATCTGAAGGAGCCTTGAAAGCCCGACCCTACCCAGAGACTCGAGCTCTCGAACCCACAGGGGGCTCGAATTTCCGAACCTGGATGGTTCGAATATCCAAACCTCCAAAGTTCGAATTTTCGAACCTGGGTGGTTTGAATCTTCAGACCCTGACGAGATTCGAATATCCGAACCTATGGGGTCTGAATTCCCGAACCCGGATGGGATTCGAATTTTCGAACCTTAAGGGGGTTCAAATTTTCAAACCCTGGGAGGTTCGAATTTTCGAACCCCGAGGGAGGTTTGAGTTACTGAGTCCCGAGGCGAGCTTGATCTTCAGGCTAGGTCGATCTGGCGCGGTTGCTTCACGCTGCCCCTTGGCGGAGTGTTTCTTCTCTTCTATAGAACTTCGATCTCCTGACTCCCTGCCCTTAGTTTAATATACCGCTTGTTTGCTTGTATGACTGCGCCTAGTGCACAAGCAGTTATTTGTGCGGACAGGGAGTTGGACCTTTCACATAGGATAGCGCTTAAACTTGAACTGTAACCAAAATGTTGGCCTGTTTAAGTTTTCTCTGTACATCTTGATTTTGCGTGTGCATGACACTGCACGCACATGTTAGTTTTCACCAACATGAGGGGTACAGGTTATTCCCTTGCGATGTTTAATACCAGTGTATTAAAGTATAGCTAGCGATGCAAACAAGATCAAAGACTGGGAAGACCTTGGTGGCCGAGGCTTCCCCCCCATCATCACATACATCTGATTCTACCAACAACGGTAGCTCGAGTGGCAGTCAGCGTGAAATTACCAAAGGGTCCGTCCCTTCTCAATCGTCTAGTTCACTTGAAGTATCTTTTCATGGGGAACAAACTGAGAGGCTATATTCTCCGACCATACACGAAGAGGTTGAGAATGTGGACATCATGTGTGGAGATGCATTGGCGACTCCACTTGCTCTGAATATGTTGCCTGATGCTGTTATCTAGGAAGTAGGAAAGCATTTCTCAAATAAAGTCGTTGGCTAGGGGCACACATCCCACGAAACAGGCTTGTATATTTCAAGCAGTCAAACCCTCGGACGGTGCGTTTGCTCTTCCACCCTCGCCCAGTGCGTGGGCATCGCCCACCGGAATATTGAACTGCTGCACCATTTTCGCAACTATTGTAGCATCCAGGCGTGACGGTACCTAGTATGTCGGATTTTTCAAGATAACAACATCAGGAAACTTATCCGGAGCAACTAGAGTGGCCAGTGCATCTCCACCCATGATGTCCACATTCTCAACCTCTTCGCGTATGACCGAAGAATATAACCTCTCAGTTCGTTCCCCATGATCAGATACTTTAGGTGAACTGGTCGATCTAGAAGGGACGGACCCTTCCGTAGTCTCAAGCTCACTGCCACTCGATCTACCGCTGTTGGTAGAATCAGATGTATGAGACGATGGGGTGGGGGGAAGCCTCGGCCTCCAAGGTCTTCCCAGTCTTTGATCTTGTTTGCATCGCTAGATATACTTTAATACACCAATATTAGACATCGCAAGGGAATAATCTGTACCCCTCATGTTGGTGAAAACTAACAAGTGTGTGAAGTGTCATGCAAAATCAAGATGTACAGAGAATACTTAAAACAACTAACAATTCGGTTACTGTTCAAGTATATGCGCTATCCTATGTGAAAGGTCTAACTCCCTATTCGCACAAGTAACTGCGTGTGCACTAGGCGTAGTCATACAATCAAACAAGCGGTATACGAAACTAAGGGCGGGGAGTCAGGAGATCAAAGTTCTGTAGAAGAGAAGCAACCCCCCGCCAAGGGGAAGCATGAAGCAATCGCGCCAAATCGACCTAGCCCGAAGATCAAGCTTGCTTCAGGACTCAGTAACTCAAACCTCCCTCGGGGTTCGAAAATTCGAACCTACCAGGGGTTCGAAAATTCGAACCCCCGGGGGTTTGAATATCCGAACCCCCTTAAGGTTCGAAAATTCGAATCCCATCCGGGTTTGGGAATTCGAACCCCATATATTCGGATATTCAAACCCCGTCAAGGTCTGAAGATTCGAACCGCCCATGTTCAAAAATTCAAACCCTGAAGGCTCGAATATTCGAACAATCCAGGTTTGAAAATTCGAACCCTCTGTGGGTTCGATAGCTCGAGCCTTTGGGTAGGGTCGGGTTCTCAAGGCTTCTTTAGATCTCGACACTTCGACCTCCCTTTTCCTACTTTCCTTCGACCCGTTCATTACCTAGGTTCGATTAAAATTGTTGAGTTTTGAAGCTTTCACAACAATGGCGGCCAAAATAAAAAAAGAGAAAAAACTCTCGTACCTCTACACTGCAAAGCGTCGCGCCATGCACTCACGGACACATATTCCGTGCATATATCGGCCTTTGCAAACACATGAAGGCGCCGTATTGCGAATACTTAGCGACGTGAGCACGTTGCCGTGCCAGCACCATCTCGCTCGCAAGTCTGCAGCAAGCGAACCCTACAATTAACATATGTTCTTCTTTAACAGGATAAGTCGACAACCCGACTAATATCATAACCAATTCAAAGCACATCATGTCAAGACAAGACGTACTTTGGGGGGAAAATGTTAACCGACCTTTTGGTCCGGTTCCCAAAAGTATGCAGGGCATGCTCAACTCAGCCTATCGCGTGGAGTCAAGGTCAGGAGGACATCTAGGAGCGAAGGAAACAGGTTGAAGAAGGATCGCGCCAACAAAAGACCTCGTAGTCCGAGCCCTGAACCGTGAGCTACTAGAGCATTTGTGCCTAGGACCTTTGCACCTTTCAATAAGCGACCTCCATACGCTTCGGGGTGCAAAATTCGAACCCATCAGGTGTACGAAATTCGCATCCCTCAGGGTGCAAAGTTCGCACCCAGCAGGGTAAGATTTTGCTCCCCCACCCCCGTAGGGGTGTGAAATTTGTACCTTAGGATGTGAATTTCACACGCCTACAGGCCAAAATCTCGCCCCTGCCATGAGGTGCAAATTTTGCACCCCATCAAGTGTGAAATTTGCACCCCGGGGTGGGGTACAAAATTCTGGCACATGTGCAAGTCAGGCGCGAATTTCTGGGTGTGAGCCTCCATTTTCACCTACTCCTACCTACTCCTGCCTAATCTTTGTCCTATAAATACCCCATGGCCTCACACTTCAAGAGGGAGGATTTTTGGGACCTTGAGACTTCGTGAGAGCTCCATTAATAGCATCTCCTCTTTAAGGATAAGAAGGGCATAAGTGTTTTTTTTCAATATTCCTTAATATATGCCAATTATGACTTCAAATATGATAATGATGACATCACCTAGCTTATAAGCAAATGTAATGAAGTGTCATGTGATGGGCTCAACCTTGTAATCTTTTGTGATCAATAAAATTCCAACAACGCTTAAAAGTGGACGTATGCCCCACACGAGGCTGAACCACTATAAATCTCTTGTGTCATTTACCTTTTTCATGCTCTTGTCTATACGACCTAACCATCTTTTCCTAGTAATTGGAATCTTTAGTGTTTACGACATTTTTTGTTGTCAACAATTATAAAACAAGTTTGAAATGGCGTGGTAGTTTGAAAGTTCGATTTTAAATTTCAATTGAATGTACATGATTCAAAATAAATCGGATTTCAGTAAAACCTGAAATATTTGAATCTGTTTAATTATATCGTTTTAACGGATGTGAAAAATTGGGATTTCATAATATTAATTGAAAGTTATGTCCAGTTTAAAATTTAAAATAGTCGCTATGGAAATTTTGTATATTTTAATATAATATATAGCCCTTAAAAATACCCATTTTGCAAACGTCCTCCGTTTTCGACGAAATCACTTTTGTTGGATCCAGAATAGATTCCAATTTTTATAATTTTTGAAATTAATATGTGAGTATGGCGAATTTAAACGTGTTTGGTAATTTTAGTTTGAATTTAATCGACTGGAAAAGGATAATTTTTCAAACGGTCTCCAAATTCAACGAAATTATTTTTGTTAGGACCGTATCAATAAAAAATATCTAGATTTATATTTTTGGAGTTAGTATGTGGCACCGGTAAATTATAATTTGCGTTTAATTTCAATGTATATTGATTTATATTTTAATTTTGATGAAAACTGATTGAAACAGTCGAATTGGCTTATAAAACATATTCCATTGTGTCCGGAATGAGGGTATTTAGATAGGGGCGATAGTCATTGGGTTTGATTTGAAGTTCGGATCGATAAAAAAATAATTCATGATTTAAATATTATTATAAAATAAAAAACCTTTGCTATATAATATCATTAACTTCCTCCAACTTTATTGCTTTCCTCTTGGGTCAAACTTCAGCCAACGTGTTCATTCTCCAAAAACGAGGAAAATAATCAATTGTAAAATCAATAACAAATAGAATAAATTTCTATAAATCTCGAAATATTTGTATTTGGATCTTTGCAGTGCTTCTCTCCATTTCTATACTGGTTTTAACCAGTTCGACGCCATTACAGTTCGCCCCCATGAAGACCTCGCGACTCAGGGCTTAGGGTGTTGGGAAATATATGCATCGAATCTTGAATTCAAGTGTATATTTGGATCCAGTATGAAGAATAACATGTTGTGTGATATTTTTAGGAGATTCGGTGGAAAGGGGAAACACGCGATGCACTGTACAGTGCGTGGAAGGGGTAAAGTCAATTTTCGAAGGGAGAATCCGAGTTAGGGAATTTTGGGATGGATAGATAGAGAATTTGAAGGAGATGATTATGGATATTTTTAATTGAATTTAAATGAAGAGAAGAAGGAGTGGTTGGTGAAAGAAAATACGGCAATCGCCATCATCGGTTGCGGGTTATTTATTGGAAGGAGAGAAGAAGAGGTGATGTGGATTATGTGGATAATGGTATGTTTAAAGATTAATTAAATATAATTAGTTTAGTTAATTACTTGTAAATGCGTTCTAACTTATAAAATTAATAACTTGAGCACACATTATTAGAATTCAACGAAACAGGATACATTGAAACCGTGAAGCCAAACTCTACAACATGGAACAGACCAGAATGGAAATGGAGCAATTTAGAATAAAAGACAAATTTGAATGCAAACAGAATCAAAACCGCAATGAATTTAGAAATAAATTTTTTTTGGCGAAGTGGAAACGAATGTGAGAACTCTCTCGCACTGAAATTATTTTACAGTTATTATATCCTAGGTTGCAGACGAGGCTTAATAGCTCCTGACACTATTTTTATGTACAATACATGGTTGATTGTTTGTTTGGATTTTGATTGGTATTTTCCTTGATTGAATTGTTGTATATAAAATTATTTATATAAAATTATCATGAAATGAAATTAGAATAAATATTCATTTACAAATCAAGACGGTTTGTTTTTGTACACCCATTTAACTGATATTGATTAGGACAATAAATTTTACACATCACCCAACTGCACAAATAATAATCAGTATTTACTGTTTGAAAACACCACATGGTTATTGGGATGATATTTGACATACACTGATCCCAATTGTTTAGCTGTATGTCAATCGATGGATTGACAGACCGTATAAGCGTTATTTATTTATTTTAATGCTTATACAGTTGTAAAATGCACTCTGGATGTTGTATGAGTTTTTAATGATTGTTTATCATTATTGTTGTATACATGCGATGTATGAAATTCATATACAGAAATTATATGGTAATCGATTGAGCCTGATTCCAGTTCAGAATTAATGAATATTTTAAAATAATATTCAGTGAAAAATCAAAATGTGATTTTGATGCCCGATTTTGGATGGACACGAAAATAGTGAAATGTGAAGCCGTGTTAAGTAGTTAAACGCCATATTAGCACGAACCGAATTTTCTGTTGATTTTATTCATTTTATAATGAATATCAAAAAGTGAATTCAAAATTTCAAAATCTGATATTTTGAAAATATTATCATTTTAATATTATAATGATATGGAATATTCAATTTTGATTTGAAAATTGAATTGTAATTGAAATCGTTTTAAAATGAATTTAAAACGAATATATTAAGGAATATTCAATTTTGATTTGAAAATTGAAATGAAATTAAAGTCGTTTTAATATGAAATTAAAACGAATATATTAAGGAATATTCAATTTTGATTTGAAAATTAAAATGAAACTGAAATCGTTTTAAAACAAATATATTAAGGAATATTCAATTTTGATTTGAAAATTGAAATGAAATTAAAATAATTTTAAAATGAATTTAAAACGAATATATTAAGGAATATTCAATTTTGATTTGAAAATTGAAATGAAATTGAAATCGTTTTAAAATGAATTTAAAACGAATTTATAAAGGAATGTTTAGTTTTGATTTAAAATCGAAACGAAAGGGAAAATCGTTTTTAAAACGAATACCCAAAATATGTTTTGAATGGAAATCGACGATATATATATATATATATATATATATATATATATATATATATATATAATGGCCTGAATAGAACGCGCAGCGCAGCGACTGTTCGCGAATTTCGACCATTAACTTCAAATTGATGTAACGGGAGATGCGAACGTCGAATTCTCCTAAAACCAGAATCGTTGGACTCATATCGAAAAGATCTTCCCAACGGATATAAGAGATTTAAATTTGAACGGTCGGATTTTAAAATATGTCCAAATCAATTTTAGAAAAGGTCGCTATGAATGTAGTTTGGTGGCTGTTATTGGAAACCAACTGTACGGGCCTTAATAAAATTATTAAAAATATGGAAAAAATATCTAAAATCATTACAAATGATTTGGAAAGAATGATGAAAAATTCCAGTTTTGAGAAGATAAAAATATATTTTTATCGAAATGAACTAGTTGATAACTAGAATAATAATCCAAATGATTTTTTAAATAATTAAATTGGATTTGAAAAAGGGTTTTAAAATAACCAGAATTTTCCCATGTATAAATTGGAATGGATTTGGAATGGAAATAATCTTCGGAATATTTCAAGATTGCATACTATGATTATACGGATACTGTTGAGGAATTTGGGATATATATATATGTAGGGAAAGTCTATTTGGACACAATATTTTGACACAATTGGTGACACAATTGATCTCAACCGTTGAATCGCCCCTTGAATTCCACCTCTTCATGTAAAGACAAAAACATCCAACGGTAGAGGCTTTGCGTCTCCCAATTTGTGTATAATTTTGTGTCCAAATAGCCGGCCTTATATATATATATATATATATCATTATTCCCAATATGATATTTGTTGGTTTCAGAATTTGATATTGAATATAAGCCAATATAATTTCTATTCAGAACCTTGTATTTGGAATTTATAAATCTTTTTATTAAGATTTAATGGAAATTTTCCAATGTTTTAAAAGTTAATATATAAATTGGAATTAAATGGAATTTGATTCGGTAATAATCGAGATGAGCTTGACTGTTAATATATATGGAATTTAAAAGGCTTAGTCATTATTCCATTTATATTATTAGTCAGATACGGAAATTGATGTTGATTATATATTGATCTGTTTTCCGTGAAGATTCCATAGTTAATGGAATAGGATTTTGGGTTTATCGTCAAATGTGTTTTAAAGGACATTTTTTCTTTTACCAAGTTAAAGACAGGACTACATGTCTAACATTGTATTTCGAACTATATTGTTCATCTCTGCTAAATATATATCTATTTGGGGGAGGAGAATTTACTCTCTTGCTTAACACCCTTCTCTGAGACATACGAGCTTAGAGGTTATATATTGGCAGAAATTAGTGGTACGGTGTAGATTGTCGATGTGGCATGTTTGGGATTCCGAAGTTAAATAGTCATTAAATAATGATTGTTGGAAGATTAAAACTAAGTGGAGTTTTAATGAATCTTTAATTAGATTGAAATGTGAATGTGATAATTTAAATGATCAAATGTGGGAAATAATCGAGAATGGAGTACCACCAGTTTTGCTCCAAGCGATAGTTAAATCTTTAATTAGATTTGAACATGAAATGGCAATTAATTTTACCAATAACACCGTGATGTTAGATATGGAGTGCTGCCAGTTTTGCTCCAGGGGATGAATAGGTTGGGATTGATAAATAAAATAAATGATTACTTCGGTAAGGTGCGCTAATCCCAACTAGATTGGAAAACCTTAATTTGGTTTGAATTTTGAAAAGAATATTTGGATAAAAGAATATTCTGAATTGGAATGAGGTATATATTGTGTTTTTATAGCACTTGTTTATACGATACGCGAGTTATTCGAAAAGACCGAGTTTATCCCATTCTGAATAATTGATACGACGATAAGTTGACTGATGATTACTGATGTCTTGATTGGGATGTACACCCAAGACAAAGTAATAAGTGGTGATCGTCCAAACGTACGTTAAGATTGATCGGATATATGAGGGTCTCTCTCCTGTATTGGACATATGGGACGAGGAATAAGGTGCCTTCGGTTTCATTCAGACCCAGAACAGATTTGCAAATGGATGCAGTGTCTGACATTGATTCCTTTATACTGTATTCGTTGTTCTCTGCTAAATATATATCTATTTGGTGGCAGAGAATTTATTCTCTTGCTTAACACCCTTCTCTGAGATGTACGAGCTTAGAGGTTATATATTGGTGGAAATCAATGGTACGGTATGGAATGATAGTGTGGCATGCTGAGATGCAAATGATCAAAGCTCTGGTTGAAAAGCAAGGCTTTGTGGTTGATAATCAAAGCACACCTTTAATTTAGCATAGCTTTGTGTAGCGTTAATTCGTGAGCCTCACACCCAGGGTATGAACCAAAAACAGAATAGTAACTTCATGGAAATAGACATATGTTAATTCTAGCTACGAGTAACGTCATAGTATGGAGCCCAGACTGCTTACTCATATGGATGTTGCATACTATTATGACAGATAGACGAGGCACCCAGGAGCGAGGTAAGATCTTAAATGGCTCTCAACATGATCGACTGGACTGACCATTTTGGAGGTTCGATAGAACTGGCTAACATATAGTTTATGATATAACTAATCATCGACGGATGACCGACCATGAGGATCTAAGGTGTTCACTACAAGGGATCCTGAGGCATTTGTTAGAATGTCTTGAAGTTGGTGAGGATAATCCCTAGCCTCGTTTCATAGATGGAAACCCAATTTCCAATACGCGATTTTTCGGTTTTAGTTGTGTGTGTATATATATATATTGCGACGTAATATAATGGTACCTACTCCTCCTATGTTGATACATTTTCGTTTGAAGTTGATTTCTTCACTTATAGTAATAATAAAAGATGAAATTTCGCGTATCAAGCATATTTGGCTATTATAAGGGAAAACTCTATCCTCGACTGCGTTCATTGTGTGATGGGACCTGAGTCTTATAGCTTCATTTTTCTGTTTAGCATTGCGCTGTTTGTTTTATGCATTGGTATTCATGAGGGATAAACCCCGCTCTGTGTTATACGGCATGGTCCCGTGATTTACCTAACTTTAAAATCAAGCTAATAACTGTTTTAGTTTCTCACACTAGTCCCATGACTGACTCGGAGTTTATTGTTTCTATCTAAACTCTGGGTGCCCCTATTTTCCAGACGACCAGCTTGTAGTTTTGGTATTTGCAGATATTATTTTCACAGGTTCCTGGATTTACAGCTGAAGCTATATTCGGAAAGCTCTGTATCCGTGTATTTCTTTCAGTTATGTTATGTATTATTTTTCCACTGCTTTGTATTTTAATCACTGATATTATTTTATATCTACTATGTAATATTTATTCATACTCTGATTCTTGTACTCTGATGTAAATTGTTGTAATAGCAATGAAATGTTCTTACGTTTGTGTTCTAATGCGTCATGTTCTCAACTCAATCCGGGCTTTCCCATAAGGGCGAGTTTGGGTCATGTCAGTTATATTAATTTATATTTTAATTTTGATGAAAACTGATCGAAACAGTCGAATCAGCTTACGAAACATATCCCATTATATCCAGAATGGGGTATTTGGTTAGGGACGACAGTTGTTGGGATTTATTTGGAGTTCGGACGAAAAATAACGAATTAGAGAATTAAACAATAATAAATAGTTTCATATAAAAAGAGCCAAACCCTTAGTCAACGCCTACTTTCTCTTCTACGCGTGGTCAACTAAAAAAAATGCCGCCCCTATCTCAAAACCGACGACCGCTAGTTTCAGATCTCCCTCCTCCTTATTCTCCTAATCCACACAATGGTTCCACAAACCTTCAACATAAAAAACCTTCAGTGTGATGAGCTCTTCCTTATCAACGGGGAATATGGATTGTTTCGACCTGAGAAGGCCAGAATCTCGGGGACAACGCATTGCGGTCGAAGTCATTCTAACGGTGGCGTCGAGTTAAGGGCTGCTTAGGCAGGTGATAGCTGCCATTGAGGCATAGTTAGGGGCGACTTCTGATGATCGTCCGGTAGCAGCGACTGGGATCGACGATCGAAGATCGGAAAGCAGCAAATGGGTTTTGAATGCAACAATTATACTATTTGAAAGCGAATAGAATCAACCGTTAATTTCTGAAATAAAGTAATTAGGCTTTATAATTGTTAATTAATGTAATAAATTATATAGTCAAATTGTTCAAATGTTTAAATATCTATAACTTATTCAAACTGAATCAGAATCGAGTGAAATTAAAAGCGTTTGAACCGTATCAGCGAGCATTACAACATGGAACTGACCAGAACGGAAAAGGAGCAAGTTGGATTTTTAGCTAAATCAAAAGCTTGTTTAATTTAGTTTAAAAATAAAATCTAAAAACAAAGACTGATGGAGTGGAAACCAAATGTGAGAACTCTCTCACTAAAATATTTGTATAGTCATTTAACTAAAAGTATATAGGTTACCTTTATTGTTTTTTATTTGTTTAATTATCACAAACATGTTGTACGGTGCCTGTTAGCTCACAATCACTGTTGTTTGAAACCCATGGATGATTTGATTGACTATACTGTGTTTAGATTGTGATGAGTAACATATTAAAAATAATGTTAAACATTAATGTGGTAGTTGAAATTAAATTATAGATATCTATTTACAATGTAAACAGTGAGAATTGGTTAATTAGAAAGATAATTCAAATCGAATTAGAACCGGTTAAATTTATTAACCAGTGATTAATTTGAATCGACTGTTGTTGTTTGGAAACCCCACACGGTCTGGGGATGATAATCAACTCACATCTCCCTTGAAATTAATTGTATGTCAACCGATTGATTGACAAACTGTTATAAGCATTATTTAAATATTTAATGCTTATACAGTTGTAAGTTGCACTCTGGATGTGACTGAATGTTTAATAGTGTTTATCACTATTTTTGGATACATCGATGTTTAGAATCCATATAAATAAATTTATATGGTTGTCAATTTGAGTTTGATTCCAATTCAGAAATAACGAATATTTTAAAATAATATTCAGTGACAAATCAAAATATGATTTTGATGTCCGATTTTGGATGGACACGAAAATATTGAAGTATATGAAGCCGAGTTAAGTAGAAGTGCGCCACTTTAACTCGAATGGACTTTTCTATTGATTTTATTCATTTTATAATGAATATCGAAAATATTTGATTTTAAAATCTGTTATTTTTAAAATATTATCATTTTAATATTATAATGATATAGAATATTCAATTTTGATTTAAAATTGAAAATGAAGTTGAAATCTTTTTCAAATGGATATATAAACGATTTATTAAATATGTTTTAAATGGAAATCGACGATATATACTATATATATTTAAATGGCTTGAATAGAATGCGCCGCGCAACGATCGTTCGCGAATTTCAACCATTAACTTCAAACTGATGTAACGGGAGATCCGACCGTTGGATTCTACTAAAACCAGAACCGTTGAGTTCGCGTTGAAAAGACCTTTCCAATGAATATAAGAGATTAAAATTTTAACGGTTGGATATTAAATTATGTCCAAATCAATTATGGAAAAGGTCGCTATGAATGCAGTTCGGTGGCCGTTATTGGAAACCGACTATAAGGGCCTTAATAAAATTATTAAAAATACGGAAAAATCATATAAAATTATAATTAACGATTCGGAAAAAATTTGGATGAAAAATTCCAAGTTTGAAAAGATAAAAATATTTTATCGAAATGAAATAGTTATTAACTAGAATAATAATTCAATGTTCTTATATACGTAAATTGAATTTGTAAATGGTTTTTGAAATAACTAGAATTTTCCAGCGTATGAATTGGAAAGGATTTAAATGGAGATAATCTTCAGAATATTTCGATATTGGATTTCGTGATTATACGCATATTGTTTAGGAATTTGGAAGATATAGATATCGTTATTCCCAATACGATGTCCGTTAGTTTCAGAATTTGATATTGAATATAAGTCGGTATAACTTCTATTCAGAACCTTGTATTTAATATCAAATGGGATTTTGGGTTCGTCGCGAATGGTGTCTTTAATAACACTATTCTTAAACCCAGTTGAGAAAAGAATAAATCTTTTAATTAAGATTTAGTGAACTTTACCAAATAATTAATTGAATTGGAATTGAAATTGGATTTTGGGTTTATTGTGAACGATGTTTTAAATAACATTTGTTCTTTAACCTAATTAATGGTAAAGATATGATTAGGAATTTATAAATCTTTTTATTAAGATCTAAAGAAATTTTCTAAAGTAAAGTTTTCCAATTTAATATATTAAATTGGAATTGAGTGGAATTTGATTCAGTAATAATCGAGATGAGCTTCTGTGAAGGAAGACCGTTACTATATATGGAATTTGAAAGGCTTTGCCGTCATTCCATTTATATTATTAGTCTGATACGGGAATTTATATCGATTATACATTGTTATGATTTCCTTGTAGATTCTATTTTGATGGAAGATGATTTAAGGTTTAACGATGTTTTAAATGACATTCGTTTTCTAACCCAGTTAAAGACATGATTTATTTACTAAGTTGAATAATCATTAAGTAATAATTTTTTTGAAGATTAAAACTAAGATGGAGTTTTAATAAATCTTTAATTAGGTTGAAATGTGAATGTGATAATTAAATTTATCAAATTAGAGAAATGTTCGAAATGGAGTACCACCAGTTCTACTCCATGCGATAGTTAAATCTTTAATTAAATTTAAAACGTTGAATGGTAATTGAATTTACCAATAACACAGTGGGTGTTAGATATGGAGTGCTACCAGTTTTTCTCCATGGGATGAATAGGTTGGGATTGGAAAAATAAAATAAATGATTACTTCGGTAAGGCTCGTTAATCCCGACTAGCTTGACAAACCTTAATTTGGTTTAAATTGTGAAAAGAATATGTGAATAAAAGAATAATATGGATTGGAATGAGGCATATGCTGTGTTTTTATAGCACTTGGTTATAAGATACGCGAGTTACTCGGAAAACCGGGTTTAATCCATTTTGAATAACTGATACAACGACTAATAGTCGAAGATATTGAAGATGGGGCAAGACCGACGATTCTTCACATCGAATGGATTACTACTGATGCCCTGGATTTGGGTAGCTCCCATGAAGGGGTTATAGTGATAGTGGTTCGGACATACTTGTTGATTGTCCGGATATGTGAGGGCCTCTCTCCTATATTGGACATATGGGATAGGGAATAAGGTTCATCCGGTTTCGTTCAGACCCAGAACGGACTTGCAAATGGATGGTACATCTGACATTGTATTCCTTTATGTTGTATTCATTGATCTCTGCTAAATATATATCTGTTTGGTGGCAGAAAATTTATTCTCTTGGTTAACACCCTTCTCTGAGACGTACGAGCTTAGAGGTTATATATTAGGAGAAGTCAATGGTATGACATGGATTGACAATGTGACATGATGAGATGAATGGACAAGGCTTTTGTTGAAAAGCAGAGCTTTGTGGTTGAGGATCAAAGGACAACTTTAAGTAGCGCAGCTTTGTGTAGCGTTAATTCGCGAGCCTCACATACCTGTATGATGGTGAACTGATGGTTAGATCAGTATGCTTTTCAGATGAGGATAGACACCCTTTATAATTGTCATGGATTTGGTAGACCGAGATGATGCTGGGTGTGGTCGCTCCACACCACTAGGGATAGAGCTTATTGCTGATTCCCAGATAGATATAGGCGGATGTGCATTACGGTGTTTTCCAAAAACCCTGGACGTAAGCCATGGAGTATTACGCTACGTGATCGATCTTTCGAATCAACAGCCATCATGATGGAAATCTAAACTTTCCAATATGAGCTTTGCGGTTTTTCTTGTATACCTATTGAAAAGTCGGTGTATACGACTTAAGCATGGTACTTATATGGATGTAGCGGAAATGATAAACTAGCTAATAGTTACGTAGGTAAAATGCTATGCTATAGTAATATATCAAAAATAAATGCAATAAGAAACGACACCAGGAATTTTATACTGGTTCGGACTTCCCACCCTACGTCCAGTCCTGAAGCTCCTCTTCGGAATTCATTATCACGCCCTCCTTAACCTGGAGGAATAGGTCAGTACATCCGAGCCCCAACAAAGATGCCTCTCGCCTGGGAAACTATATAGGACTTCAACAATTACAAGTTTTTTGACTTCTGCTTCGTGTTTTTTGATCAACATGGATAGTCAACAGTTTAAGTGCACCCTTCCTATAATCTTATCTTCGAGTATATGATTTGAATACAAAGATTTAGGGAAGATTGTTGCTTGTCGAATAAGATATATGAAATGTTATCAAGGATTCAACAAGTAACTTGAATTCAAGAGAGCTTTTGTTTGCAATGAATATAGGAGTGAAAATCAGAAAATAGATAGAATAGATTAATAATTGGATGATTGTAAATCATGTTTGAAGTGTTTATATAATAGTAGAAAGGTAGTAATTCTTGATGAAGAGTTTTAACCAAAAGAAGCTTCCATTTCCTTTCAGAAACGAAGAGATTTCTCTTCATGAACGAAGACAACCTTTCAAAAAATATGTGTTGTTTCGAATCAGTCACCATGGAACCAAAATAAAACATAGTTATTATATGCATAATGTTTTAACACAACCACAAACATAAAGTTCCCTACCATAAGTTTTTATAAACCAAAAGAAAATAATGTTGTATATGACGTAGTTGTATACACAATTATATGATTTTTGTTTGATGATAACAACCTAATAAATATTATTTTAAATGTGTTTGTTATTGTACTGTTATTCTATATCATAGAAAGAAATATAATATTCATATTTATATAAAATACTACTGGACAATAATTTATATATTCAAATAGTATTTTATTAAATATAATATTTTATTTCAACATTCAAACAATACAGATTTTAAACTCCATTATTATACAAATTTACTGATATACAATCTCATACACTGTTCCTCACAACAACACTATCTATATATTTCATATATACATTGACACTATTACATACATTCTGTCACTCAATGTATAGATACACTTATATGCATTTCAATGTCTTCTGTCTTTTATCTTCTGTCTTCACAGCTCACAGTCAGTCCAATCATTGTCTGCTTACCTGTCACATGAAACACACACACACAGTATACTGCAATAGAAATAAAACCGAATACATGCAAATATAAATTTTATTTTTAAAATTTTATTTGCCTCAAAATTTGGTGTGTTTCTCATCATTTTTCATGACTTGATCTGATCTATATATCCATCTATCATTGTCTAGACAGCTTGTGATATTTACAATGATACACAGTAAATGCCACAAGGCAGACAGTATTTATATACAGTGCAGGGGCAGGAAAATTAGTCTGATGGCTACATATACACACATATATAGATATACACATGTGCACTGCCTTGCCAATCCAGTGTGCAATTGAGGAGTAGCCACGTGGACCATCTCGACTCAGTGCAACAATAATCGAAGTGGTCGAGACAACTCAACATCAATGGTCGAGCTACAAATAGTTCATAATGGCGAAATTCCGAGTGTCAACGGCATGTTCAAGACTAAACACAAATCTGAATGCAAAATGAAATCTACTAAAAGCCAAAGAAAAATTGCATGTTAACAAGTCAATCATGGTCGATCAAGGGGCCGAGAATATGTGAACCAAGCATATGAATAATTCGAGCCATGTACTGTCCAATGGTCAAGCCAATGATACATGTAAATCACATAGCAAATGTCAAGGTTCGAGCTGTAGGAGTAACAAAACATCGATAAGAAGTAAACAACATTGTCAAAGATACAAACACGTACTTTCATTTCAGCATAGAAACAAAAGTGTTTAAAGCATCATAACTGGTTAATCAAAGACACAACAAATAAGTGTGATCAGATATGGAGCTATACATGTGTCAATACAACAAATTCAGCAGTGCATGTGACTCAAGTGTGTATACGAGATAGTATACTAGATCAGTATGATATAAAGGGGCTATACAACATGATGTTCAGACCAACAAGCAAGGCATTTCAAATAAATGGTCATGACAGTAAACCATTTTGACATGAGCTCAGACATGGTGAGAATCAACATATGTAAAATGGTTTGTGCACAAGCATTTGTACAAGAATGGGTGCACATGGAGTCAACATGGTTCAAGAGGTACAGATGCAACAATGATGAAGATTGAACATGGCAGCAACATTATATGCGCAATATATGGTGTTTCAGAAATGCAATGATCAACCTCAACTACTCTTGGCAAAACAACACGGGAATTCAAAATGCAGTGAATACAACAAACATGTAAAAATGGCCGAGAAATACACCAGTCTAGATTTACACGAAAATGTTGTCTAAATGTTTATATGGCAAAGGTCCATTATAGTCATAAAGTGAGGTACAATACAATTTTCAATTCTGGGCAAGTGCAAGAAATTCTCTTTTGACAATTTAATGTTGCTAAAGAAAGAGAGTCAGTAAAAAACATTTTTGGGAAGTGTTTAATACATTTCCAGTTTTTTATAAATCATGCATGGGATAGAATATGGAAAGAAAGTTTTTGAATTATGTTCAGAAAGTATTCAATCTATCTTTCGCAATAAGAAACAATTACAAATATTACTTTCATATAAGCCATATTAGAAAGGAAAATTCATATTGAATACTTTCCAAAAATCATACATGAATTCAAAGGGGCAACTCGACTTGTTTAAGGCAACAGAAGGAAACAAATGATCCGAGGAATTAAAGCAACATTTCAAAACCGATTTCAATCCAGAAATTCATATTAATTGTTTCCTGTTTTGATTCAATCAGGAAAATCGTTCAAGGCAACAAAATCTATGCAAGTAGATTAAGTGGAAACAAATCAGAGCAATTCAATCGAGGAACCAAAAGCGGAATCCGAGAAAATCTATCCAATTAATCACATTGAATCATTTCATAAGAAATTAGAGGTCTAGGGTTTCATTTACCCTATTTATTCACCAGTTTCATCACAGGCATGGGTATCGAATTCAAAAAACAACAATTTCAAGAAAAAAATAAAATCATAGAAACTCACATCTTATATAGGATTTGATTAAACAAAATTCCAAATCGATCAATGATTCAAGCCGCTAGGGATTGAAGCCAAACAGATATGAGCACCAGAGAATTAATTTTCATTAATCAAAGCATCGTGATTTGGGGAGGAATTCAGAAAACCCTAGATATTTTCTCCAGGACCGCCGCCATGTTTTTCCAAAGCAAAGTAATTGGGACCAAATGAAATAAGGTTGGAACTTAGTTGATGTGGCCGGCAAAGTCGTTTGAAGTGTGAAAGGGAGTTTGTTATTCCTTTTTAGAAACTAGGATTTTGGTTTGTTTTTTGTGTTGTATTTTATTTTGTAATTCATTGAATAGTTTCTAGAGTCTGTAAAATTCTAGGGGATTCAGTTAGGGGTTAACTGATAATTGCTAAAATTTGTAAAATCTAGGTGGTTTCCTAGTTTCATCTATAAAACTGGGCAGTTTACTAGAGTCTGTAAAACTAGGGGAAATCTGATCTAGGGGATTAGACCAATCTAGGGTTTTGAGCGTAAGGTTAAAATAGGAGCGAGGGGTTTGCGAGTTTACATGGTCTTGTAAGTGGGATCTGTTCTATCACCTACTAGAAACCTTAGGAATGCAATAGTAGGAAGGATTTTTCCGAAGCTGGGTATATCTTGTGTCATTTACTTTCTACATTTCTATTTCTGCTATATTCTGTAATCTAATTATTATTATAATATCCCGTTAGATTTTAACTCAGTGAAAAATTGTAATAAACCCTATTCACCCCCCTCTAGAGTTAATCTAGATCCAACAAGTGGTATCAGAGTCTGGTAATTTCATTAACCCTAGAATCATGGATCCTAGTTGTCAGCCCTTTGAGAGTCAGTCCAGCCACGTTCCAAACATTTTTGATGGTACATATTTTTTTTGAACTGGAAATCAGAAACGAAATCCTATTAGAAATTTGTTAATATTAAATATTGGGATGATGTTAACAATGGAGGTGATATAATCTATAGGAATATTAATGCTCGTGTTATTCATATTATCTATTTTCATCTTAGTAATAATCAACTTGATCTTATCTCCCATTTTTTGACTGCGCGGGAAACCTGGAGAACTCTCAATGCAAAGTTTGGACAAAATGACAACAAGTGCTCAAAACCTGAAAAGATCAACTCAGATTCAGAAGTATGTCTAATAGGATTTACTAAAGAAGAATCAGAAGATGACAGTGTTGGAGATTCAACAGATGATGAAATAAGAAAATTTTCATATGAAGTTCTTGTTTATTGTTGTGTTGAATTAGATAAATATGTTGATAAACTCCAACGGAAAAACGAACTTCTGAAATCTGAAAATTGTTATTTGATTAACAAAAATAATATGTTGGAATTAAAGCATGAAAACTCCGATTGCAAGAATTGTTTAAATTTGAAAAATGATTTAGCTCATCTTAATAAAAGTCTTCAGAAATTTGAAAAAGAAATTATGGTTTTAAAACAAAATGAGGATGAGCTAATTTATAAAAACAATGCTTTGCAAAAGGAGTTGGATAATCTTATTTCCAAACAAAAAATTTTTGAAATCCAAAATTTACAGAAATCTGAATTAGTTTTGAAAGAGCTTGAAAAAGAAATTTTGAAATTCAAAGATTTTGAAAAATCTGCTTTTGAAAAACAAGCTAAATTTGAATTTGAGATTGCTGAGTCCCAAACCAAAATTAAATTGCTTAAAGATGAAAAAATGGTTTTGAAATCTGATTTTGAAAGATGTAAGATCACCAAAAATCGTTGTTCCGATTTAATGATATAAAACTGTGATCTTAAAATAAAATTCAACAACTTGAAACAATTTTGAGTAAATTTTCTGATGGTGAAAAATCTTTGAACATGTTATTGAAAAACCAAATTTCTATTGGAAATAAACGTGGTCTTGGTTTTGGGAAAAACAATGTTTCTGAAAAATTAAATTCTTGTAATTTTAAAAATCCTTTAGATTGCTTCAAGATGGGTCATTCTGAAAATTTAAACTTTGAGAATTCCAAAAGGTTTTTGAATCACAAACGAGACAAGAATTTGTGTGATAACAATCTATTTAGTCCATTTTGGACCCCAAAAAAAGTAAAGTGAATTCGACTAAATTCAAACAAGTTTGGGTTCCTAAAGCACAAAGATAGATTCAAATGGGTTGTTATACAAACAGATTTGGGTACCAAAAGATGTTAACACAGCTGTGAGTGGTTTTACTAATTCTGTTAGGCCACTAGATCCTTTAAACTGTTTGGTACCGAAGATGGCTAAGGAACTGTTGTGCTGAAAGGAAATTTGAAATCAAGCTGGTCTATAATTCTGTATCATTTACAGTTCCTTTAGCCAAGATCTGTTGAGTCAGAGATTCTAGTTTACATCGATTTTAGGTATAATCTATGAACTCATCTTTGTAAATATTACTTGTTTTTATATTCTTTGTTTATTTCTTCTTCTACCCCTTCTTTCTTTGTTTTTGATTTGACACTACCAAATTATTTTATTTTGGGCTTCCTTAAACTTCCAATTGTAAAATTCATGTTTTCTGGAAATTCATTTCATTTGTACAGAACTGTGATGTTTTAATCATTTCCAGATTTTGAATCTAAATTTGTAAATATCTGCAATTGTTTTGAAGCTTATTTTCTAGTTTCTGAATTCCTAACAGTGTTGATGTATTCTTGTCAAATCTTAAACATTGTTAATTAGAATTCTAAATTTTTGAAGATCAGAAAATTTGATAAGTTTCACACACCTTTGCTGTCTTGATTTCCCTCTAATTCATTTTGGAAAGGCTTGAAATATTATACTCATTACAGCACTGTTACTTCTTGGTTGTGATAATTTCATTAATTTTTAGATTGGCTTGATTATTTCTGACTTGAAAAATATTTGTGTTGAATCAATGTTTACATATTAAAATTCATTTTTATTCATGATCATTATATGTGGAATTTGTTTGTTTGAAATCATCTGAAATCCTTGATATTTTTGAATCTCACACACCTCTTAAATTTGAAATTAATAATTTGTATGGCTGATTAATTATGTCTCAAAACTTGACATTGACTCAAGTGATGTCAAATAAATAATTTCTTAATTTTTGAATCATAAATTATCTTCCAAACTTGACGTAAATAATCTGAAAATTTCTCTTGTACTTATCAGAAATACTTATGAAAAATCTCTTTGAAAATCTGGTCTTAAATCTCACTGTTATTTCAAGATTATTTGGTGTGAATATTTGTTTGTTTAAAATCATTTGAAATTAATGATTTATTGAATCTCACACATATCCTGAATCTGAAATTTATAAAGTGTGTGATTGATTCATTGAATCCTGGTATCTTCACCTTCCTTCAAATGATTTAACATAAACTATATTTTATAATCTTGGAACATGGAATATCTTTTGTGACCATCATCTTGACTTGTCTTCTTTGAACTAATTTATGTGTTGCTCTGATACTATTTTTGAAAATGTTTTCAAACAACTGCTTGTTCTTGACTACTGCTCTGATAGATGCAATTAATTTGCGTGATTTGTTAGTCTTGTCTGCTTAGGCTTTGTGACTAAAATTCTATTATCTGAGATATCCTTGTTTGTTCGTTGTATCATGTTAAAATCCTCGTTAATAGAGACATCAAGTGGTACTAGTTTAGATGTGCTAAATTTATTTTCTCACTGTATATATACATATATTTTGTTTTGCCCTATGTCTTGTATAGATCTTCATTTTCCTCTTGTAATTGATTTTCAATTTTAAAATTATTTATTGATTATTCATTCAGAAATTGAAATCAATAACCAAACCAAACTGTATATATAATTCATCAAAATTATTATCAGATTTTGAAATTGTGATGAATTGTGACTGCAATATATTTCACAACAAGAGGAGAATTTATTTAAATTTTTCACGATGGTTGAACATTTATTATAATATCTTTGAATTGACAATTATTTCATGACCATCTCCTTTATCTATCATCATTCTACCATCCATGATAATTTTATATTAATATGGAGAGTTAATATGTTTTAAAATCTTTTTGAATAAATAGTGGAAATATTTGTGATAGAAATGGGACTATATTATTTTTTAGAATTAGTGACAATTGAAAATTTTCAATGATCTCGGTACAGTTGATCATATTTCATAATATGATTAATTTAGAAATTTATTTCACAGACCATTTCTATACCTATCACATTTCTATCGTCCATATTGGTTTTATATACTGAGTTTTACTTTTGAAGCTGAAAATGATAAGTATAATTAATATATAAGTGTTTCTCTAACCTCATTTGAAAATCCAAACTCTGGTCATGCATGGTTAAGAGATTACTTATAATTTAAGTTGCGACTGGCCTCATTTAAAAATCCAAGCTCTGGTTATGCATGGTCAGTGTGCTCTTAAATAAAAAGAAAAGAAAAGGAAATAATGTGCTATTAATATGAATTTCTCCTTGGTATGTGTGAAAACCAGCCTATCAATCCATCTTCTAATTTGTGAAATGTGCTAAAATCTTATGAAATATTATGATTTATTGATTGATATTGGGATTTGAGATTATTAGATTGAGTCACTGAAATTGAATTTATAATTATAGTCCAGATCCATCACTGACTTCATTTTTATAAATTCTTTTGAAAATAATTGAAATTCATATTTTTATAATTCTCTCCATATATATAAATTTCATCTAAATGTAATAACCCGTATTTTAATAACGTGTTATAACCATAAATCTAGGCATAATTAAATTTTAAAATAAGAATCAAGGGAAACGGGTTGCGCCATTGCGTTTGTCTCGGAATTCTGCTTGGAAACGAGTCCGAGTTTGCAAGAATCGGAGTCCGTATGAGGGAGATATGGCCCTCCGAAGTTTCAGGAATTTTCAGAATCGAAAACAGCTCGAAATTCGAATTCAAAATTCGAATTCAAACCCAGAAGCGGGCTGGACGGGAAATTTCCCGCCCAGGACCCAGGTCGACTGGGGAGTCGACTGGGTAGTCGACCCCCCGACCAGGTCGACTGGGGAGTCGACTGGGTAGTCGACCCCCCCTGACCAGGTCGACTGGGTAGTCGACCTGGGGGTCGACCTGCTCCCGAAATCCAGTTTTTGAACCTGGTTCGTTCTGATGTATTTGGTCACGTTTTCTGCCTAGGTTCGTCCGCCTAACCCTATATAAACAGCCCCTGACCCTAGACTTTCTATCACATTCTTGTCCGACCATATGCTGCTGAAGTTCTGACTGGAAGATAGAGAGTAAGGAGGCTATTCAGAACTTTGTTAGTGCTACGTTTGTTTGGAGTTTGCTAGAGATTCTGCTTCTATTCTTTTTGCTTGCACATTTTCTAGACTACGATCTGTAAGCCCTTTGTCACTCTTAGATTTAAACTGTAAACTTAACCTGAACATGATGTAAACTGAAATTATGCCTAAACATGATAACTAAGTTGGATCTACTCTTGTCTATCTTGGATCTATGACTATCACTTTTAAATCTGTTATTTTGGATCGAGTTTTGTACACTCCAGATCTATTCATCTAAAACGTTGACTTATGGAATATCAGTATGAACCTAAATTGGATATATTCATGTTTAATCTAAAACCCCTTTTCGATCTTTATCTTGCCATGCCTGTGATGTTGAAACTATTATTGGGGTACTATTTTATGTCAATCCTTTACTATGTCTATCACCATGTCTTGTCAAGTTGATGTTGAGACCCTATTTCATATGCCTGTAATGTTATAATCATCATGCTCAACTTATGAACACCTTTGCCATTCTATGACTATCCTGTTTGTGTTATTCCCTATTTTGACATGTTGTATTAATGCGAATTCACGTACGTTGGGGATACGTTTTGGGAAGATTAGGCAAACTTGAAAATTGGCTATAGAATTGACATTATATGACATGAAAATATGACATGAAAACTTGACATGAGAATAAGCTTGAAAACATGAATTTGGGACATGACAATTGGATAACTTGAAAATGGCCAACTCGGGGTTGGGTTGAATTTGCAACATAAATCTACCCGGAACCGCCCGACAAATCCAGTAGTTGCAAATAATAGGACCCAATTTGGGTAGTTGGTCATATAGCACCTTAAACCCGAGGTTAGGCTAGGTTATGGTGTAAATCTGCCCGGAACCGCCCGGCACATCCAGTAACCGTAACCAAGTCTAATGTGAGTTGTTGGGGTGCGTTAAGTTAATTAATGCCACATGGTAAGGTTAAGTCATGGACCCCTTGAATATACTTAACCAATTTGACACATCGATTTGATAGGGTTAAGTCTTGAACTGCTTGTATATACACTTAACCAACTAGATACATGTTTGGGTAGGGTTAAGTCATGACCTTTTTAATGACAATACTTAACCCATTAGAAATCCTAGCCACGTGGTCCCTTTCAGCAGTAACCCACTTAGAAGTATCACGATACCCTGGGGACTAGGCAGGGTGGGGCACGATTACTGGGCTGATTGTAAGCGACCAAGAATAACGGCTGAGTAAGGTGCGCCAGTGTAGGTTCAGGCGGACTAGGGTCGTGCACTTAGTCCGGAGTTGAAAAAGTAGGCATGGGCACCCGTAGTACCACATTGTGCATGCTTGAATTGTGTCAGTGGTTGACACCCTAGGACCTGATACACCCTAGGGTGGACCTAGCACATGTGACTACATTCCGCGATTGGGCCGTATGACACCGATACACGACGAGTAAAGCCGATCGACTAGGATGGACTGTTGGACCCCGTATTGGGTCATTTCATGTTATTGGGTTTAGGGATCATTTCTGGATTTATACTTGACATGGATTTGGACACTAGTACAGTTTGTGCAGTAAACCTTGTATATGCGATGCCACTCTTATCTTGTTACCTTTTATTATTATGCCAGTCCAGTTATTATCTTTATGTCTAATCTCAGTTTCTCATGTCCAGTTAACTTTATTAGTTTTTATGCTGATAGTCACTAGGGCTTACCAATCTTTTTGACTGACCCGTTTTCTTCCACTTCTTTTCTTTCGTTCCCCCCCCCCCCAGGTTCTCAAGGAGGAAACTCTAGCTCTTAGCTTGGACTTTGCTTGCTTTCTGACAGCTCATGTACGGTTTGGTCTTGAGCTATGCTATGGCTGCACTCATGCTCTTTTTGGGGAATAATATTGGACTTATGTTGTTTTAAGTACTTTGCTTCTTTAGAACTTGATGTAATGAAATAATGACTTGATATTTTGATGAAAGAGGTTTTGACTCTATTTTCCACGTAATAAGATCTGGTTAAATTTATATCCACTGCTTTATACACTCTGTTTAATTTATGTTCTGTCTTGTGTTATCTCTGTGCCTGTTTACTAGACAATACTCCTCCAAAACTAGTGCATTCCCTTGTGAGTGACCCTAGCGGAGGTGGGGTGTTACATTAAATCCATCATTCTCTACAATGTGAAATAAGACACTAGTTCTCAGTTTATTATGATTTTTTTTGACTGATTGAGATTTATGATGTTCGTTCTTCCTCTTAAGCTAAAATTATATTTTTTTAGTCATTTCCATCTATATTTTAATTTCTGAATTCTTTTAATGATAACAAAAGGGGGAGAATGGTTAAGATTTTGGTTTATGCGTGAATATTTTATAAATATTTTTAATCTTGAAAATTCCATTCTTTGAATATTCCATTCAATTTCATTTCTTTTCGCTCATGCACAGTTATAGGGGGAGTTTCTGTTGTAGGAGAAGCTAACAAATAAGGGGAGTTAAATATTCACTGTCAAACATATTTATTGTGCTCAAAATCATTTATTTGTTTATCATCATCAAAAGGGGGAGATTGTTGTATATGACGTAGTTGTATACACAATTATATGATTTTTGTTTGATGATAACAACCAAATAAATATTATTTTAAATGTGTTTGTTATTGTACTGTTATTCTATTTCACAAACAGAAATATAATATTCGTATTTATATAAAATACTACTGGACAAGAATTTATATATTCAAACAGTATTTTATTAAATATAATATTTTATTTCAACATTCAAACAGTATAGATTTTAAACTCCACAATTTATACAAGTTTACTGATATACAATCTCATACACTGTTCCTCACTACAACACTCTATCTATATATTTCATATATACATTGACACTGTTACATACATTCTATCACTCAATGTACATATATACTTATACATTTCACTGTCTTCTGTCTTCACAGCTCACAGTCAGTCTAGTCATCATCTGCTTACCTGTCACATGAAACACACACAGTACACTGCAATAGAAATAAAACTAAATACATGCAAATATAAATTTTATTTTTAAAATTTTATTTGCCTCAGAATTTTGGTGTGTTTCTCAACATTTTTCATGACTTGATCTGATCTATATATCCATCTATCTGTGTCTAGACAGCTTGTGTTATTTACAGTGATACGCTGTAAATACCACAAGGCAGACAATATTTATATACAGTGCAGGGACAGGAAAATTAGTCTGATGGTTGCATATACACATGCGCATAGATATGCACATGTGCACTTTCTCGCCAATCCAATGTGCAACTGTGGAGTAGCGACGTGGACCATCTCGACTCAGTGCAACAATAATCAAAGTGGTCAAGACAACTCAGCATCAATGGTTGAGCTACAAATAGTTCATAATGATGAAATTCCGAGTGTCAACGACATGTTCAAGACCAAACACAAATCTGAATGCAAAATGAAATCTACTTAAAGCCAAGGCAAAACTGCATGTTAATAAGTCAATTGTGGTCAAGCAAGGGGCCGAGAATATATGAGCCAAGCATATGAATAAGTCAAGCCATGTACAGTCCAATGGTCAATCCAATGATGCATGTAAATCACATATCAAATGTCGAGGTTGAAGCTACAGGAGTAACACAGCATCAACAAGAAGTAAACAACATTATCAAAAATACAAACACATACTTTCATTTCAGCATGGAAACAAAAGTGTTCAATGCATCACAGCTGGTTAATCAAAGACACAGCAAATAAGCGTGATCAAATATGGAGCTATACATGTGTCAATATAACAAACTCAGCAGTGCATCTGACTCAAGTGTGTATACGAGATAGTATACTATATCAAAATGGTATAAAGGGGCTATACAACATGATGTTCAGACCAACAAGCAAGGCATTTCAAACAAATGGTCATGGTAGTAAACCATTTTGGGCATGAACTCAGACATGGTGAGAATCAACATATATAAAATGGTTTGTGCACAAGCATTTGTACCAGAATGGGTGCACGTGAAGTCAACATGGTTCAAGAGGTACAATGAAACACCCCACCTCCGTTAGGGTCACTCTCAAAGGGAATGCCCTAATTTTGGTGGAGGTTTATAAGTATAAGTCACAGATATACAAGACAGATATAAGAACACATATTTGTAAACAGCGGGAAAACAACAAACTTTTATTTCATAAAAGCAAATACGTGTTACAACAACATCACCATGATTGTCTTACATCCTTTCCAAAAACATAACATAACACCTTCATAATCTGTCTTGATTACATTATTTAAAGAAGCATAAAGAAAACATAGATAAACTGTAAAAGCCCCATAGTGGTTGTCCAAAGCCATAGTTCAAAACGAAAAGGTCCAAGCAATACATTTCTCCTCTTCAAGCTGGATGTTAAGGCTGATCAAGCTGCAGTGTTCCCTCCCTGTGGACCTGGGGGGGGGGGGGGGGAAACGGAAGAAAAGAAGACGAAAGAAAAGTAGAGTCAGACATAAAGCCTAAGTAAGTCTAGTAGTATTCTGTCTATGAATAAAGAACTGGGTATGATAAGTATAAACAAGAAGTGGGAAAGCACTATAACTTGGTTAAGTTGTCTAGGGTCGAATATACTATCGTACCTCATGTTAATCTCTGAACCCATATAAACTAGTTTCCAACTGGCACCCCATAATCAGGGTGAAGTGATCCATTTTATAATGATCGGCTCCTACTCGCATAGTTACATGTGTCTTACGGCCCCCGATGTTGTAGTTACCTATGCTGGTCCCACCATGGGGTGTATCAAGTCCCATGGTGGCGGCCCGACACAATCCTAGAATGCACAGGTATGCTACTGGTGTCCAGTGCCTTATTTTTCTGCGCCGGAGTGTGTGCACGCCCGCACCCCGTTAGAACCTACACTGCTACACCACCGCCGTCGATTTGACCTCTTACAATCAGCCCAGTAATCGTGCCCCACCCTGCCTAGTTTCAGGGTATCCTGATACACCTTCTAGGGTTACTGCTGAAAAGGGTCCCCCGTTACTAGGTTTTCTATCTCTAGCCAACATGCTAAGTTGGTTAAGTGTTTTCTAACCTAACCCCCACCAGTCCGTTTAGTTTAGCATGTTCCATTTTGATTAAGTCTTTAGTTCACTTAATCCTAACAATCCTGACTCAGCCTTAATTGTCTTATTAAAGCCTTGACCTCTCACATTAGACAGGTATTGTTGTGGCTGCCTGTTGCCGGTTGGTTCCGGGCAGTCTTACGCCACAACTCAGTCTAACCTCAGGTCCTTATTGGGCTCCATGTTTAACCTCCCACATTGGATAGGTATTGTTGTGACTACTGGACAGCCGGGCGGTTCCGGGCAGGTTTACATCACAACTCAATCCAACCTCGGGTTAAACACATCGTATGTTCTACATTTACATATTTTGTCTTTCTTCTTTATTTTCTTATATGTAAATATTTGCGGCCCATTATTAAGTTAATGGTGTAAAGGTTACACCAATCATGGGCCCAACCCATACTTGAATTTGGGCCCTTCTACTTTATATTTTCATTTATTAATTAATTTGGCCCAACGCTATTTTCCCCCGTTTAATACGTTCGTTCATAATATATGTTGGGCTTAGGCTTTTAAGCCCAACTTAGCCATGAGAAAAGGGGAGGCTTAAAGCGTGATTACATACACAAAAAGGGGAAGGTGAACGCATGAACTTGCAATGTGACGTTGGAATTACAAAATAGAAACTGGTGTACTTGCATAGTAGTAACATATACTTTGGTCATAAAGTATAAGTGACATGAATCAAACCATGTAAACTTGTAGTTAAGTTAAGAATTATCACTATTGACACATAGGCTTAACTACAACATAAACCTATATTTTATTTAGCCATAATATCAAACATAAGCAAATCATGTTTATAAGATTACTACATGTTTACAAAGGTGCTTACTTTTGTGACTAATACAAAAGTATACTTCAACTAGAATTAATCCAACTTAATCATGATTCTAAATCTATTCACAGATACTTATGGCATAAATATTTCTAACATGAAATCATGATTTTTACTTTAGTCATGCAAACTTGCAAAAGGGATTTTTGAATCTAACCTACCTATGTACCACATATGTCATCATATAATTCTTGTTAACAATATAGACCTAACATGGATTTCAATTATGCAAAAATATCAATCATAGCCTAGCCATATTCACAAGTTTGCAAATAGGTTTTCTAGTACAAAAGCATGGCTTAATACATAGATCATGGTGCCAAAATTTCAACATAGTTTCATATGAACTATAATAACCCAAATTTGTTCCAATTACGTACAAAATGATTTTTGTACAAAAATATACATTATGATGGCATAGTAGCAAAACCCCAAACTTGCATGAATTTCAATTAATCAACTACATACATGTAGCTTCAACATGGATTACATAATTTGCGAATATTCTAAATGTATACTTGCATAAAACTACCGCAAATATGTAGTTTTTTATAATGAATAATATAATTCGAGAATATCCAAACGTATACAATATTCCAAATCGATAAGAATCATAGTAACGCACAAATATGAATTACTTTATTGCCACAAATCAAGTATACAAACCAACACAATTATTTGTTCATACCAAAATAATACTCTACTTACAATTGTGTGGCGAATTCTCCAATTTAGGAATTTGGAGATGCGATTCCCTGTTGATTTGATTTGATTAAGTTGCTTTATGCTTTAGAATTTGCCTCCTAATCCTCTCTCCAATTGGTGGCTACTTTTAGTCATTCCTCAGCAACATGGTGGCCTTGTTCTTATTTTTGAATGAATAGATTAGGTTGAGTCTAGGGTCATTTTTATAGGGTTTATGAACTGATTAGGGCCATCGATGTTGCTTGGTTTGATCGTAGCCATTCATTCGAAAGAGAGAACAATTAGAGCCTGCCACCTAGCCCTAATGACAAAGCAGACTGCAGAAAATCGACCAACATAGAATAGGCCAGCCAGGTTGGGCTGGGTTCGACCTGGCTCTGGACCAGGTCGACAGCCCTGTCGACAGCCCTGTCGACCTGGCTAGACCAGGTCGACAGCCCAGTCGACCTGGGTGTCTTAGGCGGGAATTTTCCCGCCCTGGCCAATTGGGCCCGATTATTAATTTTTTTTCTGAGCTGTTTTATTCTGTTCGAATTTTAAACTTAATTCAGAAACTTCCGAAGGCCATATCTTCTTCATACGGACTCCGTTTTTCGAAAACTCGGACTCTATTTCGCGTATTTTTCCGAGACGAACGCAATGGCGTATCCCGTTTCCCTTAGTTCTTTGATTTGAAATTAATTATACTTTAATTTGTGAATTTCACAGTTATAGAATTCGCGGGGTGTTACATTCTCCCCCACTTAAAAGGATTTCGTCCCCGAAATCTTCAAGTTTAGGAAAATGTATATCCTAACATCCAATCATCCATCTACTCATCCATCAAACACGAGCATCCATTGTCCTTAAAAAGACTTCTAATGCTTCATGATCATATGCGAAGTGTGTGTGTACATGTACTTATCTAATGCAAAATCAGGCGGTCTACTGATTCAGTTGACCTCCTTAATGCGAATTATGTAAGTGCCATGAATCCATTATGTATGCAAATTTTCCTATTCATGATTCTACATGAGTGCACAATCATTTAATACAAATGCAACATCCATATGACAACACATTAGAGTTCAACCATATACGAATGCAAACATATATGCATATGCAATATGAAGTGACTGAGCCGATCTAAACCCTAGATTATGTGTGTATATGCAACCACGAGCAACCACTAGCAATCACTTGCAACCATCATCCATAACATGTTTCAATTACATGTTTCCATCCAAAGGGTTTCTACCTAAAAGATAAGATAGATAAAAGCGCAACTTAAGGAAAAGAAAAGATCAAGGATGTACCCTCGAACAGAAAAGGGTAGGCAGTGCGTATTCTAGCTTCAGTTTCCCAAGTCGCGTCTCCCTCGGCGTCGCTCCACTGAACTTTGACAAGCATGACTTCGCGGTTGCGTAGCTTCTTCACTTCCGTTCCTAATATGCGGGTTGGAACTTTTCTTATGGTTGCTTCGCGTTCCACTTCGGCCTCTTCGAGGATATTTGGCTCTACCACCTCAGCAGACTCATGTAGACATTTTCGGAGATGTGAAACGTGAAAAACGTTGTGGACTCCAGCCAACTTCTCGGGTAGCTCTAATCTATAGGCCATTTTCCCAATTTTCTCGATGATAGGGAATGGCCCTACGAACCTTGGTGCCAGTTTTCCTGTGGTTCCAAAACGAACAACGTTTCTTAGTGGTGATACCTTGAGAAAAACTCTGTCTCCAACCTCAAATTCAAGGTCGGTCCTTCTCTTGTCGGCATAGGACTTTTGTCTGTCTTGGGCCGTCTTCATCCTTATTCGTATTAAGTCTACTTTCTCTGAAGTCTCTCGGATCATATCTGGTCCAAGTATGAGCTTATCAGTAGACTCCCACCAACAAGTGGGCGATCGGCACGGTCTTCCATATAAAGCTTCGAAGGGCGCCATTCCGATGGTTGCTTGATAGCTGTTGTTGTAGGCAAATTCCACCAAAGGAAGGTGGTCTTCCCATGTCCCTCCGAAGTCAAGGACGCATAGCCTTAAAAGGTCTTCCAAAACTCTGTTCACTCTCTCTGTTTGGCCGTCGGTTTGGGGATGATAGGCTGTGCTCAAGCATAACTGCGTTCCTACTGCTTCTTGCAGACTCCGCCAAAACTCGCTGGTGAAGATGGGGTCTCGGTCACTAACAATGCTAGATGGTATTCCATGGAGTCGAACGATTTCCTTGAGGTAAAGTGATGCTAGGGATGAGGCAGTTCTTTTACTTTTGACAGGTAAAAAGTGGGCGCTTTTAGTAAGCCTATCCACTATTACCCAAATGCTAGTGTTGCCTCTCCTAGACCTAGGCAGCCCATCGATGAAGTCCATTGAGATGCTATCACATTTCCACTGCGGGACCTCCAGAGGATGTATCAGTCCGCCAGGCTTTTTCTGTTCCGCCTTAACCTGTTGGCACACCATACACTTAGAAACGAATTCTGCCACGTCCTTTTTCATGCCGTTCCAGAAGAAAGTCCTTTTTATATCTTTGTACATTTTATCTCCGCCTGGGTGTATCGTCATCTTGGAGTGATGTGCTTCCTTGAGAACCTTCTTTACTAAATCTTTTGTTTGTGGGACGCATAGCCTTCCGTCTCGCCTTAGCAAACCCTTATCGTCGATGGAGTATCTGTTGAGGTGACTTGAAGTCTCACCCCTAATTAGCCTATCAATTGTTTCCACAAGCTGAGGGTCTTCGCGTTGTGCTGTCCCTACTGAATCCACTAAAGTTGGGCGCACTTCGAGAGATGCTAGCAAGCCTGGTACGAAATCGGAGGAGGGCCTAAAGTCGAAGCTGGCTATAAACTCTAGGCTTTGTCTTTCAACAAACAACGGGCTTAGGGTCAATTTCTTTCGGCTCAACGCGTCTGCCACTACGTTGCCTTTGCCCGGAGTGTAGGAGATTTCGAAATCGTACGAGGCAAGAAACTCCATCCATCTCTGTTGCCTCAAGTTAAGATCCTTCTACGAGAAAAGATATTTCAACGATTTATGGTCAGTGTAAAGTTCGAACTTCTCACCTAGGAGATAGTGTCGCCATGACTTGAGTGCAAAGACGATGGCGGCTAACTCAAGATCGTGGGTTGGGTAGTTCTTTTCGTGCACTTTCAACTGCCTCCCGCCATAAGCTACTACCCTTCCTTCTTGCATTAAGACGGCGCCTAGCCCTGTCCCACATGCATCCGTATAAACAGTGAACATCTTGCTCCCATCTGGCAGCGTCAAAACTGGGGCTGTTGTAAGAGCCCTTTTCAGTCGTTGGAAAGCAAACTCGCAATCCAAATCCCAATTGAACACTAGATTCTTCTTAGTCAATTTCGTGAGTGGAGCTGAGATTTTCGCAAAATCCCTTATAAATTTTCGATAGAAACCTGCTAGTCCTAGAAAGCTTCGGACCTCAGTTGCATTCCTTGGTGTCTTCCAATCCTGTATCGCCACTACCTTAGCGGGGTCCACTGCTAACCCTTGTTTGGATACTATGTGCCCAAGGAACCTCACCTCTTCTCTCCAAAAGTGGCATTTGGACAATTTGGCTTTTAGTTGATGGACTCGCAAAGTTTCCATGATTGCCCTTAAGTGTTGAGCATGTTCCTCTTCACTCTTTGAGAAGATAAGGATATCATCTACGAAGACCACTACGAATTTGTTGAGGAAATCTCTAAATACCCTACTCATCAGGTCCACGACGTAAGCAGGTGCATTTGTCAAGCCGAAAGGCATGACAAGCCATTCAAAGAAGCCGTTTGGGGTTCTGAACGCCGTTTTATCGATGCTATCTTCAGCCACCCTTAGCTGATGAAAACCGGTTGCTAAATCGAGCTGGGAGAAAACAGACGCTCCTACAAGCTGGTCAAACAAATCGTCAATTCTAGGGAGAGGGTGCCTATTCTTTTTCGTTAGCTTGTTGAGATCCCTATAGTCAACACATAGACGGAGTGAACCATCCGCCTTTGTAGCGAACACCACTGGAGCGCCCCATTCTGAAATGCTCCTCCTAATGAACCCCTTTTCTAGAAGCTCTTTAATTTGTTTACTGAGCTCTTTCCTTTCCCGTGGAGCCATGTGTCTAACGGGTAACGCAACGGGCTTTGCATTATCTACAAGATATATGCGGAAGTCTATTTCCCGCTTCGGAGGCAAGCCCTTCACCTCTTCGAAGACATCCGGATATTCCCGGACCACTCTAACTGATTGCAAATTTTCAACAGAGGCATCTAGCGATTCAAGATAACTAAGCATAACCGCGTATGAGGGAGTACAAGAAATTTCCAAAGTATTACCGAGCTGGGTTAGGAGCCTAACAACCCTTTTCTCACAATCAAGGATGGCCCCATTACTGGATAGCCAATCCATACCCAAAATCAAACCATAACCCGAAAAGCCCAAAACAAAGGCACTACATTGAAATTCTACGCTTAGAATAGAAATTTTCAATCCCAAACAGATCATAGACAAATGAGCTGGGCCCCCAATTGGGTTTGAAACAATTAAGGGGTCCTCTACCATACTAGTTTTTAGGTGCAGAGATTCTACTAAAGCAGACGAGATAAAGGAGTATGATGCGCCAGAATCAAATAAAGTGCGAACGGGGTGATCATAAAGATAAACTACACTTTCTACAGAAGTATATATACCTCGCTGTTGCAGAGGTGGCGCTTCCAGCACATGAACCTGTGCCCCTGGGGTGGATCCAGCCCTCTGCCCCTGTCCTCGTTTCTTTGGGCAGTCCTTAGCCCTGTGGCCTGTCTCACCGCAAGAAAAGCACCCACCATTCTCCTTGGCCTTCTTTTTCCGGCAGTCCTTTACTAAGTGCCCCACTTTGCCACAGAAATTGCACTTCCTCTTCTCTTTGTTGCCTTTCCCGCCTTTCTTAAAGTCTGTCTTCTTAGGCTGCAAACCCTCTTTCTTCCCTTGAGAGCTTTCTGCCTTTGTCTCCTTCTTGCCCTTATCCTCTTCATTCAGCAATGCCATTTGCACCAATCTTTCATACGTGGCTCCCATGGGTATATGGGTCATGGCCAAACTGTGTAATGGCTCATTCAACCCTTTGACGAAACGGAGAGCCTTCTTGTGCGGGGTATTGACTAGGTCAAGCCCAAACCTAGCCAGCTCATTGAACTGATTCACATACTCTCTGACTGTCTTGTCCCCTTGCTTAAGAAATAAGAATTTTTCCAACTGCAAACTTCTTTCCGCATCTGAGAGAAATTTAGTCTCAAACCTTGCCCTAAAGTCCTCCCATGTCTCCACTGGTCTTTCAGCATTAGTGACTTCCCACCAGTAGGAAGCCTCGCCCTTCAATAGCCACACTGCCAATTGTACTTTTTGTCTATCCTCTACCTCAAAGATGATGAATAGGTCCTCGGTTTCTTTCAGCCAATTCCTAGCTGCCACGAAGGACTCAGTTCCATGGAAATCCTTTCCTCCCATAGCTTTAAAATCTTTACATATCTTAGCAAATGTGTTTCCCCATGGAGGAGGTGGAGGAAAAGGTGCCGCTGCAGCTGGATGATTTCCTGCAGCTGGGGGAGGAGGAACGGTAGGACCTGGCTGAGTGGCTCTTGCTTCTAAGAACTGTCTAAACCAACCAGGTATTGGCACCCCTTCTGGCAAGTTAAGTTCTTCGGACATGCTGAAACGAAAAGGATAGATTCAAAACGAAGGATAAGAGATAGTACCTATGGCTTTGGGGGGGGGGACTTTGCCTTTTTAAAATAAAATAATATTTTCCTTTTAAAAATGCTTCTTTAAATTTCCTTTTTGAAAATAAATTTTTAGAACTTTTTATCTTATCTGGTAAACCTATGCTCTGATACCAAGTGAAACACCCCACCTCCGTTAGGGTCACTCTCAAAGGGAATGCCCTAATTTTGGTGGAGGTTTATAAGTATAAGTCACAGATATACAAGACAGATATAAGAACACATATTTGTAAACAGCGGAAAAACAACAAACTTTTATTTCATAAAAGCAAATACGTGTTACAACAACATCACCATGATTGTCTTACATCCTTTCCAAAAACATAACATAACACCTTCATAATCTGTCTTGATTACATTATTTAAAGAAGCATAAAGAAAACATAGATAAACTGCAAAAGCCCCATAGTGGTTGTCCAAAGCCATAGTTCAAAACGAAAAGGTCCAAGCAATACATTTCTCCTCTTCAAGCTGGATGTTAAGGCTGGTCAAGCTGCAGTGTTCCCTCCCTGTGGACCTGGGGGGGGGGGGAAACGGAAGAAAAGAAGACGAAAGAAAAGTAGAGTCAGACATAAAGCCTGAGTAAGTCTAGTACTATTCTGTCTATGAATAAAGAACTGGGTATGATAAGTATAAACAAGAAGTGGGAAAGCACTATAACTTGGTTAAGTTGTCTAGGGTCGAATATACTATCGTACCCCATGTTAATCTCTGAACCCATATATACTAGTTTCCAACTGGCACCCCATAATCAGGGTGAAGTGATCCATTTTATAATGATCGGCTCCTACTCGCATAGTTACATGTGTCTTACGGCCCCCGATGTTGTAGTTACCTATGCTGGTCCCACCATGGGGTGTATCAAGTCCCATGGTGGCGGCCCGACACAATCCTAGAATGCACAGGTATGCTACTGGTGTCCAGTGCCTTATTTTTCTGTGCCGGAGTGTGTGCACGCCCGCACCCCGTTAGAACCTACACTGCTACACCACCGCCGTCGATTTGACCTCTTACAATCAGCCCAGTAATCGTGCCCCACCCTGCCTAGTTTCAGGGTATCCTGATACACCTTCTAGGGTTACTGCTGAAAAGGGTCCCCCGTTACTAGGTTTTCTATCTCTAGCCAACATGCTAAGTTGGTTAAGTGTTTTCTAACCTAACCCCCACCAGTCCGTTTAGTTTAGCATGTTCCATTTTGATTAAGTCTTTAGTTCACTTAATCCTAACAATCCTGACTCAGCCTTAATTGTCTTATTAAAGCCTTGACCTCTCACATTAGACAGGTATTGTTGTGGCTGCCTGTTGCCGGTTGGTTCCGGGCAGTCTTACGCCACAACTCAGTCTAACCTCGGGTCCTTATTGGGCTCCATGTTTAACCTCCCACATTGGATAGGTATTGTTGTGACTACTGGACAGCCGGGCGGTTCCGGGCAGGTTTACATCACAACTCAATCCAACCTCGGGTTAAACACATCGTATGTTCTACATTTACATATTTTGTCTTTCTTCTTTATTTTCTTATATGTAAATATTTGCGGCCCATTATTAAGTTAATGGTGTAAAGGTTACACCAATCATGGGCCCAACCCATACTTGAATTTGGGCCCTTCTACTTTATATTTTCATTTATTAATTAATTTGGCCCAACGCTATTTTCCCCCGTTTAATACGTTCGTTTATCAAAATATATGTTGGGCTTAGGCTTTTAAGCCCAACTTAGCCATGAGAAAAGGGGAGGCTTAAAGCGTGATTACATACACAAAAAGGGGAAGGTGAACGCATGAACTTGCAATGTGACGTTGGAATTACAAAATAGAAACTGGTGTACTTGCATAGTAGTAACATATACTTTGGTCATAAAGTATAAGTGACATGAATCAAACCATGTAAACTTGTAGTTAAGTTAAGAATTATCACTATTGACACATAGGCTTAACTACAACATAAACCTATATTTTATTTAGGCATAATATCAAACATAAGCAAATCATGTTTATAAGACTACTACATGTTTACAAAGGTGCTTACTTTTGTGACTAATACAAAAGTATACTTCAACTAGAATTAATCCAACTTAATCATGATTCTAAATCTATTCACAGATACTTATGGCATAAATATTTCTAACATGAAATCATGATTTTTACTTTAGTCATGCAAACTTGCAAAAGGGATTTTTGAATCTAACCTAGCTATGTACCACATATGTCATCATATAATTCTTGTTAACAATATAGACCTAACATGGATTTCAATTATGCAAAAATATCAATCATAGCCTAGCCATATTCACAAGTTTGCAAATAGGTTTTCTAGTACAAAAGCATGGCTTAATACATAGACCATGGTGCCAAAATTTCAACATAGTTTCATATGAACTATAATAACCCAAATTTGTTCCAATTACGTACAAAATGATTTTTGTACAAAAATATACATTATGATGGCATAGTAGCAAAACCCCAAACTTGCATGAATTTCAATTAATCAACTACATACATGTAGCTTCAACATGGATTACATAATTTGCGAATATTCCAAACGTATACTTGCATAAAACTACCGCAAATATGTAGTTTTTTATAATGAATAACATAATTCGAGAATATCCAAACGTATACAATATTCCAAATCGATAAGAATCATAGTAACGCACAAATATGAATTACTTTATTGCCACAAATCAAGTATACAAACCAACACAATTATTTGTTCATACCAAAATAATACTCTACTTACAATTGTGTGGCGAATTCTCCAATTTAGGAATTTGGAGATGCGATTCCCTGTTGATTTGATTTGATTAAGTTGCTTTATGCTTTAGAATTTGCCTCCTAATCCTCTCTCCAATTGGTGGCTACTCTTAGTCGTTCCTCAGCAACATGGTGGCCTTGTTCTTATTTTTGAATGAATAGATTAGGTTGAGTCTAGGGTCATTTTTATAGGGTTTATGAACTGATTAGGGCCATCGATGTTGCTTGGTTTGATCGTAGCCATTCATTCGAAAGAGAGACCAATTAGAGCCTGCCACCTAGCCCTAATGACAAAGCAGACTGCAGAAAATCGACCAACATAGAATAGTCAGCCAGGTTGGGCTGGGTTCGACCTGGCTCTGGACCAGGTCGACAGCCCTGTCGATAGCCCTGTCGACAGCCCTGTCGACCTGGCTAGACCAGGTCGACAGCCCAGTCGACCTGGGTGTCTTAGGCGGGAATTTTCCCGCCCTGGCCAATTGGGCCCGATTATTAATTTTTTTTCTGAGCTGTTTTATTCTGTTCGAATTTTAAACTTAATTCAGAAACTTCCGAAGGCCATATCTCCTTCATACGGACTCCGTTTTTCGAAAACTCGGACTCTATTTCGCGTATTTTTCCGAGACGAACGCAATGGCGTATGCCGTTTCCCTTAGTTCTTTGATTTGAAATTAATTATACTTTAATTTGTGAATTTCACAGTTATAGAATTAACGGGGTGTTACATACAAGTGCAACAGTAATGAAGATTAAACATGGAAGAAACATTATATGCACAATATATGGTGTTTCAAAAATGAAATGATCAACCTTAACTACTCTGGGCAAAACAATACAGGAATTTAAAATGTGGAGAATACAACAAACATGCAAAAAAGGTCGAGAAATACACCTGTCCAGATTTACATGAAAATGTTATCCAAATGTTTATATGGCAAAGGTCCATTACAGACATAAAGTGAGGTACAATTGAATTTTTAATTCTGAGCAAGTGCAAGAAATTCTCTTTTGACAATTTAACGTTGCCAAAGAAATCAAGCTAGTGTACAACATTTTTGGGAAGTGTTTAATACATTTCCAGTTATTTTTAATCAAGCATGGGATAGAATTTGGCAAGAAAGTTTTTGAATTATGTTCATAAATTATTCAATCTGTCTTTCGCAACAAGAAACAATTACCAATATTACTTTTATATAAATCGAGCCATATCAGAAAGGAAAATTCGTATTGAATACTTTTCAGAAATCATGCATGAATTCAAAGGGGCAACTCGACTTGTTTAAGGCAACAAAAGGAAAAAAAATGATCTGAGGAATTAAGGCAACATTTCAAAACCGATTTCAATCCAGAAATTCATATTAATTGTTTCCTGTTTTGATTTAATCAGGAAAATCATTCAAGGCAATAAAATCTATGCAAGTAGATTAAGTGGAAACAAATCAGAGCAATTCAATGGAGGAACCAAAAGCAGAAACCGGGCAAATCTATCCAATTAATCACATCGAATCATTTCATACGAAATCAGAGGTCTAGGGTTTCATTTAACCTATATATTCACCAGTTTCATCACAGGCGTGGGTATCGAATTCAAAAAACAACAATTTCAAGCATAAAATAAAATCAGAGAAACTCACATCCTATATATGATTCGATCAAACAAAATTCCAAATCGATCAATGATTCAAGCCGCCAGGGATGGAAGCCAAACAGATACGAGCACCAGAGAATTAAGTTTCATCAATCAAAGCATCGCGATTTGGGGAGGAATTCATAAAACCCTAGATATTTTCTCCAAGGCCGCCGCCATGTTTTTCCAAAGCAAAATAATCAGGACAAAATGAAATAAGGTTGGAACCTAGTTGATGTGGCCGACCAAGTCATTTGAAGTGTGAAAGGGAATTTGTTATTCCTTTTTAGAAACTAGGGTTTTAGTTTGTTTTTTGTGTTGTATTTTATTTTGTAATTCATCGAACAGTTTCTAGAGTCTGTAAAATTCTAGGGGATCCAGTTAGGGGTTAACTGACAGTTGCTAGAGTCTATAAAATCTAGGTGGTTTCCTTGTTTCATCTGTAAAACTGGGAAGTTTACTAGAGTCTGTAAAACTAGGGGAAATCTGATCTAGGGGATTAGATCAGTCTAGGGTTTTGAGCGTAGGGTTAGAATAGGAGCGCGGGGTTCGCGAGTTTACATGGTCTTGTAAGCGGGATCTGTTCTATCTCCTAGTAAAAACCTTAGGAATGTAGTAGTAGGCAGGATTTTGTGGAAGCTGGGTATATCTTTTGTCATTTATTTTCTGCATTTCTATTTCTGCTATATTCTGTGATCGGATTATTATTATAATATCCCATCAGATTTTAACTCAGTGAAAATTTGTAATAAACCCTATTGACCCCCCAGGGTTAATCTTGATCCAACAAATAAAACATACATTATCAAGTTAAGAAAACTAAAACATACTTAAGATAAATGACACACATATAGTACTACTAAGTTAGATTTCATTGGATTCAGTACTTTCATAAGAGGTCTAATTGATAGGAGATATAGGTCATTTTTCTGGACCGTCACATGGCCAGTAGCCGCAAGAGAGCATGAAATTGATTTTCACTTCCTCCTAAGAAAATCCTTGACTTCATCAAACTTTTTATCCATTTTCTTGTCCATTCTTTTAAGCCTTGCTTCTAAAAGGAGTTGGTTATGCGCAACTACATCAATTGTTTGTCTTAATGTTTGAGATAGTTCCGTTAGTCGAACATCTTCAGGATTAGCATGAGTAGCACTTGATGATGGTTGATCCAAACTTCTCTTTTTCCAACTTTCTAAATTCATGATATGAATGGTTGGAAGAGACAAATGCATTTTCTTCAAGTTATTTTTATCCAAGATTTTTATTTCAATTGTCTCGGAATCCGATTTAGGAATTTTGCACTTTCAAAAACTCTCATTAAATATTCGCCATTATGAAAATATGTAGTCATTCCATGTGTATAGAGAAGGAGATGATCAATAATAGTTTGCATCCAATTAATTTTTATGCGACCAAAAGTGTCATAAAATGCTCTAAAAGTATCCAAATAAACAAGATCATGTGCTCCGGATCGCGGTAGAATTGTTCGTGTAAGAACATGGTGAAGAATTCTTGCATTAGATCGTAATCCTTTGGTTTGAGATCCGTCTGAGTCATCATCAATAAGGAGATCACTTACTTCATCTCTTACCCTAAATTCACTATTTAATTCAGTTAAAGCTATCCTATCTGTAGGTGAGCTTAAAACCTGACCAAGTCTTTCAATAGAAATGAAAATAGGTTGTCCACAAACAATATTCCAAAAACAATTTTATGAGTTTGTGGTATTTTGATGATCCAAATTCATATTAGCCAAAAATAGCTTTATCATGGTGACATTGATTTTGATATTGCTTTGAGAATAATCTAAGAGTGGTTCAAGTCTACCTTGATGAGCTAGTAGTTGTAACCCATAGGAATTGATGTTTTCAAATTTTGCAAAAGGCCCTGGGACGAATTTCAGATTGGATAAAAGCTTCTACCTTTGCTTGGCTAGGCGATTCCATGGACATTGATCAATAGAGGGTTCTACTGGCTTCTTTGATCTTGTTCTTGAAGATCATCCAATGTCTCTTTGACGTTTAGGAGGAGCCATGAGAAGATTCGGAGTTTCTAGGGTTTTTTGAAGTTTTTAGATAAGTTGAGAAATGAGAAATAATAAGGGAAGTAGGGTTAAAAGGGATGGTATATAGAAGGAACCCAGTTTTTGGGTTTCCCTTTACCAGTCGACTGGTTTATATCTTACCAGTCGACTGGTTGCTGTTATTATGAACAACAACCTTTATTTTTCTAAAAATTTGATTTGTATTCTTGATTACTCATCTTGTGATAAGTTTCTTTATAAGAGATTAAATATTTTCATTAAAATAATAGAAATACATAATTATTACTATGAATTTGAAGAAAACAAACAAGACACGATCCTTTGCATTTTTCATCAATGCAAGTCTTATTTGCGCAAAGAAAAATATTTCTGTGATTAATGTGTTATTGTTCTTCAGATGAGGTTGATTTTCTTGGATTTTTAGAGCCAGCACCCCCATTCTCTTGATAGTTCTTTTCCCAAGAGTTAGGGCTTTCCTTCTTGCTTCTTGGATATTTTTTCTAAGGATTCCGTGAAGTAAATGGTCTTAGTGTTTCAGGAGTCATGGAAAGAGGATGGTGACTAAGTTCAACAATAGCTGATCTACCACATGTACGGAGTGCAACTGTTTCTAAAAACGTCAACCTATCCGAGTTCTGTTTTTTCTCATAAAATATTTCTCTTTGTAGCCTCATTTGTTCACATTGATAATGACAAATTTCATCTATTTTATCTTTTTTTGATGGAGATATCCCGAAACTTCTCTTCTTTTCTTTGCATCCGGAGTATATCTGGTTCGGTAATCTTGCCATCGTAGGGTTAGTATTAACCATTCTTTTAAAATCGAGATAAATTTGCTATAGACTAGGTATTTGTATGTTTAATGAATGGTTTGCACGATAGATAATATGACAAAATATAGTATGTCTATTTTAGTTAAGTAGCAACTATATTAAGTGACTATATATATATATATAAAGAGCATTTTTAGAAGTATATGTTTAACTAAATAATAATTTATAGAAATGAGTGAGTATTAAAGAGCTCCTTTTAGTTCTAGCTAGTCATTGACATAGATTTTTGTGGTACATCATTATCCTTAGCCATGAAGCATACGTTTGCTTGCTTAATTTCACTATCGTTGTCACTTTCAGAGGATGAACCTGAGTTATCCCAAGTAACTGAAAAAACCATCTCTTTGATTTTTCCTTTTTGCGATTTTTCTTCAATTCTGGACAATTCTTTTTATAATGTCCGGTCTTGTGACAATTGAAGCATTCTACCAGTGCAGGATCAGGCTCTTTTGATGAATTCTTTTTCACATTTTTGCTTTGTCTTTTTCTATATTTTAGAAATTTTCTAAATTTTTTTGCTACAAAAGCAATATCTTCTTCATCTGAATCTTAATCTTCTTTCTCAGCATGGAAAGCTAAAATTTTCTTCTCTTGTACATGTGCTTTCTTTGCCTACAAATTTACTTCATAGGACATTAGATTACCGATTAATTCTTCAGGTTTCATGGCAGAGAGATCATTAGCTTCTTCGATTGCTAACACTTTTGTCTCCCATTCATCCGTTAAAGAGTTCAAAATTTTTGATACTATATCGAAATCGATATACTTTTCTCCTAATCATAACAAAAAGTGATAAATGTTTTGGAAACGTGAATACATATCATTTATGGATTCATTTTCATTCATCTTGAAATTTTGAAACTGATTCTTAAGCATAGATATTTTTCTTTGTTTAGCCTTGTTAGTTCCTTCATGAGTAATTTTGAGTGTTCTCCATATTTCATATGCTGTGTTGCACATACAAATCCGGTTAAACTCATTTCTATCTAAAGCACAATGCGACATATTCATAGCCTTAGCATTGGCAATAGCCTTTGCTTTTTTAGATGTAGACCATTCAGTATATAGAATAGTAGGTTGTGTGTACTCTTTTTGTGTAATGTTCAATGCATCATAAATATTTGCTTACATGTATATCCACATTCGTGTAGCCCAATAACTATAATTCATGCCATTAAAGAAGGTCGGTCTTGTAGTGGATTGGCCTTTAGTATATCCGGTATTATTGCTAGTACTAGTGTTATTATCCATATTATCTAAATATCAGATAACGATTTTATGGTTAAATGATGGCCTTGCTCTGATACCAAATGAAAAGTCGGTGTATACGGCTTAAGCAGAATACTTATATGAATGTAGAGGAAATGATAAACTAGCTAATAGTTACGCAGGTAAAAAGCTATGCTATAGTAATATATCAAAAATAAATGCAATAAGAAACGACACCAGGAATTCTATATTGGTTCGGACTTCCCGCCCTACGTCCAGTCCCGAAGTTCCTCTTCGGAATTCACTATTACGCCCTCTCTTAACCCGGAGGAATAGGTCAGTACACCGAGCCCCAACAAGGATGCCTCTTACCTGAGCAACTGCACAGGAATTCAACAATTACAAGTGTTTTGACTTCTGCTTTGTGTTCTTTGATCAACACAGATAGTCAACAGTTTAAGTACACCCTTCCTATAATCTTATCCTCGAGTATATGACTTGAATACAAAGATTTAAGGAAGATTGATGCTTGTCGAATCAAGTTATATGAAATGTTATCAAAGATTCAACAAGTAACTTGAATTTAAGAGAGCTTTTGTTTGCAAAGAATATAGAAGTGAAAATCAGATAATAGATAGATTAGAATAATAGCGGGATGATTGTAAATCATGTTTGAAGTGTTTATATAATAGTAGAAAGGTAGCAATTATTCATGAAGAATTTTAACCAAAAGAAGCTTCCATTTCCTTTTAGAAATGAAGAGATTTCTCTTCATAAGTGAAGACAACCTTTCAGAAAATATGTGATGTTTCGAATTAGTTGACTGAATAAAAATTCATCAGTCGATTGGTTGAAAAGTATGAAATCATATATATTTAAAAATATTCAAAACTAGCTGTTACTGAGCCAAAATTACTTGACCAGTCGACTGGTTGATTTTGAACCAATCGACTGGTTCAGGCATTTTTTGCCCAGTCATACTTTTTCAGGTCATTTAAGATATATATATATATGCTTTGTTTTGTAAATTCATGTTATAATTGAGGATATATTTTAACATAATTCTAGCACGACTCAATGTGTGTGTGTATATGTATATATATAACCTTTTCTCTATGTTCGTTGCAACTTCTTTTGTTGGCATTAATCAAAATCTTGTTTTCAACACCTATATATACGGCAACATAATAGGATGGGGTATTATTTCGTGTATCAAGCATATTTGGCTATTATAAGGTAAAACTCTATCCTCCGTCTTGCGTTGCATTGTGTGATGGGACCTGAGTCGGTTTCATTTTTCTTTTTTTAGCATTGCATTGTTTGTTTCTGGTATTCTTGGGAGAAAACCCGTTCCGTGTTATACGGCGTGGTCCCTTGATTTACCCAAGATTAAAATACAATTAATAAGTGTTTTAGTTCTCACACCAGTCTCATGACTGACTTGGAGTTTATTGTTTCCACCTAAACTCTGGATGCCCATATTTTCCACACGGGCAGCTAGTAGTTTTGGATTTGCAGATATTTCTTTTCATAGGATCCTTGTTTGCAGCTTGAGCTATATTCAGAAAGCTTTGTATCCGTGTATTTCTTTTGGTCGTGTTAGTTGTTGTTTTCCGCTGCACATTATATTTATGTTTATATATATTTCCACTGCCTTGTAATTTGTAAATCCCTGATATTTACTTTTCCGCTGTATAAAATTTATTCATACTCTGATATATTCTTGTACTATGATATAATTGTTGCAATAGTAATGAAATGTCCTGTTGTTTGTGTTCTGACGCGTCGGGTTCTCAACGCAATCCGTTGTTTCCCGTCTCTTCGGAGATCGGGGGATTTCGGGTCCTTAAAGTTTGGTATCAGAGCTTTGCTTTACAAAGCTCGCGAATAAGACACATTAGAATCAAACGAAAGAATTCATCAGAGATTGGATTAGTAACATCCTATAAAAATGACTTGTTAGAGATAGGATTAGTAATACCCTAGAATGAGTTTGAGGATTATTATTTATTAAAAACAAATTTAGTTTTGAAAATTATATCTTATTACAAGTATTTGAGTATTTTATTTTATATTGATTTTGGACTGTCGGGTATAAATAGATTTTGAATATACGTCTGATCCACGTGTATATGAAGTCTCAAATATGCTGGATAGATATAAAATCACACTCTAGTAGCCCAGAGATAATTCTGGTGATTAATATATCATCATCAGTATCTATGTTCGAGTTTCGAAAGCGGGATGCCAATATGATTCCAATTGACTTGTGTGGGAACTAAAACTTGGATAGAATTTGTCGTTTGTGATTTAGCCTTGAAATTGGGTTTTTGAGTATATATTAAAGATATCTGATTGAAAGGCTAATCAACTAATTGATTGTTGGTTGTGATGTGTGATTATTAGTTTAGCTAATAAAAATATTGGAATGATAAAACCAATAAAAAATGAATGATAAGTAAAGCTAAATCAAATATAATGTAGAGCTGAATTGGATTTATGTATATAGATAGATAGATATGCACACACACACACACATATATATGTGTGTATATATATATATACATATTTATATTAGGCATGTTGTTGAGCAAATATTGTGTAGAGAATTAAATTGCGTGCCCAACAAATAGGTGCACCTTAATGAGTTGGTTGCACAATTTTATTTATTATAAACTACTGTGAATGAATTTGGATGCATTGTAATGGTTGTTCTGTGTGAAATTTAAAACATACGCCATAGGATAGCAACAAATAAATTATGAACTATACCGTATAACATACATCATGAAGACAACATATCATATCATATTCCATATAAGCATTTGGTGCTTATATGACGAGGTTTGGATTACCATACGAGCGAGACGCTTGTATCGCGATGACTGAATTACAGGTTGAACCGCAGACTGATTATAGATGACATAGCAAATCATATTCAAAATAAGCATTTGGTGTTTATATGACGAGGTTTGGATTACCATATGAGCGAAACGCTTGTATGGCAAGGACTGAATTACAGGTTGAACAGAAGATTGATTATGGACTTAATAACATATAACGGTGAAGGGCAGATTTAATAAAACCCTACACAGGTCTAAAAATGACAAAAATTCACGTCTCTCTTGTTTTTAGTTACGACACATGGATTATTTAATTATTTCCAACACTACGGAAAGGTCTGAAATTTTGAATTTTTACATGTCTCCATTCGACATAGATAGATCACAAATGTTGTGTATGCTTTTCATTGATTTATTGGATGCCTAATATGGCTCAATAAATTTTTTAGACCCTCCTCATACAAAGAAGGTTATTGCGAAAAATTTCGAAAATTTACAGTGTTAGCCAAATTATTGAGAAATTGAAAAGTTCTTAGAAACTGAAAAGTTAAAGAACATGAGTCAAGCGAACGTGGAGTTGATTAAGTAAACAACCTTCAGTTCTATCTTCCTTTTCGAGGACGAAAAGATTTTAAGTGGGGGAGATTGTAACAACCTGGTATTTCTGAAGCAATTTAAATTTTTAATTTTAGCTATTTTAATGGGTTTTGAATATTTAAAATGATTTATTTAAAATAATAACGATTGAAATTTATTTTAAATGAAGTTTGAATGTATAACTTTAAAATTTAATTAAAGCGAACTCGAAATGGCGCGGTAGTTTGAAAATTCGATTTTAAACTTCAACTGAATATACAAAATTCAAAATAAATCGGATTTCAGTAAAAACAAGAAACATTGGAATATTTTGAACTCTAATTTTCTAACGAATGTAAGACATTGAGGTTTCACTTTATAAATTATAAGTTATGCCATGATTAAAATTTAAAATAGTCGCTATTGAATTTATTTATATTTCAATATATACGTAGCCCTTAACAATAGCCATTTTGCAAACGACATTCATTTTCGATGAAACCACTTTTGTTGGATCAGTATTAGGTTTCAAATTTCATAATTTTTGGAATTAACATGTGAGCGTAGTAAATTTAGATGCGTTTTCAATTTTAGTTTAAATTTAATAAACCAATTAAAAAGGCCATTTTCAACCAGTCTCCAAATTCAACGAAATTAATTTTTTTAGGATTGTATCGTCAAAACATAGCTAGATTTTAATTTTCATAATTTTTGGAGTTAGTATGTGGCCCCAGTAAATTAAAATATTCGTTCAAATTCAATATTGACTGTTATATTAATTTATATTTTAATTTTGACGACAACTGATCGAAACCGTCGAATCAGCTTACGAAACATGTCCCATTATATCCAGAATGAGGGTATTTGATTTGGGGCGATAGTCTTTGGGATTTATTTGGAGTTTGGACGAAAAATAACGAATTAGAGAATTAAATAATAATAGATAGTTTCATATAAAAAGAGCCAAACCCTTAGTCAACGCCTACTTTCTCTTCTACGCGTGGTCGACTAAAAAAAATGTTGCCCCCATCTCAAAACTGACGACCGCGAGTTTCAGATCTTCTTCCTCCTTATTCTCCTAATCCACGTAATGGTTCCACGAACCTTCAGCACAATAAACCTTCAATGTGACGAGCTCTTCCTTGTTGACGGGGGAGATAAATTGTTTCAACATGAGAAGGCCAGAATCTCGTAGACAACGCACTGCCGTCGAAGTCATTTCATGGGCTAATGGTGGCGTCGAGTTAAGGGATGCTCGGGTAGGTGATAGCCGCCGTTGAGGCGCAGCTAGGGGCGACATCTGATGATCGTCCAGTGGCGGCGACTGGGCTCGGCGTTCGAAGATGGGAAAGCAGTAAATGGGTTTTGAACCCACCAGTTATATGATTTCGAAGAGAATAGGATCAGCCGTTAATTTCTGAAATAAAGTAATTAGGGTTTACAATTGTTAATTAATGTAATTAATTATATATTCAAATTGTTCAAATGTTTAAATATCCATAACTTATTCAAACTGAATCGGAATCGAGTGAAACTGAAAGCGTTGGAATCGTATTAGCGAGCACTACAACATGGAACTGGCCAAAACAGAAAAGGAGAAAGATGGATTTTTATCTAAATTAAATGCTCGTTTAATTTAGTTTAAAAATGAAATCTTCAAATAAAGACTGACGGAGTGGAAACCAAATGGGAGAACTCTCTCACTGAAATATTTGTACAGTCATTTATTTTATAACTGAAAGTATATAGTTTGGTAGTATTGATTTTTATTTGTTTAATTATCACAAAAATGTTGTACGGTGCATGCTAGCTCACATTCACTATTGTTTGCAACCCACGGATGATTTGATTGAATGTTTTGTGTTTAGATTGTGATGTGTAACATATTAAAAATAATGTTAATATTAATGTGGTAGTTGAAATTAAATTATAAATATCCATTTATAATGTAAACAGTGAAAATTGGTTAATTAAAAATATAATTCAAATCGAATTAGAACTGGTTAAATTTATTAACCAGTGATTAATTTGAATTGACTATTGTTGTTTGGAAACACCACACAGTCTTGGGATGATAATTAACTCACACCTCCCTTGAAATTAATTGTATGACAACCGAATGATTGACAGACTGTTATAAGCGTTATTTAAATATTCAATACTTATACAGTTGTAAATTGTGCTCTGAATGTGAATTTAATGTTTAATAGTTGTTTATCACTATTTTTGAATATATGCGATGTATGGAATCCATATAAATTAATTTATATGGTAATTGATTGAGTCTGATTCCAATTCAGAAATAACGAATATTTTAAAATAATATTCAGTGACAGATCAAAATATGATTTTGATGTCCAATTTTGGATGGACACGAAAATATTGAAGTATATGAAGCCGAGTTAAGTAGAAATTCGCCATTTTAACTCGAACAGACTTTTTGTCGATTTTATTCATTTTATAATGAATATCGAAAAGATTTGATTTTAAAATCTGATATTTTGAAAATATTATCATTTTAATATTATAATGTTATATAATATTCAATTTTGATTTAAAATTGGAAATGAAGTTGAAATCGTTTTAAAATGGATTTATAAACGATTTAAAAAATACGTTTTAAATGGAAGTCGATGATATATATATATATATATATATATATATATATATATATGTTTAAATGGCTTGAATTAAACGCACCGTGCAACGACCATTCACGAATTTCAACCACTAACTTCAAATTGATGTAACGGGAGATCCGACCGTCGGATTCTCCTAAAACCAGAACCATTGAGTTCGCATTGAAAAGATCTTTATAATGAATATAAGAGATTTAAATTTGAATGGTTTGATTTTAAATTATGTCCAAATCAATTTTGGAAAAGGTCGCCATGAATGTACTTCGGTGCCCGTTATTGGAAACCAACTGTAAGGGCCTTAATAAAATTATTAAAAATATGGAAAAATCATGTATAATCATAATAAATGATTGGGAAAAATTTTGGATGAAAAATTCCAAGTTTGAAAAGATAAAAATATATTTTTATCGAAATGAACTAGTTATTAACTAGAATAATAATCAAATGTTTTTAAATAAATAAATTGGATTTGTAAACGGTTTTTGAAATAACCAGAATTTTCCAGCGTATGAATTGGAAAAGATTTAAATGGAGATAATTTTGGGTTCATGAATGGTGTCTTCAATAACACTGTTCTTAAACCTAGCAGTGAAAAGAATAAATCTTTTAATTAAGATTTAGTGAAGTTTACCAATTAATTGCACTGGAATTGAAATTGGATTTTGGGTTTATTGTGAATGATGTTTTAAATAACATTTATTCTTTAACCCAATTAACTGTGAAGATATGATTTGGAATTTATAAATCTTTTTATCAAGATTTAATGGAAATTTTTTCAAAATAAAGGTTTTCAATTTAATATATTAAATTGGAATTGAATGGAATTCAATTTGGTAATAATCGAGATGAGTTTCTATGGATGAGGACCGCTACTATATATGGAATTTAAAGGCCTTGCCGCTATTCCATTTATATTATTAGTCTGATACGGGAATTTATATCGATTATACACTGTTATGATTTCCGTGTAGATTCCATTTTGATGGAAGATTATTTTGGGTTTATTGTGAACGATGTTTTAATTGACATTCATTCTTTATTCCAGTTACAGACATGATTTATTTCCTAAATTGAATAATCATAAAATAATGATTTTTTTTGAAGATTAAAACTAAGATGGAGTTTTAATAAATCTTTAATTAGATTGAAATGTGAATGTGATAATTTAATTTATCAAATTAGAGAAATGTTCAAAATGGAGTACCACTAGTTTTGCTTCATGCGATAGTTAAATCTTTAATTAGATTTAAAACGTTGAATGGTAATTGAATTTACCAATAACACAGTGGGTGTTAGATATGGAGTACTACCAGTTTTGCTCCATGGGATAAATAGGTTGGGATTGGAAAAATAAAATAAATGATTACTTCGGTAAGGCTCATTAATCCCGACTAGTTTGATAAACCTTAATTTAGTTTAAATTGTGAAAAGAATATGTGAATAAAAGAATATTCTAGATTGGAATGAGGCATATGATGTGTTTTTATAGCACTTGTTTATAAAATACGTGAGTTATTCGGAAAGACCAGGTTTAACCCATTTTAAATAACTGATACGACGACTAAAAGTCGAAGATATTGAAGACGGGGCAAGACCGACGATCTTCACATCGAATGTATTACTACCGATGCCCTGGATTTGGGTAGCTCCCATGAAGGGGTTATAATGGTTGTATTTCGGACGTACTTGTTGATTGTCCGGATATGCGAGGGCTTCTCTCCTATATTGGACATATGGGACGGGGAATAAGGTGCCTCCGGTTTCGTTCAGACCTAGAACGGACTTGCAAATGGATGGTATGTCTGACATTGTAATCCTTTATGTTGCATTCATTGATCTCTGCTAAATATATATCTGTTTGGTGGCAGAGAATTTATTCTCTTGCTTAACACCTTTCCCTGAGACGTACAGGCTTAGAGTTTATATATTGGCAGAAATCAATGGTATGGTATGGATTGACAATGTGACATGCTGAGATGCACGGATCAAGGCTTTTGTTGAAAAGCAGAGCCTTGTGGTTGATGATCAAAGCACACCTTTAAGTAGTGCAGCTTTATGTAGTGTTAATTAGCGAGCCTCGCACACTGGTATGATGGTGAACTGATGGTTAGATCAGTATGCTTTTGAGATGAGGATATGCACCCTTTATGGTTGTCACGGATTCGGTCGACCGAGATGATGTTGGGTGTGGTCGCCCCACACCAGTAGGGTTTGGGCTTATAACTGATTCCCAGATGGATATAGGCGGATGTGCATTACGGTGTTTTCCAAAAGCCCTGGACGTAAGCCATGGAGTATTGCACTATGTGATCGATCTTTCGAATCAGCAGCCATCATGATGGAAACCCAAACTTTCCAATACAAGCTTTGCGGTATTTGTTTTATACATATGTGTATATATATATATATATATATATTTGGCGACATAATAGGATGGGGGCAATATGTCGTCTAGGATTGATACATTTACTTTCGAAGTTGATTTATACATTATGCACTTATAGTAATAAAAGATAAATTTCGCGTATCAAGCAATTTAGCTATTATAAGGTAAAACTCATTCCCGCTTGCGTTGCATTGTGTGATGGGATCTAAGTCTTGTAAAGGCTTTATTTTTTTTAAGTATTGCGTTGTTTTTTAAAGGTATTCTTGGGAGAAAACCCATTCCGTGTTATACGGCGTGGTCCGTTGATTTACCCAAGATTAAAATAAAGTTAATAACTATTTTAGTTCTCTTACCAGTCCCATGACCGACTCGGAATTTATTGTTTCCACCTAAACTCTGGGTGTCCATATTTTCCACACGGGCAGCTAGTAGTTTTGGATTTGCAGATATTTCTTTTCATAGGATCCTGGTTTGCAGCTGGAGCTATATTCGGCAAGCTTTGTATTCGTATATTTCTTTCAGTTGTGTTAATTGTTGTTTTCCGCTACACATTATTTATGTGTGTATATATATTTCCACTACTTTGTAATTTGTAAATCTCTGATATTTACTTTTCTGCTAAATAAAATTTATTCATACTATGATATATTCTTGTACTCTGATGTAATTGTTGTAATAGCAACTAAATGTCCTATTGTTTGTGTTCTAACGCATCGTGTTCTCAAAGCAATCCGCTGTTTCCCGACCCTTCGGAGATCGGGGGATTTCAGGTCGTTAAAGCTGGATTGCGCAGAGTTTTATTACAATATCAATATCCAAGTATAATCCTCTCCTTGATTTCACGGGTACGAGGGTAACGCTGATTCCACACACTTGATCAAGTATACTCTCCTTGATTTCATTGCTACAAAGGTCACACTGATTCCAACCTCCTTGATTTCACGGCTACAAGGGTCACATCGATTACTCAAACACTTCCGTAAAGATTACAATAACCCTAAACTCTTCAATAGCACTTTGATTCAGAGAGTAATGAGTAGAGAGTGAGAAGATAAGAAGTATTACACAAATAGAATTAAATTCGGCAGAGTATATGGGTTAATTTTCCTGTTTGTATGGGTTTATAAATCAATTGTTTATTGATATGAAATTGGTTATCTTGTGAGATGAATATGATGTTGATTGTGTTTTAGGTTGATATGCAAATAAATGTAATTGATTAGGAGGTTGAAAATGATGATTATCACATATGTAATTGATTTAGGAGGTTGAAAACAATGATTATCACGTATGCAATTGGGCTTATGATGATTGTGTTCTAGGTTGATTGTGTTGTAGGATGATTTGAGAATAAATGGAATAAACATAATTGTTTAATAGTAGTAAATTGATTATTATTGAAATGGTGTAATGATGTCCCTCGTGTGCATGCACTGTTATGTCACCATTGGATGAATGAATGGTCGGTCCAAACAAATTTAAAAAATGCATTTGCAATTTAAAAAAAATGTTTTGTTGCTATAATATTTAGTAAACAAATGTTAATTCAAAATGGTTCTTTACTTCAAAATTTATACATTAAATTAAAATTAACTAGAACTAAGTAAAATTAATTTATACTTCATAATTTTCATTGTCATGTTAGTTTACAAATTGAAAATATGAAAAATAATTATGTAGATGCTATGTAGTCAAGGCACGCCTAGGCGCAAAAAGACGTAAAAAGGCGCAAGGTCCAACTAAGGGGCATTTTTGAAGTTTAAGGCGCACCTATTAGTGAAGCGCAAAAAAAGCGCAAAAAAGCCCAAAGCACAAAAAATAAGCTTTTTTATTTGAAGTGTTCTTTTTTAAACTAAGTTGAACGTTTTTTACTACTTATGTGAACCTTTTAGATAAATTTGGCCCCGTCTGACAAGTGTTGTATATGATCGTTATATGGATATTCGTTTTTACACAAAACGGAAATTTATATTCATTTGATACAATATTCGTTGGATTTGTCCTAATATTGGACAAGTTACAAATATAATAACATAAGCATATTTTATAAATCATTTCAGTTTAAGCGGTTAATAAAATTTCGATGGCACTTCCTTTTTGTTCCCTGTGTACATGCATTTGTGTATGATATAAGGACCAAAGGGAAGTGCTGCCGAAATTTCGTTGAACCATTTAACCTGAAATGATTTATAAAATATACTTACGTTATTATATTTGTAATGGGAAGTAGGTAGACCGACCATCAAAGTAATAAACAAAAAAACCAAAAACATGAAGTAGTTTTAAATGAAAATTTACAAGATTTCAGTTAATATAAAGTGTATGATCGAATTTTCTAACGTATTTGTTGCAAATAAGGAAAATATTTGATTATTTTTGTGATCGCAGTTGGATGTTTCAACCCCGAACCGGTAAGAAAGAGTCAATAAAGGAACATTTTTGTAATCATGTCCAAGAATTTATTAGATTCGCTAAATCTAATAATCGGAGTAACGTAGACATTCGTTGTCCATGTAGTAAGTGTAGACATCTGAAACATTGAAAGCCAAATGTAGTAGAAGTACATATGTATAAATTTGGTTTTGTGCCAATTATGACTTATGGGATCGACATGGAGAACTTGTTCAGCCTACGCCTAATCATGTAGTGGTAGAGGACGATAGTACAATGATGAACGATAATACAACGACGAATCCGATAGAATACATGGTGCAAGATGCAGCACGATTAATGCTTCCTACTATAGATCAAGGTGACGATGAGAACGAAAATGTTGAAGAACCAACGGAGGAAGCGAAAAAAGTTATGATTTATTGTGTAACACCCCACCTCCGCCAATGCCACTCTTGCAAGGACACTAGCTTTGGAGGGGCGTTAAACGAGGTAAACATGCATGCAGATATCACAAGACAGAACATATAAGTAAAAACAGAGTAAATAAAGCAGTGGATTAAAACTAGCATTTCAAAACCATAGTCAAGTTACATCAAAGTACTTGGTCATTATTTTCCCATAAAACAAAGTCTAGAACATAAGCTGAAAACTGAAAAAGAAACATAAAGTAACTATCCCCAAAGTAGCATAAGGCCATAGCATGCTCAAACCATACGTGAGCTATCCAGAAAAGCAGCTAAAGATCCAGCTAGGTAACAGTGTTCCCACCCTGCAAACCTGGGTGGGAAACGGAAGAAAAGAGGCGAAAGAAAACGGGTCAGTCAAAAAGACTGGTAAGTCCTATCTACTATTAGTATAAAAACTAATAAAGTTAACCGAGCATGTAAAACGGAGATGAGATGTAGGGTGATAACTGGCATGGTGAAAAGTTAATAAGATAGATCAAGTGTGGCATCGCATATACAAGATTAAGTTGCACTAGGTGTGTACTAGTATTCCAATCCATGTCAAATATAAACAAGAAATGATCCCCTTGGCCCAAAGCTGGCCCACATCATGAGATGACCTAAATCAAGGTCCAACTACTCGGTCTAGTCGATCGGCTCCCTATAAGCCTAACTCGTCGTGTATCGGTGTCATACGGTCCAAACATGAAATGTAGTCGACTGTGCTAGGTCCACCCTAGGGTGTATCCGGCCCTAGGGTGTCAACCACTGACACGAAACAAGCACGCACAGTCAAAACCTACGGGTGCCCAAGTCTGTCTTTCATCCCCGGACAATGTGCACGACCATGGTCCGTCGGAATCTACTATGGCGCACCTACTTTTGCCGTCTTTTTGGTCGCTTACACTCCAGCCCAGTAATCGTGCCCCACCCTAACCTAGTCCCTAGGGTATCCGATACTCCCTAGTGGGTTACTGCTGAGAAGGACCGCGTAACTAGGGTTTTCTAGTGGGTTAAGTGTGGTTAACCCCATCCAATCAAGTATCAAGTTGGTTAAGTGTACCCAAGGTTCATGACTTAACCGCGTCAACCCATCATGTTTAATTGGTTAAGTATTCAAGTGGTCCATGACTTAACCCTACCATGTGGCATTAATTAATTTAATGCACCCAACCTCTCACATTAGACCTTGTTGTGGTTACTAGTTAAGCCGGGCGGGTCCGGGTAGCTTTACACCACAACTTGGTCTAACCTCAGGTTTCTAGTGCAACATGACCAACTACTCACATTGGGTCCTATTGCTTGTAGCCACTAGTTAAGCCGGTCGGTTCCGGGTAGATTTATGCTACAAACTCAACCCAACCTCGAGTTGGCCACACTCATATTTTCTAAGTGTCATGTCCATCATTATGTCTACAAACATAATCACAAGTCAATGTTCATGTCATATTTTAAAACCATGTTTTCATGTCATTAATATTACCCAAACCCAACGCATTCCCATCGCATGTACGTTTCGCATAACATAACATAGATCAAAAGAGGGAACTTGGCAAAAGCATGACAAAAGGGCATAAGGCAATAAGGTTGGCCACAAGTTAAACATGGTGGCATATGAGGCATAAATATGTTCATAAGCTTGCATATTACATCATGGGCCTCAAAACATGCATAATATCAACTTAAGCAAATAGGTGAAACATGATCATAAATGACATAGGATGGTGGCTAGAAGTTCGCATATAACATTATATGCAAGTTATCATAAAGGTTAAGAGGGTTCTCATGTTGCATAATGCAACATTTCAACATAAAGCTTATAGCTTTTAGCCCACAAGGTCAAGGTGATAGCTTTACAAACACGCATAGAATTAAACTTATGCATAACATGATAGGATCAAAGCACATATCATACTTAGGCCCAAACTCAACTTGCAACATGTCATATTTAACTTCATAGTTAGAATCTAAGAGTAGTATAGGGCTTACAATGAGCGGTTATGCGATCTAGATCAATATATATAAAGATTGAGACGAAGCCACAAGCAAAATCCGCAAAGAAAATAATAAGCTCCACTTAAACGCCTTGAAATAAGAAGTAATAACTCCAACGACAAAGAAAGATGGCTCTTTTACTTAAGAAAGATGGCTCCTTTATGACATAGATTGATTTGAGGCACTCATGCTCTCATGAAGAAGGTGGAGGCCATGATTAAGAAACATTTTGGCATAGTTTAGTTGTAGGAATGATTAATGAGGGTTTAGGCTAGGTCTAGGGGTCTTTTTATAGGTGATTAGGTTAGTTTAGACCATAGGATTAACCCTAAAACACATCAGGTCCGTCAAATCCCGTCAGAAACTTCTAGAGCAAGACTCAACATGTCACAAACGGTGCACCAGAAAAACTGGTCCGACCGGGGGGGTCGACCCCTGGGTCGACATGGGTGTCGACCCATGGGTCGACATGGGTGTCGACCCATTGGGGGGGTCGACACTGGTGTCGACCCCTGTGTCGACCCTGCCTGGGGCGGGAAAATTCCCGCCCATTCTGCCTTGGTTGAAATTTAAATCTGAATTCGAATTTGAACTGTTTTCGGGCTTGGAATTTTCTGAAAACTTCATTGGGCCATAACTTGGTCATACGGACTCCGTTTTTCGAAAACTCAGACCCTATTTCGCGTATTTTTCCGAGACGAACGCAATAGCACAGCCCGTTTCCCTTGGTTCAGATTTTACAATTTAATTCTGCCTTGATTTACATTATAACGTGTTATTCAAAAATACGGGTTGTTACATATTGAATTCTGCTAAGAGACCATTATGGGAAGGGAGTACAAGCAGAATCGAGTTATCTGTAACCGCTGAATTCATCACTATGAAATTAAAATTCAATATAACAGAAGCTGCATTTACAGCAGTTGTACAAATTCCAAATATGACATATGCCGCGGAATATTTTGATGTGCGATAGTCATTATAAAGTGAAAAAACTTATGTCTGCTTTTGGACTACCGTATCAGAAGATAGATACATGTGTTAAAGGTTGCATGTTGTACTGGAAAGAAGACGCTCACCTTAGAAAATGCAAATTTTGCAGCGAAGATAGATGTAAACCAAGGAAAAAGAAAGGAAAAGAAGTTCCATATAAAAGAATGCATTATCTGCCCATAACTCCCAAACTTCAACAGCTATATGCATCCTCTACTACAGCGTGTCATATGCAATAGCATAGCGTGAGAACAACAGAAGAAGGGACTTTGACACATCCGACTGATGGTGAAGCGTGGAAACATTTCGATAGGACTTATCTTGATTTTGCTGCACAGAGCCATAATGTTAGGCTTGATTTATGTATGGATGGATTTTTGCCATTTTCTCAGTTTGGTATAGTAAATATTCATCATGGCCTATCATTGTTACTCCTTATAACTTACCTCCATGGATGTGTATGAAAAATCCATATATGTTTCTAACGGTTGTCGTCCCCGGTTCCGATGATCCGACACAAGGAATTGATGTTTATATGTAACCGTTGATTGAAGAGTTGGAAACACTATGGCACGAAGGATTCGAAACATACGACATTTCGAGAAAAAGGAATTTTCGTATGTTTGCTTCTATGTTATGGACTATTAGTGATTTTTCCGTGTATGGCATGCTTTCAGGTTAGAGCACATCTAGACGTTTAGCTTGTCCTCATTGTATGGAGGAGACACGAGCATTTTCATTAAAGTACGGAAAAAAAATCTTGGTTCGACTATCATCGATGCTTTTTACATACTAATCACAAATTTAGAACGAATAAAAAGAACTTTAAAGCTAACAAAGTAGAGATTTTGCTATCGCCTAAAGTTTGGACAAGTGGTGAGATATATGAAACTGTAAGAGACTACCCAAAGATACATGAAACTGGAAAGCATGATGAAATTCCAGGTAAATCGGACATTCATGATTGGTGCAAATAAATAATATTTTGGGAGTTTCCTTACTGGAAAAATCCACAACTTCGGTATAATATAGACTTTATGCACAACGAAAAAACGTTTTTGATAACGTTCTTAATGCAATTTTGAATGTAAAGGGGAAAACCAAGGACGATGCGAATTCGAGACGTGATGTATTACACTTCTATAAATGGCCAGAACTTTGCTTGTATGATGAGAATAAAAAACCCAAAGCATGCTACGAGTTAGACAACAGGCAAGTAAAACTTGTGCTAAAGTGAGTGGAAGGATTACGATGTCCTGATGGGATTTCTTCTAACCTCCGTAGATGTGCAGACTTTAAAAATAGTAAATTGAGTGGGATGAAAAGATATGATTATCATATCATGATGGAAAACTTTTTACTTGTGATTTTCAAGGAACTATTGCCCACAAATATATGGAGTGTTATAACAGAATTAAGTATGTTATAAACAACTTTGTTCGACGATGTTAAAGGTAGATCGTCTACGTAAGCTTGAATTAGAAATCCTGTACTAATCTGCAAACTCGAGAAAATATTCCACCTGGTGTTTTTAATGTAATAGAGCATTTTTTTTATTCATCTTTCGTCCGAAACACTCTTTCGAAGTCCAATGCAATATGGATGGATGTATCCATTTGAGAGGTATTTGTATATACTCAATAATCTTGATAGATTATAACTTAGATTATTGTACCAACATATAAATTAAATTAATCTTGTTATGGGTACTTGAATCATTTGAAGAAAAAATTAGGCAAAAAGTTCGAGTAGAAGGTTCGATTTGCAAATCGTACAAGCTTCATTTTTTTCTCTCTCGTTACTTTAGTGAAGATATGAACTTGTCTTTTGTAACTGTTCCTCGTAATGAAGAAGCCGCTGAGCGGCAGTCTTCTTAAATAATGTTATGTATTTTTAGACAACATGGAAGTGCTAGAAAATGTGTGGAAATATGGTTAAGTGATAAAGACTGCAATGTGGCACAAACATATGTTCTGTTAAATTGTGTGGAAGTTGCACCATTTGTCAGATAATACTAAATTCATGTACAATTCAATTATATATACATATATACACATTTATTTATATTAATAAAAAAGGAACATAACATATATTTGCAGCATATACGAATCACAACATTCATATGGTGATCTCAGTAAAGAATTTGCTGAATGGTTTTCAAATGTGTCCATGATCCCAAAAACTGTGTTGTTAACGAAGGATTACGACACATTGCTATTGGTCCAAAAAGAAATGCCAAAACTTATCCAATATACTTCGTCAATGGATTTAAATTCAACACCAATGACTATGGAGCTGAAAATTTAACATATTACAGCGGTGTACTTGTCACAAAAGTAGTGACGATCCAAAGGAGAATACAAAAGATTTTTACGGCATGTTAACGCAAGTTTTAGAGTTGACCTATTATGTATAACCCACAGAGAAAAAATTTCTATTCAAATGAAACTGGTATAGCAATATTCCTGATTCTGGAGTTAACGTGCACAAAGATTATAAGCTAATTGAAATAAGGCATACGTCACGTTACTATAAGTATGATACTTTTGTTTTAGCCAACAAGCATTACAAGTGTATTTTGCTCTGTATACGTCTTTAAAAAAGATAAAGCAAATTGGTGGGCTATTTTTAAAACAAAGGCAACATTTACATTTGATAGAAATAATATTCCAAACGAAGTAGCATATCAAGCGGATCTTGAGCCAAATACTTAAATAATAATAGTTGATGACATTGATGTAAGGTCGTTGAATGACGAAGCGACTGTATTAGTAGATGCATTTGTAAGTACTGAAGAAAACGATATACAGTATGAGACTGAGACTGGATCAAAAGATGATGAAGACTGATGTTATGTACTATTATGAGCTATGTATTATATTATATACTTTTGTGGGCTATGTAATAATAATGATGATGACTGGTCTTAATTGTGAATTTACTTACGTTCTTTACTTTTTTGATTTATGTAATGATAATGATGACTATATATGTTATGCATTATGTAGAGTTGTGCATTGTTCTTCTCATGTACTATTTATGTAATGATAATGATGACTGATGCTAATGATTCAAGTTATTTTGTATGCGCATTATATGATTGTGACAGATATGTCACCTGATAGACGAAGACGATCAAGGAGTACGTCTCAGCCGACTCCTTCACCTTCTCCTGGAGCAGGAGCAGATCCGACCAGCTCGGTGCCAGATCTGCGCCAAGTTATGGAGATTATTCCAAAAAGTGCCAAGTAAATATCAAATTTATTTCAATTTAGATTATTTAAAATAAATGAAATATTTATGTCAACATGTACACATGGGATTTGAGATTGAGCGAGCAGACTTCATTTTAGAGACATCGAGGCAGTCTTACATAGGTAGAATGTCTGGGGATTGGCCACATTGGGATAGTATCCCACCCCATATTAAGAACGTCATTCTAGCCGATGTATTGGTAAGTATTTTTTTATAATAATATTGAAAATTAATATAATGTAAATAATTGAAAATATTTGTACTATGCAGGCTATTGTACGTGTTGAGAAGGAGGACATGCCAATTTTTTTGACTCATTGGAATATGAAGATGCAAAAAAATATCGAGAGGAAATTTCAAGAGCGAAGACTTCTGGTAAAACGCCTCAATGGATGAGTGAAGATGTTTGGGCAGCATTTCCAGCATATTGGGATACAGAAGAAGCTAAAGCAAGATATAATGAAAATATTCTATATTGATTGCATTATTTTAATTAATCGTGCATCAAATTTAATATAATGTAGCAGCTAGAAATAAAGCAAATAGAGTTAAGAATCCTGCTTTACACCATGGGGGCTTAAAATCATTCCAACAACATAGAAGAGAATTAGTATAAATTTTAAATATTTTTAGCTTATGTTCACATTAAAGTTTAGTGTATTTCATTTTTATTTTCTGTAATTTTATTACTATGCATACCCAGTTTGCAAAGTTAGGAAAAGAGCCGTCGATAGTAGAGGTTTCACACACACACACACACACACACACACACACATGTAGTGGATTAGACCGATGAAGAAGGGAATATTACGTATCAGTGGCCGGATTCGAAGAGTGCGGGTATAATACTATAATGGTAAATATGCTTATCCATATAAGTTAACATGTTTCACATTCATTTATATAACAGTATATAAGTAAATTATATAACATTTGTGTTAAAATTATATTGATATTGTAGGAGAAGTAAAACGCAGAGTCTGCTAAAGTGACGAAGGCTAGTGGACAGGATCTTACGGTTGCACAGTCTGACCGTATATGGGATTCTATCGTTGGTCCGCCTACTCATAATAGACGATATAGTTTCGGCAATCAGGAGGTAATACTTTTTAGACATAAATTACGATTTTAATGTATGGCCTTTGCTTCAAATAATGAGAAATAATCTTTAACTCATAAGTATTTTAGTCATTATGCTTGGAAAATATTAGCCAAATTTATTCATAAAAAATATTTGGTAGATTAACTCTTACTATATGATTCAAAACTCATACCATAATAACAATATATAATATCAAATATGTTTAAATAACTTTATTGTGCACTTAATTATTTTGCAGGCTATTCAGCGTTGTTATAGGAGGTCGATGGTGGAGGCGGCTATTGCTCGGATACAGCAACAGATGGATGAGCTGAATGATTGGCGAAGAACACAGATGTCCCAGCAAATAGATGAGCGCATTGCAGCTTACTTTCAGAAGCATAGGTTTATGTCTGGGGAGGGAGGAGATGCTGCTGGTGAAGGCGAAGAAGACGAGGAGAAGGAGGAGGAGGAGGAAGATTAGTTTGCATGCTCACATACTTGTGGTTTATGCTTGGGTGGTTATGTACATATACTTGGTTTTTTATATATTATATGGCTTGGGTATGCAAGTACGATGATATGGTGTGTTTTGATATGTATGACGACGATATGTGATGATGGTATTGTGTTTTGATATGTATGTTATGATGGTGTTTAGAATTTAGTTTTTTTTTTTTTCCATATATTATGGCTTGGTGATTGATTGTTGATGAGTATTGGTGAATTGATGGGATGATAGTGGTGTGGTAGTGATTATTGGCTAGTCTGGAATGATATTTGAGTGATTTTGTTGTGGTGTGGTTTGAGGGAAAAGAATTGATGTGTACTGCACAAATTTTGTTCCAGATTTATGACGGTTAGCGATGGCTCATAAGTCAATATTTTGCAACGACTAGCGATGACTAGCAACAGATAAATAGCAACGCATTGCAATGGTCTGCGATGGCTTCCTGGTAAAACAAACCACTTGCCACATAAGGTGCCACGTAGCATATAGTCGTTGCTAAATGAGCGACGCATCCATTGCTAATCCCGTTGTTATTTCTGTTGGCGACGATTTAAATTTCGACGACGGTTAGCAACGCCCGTCAACGGCTATTTGCCGTCACAATTTACTGTGCGTCTTGTAGTGTATAGGTGGTTTTGATAATCCGCATCTTATCAACATTAATGTATCTTAGATACATCTTAATAGATACCAGAAAAGTAATGAACTTAACTGGAAATTAGATGACAAAATATAAATCTAGGGTACCCAAGTTTTGATAACTAGTTTATTGGTACTGTAACTAATTTAACCGACGTCAATCGAACCGACGTAACCGATAAATATGGTTAACTAACATGTGTAAATACGTGTAAGGTAACCTAGATATTAATGTTACATTACTATATACGGCGATCAATGAAATGATTACAAATTATATATACCTCAGAACTTCACTAGAAAAGTATATGAACTTGAATCAAGAAACAATATGGATATTTCCATATCTTCATACATAATTGAACTATAATATCCAGTGAGCTACAGGGCTAAAGCAATAAAGCACACAACTGGGTCACTTTTATAATTTTATTTATTTACCACAAAAGCCAAGCATCGTTATCATTACAATATTAGAAAAACTACAATTTCTACATGGGTAATTCTATTAACACCCCTCATTTTGCCTTTCCCACCCCACTATAGGTTTAAAAAATAAAATGATCTATTTACCCTTATATTTTATTAAACTTACATATTCATCATCTCATTTCATCATGCACTATAGTTACAATGAAATGACAAAATAAGACAAGAATAATAAAGTTGACCGAAAAACACAATTAGGATGTACAACAAAATGATGTAATATTTTAGATTTGATTTTTTTCTTAAGAGTTTTTTTTAATTTGATTTACAATTCAATCATTTTTTTTTAGTAAATTGATTTTTTTTTATATATATTATGCTATCGACTGAAACAAATAAAAAAGTAATTACGAATTATAGATTTGTTGTTTTTGGATTTCATCTTTTCTTTCGTTTCAGTATTAATATTAAATTGTTTTTCTTTTGAAAGTATTAAACAAATGGTAGTTTCAGTATATTTTGGGGTGGAAAAAGCAAAATATGGAGTGTGATAAATTTTATTTAAACAGTGGGTTGGGAAAGGTAATAGTTGGGATGTGAATAGATCTAGCCTTTCTACATGTGTATGTTACTATGTCTACAAAAAATATGAGTACTAAAAGCAGAAGGAGCTGTTCCCTTAGTCGCATCCGATGAGAAATTCAGGACACCATGAAAAACGTTGCTTGGGAGAGTGCCAAGCTGCTATTAAAATACAAAAAAGATTATTGATGTCGGTTTTGCAGGTGAAGAAGATCAATTTTCAAATATTGGTAGAAATCATATGTAAGAGAACGAGTTCCTTTCGTTGTTTAAATTCAGGGAGAAGCATCTAAGTTTGTTGAAATTAGTTTACTCGAACAAACTCCGTCCAAAAGTAGAGAACGAATGATCAAAAGATTGGAAGCATAAGAACAAATTGAAGAAGAAAAAGAGTTCCTTTGTCGAAAATATGGAAAAGAATCACTGTTGTTTTGATGAAAGAAGGAGCAGAAAAATCGCCTCTGGGAAGAAGGAGCCAAAATGTTGACTCCTGGTGCTATCATATCAGGCTTCAGTATCTCTGGAGTAACCGCATTCGGCCCACGCGACGAAAATGCTGCAACCACCGGCGATGGCTGGATGTTCACCTTCGTCCCTCCAAAACTGATCGTAGCTGTTGGTTTGGTGGTGTTCAATATATACGATTTTATCATTTTTACAGCTAACCGACGCCTATTTGATTCAGTCCTATTTTTTCTTTCCCGCTTTCCCCAATGCTTTTCTCAACTGATTCTTCCCATTTTTTCCTGTACCGCTTGCCCTATTTTTCTTCCTCTTCGACTTGCATGACTTGCAGATCTATTTTCCCTTCCCTTCACCAGTATGCTCATATCAACAAACTTTATATCCAATATATCGGCTAAATCCGCAAACATCGCCCTCTCAGTTTCTTTTCTTCAACGACGAAATAACTCCAGCACATCGAGGTCTTTCCGCAACAATCTCAAATTAGCATTGATTTCTATGCAATGGTATGTGTATCATCCTCTACTTGATTAAATTTAGACAACTTTTAATTAGGTTCATGAAATTTCGTCTTCCCCCTTTTATTAACTATCTTTATTGCTGTTTGCCCTTTCACGTGTAATCTTGGTGCCTGAATTTTGATTGATTTTTCTGAAAATAAATAGTTTCAGTATGCGCATCTACTAAACGTGTTCAACAAATCAGTTACCAACCGCAAACTAAATTTGAAATCACACTCTTCATCCTTCCTTTTTCCTTCATCTTCTGCTTACCATCATCTTCTGCTTAATCTTCCCACCCATGTTGATCTTTCGTTTCCTAACTGGAACAGTACACCCTCCCTCATCTCTCTACCACCCGAATTCCTACTTCCGTATATGAAATCGACGACTGTACTGGTTTTGGTGCCGTCTAGAATGGATTTGCAAAGGTACGTCATTCTATCCCTAACTTTTATGCAAGAAAAAAAAAAAAACCTTCCGAGCTCCCTTCGATCATTGGTTCATTTTGTGATGTAAGGTTTTCTAATCTCTTGCTGCTATAAGTGGAATATTATTGATGACCGAAAGAGATTGAATTATCCTCCAACTTGATTTTGCTGAAATTATTTGGTTGATCCATTTCCCCACACAACTGTTGTTGTATTGAATAATAAATTGTCCCAAATACATGTACTTACACATTTTGGTACTGCAAACATGATTTCCGTTGCAGCATGTTCTGCACTTCTGCCAAATAAATGTTACTGCTGGTTTTTTTTTTTAAAATACTGTATGATAGTCATCGTGAATATTGCAAACGTATATCTTCACTTATCCTGATTCCTCAACACCAAAAGGATTACCTCCTTTATTTATATTGTGCACATCTACTTTAAGAGACAATCACAATATACGAAATAACGACAGTCGATGCACAGTGGCCGAGGCAGCCATAGAGCTGACATGGGCCAATATAATTTAGAAAGGAAGAAAAGGCTATGCTTTAGCTGTAAAACGATAATAGTTGCGTGAGATAGGGCCAAGAAACTTTTCCAGCTATGGCCAAAAGCTGTTTTTCTTCTAATAGTAATTAAAAAAATTCTCCTCACATAGGGCCACCGCCCTGCCTTGCCATAACATAGATCCGCCCTTGGCGATACATCATGGTTACACATTCAATGAACACGGTAGATTGTGTGTTAGGATTTCAGTATACTTTAACAATATCCAATTGTGAAACCCTAGATCCAAATATGTAATTCATATTGATTTAATTGAGAACAAAACAGAAAATATATAACTTGATTAGCAGAAGCGTACCTGAATCGGTATCTAATTATTGTTGTACCTGAATTCCATAATTTGTTGCCACAGAGAAGATTATCTGTTGTAGAAGAAGAAGAATTTGGTTCGGTCTTCCAAATTGACACAAACACTAAATTAGATTCAGCTCTCCGTAGAAGAGGTTAGAGAGTTGCTAAGACTTGTGTAATTCGGGGACCATAACCCTTTATTTATAAAGTTGGCATTTTGTAATTCGGCACTTCAACAAATTATAAAATGCCCCAGTATCTACACGTTTGGCCCGTGATAACTTAAACTTTAAGCTTATTAATTCTAATCGAAAATTAGATCACTTTAATTAGGCTTTACACCAAAATATGACAACACATTTTATTTTACATATGTGACCCAATTGTCGAAATATTCCAACAATCTCCCCCTCGGCCACATATGAAGTAACCTTAAAATGTGTTTAACTTTATGAGCTCCAAAATTTGCTATTTATAACATATGGTGTATCTAAAACAATCTCGTCCATTGATTGAGTTGACAAAGGATTAAAGCGGCACTCGTTACAATTATCGTAACTAAACCCATCAATGGTCACATATATCAATACAATCAAATGACATAGATCAATCATGGATGCGTAACATGGAAATTACATAAAATGTGATCTATACATATCTATTTCCAATTGGTCCTTCTTTAGTGAGATCAAAACGTTTAATATTTAAATAACCTGAGTGCAAAGAAAACTTCATTACTTTATTTCTGATTAGAAAAAGAACTTGATTTACATATATCTGTAACTGAAACATAAAGCAGTGAGTCATACGACAATACCAAATACAAACCCCCCTGAACCAAAATATCCTTACATAAAAGTTACACCAATTGAGTTATATGCTCATGAAAGACCTTAGGTGATAGTCTTTTGGTAAGCGGGTCCGCTATAATGGAGTTTGTCTAAATATGCTCTATGATTTACAATATATTTTGCACTCTTCCCTTATTGGAAAATAATATATACTTTACTGTCACAATATTACTTGGTCTTTCAATTCTTTATCAATAACTGGAGTCTTGTGACAAAATTTCATTATTATTTTCCATATTTGGATGTCTTATAATTAACCAAAGACGATATTTTCAAAGTGGTGAAAACTATAAGTGCCTAAGTGACACTTTTCCCTTATGTAGTTTCACCCATAAAATATATTATCATTGCTAGAAGTGGATCTTTTACAGTAATGACATCCAAAATATCTTGATCGTAATTCTTTATGATCTCCAACCGTTCCGATCTTTTATCTATGAGCATATGATCTTTTATTTTATTCCTTAAAGATATCTCATAACCATTTTGGCTACTAAATCAGTGATCCACTTTTAATATCAGTAAGGTATCTGCCAAATAATACACGCATATCCATATGTGTATATAGATTAGTATGCATTGGAATTCAAACTGCAAATGCATGAAAAATCTTTTGCATTTCTTTAATTTCAAGGATGGCAACATTTATCTGTTTTGGCAAAAGAAAATCAACTGAATCGCAGTTTACATACTTAACCTTTGAAGCATTTATCTTCCTAATTCTTTTGTAATAATCCAAAATATCACCCCATGAACAATAATGGTGAATTTGAATCCCATATACAAAAGACTAATCCATAAATGAGTTTCTTAAGTAGTTTCACCAATGTCTCCATTAAGAAATATAACTTTAATCTCCATCAGATAATGCTCAAAAGTACAAACTATAGTAAGCTCCAAAGTGATCGATTCAGAATCGTTTACTAAGTCCAAAATGAGACTTCTTAAAAGAAAATAAAATTTCCTTTTAATAATAGTGCTTTCGATAAAGTGTCTTATAAAATTCAATATTACCCACTTGATCCCTTTTGGTTTTGAATAGTTATTCATAACCAATGATCTTATCACTTAAGTTAGAGGGAAATTTCCCATATAGATTTATATTATATGTTCATTTCTTAAATCCACATTTTAAATTAGTACCTTACATGGATTGATGTAAGTCCGTAGGATCATCATTATCAATCCATTATTTATCTTTATGAAGAAATACTACACAATAATCTGAAATAGCATTTCTTCCCATTTAGGTGGATTTCCTTAGTGATCTTTCATCTTTGAGGTTGTTGAGTTTGTTTTCTTGAAGCAGTATCCTTAGCTTAAAGAAAAATTATCTTCAACATCGTCTTATTATGGTTGTTAATTTACTTCTTCTTAATAAAAGAAAACAAATCTTAAACTTTAAGCGAAGAAGCAACCGCAGTTGAATCAAAGATAATGATTCTTTTTAAAGACAATGGTATTACTTTATTTCTCCCCCCAAACTCAACATCCTCAAAAAACTATTGCATTTCCCGCTTTAAAACTTTTCCTTAATGTGGGTTCATAAAAAATTATAAACTTTAAATCGCTTAGAATATCAGTAAAGTATTTTCTATCTTTATGATATCTCAATCTATAACTCCTTAGTAAACTGAAACAAATATATTAATCACCAAAACAAGATTTGAGATATCATTACAAGCTATTTAGCATAAGTAGCCATAACTTATATATCAGACATTAAAAGCTTCAATTACATAAAAATTTGAATTTATTCATAAATCAACACTATTATTACTTGATGAATATGTACATATTAGAAATACAAAACCGAATCTGTCTAAATGACAGCATAAAAAGTATCGAATAAATTCAAGCAGTTTGACTTAAATCTCAATAATAACTTTATATGTCTGTATATCCCAATAAAGAAATAACTATAAATATATCCTAATGTTATTTCTTTTCTTTGAGATCCTTAGCGATTTCTTAATCCTTATTCATACATTTATTTACAATGTATATCAAATGAGTAATTTTCAATCATAAAAACTTCAATCTCTATTTTAATTACCAAAGCGCTAAATTAGCCCAATAAAATAACATATTATTCTTAAAATAATTTTAATCTTTAAATGAATATACTGAAGATAGCACCAAAAATAACGATAACTTGAGCGTTTTTAGCTTTTGAAGCAATATCTTTTTCCGTACAGTACTCATTTATATTTCTTTTACTTTGACTTTATATAATCAAGCACCACAAAGAGTGCTTGATTTCCCTTATTGTTTTCACAATAACTGTTTCCATTCTCAGTAGATAACTTATACAAAATTAGTTATCGTTACCTATAGCACATCCTTGAAAACTTCTGAAGTATTTACTTAATGATCATTTAACTCTTGCCTTAGAATTTTATCACCTTTCAATATTCTTCATAACATTATAAGAATATTTAACCGTAGTAGGGTTGGCTGTAACCCTCTTAGTTACAAGAGTTAAATCTATAAAGTCAAGAACAAATAACATACTCTCATACAAATCCTTATATTTATCCCAAAACAAGATGGAAATATTCTTTAAATTGATAGATAATTCATTTAAATTAGCTGAAAATGAACAAAAAATAAAATGAAGATGGACCGTATATGCTCATAGCCAAATATCAACCATAGTAAATTCAAATAATTGGTAAGTCTCTTCTCAAGATACCTAGTACACATTAATATCAAGTCTTTGAACCGTAATATTAACTGTAAATGGTACTCTTGTTGTAATGATCAAACACTGAAAATAAATTCAAGTCAAATAACAACTTTCCTTTAGGCCGATTAATTATTCACTCGAAAAACCTTATAATTGTCACGTATTTATCATCGCACATGTGTAAGCGAATCGGCCAAATATTAGTCTTCCTTTGGGCCGGCTAATACTCGCATGAACAACTACACACAAATATCAAACATTTTCATGAACCACCAAAATATAGAGGTCGCTTTGGTGACATATTATTTCAGTCAATTCACTATGTATGTAGGATATTTACGGTTATAAAGAGACGCCAAAATTATATTTGAATTTATCCTTAATATACGTACAATATATTTTGAGTGTTATAAAACACTCTCAATGCTTTAGGTCTATATGACATCTGAAAAACTCAAAATTATAATAATAGCATAACGAGTTTTAGTCATAGTTGTCATAATCTGTTGCTTTAGGTATGTAGTTACATTCATGACATTTCCTTAATAAATATGATATAAGACATCATAAATAAATCACGATATCATAGATGAATGTCATGATCAATTACCACGTAAAATTATGTGTAAATGACATAATAAATATCATACTGAATAACATGAATGACTGAAGTAACCATGTTGTATATCTGAAGAAAAATATAACATGTGCCTTTTTATACTGTCAACCGAACCAAACAAAAAAAATATACTTTTTTTTAAACCGTAGAAGTTACTGTAGTTTGACCATATTAAAGTAACCTACTAATCATCATCCTAAATCGTATGTGAAATGGTCAAAGATTCAAACATGATAGCTAATTAGATTAAGCAACACAAATGCAAAATATTATATACCAACCCAAAAGGCATAAAATAAAAGCATCATGACAGGTTACCGAAACATCATACACATGCCATGAAACATTATTTGCATATGACAAATAAGTTAATGTGGCATGCCCTACACTACACCAAAACAGGGGATTCCCAACGAGTATAAGTGTCGCTAGTAATTTCCGTGACACTTATATGCGTCGCTGTGAGGGGGTTGGAAATATTCGCAACGCTTATAAGCGTTGGTAAATATTCATTTACAACGCTTATAAGCGTTGGTAAATATTCATTCATAACGCTTATAAGCGTTGGCAAATATTTGTTCCCAACACTTATACGCGTTGGTAACATTATATTGGCAACACTTATAAGAGTTGGTAACATGTAACATTTATATTTGTATACAGCATAGCGTAAGCGCTATTTAATATTCATTCAGCTACGATATTATCTCAACATAGCAACATGTAACAAAATCAATAAGAAACAAAAATCCATATTCGTGACGATAACAAAGTATGAACTAAAAAAAATTCAACACATAAAAATACTAAATTAAATACATATGCAAATTATAACCAAATAATCATCAAGAAAAAGTATCCAATTGCATAGTAACAACAATACATAATTAACAAAATACAAGACATTTTTCATATTTGAAGTCCAAATACCTAATGTGAAACTCCAGCCACATAACGAACCCTACATCCAAAAATTTGCATAGTTTATACCACCAATTTTTCTCTTTTTCTCCGCTTCTTCTACTGCTTCCTGCGTGCATTTAATTAAATAGTATCATTTAAGTTTCAACTAGTAGTAAATGTCATAAATTCAAAGTCATACCTTTTTAATATTGACATGCCTTTTGTCTATTGAACTCGATGAAATCTTGCAATTTAAGCTCCTTTTTAAGCCTTTTGTTTTCTTCAAGAACCTCCAATGCAAATTCCATACCACGATCACATAATGGTTTGTCAATCCAGTGGATGAATCCACAACCTCTAAGAGTTCCAGTGTTTGCACAAATAAAATATCGACGTCCGACGTTTTTATTCAAATAGCATGTTCTGAATATTGGTTCAATGTTACAACGACATAACAACCTTCGAGATTGTACTTCTCCAACATCGAATGTTGGCAGGAGTGGAAATCTTGTTGGTGTTGTCGGCCTAGTAGGCGGTGCCACATTCTGAACACTTAATAATGCCAAATCTCTTTGTAAGCTTGACTCTATTCTCTCATAAACACTAAGCGGAGTTGGTGTATGAGATTCAACTGAACAAACAATTTGAGGAGTATCACCCGAATCGTTTGAATAGACAGACGGATAATGCCATAAGAAGTAATCACTATAATCGGTCGAAGGCCTCGAGTAGGAGGACATCTGCAGAAAATAAATAAACAGCCACAATATCAAGATGGATGTATGTTTAAAGCATACATATTTTAAACTAGTTGTTCTTAGCTTAGCTTTAATGCCTCATTAAATAGTTTCTAATGATAACTGCTCTGGATTAAGCACATGAATAAAAAATAAATATGTACATTTCTTCTATGGAAGTGATACTTACTGGAAGTTAAACAAAACATTATCATACTTCTCCACGCACTGAAACTGAAGAACAAATAAGGGTGCTTGTATCTCCTCAGTTACAATCATTTTAATAATAATTAGTTCTTCCAAATCATTACATAAACAAGTAAATTTTACTTTTGTTTGATTAAAAAGTTGTATAAACATGGATATACATGCTAGTTCACTGACAATAATAATCAACATAACATGCTAGTCCAGGTGAAGTTATGCAATCAAAATCTAACTCTGACTGAAGCCTATATTTGAAAAACCATGCCATCTTTCTCAAACTGAAAATATAAAAACATTTCAATGGGAAACCAATTCAACCCCTGTAATGAATAACAGTGCTGCATTCACTATACAACACAGCAGTCAAAACAAAATCTTCCACCCCAGTTTATCTGATCTAATAATGTTAAAGGTAACCTTAGTTACTAAAGCATGATAATTCATGCTAAATGGTGAAGCAATCAAATGAACAAATCATATTGAAATTAGAATTAAGGGCAACAAAACGAGGGGACATAGGGAGAAAATTTCATACTAGTAGCAAGCTTACTTAGATTTGAATGTATATAGCTAGAACCTAGTTATCAGCCCAAAATACAAGTCCATCCCTTTAAGTGAAAATGAAACAAAGAGAAAAGAAATCAGCTTAATAAACAAGGACATTAAAAATAATATTGTGAGCCACTAAAAATGGTGGTTTAACCAAAAATGGAATTTAATATTCTTTTCCTTTTCAAATTTTTTCAGGTAAGATGGAATTTAATATTCTTTTCCTTGATTTTATCTGCCAGGATGCCTTTTGAGAAGCAAAAGCTAATGGTTTTAATGTGACTGTGATTAAGAAAAGGTAAATGAAGCTTAACATAGATCAAACACTGGAAGAAGTAGAAGAAAATATAATAGAAATTGGTAGCAAAATTTACCACGATAAGATCATGTCGGAACGTGGAATTGATATTCGTACCCTAATGAAGGGTGTAATATCAACCAAAAACATGTGTTCTAAATACACAGTAATCAAGTTATTCATTTTCAAGCATTTGTGTTGCAATACTGAGCCTTACGGCTTTACGGCTCAGCAATACTAAGTCGTTACGGTGATTCCCAACAGCTTGAAGCTGCTGTTGCCACAGCAGCTTGTAGCTGCTGTTGCCACAGCAGCTTGTAACTGTTGTTGCACAGCAGCTTCAAGCTATTAGGAATCACCGTAACGGCTCAGTATTGCTGAGCCATAAGGCCGTAAGGCTCAGTATTGCTGAGCCATAAGGCCGTAAGGCTCAGTATTGCTGAGCCGTAAGGCCGTAAGGCTCAGCAATACTGAGCCGTAAGGCTCGGTATTACCGGTATACGAGCCCACATGAACGCACATGAACGTAAACAAACCCAGCAGATCCTACTCCAGACAAAAGGCACCCAAGTATTGGAAAACCCATAACTACTTCCATTAATAAAAGCTCTAGTGGAGTCGCAAACCCAGCTGCTTATATATTTATATATGTACGATATTATTATTAACAAAGGAAGAAAAAAAGGATGAAAGAAAAGAAAAATAAGTTCAAAACTGTAAATCAATGCAACTGTCTTTAGGACAGAAGAATCATTGCTATGCATTTTAAATATTGGACTAAGCTCACCAAATTCCAGCAGCCTCAAACTTGGATTTCCATCCAGCTTCGTAAACTTCTTGGAATATGTCCTTAAATCTGAAGGAAAAAAGATTAGAAATTGTTCAAAACTGAATGTTATATAAAAAAAATTGGCAGTATATTGCACAGAATTCACAGACTACAACAAAATTAGTTGTCTGCTTAAATAATTTGTGAGATGGAACATGATAATTTGTGAGATGGAACATAAAAGTTTATGCATGCTCGACTGTTTGAAGATATTTGTCAAACATATAGTTATATATGGTGATGTTACTAAAAAGAAGCGGTATGGAGACGCACCATATATCTTACTAAAAAGAGCTATGTAAATGTTTATTGAACTTTACTGTGAGGTTACTCGTCTAATTGTATTACAGTATCATGGCATGTCACTTGTGGTAGCTATGTAAATGTGATTATCTTTGTCATAAAACATGACAACATTTTCATACAGCATACCATGACGCTTTACACATAATATGTACATAAGAAATGTACTAAAACAGTAGAAGAAAATGATAATGAATTATCTGATCGTGACCCAATTTTAAAAGGTTTGTCCCAAAATTCATGGCAATGCTCCCAATTATATTAATCACTGCTCGTACAACCCAATCGCCCATAATTTGGTTTGTTGCAAAAAGATACAGTGTTGTTTATGACCAAAATAACAGTTCTAATCCAAACGCTTAATGAGTTTGCATAAGAGCATGTTATACAAAGCTTATATTCATATCATTCCCTCCTCAAGCATATTTCGACACAAGTTGTCTTCTAAGATCTTACTTCTTTAAGTACCTGCCAATAACTATTCTAACAATTAGAATATAACTATTCTATACAGTTCTTTAACTAAAGTTGCAAACCAGCCAATAACTTCTAACAATTGAATCCTAGAGTTTCACCCCTATAGTTTTGATTTTTGGATCCTCCAATTAGTTTCATATCAATCACATAAAAAAGAACGGATAATCCGAACTTTTCAACAATATAGATAATATAAATGAACAAAAATAAGCACAAACCTGAAAAAACGTCAATAAATATTTATTTGTAAAAAAAGGAGAAAAAAATACCTCCAGAATTAGTAATCTGAATTACCGTGAGCTGGAACAAAAATACTGAAATATGGATGAACAAAACCAAGACTTTTGTCGTATATTTGCTTAGATCATCGCCAAAGGAGCTGTTGAACGCGAATCTGACCTTGACCTCCTTGCTTCCAAATCGAAATCCTTGTTCCTGTTTTGTAATCAAAATCGAAATCCTGGTTAACGCTGCGAAATCGAAATCGAAACCGAAATATTTCCCTAAATCGAAATCGAAATTTTCCCTAAATCGAAATCAAAATAATTCCCGCTTTGTAATTCATGTTAAGCGGCCGAAATAGTGAAAAGCGTATGGGATGGAAGAGTATAGGGTTACAGAAGAAAACTGATGGGTGTTTACCTTTTTGCCCCCACGAACCAAGCCTACCAACCCATATAAGCGTTGCCAATAAAACAAATATAAATTTGTATTTTTGGTAACACTTTTTTAGCATAGCAACGCTTATTATTGTTATTACCCGGCAACACAAATAAGTGTTGGCGATTGACGAAAAAAAGGGTTGCCAAATGGCCATTATGGTGTAGTGCTACATCCAAACAATAAGCAATAATTGTTCCAAACAGTACACACACACAAAAAAAAAAAGCCCGTAAGGATAGCATGAGTTTCGCTCAATAGAGCTTCCGAAACTTTATGCATAAAACGGGTTCAAGACTTCGTCAAAACAAATAATATAGTATAATATATGACATCAGAAGTAACAGTAAACCGGCGGCTGCAGAATGCAACTTACAACTAAACGTAATAAACATATATTTATGATATATTTTTAAACAAAAAACCAGAACCCGTTGAGTTAACATATTGACAAACTATATTATATTAACATTATTCAAGCTGGATCCATAGAACCAATGAAAGAACGTGAAGGAGATAATAGATCTTAATCCATATAGATCTGAGACTTAACCCAAATAAAAAAAACTTTTTTTTTAAATTATTAGCCGCGGTTAATAAACTTAACCTGTTGTGAAATGAAAACTTAATATATAAACCGTATGAATTGAAAACACAATTCAATCTTTGTTCTGAAATGGCAAAACAACATGTATAAAAGAAAAGAAAAACAAAATTTTCCCAATAGAATCAATAATGGTTGGCTCTAATACCACTTGTTAGGATTTCAGTATACTTTAACAATATCCAATTGTGAAACCCTAGTCCAAATATGTAATCCATGTTGATTTAATTGAGAACAAAACAGTAAATAGATAACTTGATTAGCGGAAGCGTACCTGAATCTGTATCTAATTATTGTTGTATCTGAATTCCATAATTGGTTGCCACAGAGAAGATTATATGTTGTAGAAGAAGAAGAATTTGGTTCGGTCTTCCAAATTGACACAAACCCTAGATTAGATTCAGCTCTCCGTAGAAGAGGTTAGAGAGTTGCTAAGACTTGTGTAATTCGGGGACCATAACCCTTTATTTATAAAGTTGACATTTTGTAATTCGGCCCTTCAACAAATTATAAAATGCCCCGTATCTACACATTAGGCTCATGATAACTTAAACTTTAAGCCTATTAATCGAAAATTAGATCACTTTAATTAGGCATTACATCAAAATAGGACAACACATTTTATTTTACATATGTGACCCAATTGTCGAAATATTCCAACAGACTGAACTAAGCATTGTTTTCCATGATTTCGTCTTGGTAAAGGCGTATACTCTTCAACGGTTGCGTGTGGTACAAAGATATTCAGATTCTTTTTCACAAACTACCAACTCAGCTTAGCCGACCTTTTCGGATATTTCAATGCATGTTGTTCTAAACAATCATAATTTCTATCATTGACAATTATGTGCTCTTTCATGTGTTAATTACTGCTTTGCTACTATTGTATTAGTTCGGTGTCTTTTTTTTTTCAATTTTCACACTGCTATGTAATATTCGTTCACCGTTACTCTGATTGAAATTCAAACAGCTAATATGTTTGAATCCCTGTAAGTAATATGATACTAGATTTTGTCAACGACTAATTTTTGGTACTATTTTAAACACAAATTTTTATAATCTTAGTCTTGTCGTTCCATTTGTTAGTCCCACTTAAATTTTATGTGTTGTTTCTAACTACTGTTGATGCTACGTCAGTTTGATGGAGTTCCACAAGATTGCGTTATATTCCAACTATTACTAAATATACTTAAATATCTATCAAAAATTAATATTTTCGGTATTTAGTTTCTACCGGTAACTAGTAATTGGATCCCAGTAACTAGTAATTAGATCAGAACAATATGGGATCATCACACTGTTTTCTACCCAGCTCATAACTGTTGGAATAAATGAATAATGAAGGTGTAGGGTATTGTATCCCATAATGTAGGAATAGTCCCACATTGTAGGGTATAAGTAATTATAATGGTATATATACAAAAGTACTGAGACTATTATATAAATTTCTAACAGAGTGGTATGGATCAAAAATGGGGTTCGCAAGGCTGCACCACCCTGCACCCGAGCCCGAGCCCGTACGCGTGTGCAAATGGGCGTTTGAGGCGTCTTGTAGGCACTTAGCACTTTGCAATGTCTATATTTTGCTGGGCTTAACGGGTGTCATCTTTTGCAATGAACGGATACGAATTCAAACAGGTCGCAACATTTAGAAACGGGTCGCTACATTTTCAAACGAAACGTTCGTTTGAATCGTCACCTGCAACAGATATAAATATATGGAGGCAGAATCATTTTACTTACCGAAAATCTGATTCTCTGAATATCTTCTTCCTCACACATACTGTTCTTAAATTCTTCTCTTGAGTTCGTCGCCGTTCGCATCGCAAGCGCAGCCTTGCGAACCAGATTCCGTTTCACCTTGGAAAACAGTTGCTCATTTCAACCCAAACGCGCCGTAGGAGAGCAAATCTGTTTTAAGGGACCAGCAGAGTGCTGGACTCGGATTTCGCAATCGCACTTGCAATCGGAATATAAAACGGTACGGTTTTTCTGTTAACCCAATTTCTAAATTAGGGTTTCTGTACGAATAACAATCTTAAAACAGATTTTGCGCTTTTGCATAATCGTGTTACTGCTTGCAGACGATGGCTCAAGACAGTAACAATTCGGCAAACAAGAAGCCCGTACCACCCACTGTTCCTCCCGCTCAGCCCGGAACTTTTCCTCAGGCTGTACCTTTCTCACATGGGGAACGGCCAGAGAAATTCACTGGTGTGGATTTGAAGCGCTGGCAACTGAAAATGCTCTTTTACTTGACCACACTGAGACTGGCCAAGTACCTTGGAGAGGACCCTCCGAAAGTAGATGAACTCGAGCCTGACGCCACAAAAGTCGAAGCGCTCACTGCCTGGAAGGGTTCAGACTTCATTTACAAGAATTATATACTAAATGGCCTCGACAACAACCTGTACAATGTATATTGTACTGTTCAAACCGCAAAGATCCTCTGGCAGGCACTGGAAAAGAAATATAGGACTGAAGACATCGATATGAAGAAATTCATAGTCGGAAGATTTCTGGATTACAAGATGGTCGAGTCTAAGACAGTTGTCAGCCAAATTCAGGAACTTCAAGTCATTATCCATGAAATTCATGATGAAAAGATGGCGTTGAGTGAATCTTTCCAAGTCGCTGCGGCAATAGAAAAGTTACCTCCATCATGGAAGGAATTCAAAAACTACTTGATGCATAAGCGCAAGGAGATGTCCATGGAGGATCTGGTTGTTCGTCTCAGAATTGAGGAAGACAACAGAAAGTCTGAAAGGAAGGCAACAAACACCATGGTGGCCAAAGCAAATGTGGTCGAGTCCGACAAGAACAACAAAAGAAAAAGGGAGCACAATCCAAATGCAAAAAAGGCTAAGAAGTTCAAAGGAAATTGCCATAATTGCGGAAAGAAAGGTCACAAAGCAGTTGAGTACCGAGGACCAAAGAAGAAGAAAGACGAAGCCAATGTTACTGAATGTGATAGGCTCTCGGAGGATGTTTCAGAAATGAACTTATCTGCTGTAATCCCCGAATGCAACTTGGTTGGCAACACGAAGGAATGTTTTGTGGATACTGGTGCCACAAAACATATTTGCGCTAACAAGTGGATGTTCTCCAACTACAAGCCTACGACACAAGAAGAGCAACTCTTTATGGGAAACTCCTCCACGTCAAAGGTTGAAGGCAAGAGAAAAGTGGTTCTCAAAATGACTTCTGGAAAAGAACTCACTTTGAATGACATGCTCCACGTTCCAGACATTCGGAAAAACTTGGTCTTGGGATCACTACTGAGCAAGAATGGATTCAAGTTGGTCTTTGTTTCTGGTAATTTTGTATTATCTAAAAATGGAGTGTATGTGGGGAAAGGTATGTGAGTGATGGTCTGTTCAAAATGAATGTAATGACTATTGTACCAAAAGATATGAATAAAGTGGAACCTTCTATTTATATCGCTGAGTCATTTAATATATGACATAATAGATTAGGACATGTTAACTTTGATACTTTGCGAAAAATGATAAACTTAGAATTTATACCTAAGTTTGCCATAGACTCAAATTACAAATGTGAAACATGTGCCGAATCAAAACTAACTAGAACTTCCTTTCATCAAGTTGAAAGGAATACAGAACCTCTAGACTTAATTCACACAGATATGTGCGATTTAAAATTGTGTCAAACTAGGGAGGAAAACGGTATTTCATTACCTTTATTGACGACTGTACGAGATACTGTTATGTATATCTCCTTAGAAGCAAGGACGGGGCATTCGACGTATTTAAATGATACAAAGCAGAAGTTGAAAATCAACTTAATAAAAAGATAAAGTGACTAAGAAGTGATAGAGGAGGAGAGTACGAATTTCCTTTTGAGGAGTTATGCGCCGAACATGGTATTATACATTAGACAACGGCACCATATTCCCCTCAATCAAACGGGGTAGTAGAACGTAAAAACCGTACACTAAAAGAAATGATGAATGCTCTACTCATTAGTTCTGGTTTGCCAGATAATTTCTGGGGAGAAGCTATACTTTCTGCTAATCACATTCTTAATAAAGTGCCTCGAAAGAAGACTTCTAAATCACCACATGAATTGTGGAAAGGCAGACCACCATCCTACAAATACTTGAGAGTGTGGGGGTGTCTTGCCAAAGTAGAAATACCGAAACCAAAGAAGGTCAAAATTGGACCAAAGACTATAGATTGCATATTTATAGGATATGCTCATAATAGTGCTGCTTATCGGTTTTTGGTATACAAATCTGAAATCGATGACATACATGAAAACACCATTATCGAATCTCGAAATGCTAGATTTTTTTAACACATCTTTCCTCTAAAATCCTCTATTGAAACAACTGTTCAAAAGAGATCAATAGATACAGATACCCCTGAGGATAATGTTAATCAAAACTCGAAGAAGAGAAATGTTGAAACTGTGGTAGTGGAACCCAGAAGGAGCAAATGACAAAGGACTTCGAAAACCTTTGGACCCGATTTCTATGCATATATGATAGAAAATGAACCTCTTACTTACCAACAAGCAATGTCATCTCCTGAGGCTCCATATTAGAAGGAAGCTGTCAACAGTGAAATAGAATCCATTTTACAAAACCATACATGGGAACTAGTGGATCTACCTAAAGGATCAAAACCACTAGGGTATAAATGGATATTTAAGTAAAAACTCAAGGTTGACGGCTCAATAGATAAGTACAAAGCTCGTATAGTAGTCAAAGGATTCAAACAGAAAGAAGATCTGGATTATTTTGACACCTACTCACCAGTAACTAGAATAACATCCATTAGGATGCTTATTGCAATTGCGTCTATACTAAATTTGGAAATACATCAAATGGATGTGAAGACAGCATTTTTGAATGGTGAGTTAGAGGAAGAAATATACATGCTGCAACCTGAATGGTTTGTAAGCCCAGGAAATGAAAACAAAGTGTGTAAGTTGGTGAAATCACTTTATGGCACCAAAACAATGGCATGAGAAATTTGATGAGACTATGTTATCAAATGGATTCAATATAAATGAATCAGATAAATGTGTTTATATAAAATACACACATGTTGGATATGTCATTGTATGTCTATATGTTGATGACTAATTAATCCTAGACAATAATAAGGCCATAATAACATCAACAAAAGATATGTTATCCTCCAGATTTGACATGAAAGATCTAGGATTGACTGATGTAATATTGGGTGTAAAAATTGTAAGAACGCCTCAGGGATATGTATTATCCCAATCATATTACATAGCCAAGATACTTGAAAAATTCAAGCAATACAATATAACTATTGCAAAATCGCAAGTAGATATGAACCAAAATTGGGTTAAGAACACTGGTGACAGTATATATCAGCTCGAATATTCTCGCATATTAGGAAGTATCATGTATGTAATGAATTGCACAAGGCCAGATATCGCATATATTGTAAGTAAGCTGAGTAGATTTACCAGCAATCCTGGTAAACATCATTGGAAAGTGATAATAAGAGTTCTTGGATATCTAAAGTATACATAGAACTTTGGTTTGCATTATACAAATTATCCTTCCGTGGTAGAAGGATACAGCGATGAAATTGGATAACTAGCTCAAATGACACAAAATCTACAAGTGGATATGTGTTTACATTAGGAAATTGAGAAATCTCATGGAAATCATCCAAACAGACTTGCATAGCAAGGTCGACAATGGAATCAGAGTTCATTGCTCTAGACAAAGCCGCAGAAGAAGCAGACTGGCTTAGGGATTTTCTGGAAGATATTCCAAATTAGGAAAAACCTGTACCTCCAATATGTATACATTGTGACAGTCAATCTGCTATAGGAAGGGCAAATAGTACATTGTATAATGGTAAGTCTCGAATATTCGTCGTTGACATAAAACCATAAGACAACTTCTCTCTAATGGAGTTATCACTATAGACTATGTAAGGTCAAAGGATAACATAGCGGATCCACTAACCAAAGGCTTGCCAAGAGAGAAAGTTCAAACCTTATCGATGGGAATGAGTTTAAGACCTATAAATTAAAAGTTTTCTAAAACGGAAACCCTACCTAGTTGACTGGAGATCCCAAGATCTAGGTTCAAAGGGACAACTAAATTTAAGATAAACTTGATGGCACTATTAAAATTCAAACCATTCCTATGATAAGTCAGTGCAATAACCATCGTAGAATAGGATAAGCATAGCTTTTAATGATGTCTATACTGTGGTGTTATAAAAGATCCAAGTGGAGTATTACGGGATACTCTTTATAGAATCACCTACGTGAGTGTGAAGGCGCCGCTTCAAAAATAATTGTAAGGTCGAATTCTTTAAACACTCATGAGACCAAGCAGGTGTTCATGGCAAAAACGAACACAAACAAAGAACCAAGGAAGTTTAGAAATCATGTTGTGTGTTATCTACTATCTTGACCTATACAAAAAGCTTACAGTTCAAGGACATTCACAAGTCTACTGATTCGCTAGTAGGTCAAATAGATAAACACTAGGAAAGTTCAAGGCCATTGTGCTACTTTAACTGATACAACATAATTTCACTAAGTTAAGAACAAATTAAAGAATTATTCATTCATGTGGGGGATTGTTGGAATAAATGAATAATGAAGGTGTAGGGTAGTGTATCCCACAATGTAGGAATAGTCCCACATTATAGGGTATAAGTAATTATAATGGTACATATACAAAAGTATTGAGACTATTATAAATTCCTAAGAGAGTGTTATGGATCAACAATGGGGTCCATAAGGGGTGGTGCAACGCACCACCCCGCACCCGCACCTATACCCGAACCCGAGCCCGAGCCCGTGCTCGTGCTCGTGCCCGCTCCCGTACGCGTGTGCGAATGAGCGTTTGAGGCGTCTTATAGGCACTTAGCACTTTGCAATGTGCACTGTGCATTGTGCATTAGCGGGCCGAAACTATATTTTTGCTGGGCATTGCATTGTGCATTAGCGGGCCGAAACTATATTTTTCTGGGCTTAACGGGTGTCATCTTTTGCAACGAACGGATACGAATTCAAACAGATCGCAACGTTTAGAAACGGGTCGCTACCTTTCCAAACGAAACGTCCATTTGAATCATCATCTGCAACAGATATAAATATATGGAGGCAGAATCGTTTTACTTACCGAAAATCTGATTCTCTGACCATCTTCTTCCTCACACATACTGTTCTTAAATTCTTCTCTTGAGTTCGTCGCCGTTCGCATCGCCAGCGCAGCCTTGCGAACCAGATTCCGTTTCACCTTGGAAAACGGTTGCTCATTTCAACCCAAACGCGCCGTAGGGGGAGCAAATCTGTTTTAAGGGAACAACAGAGTGCTGGACTCGGATTTCGCAATCGCACTTGCAACCGGAATACAAAACGGTACGGTTTTTCTGTTAACCCAATTTCTAAATTAGGGTTTCTGTACGAATAACAATAACTAACGTTGATCAACAATTATCACAAGGATAACAGCACTTCTGACCTGCGATATTCTTATACTCATACAATATTCTATAGCTACAAATTTGTATGCCCCAGATATATTAATAGAACCTTGATAACTATTTTGGTTTATGAAAAATAAAATTTTTGTCCGCCTGCACAATTTTGGATGCTAAATTTACATATGAATTACAAATGACAATCCTAATGCGTAAATTACTTTATGCACATGTAAATTTTTATTTTACCTATCTCTTTTGTTTATGCTACTACGGTTAGCATACCCATTTTGTACAAATTTTAATACAAGTCATTTTAATGTTAAGTTGTAAGCATTATAATCCTGCGGTTTTTACGAAGGCATATTTATTGGATTTTTTTATTTTCAAATATTCGTGGAATTAGCGATGCACTGGCTCTGAATGAATCGTATATAATATCTCTCCATTCAATTTCTTTGCGTGTTTCCAAAGTTTGACAATCACAAGAGATACCAAAATATTTTGACTGAAAAATAGAATTGTTGAAAAAAGGATTGATATAATCATTGCACACCACTTTGTTCTCACCTTCATAAAATTCATACCTAAGCCCTTTCATTTTCATTTTTGTTATTTCTCCTTTTTCCTTTTCTTTATTCTTTATTTCGGTTTCTTCGAATGTTTGCTCGTTCTTTGAATCACCTTCCATATTTTTAATTTTTTCCCCTTGATTGGCGACTTTTTCACTTTTGTCTTCTTTGACTTTGCACTTTTTATGATTTGCATCATCTTTGCTGACATCACCTTCTTTGTCTTCGTCTTTATCACTCTCTTTTATTTTCTTATGCTCTTCAACTTCTTCATCTTTGACTTTCTCTTTGATTACTTTATCAAATACTGGATGCTCCTTTTCTTTTACTTTCTCATTTTTCTCTTCCATTATTTCTTTGGTCCTTAAAAGCTATCTTGATATTTTCTCCTCTATATCTTTTTTTTATTTCTTCTTTCTCTTCCTTTGCAGCATCATCTCTCAACTCATTATTTTTCTTCTCATCCTTCTTACCATCTAAGAAGTCCTTCACAATATATTGTACTTCATTATCCTCTATGGGTGTGATTTGACAAGTTTGCTTTAATGACTCATCTTCAATTTTCCTAATTAATTTTTCTTCAAAGTCTTAGAGAATTTCCAAGAGTTGTCCAATATTCATGAATTTTACATCTTTGGAATCTTTAATTTGTACAACTATGTTGTCAAATTTGAAATCTAAAGATTGTAAAATTTTCTCAATAACTCTAGAATCTTCCATTTTTTTCTTCATATTTTTTCAATTGATTTACAAGAGAAAAAAACTCAAGAAAAATAATCATCAATTAATTCAGAAGATTCCATACGTAAAGATTCAAACTTACATTGCAGATTTTGAAATCGTTTTTTTTTTGTTTTAGTAATTTCAATGAAGTCATTCTCCAAAATATCTCATGCTTCCTTGCTCGTAAATGCATCCATTATCTTTCCAAACATATCATCACCCAAGCCTTGATGAATGATGACTAATGCTTGTGAGTCAGTCCTCTTCAAATTCTTCAATTTATCTCTTTTAATTTGGGATAAAGTGGTGCCATCGACGGGTTCTTCATACACATTTTCTACGATATCCCATAAGCCTTGCGATTCAAGCAGCTTCTTTATGCGGATGCTCCAAGTGCCATAATAATCTTTCTTCAATAACGGAATTTGTGTCATCTTCCTTGATTATCCAACCAGGCTCTGATACCACTGTTAGAAATTTTATAGCTCAGATACAACTGTTAGAAATTTTAAGAAGAAGGAATTTTTGAGAGAATATATTTTAATGAGGAGGAAATAATTTTTATTGCTTGCTTTTGATTACAAACTTTAATTGCTTAATTTTGCTTGATTACAAATGAATGAGTACATCTCAATTTATATTAGGGAAAATCTCTAGACTATTCCGTTCAAGATTCTTCTAAATATTTCTTCACATTACATATTTATTTAGTCTAGATTTTTCCTTTTCCGCAAATACAAACATTAACTCACTAATAACTATTTCCGTTATTAATGTTTCCATAAAACCAAGTTTATTTCCAACAGTGTGGAGAGACTAATGCTTAGAATTCTCAAAATGGTAGCTCGAATTGCCAATTATGTGGTACATACTTTATTTCTATTTATTATTTATCAGTTATCACATATCTTTATATGTTATTCCTTTTTTTTTTACTCATGTAACATTTATAGGTTACATACATGTCAGATTTAACTGAGGTAAAAATCATCACACATACGGTGTATTGGTTTCTCTTTCACTTTTAAACACCAACTTTTGCTCTCACATACATTTTTTCGATATTGTTACCTTTATGATGATTTTTATGGTTTATTTATATTTTTATGCATGTTAATAAAGTCAAAAACTCATTATATAAATTTTCAAGGTCTCAAATATCTATTGGGAAATCTAAGTCTGTGTTTTCCAATTCATGCAGCAACAGGTTGTATGAGGATATAGAATTATGGTTACGAATGATTATAAACAAGGTTTTAAATTTCGGATATCGGTCGGGTTTCGTCTTGGAGATTTCATAGACTTGATTTCGTATCGGGGGAGATTTTGGACGAGACGAGTCTAACTTGGAAGTACCTCTTGGATTTCCATCTTGGGTCTGAAAGTTCATATCAGAACAATGTCGGGGTACATGGTATGTTAAAAAACGATATTTTTACAAAATGATTTTTATGAATGTTATTAAAAACATACTTAAACTTGAATTGAAAAAATAACTTTATTATTCTTTATTTCCCAAAAGATCATTCATACTCTAAATCGTAATACGCTTAAAACAGAAATACTGTTAGATTTAAAACATTAAAGGAATCCAAAACATTAAAAAATTCAGCATAAATAGACCATAAAATACATAATTTCATAGGTAACATATATGTAAAAAAGAAGAATACAAAAACCATAAGCATCGTAGAACATATATGAACATACAATATGGTCATTTAATATGCAAAATGTAAAATAACAAAAGATTATCATGGCTAGATTTAAGTTTTTAATTATTGTTCTAGTTCAGACACCGATTTAAATTTTAATCAAAAAAACTAAGATCTCGTACGATATTCTAGTATTTCGTCTTGGTCGATTTATCGTTTGATATTGTAATATCTCAGGCGATACGTTCAAAAGGAGATTTAGAGTGATGTTTGTTGTTTTGTTTCGGAAGGAGCCCAAAAAGAGATCTCGAAGGAGATCTTGGTTGATATTTGCGAGATTTGAACCAGTGATTATAAACATAAAAAATGCTTGATCTTCACTAATGTATTGCTTATCTAATTCTTGCAAACATTATCAAAACAAATTAATATGCATTGGGAAGATGAAGATCTATATGAGTAGAAACTATGTACGGTTATGCAATTCAATATTGTAGATTATTTCTGAAAAAGCAAGAGATTGTTTTCTAAATGGAGCTAATAAGGCAATGTTTGGTATTGGCTATTATTTTTACAATGCCAACTCGGAACTTTTGGTGGTTTATTTTGAAGAATCCTCATTGTAACATGAAATATCTTGACATATGTAAATTATTATTGAGTCAACCAAGTTGTAGTATGTACATATAAGGCATATGAAAATAAACTGTATCAGGTTAATCATATCTTGGCACGTTTAAATTTTATAAACTGACATATATGAGATAGTTAAGTTGTAATATATGTAATGATCAGAATGCATACACATATGTACATGTAGATGTAGGTATTAGTTGGTTTAACAGGATTATTAGTTGGTTTAACAGGATTATTCAGCAAATCGTTGTATACAGTGGCATTTTAGCATACAATTATATGCAAACAACAATTTAGCTACTAAGCAAATGATACATGCAACTTTTGTTTACAGGTAACTCTCTGTAGATCCACACTTTCCTGGACGAGAAACTGAATGCTACAAATATTTCTTCCATTAATAATCTGGAACACCATTAGGACACAAGCCCTACACATTGGCCTAGATCAAGACAAACGGACCCCGCGCATGGGCATTTTTGAATTCTTCCACTATGTACTTTTTTTTTTTACTTCTATTCAGTTATTGTGATTGTTGGTTGCTTTTAAATTTTGGCTCTTCTAGACAGCGAAGGTCCCCATTGTTTCGTGGGAATTAAAATTGCCAACTGAGGGAGAAGAACCAATGCATTTGCCTCACTCACAATAATTGAGATTCATACTGTGGACAAACATATATAAAGGTACATATATAGCGTGTACTGAAATTTGTTGTGGACAATTCTGGAGCCATTGTGTTAAAGATTGTGTTTGAGCACTACTTTATATCATGAAGTATTTCCTAGCTGGAAATAAATTCTGATTTTGAAGTGGACCCAATAGGATTTTTGCGTAATAAGATTGCAATGGTGATGATGTTAAGGATTTGAAAAGGCAACTTGGTTTTAAATTCATGAAGTTGCCTTCTGACGCCGTTTAGACAGTAGAGTTATCTATTTATGTTATTTTTTTATTTGCTGACATGTTTTTTATGTTAAACTTTGTCCAAATAGAATGCGTCTCCGCTCCTTTTGAGTTTGTCCCAAATCTGACAATTTGATCTCGTCAAACATCGTCTAATTTATATTTTATTATTACTTATTTAGTGACATGTTTTTTATGTTAAACTTTGTACGAATAGACTATTTCTCGCTCCAACTGAGTTTACAGCCAAATCTGGTAGTTTGATCTCCTTAAGCATCGTCTAATTTATATTTTGTTATATGGATTTATTATACTTATGAAATGTCGGTTATTTAAAAAAAATTGCTATTATGAAGCACAGTTGCTGCCCGAATGGCTTTATTTACTGTGCACAAAAATTTTATAGCCGGAATATTATATTTTATTAACGGAGGTGGCTATTTGGACATAAAAAGAAAGACACACTCTTGACCGTTGGATCTTTTTGTTTTTATATGGAGGACTGGAATTCATAGAGTGGTCCAACGGTGCTATTCAATTGTGTCAAAGTTTTCTATCTAAATAGACTTTCCCTTTATTATATAAAGTCTATTTGGACACAGAGTTTTGACACAAAATCTGAACTATAGGATTATCCCATGATTTGCACCCCTCACATAAAGACAAAATAATCATGTGGTTGAGATTTTATGTCTTCTGATTTATGTCAAAATTTTGTGTTCACTTAAGGCGCACTACAACAAAAAGCTGATTTTCCAACGCCAAAACGGCGTCGAAAAACCGATTACCAATGCCTTTCCGATGCCTTTTTTGGCGTAGTTAAAACTTGCATGGAAAAAAAAAATCCGACATCTTTCCGACGCCATGTGTCAAGTGTTTTCCAACGTCGTTCTGACGCCATATTTTTGATGCCTTTCCGACGCCATTCTCTTATCGACCTCCTGACATCTTATTGACACCATTTCTAAAATATGCTTTCGAAATTTTACTATATTATAAAACAATTTTGCAGCATTTCTATCCATCAATCTAGACATCAAATACATTCATTTCAACAATTCTCAACATTCAATACTCAACGTGCAATGAAACAAATAAACATATATATCAACTAAACAAATTAATGTCACAAAAAATTATATAATAATAAAAAATGATATAATAATTGGTAAAATATTCACATAACACCCAACATTCATAATACTATCTGATACAACTTAAAACCAGTGTCACGTAATCAAAAATTATGTTTACATAGCTCATGGATCCATGCATCACAGTGTCTGAAGTTCAAAATAATAATAATAATAATAATAGTAAAAAAGGAACCTGCACATGTATATAAAAAAGTTTCTCACTTTCTACATGGATATATCCTGACAGGGCTTGAATGCCTATCCTCCGATTTGCTCATTGATCTTGGGACTGCAAGTCTGTAACATAACACCACAGTAAATCATAGGAATAAAAAATAGTCAACTATACATAAAAAGCACATTTATCGTTATAACGACTAGCCAGCATTCAAAATAATTCTAAAATACAATCCATAATCCATGTTACCAAGATGTCACAATACTCAAATCACCAAATAAGAATATCACATTGATACAATCAAAACAAACTAACAAAAATATACTTATTCAGTAGATGGATACAAAAATTTTCTAATCTCTTTTCTTTGCTCTTTTCTTGTGTCCATTTGTTCTCCAGCTTTTTTTATCTTGTGTTTCTTCGAAAAAATAATGAAGTAACAAAAACATATCATCTTAATATGTGAATTCTTTTTGTTTCATGTTAGCAGTTGATTTGATGCACAATCACCATATTTCAATAATTTAAAGGACCAAACTAACACTGAATTATGAATTTTATCATGATTATGCAATGTAAACAATAAAAAAAATTAATCTAAGAAAATTTATCAATATACTTATAGCAACAAACAAGCAATAAACATCAACGATATTTCCAATAGGGAGGTACATTACATCATAAATGGTTAAACTGTTACCTTCATATTTTATATTAAAATCGGATCCTTTAATGCTATCTTCCTTGTATGTTTCCCCCTTCTGTCAGACAAATGAGAATAGGAAGTGCTCTGAAATACCAAGCCTTTTCCATAATTCTAGTTCTTCAAAGGTATCCACTCTTAATATGACATGTTGCATGGCATCAGAGAAATAAATGCAAGAGAACATTGAAGAACTTGAAAAACTAACAAAGTAAAGAGAAGCACAAGGGGAATAAAAATATAAAAATTATATTCCTATTGATTTCATGGAGGAAGCATTACTGGCGATATCACTAATGCTACAAATCATCCATCAGCAGTACTGGAAATGTATGCCAACAATAAGCGTAAACTTTCAGGCTTTATAATATCTACTTTGTTGCAAAATCCTTCAGCCCATGCAGCAGGGAAAGTAGCATCATCATCTGGTTCATCCTCAAAGATAACTTCATCAGAAAACACAGCTTTTCCAAGTATCGCAGCTGCTACTGTAGCAGCCGCTTCAGCTTAGTGGGTTAACCAGGGGCTATCACCAAAAGACACTTGGACCCATTTTAAGAAATGTTCCAGCATCGATAACAATTAAGAATGCAGGTAAGGACCATAATATATCACGAAATGCTAAGATTGGATTGATGCATATAAAAGTCTGACAAAGAAATTGCTAACATCATCTTGTAAAATCGTCCATCTGTCCGAGCAGGCATGCGAAATCCTCACAATTCATAATCAACATCACTTCACTTGTCATAAATCAAAAACCAATAGTGAGATATCACTACAAAATAATATCTGAGAACAATAGATGTCGAGTTTCATCCATACACAACGAAAGTATAGTCACCGTTTCACGAAAAATGGTCTGACAACCAGACACCAGAAAAAATATAGCAAAATACACCTCAAAGCAAACTAATTCTAGCATAAATAATCCAGAGATTTAAACTGAACAAATATTATCACTTCATCTCAAATAATATGTAATTTTAAACTAGTATAAAATATGCTTACTAGACTGATGATCAGCACCTCCTCCTGTAGGGATCATGGATTTCTTGCATGTTTGTGACATAAAAACTATCTCCGATCATGATGCCTACGAACATAAATGAAAATCATAGCAGAATGAGATTTTAATATTTTACCATCTTATATTCTACTAACCAATCATGCCCAAAAAAAAAAAAAAAGAGAGAGAGAGAGAAAGAAAAAGAAAAGGAAAAAGAAAAAACAACTCTGAGACTAAAGCGCATTCACGTCTTAAGTCTTAACCCACCACCTCGTGTTGGGCTCATCCCCTGCATATAGTAGAATGAGATTTAATGGTCAACAATAGCAGAAAAGGTAAGAATAAAAAACCAAATTAAGTGCCAATTATTTGGCCTGGCTCTGTATGTCCATTACAAGGGTCAATTATAATCCACGATTATACGACAATTTGGATCTAAGCATGTAAGAAGATCTCCGTATGAAAAACAAATAATAAAAATAATGATTCTGAAATTGGTGCTAGCAGATCTGAATTACAACCCTAAAACCTAACTACAATATGCGTAGAAATCAACAAATCACGAAAAAAAATAAAGTCAGAAACACAAATTCCAATATCCATATTCAGTTTAGTATACTTACCGAATGTGTGTGTTAAAAATAAATCAGCATATTGTTTACTCCATCCCTAAATCGAAATCAATTTGTAGAAAATAGAAGGGCTCAGATGGCCGTTGAAATGTTATGACGGCATCAGATCTTGTGGATTTGAGATGCGGGGCACTTCTATCTTCGAGGCAGTGGCGATGGGGGTCTCGGTGGAATTGAGGGTTTCGATGGCGGCACGGGCGGAGCGTTACTCGGGGTGGAGATGAGAGAAGTGAAGTGCACGAGGTGGAGGCGCAGTTAGACGAGAAGCTAGGCTTTTTTATATTCCTTTTAGGCGTGGCTTTTGTTTGGATTTTGGGATTGCTGTAGGTTTTGATTTTGCGTAGATAATTAAGAGGAAAACTGGAAATATTGTAAAAGTCTAGTGAGTGAGTGTGATGGCGTCGGTAAGGGGTTGGTAGTTATTGATGCAATTTCGACGCCATCTGCTTCTAACCAAAAATACAGTGAAACCGTAATGACAACGGTATTTTCCGACGCCGGTTCGACGTCCTGTTACTCTATTATGCCATACCGACGCCCCGCTTTTTCGACGTTGAAATATTGTCGGAAATTTTCGTAGCTATATCCTATGTTTTCTAGTAGTGGTGGTGTATCTAAGAAGTGACCGGATTTTGCTAGCACTCTGCTGTTGGTGTTTGGAGATTGTTGTTTTGATCGTTTTCATTAATATGGGTCTTTCTAGTGGCATGTTTGTATGTTGTTCAATGGGTTCTCTTCATGATTTTTTTCTGCTTTGAGTTTTAGTTGCTGGCTTTTAGAGTTTTCCAGAGCTTGGTTCTGCCAGTGTTTTTTGTTCGGTTTGAGATTACCTTGGTAATGTTTTCTGAGTGTGCATGATGTTATGCTTGTGCAGTGGTATTGTTGTGTTCCTGATAGATTGCATGTTGCTTGGCTGGTTTATAATCTTTTGTGGAGGATGTTCATCTTAAGGAAGCATTGATACTTTGTTTACTGTTGTTTCACGTGTTGCTGGTGTTTGCTTTTGGCTTGCGCATGGGACTTATTTGCTCTTTAGTTTGTTGCTGTGTCTTTTTCGTGGCTATCAAGGGATATTGCATGTGTCTTTGTTGTATTTTATTTTTGAAAAGCTTGGTTGTTGGTGTATGTTGTATGGTATTTGTTTGTAGTTTGTGTTTTTTTTGAAAAGATAAAAAACGGCCCAAAGCCCATGAATTCGAACAGGCCCGAACAACACATACAACATCAACCTAATACAATCCATAGCCGCCACTTTCTCAATCCAAACCCTAGTGAATAAACACTGGAAATGGCGGAATGCTAGAGACATCAGCTCCTCCATCTTCATGGCGGATTCCAAACAAAATTCTCAATGACATCGCTTCTCTTCTCTTTAATTCCAATCTTGTTAACGTCTCCTTTGTCTCTCGTACACCAATTTCTATCCTGGGTACTTTGAGGGATAACACCAATCGGATCTGAGCTTTTTGAGCTGTCAGAGTCTCTCTTCCTCTTTATAGAATCTATGATAACGTTTGAGGGCCCTCCGCTGCTACTTTCACCTTCTAACCAGTTGGAAAGATGATAGACCTGGTGATTAAGTAAGCTTTTGTAGTGGTTATCACTAATTTTCTGTAAAAATCTGATTTTTCCTTCTGTCTTCTTTGTTTCCAGGTGATTGTGAAGATCTGGATCACTGGTGAAGGTACCTCCCCCTGTATCAGGTAAAAGTATGCATTTACTATTCGATTTAGCACTAAAATCACGCACAAAAGATGCTGATTTATGTTTACTTCCTCACAGTTATAAGAATTGATATCGAGGTTGATGGATGCTTCAGGAAGGAAGTCTGGTCTTTCGAAATCACTGTATCTGGCCTCTAATTCTTCCCTACGAGTGATCTGGTCTCTAAAATCTGCAACAGGCAAGTGAGAAGTATTAAAATTCTTACTATTAGTCCTAATAAAGTTGTAGTTAGCATAAGCATGATAACTCCCTTTGTTTCTAGGACTACTGGTAGCAGATTGGGGATTAGTGTCACGAGGAGGGGATTTGGAGAACAAACTGCTGGTGTTCTGCTTGCCATTAAGTAAGAAATCTTCCACTATTTTATCACAATCATTATTGTTATTATAATGACCCTGGCTATGCACTTTGTCCTGCAAATGTCTGTTAGCTTTTTGCAAAACAATGTTACTATCATATAAAATAGTATGCCAAAGCTGAGTACAGCTTATCTCTTTGCCTGTGTGTAACCTTTGATTTCTCTCCCTCCATATAAAATATATGGTAGCAGTCAATAAGACACAGGCTTTTTTGAATTTAATGGTCTTGGGCTTAAAAAACTTTAAAATGTAGTCAACACTATCTCTAATGTTGAGAGTAGCATAATTTTGATTAAAACCCAAAGTGCTTTTGGCATTAAACCAAATGTACTGGGAGTAATTAAAATCAAAAAATAAATGTGTGGAGCTTTCATCCTCATTTTTGCAAAGTAAACAAATTTTTCCAGACCCTTTGTTCCAATTACAGCATTTATCCCTAGTGGGAAGCTTATTGAACAAAGCAAAATAGGCACAGTGAGCCATTTTGGGGCAGTTAGATTTACTCCAAATAACTTTATGGCAATCCACTTCTACATCACCACCCTGTAAGAATTCCCAAACCTTTTTGAAAGAAAATTTATCTTTAGAACAAAGGTTCCAACACCAATGATCTTTGTATCTATTTTGATCATTATGATAATCTAAAATAGCATTTTTGAAGATCAAAGCTGCAGGATTATTGTGAAGGCTCCAACAATTATTTGTAATAATGCTATTAACTCTGTCATTAAACCCTCCCAATATGTGCAGGTTGTCCCATCCAAGAAGGTTTATTAATGAAGTTCCATTTAACCATGGATCAAACCATAGACTGGTTTGAGTTCCATCTTTAAACTTTCTATGAATGAGATTCCTGCCCATATTTCTGCAATCTAAAATGTTTTTCCAAATGTATGAATGGTGATTCTCTTTTTTTGCCAACCAGAAATTTTTGTTTTTTTTAATATTTGGCTCTCAGCCATCTGGCCCAAAGAAAATTACCATTCAAAAAATTCCAAAACAGTTTAGATTTGCTAACTTTAGTTATGTCTTTTAAGTTCCTAAGCCCAAGCCCACCAAACTTTTTAGGCTTACAAACTGTGTCCCAGGCAACCTTATGGTATTTACCTCTCCAAATAAAATTAGAGCAAAATTTGTCAATTTTATGAATGACATTGGCTGGGATGTTGTGTGTTTGAACCCAATACATGATCATAGTAGTGATGACAGTGTGAACGAGCTTAAGTCTACCAGCTATAGATAATAGTTTGCTAGACAAACCATCTAGTTTACCTTGAATCATGTCTATTAATCTAAAACAATCCCTATCATTAATAGAGTTAATGCTTAAAGGGAGGCCAAGTTATTTAACAGGAAGATTACCTTCCTTAAATTTCAATAGATGCAAAATATCATGCTTATTACTAGCATATTTGTTGAAATAAATCTTGCTTTTTCTCTCATTAACAGCTAACCCTGCATACTTTTCCATATTTTTTAAAATACTGTGAACAACAATAGCACTAACTTTGTCAGCTTTAAGAAATAGGAGCATGTCATCAGCATATAGTAAATGTGTAATGTGAGGCTTGACTCTGTTAATAGGTTTAATGTTTCCCCTGATCACTTCAATATCCATTTGCATGGAGAAGTATTCCATAACTATTGAGAAAAGGTAAGGTGACAAGGGATCACCTTGCCTTATCCCCTTATTGCTATGAATAAAACCTTTAGGGGAACCATTAACCATGACTGAGTATGTTACATTGCTAATGCATTCCTTAATCAGAGCACAAAACCTATTGTTAAACCCCATTTTTTGTAGAATATAAATGATAAAACTCCTGTTAATTTTATCAAAGGCCTTATGCAGATCAATTTTAATACACATAAGGTTTTTATTCCTCATATTGAAGTTCCTTATTAGCTCATGAGATAATAAGGAATTTTCAGAAATCAATCTGCCTGGTATAAAGGCACTTTGATAATCAAAAATAGTAAATTTTAAAAAACTTTTCAATCTATTAAAAAGCAAAGAGGAGATAATTTTGTAAACAAAGTTACAACATGCTATGGGTCTGTAATCCTCTAGTCCAGAAGGATTTTCCACCTTAGGAATTAATGTCAAAAAAGTATGGTTTGTGTTCTTCAGTAATTTTCCTGTACTAAAGAATTCATTTATTGAATCACACAAAATATACTGAATATCAACCCAATGTGTTTTATAAAACTTGGCTCCAAACCCATCTGGACCTGGACTTTTGTCAACATTAGCATTAAAGATAATATTCTTAATTTCATCCTGCCTAATAGGAGCCAAAAGAATATCATCACTATTGTTGTTCACAATATATTTAAATTCTAAATCAGGAAAAATAGTAGGATAGTCATTGCTATTGTATAAGGAATTGAAATAACTAATAGCCTCTGACTCAATATTAGAGGCTTTGTTAATTATATCACCATTAGCATCTATTAATTTACCAGTATTGTTCATATTTTTCCTGCATGACATTTTGGTGTAAAAAAAATTACTGGTTTCATCTCCAGCAGTCAACCAATTTACCTTGGCTTTCTGTTTAAGTTTAACAGAATTTATATGAAGAGCATTAACCAATTTGGCCTGAGAATTAAAAAAATTCTCAGCCTTGGACTTGTCTGAGCTATCTTTGTCAAGATCATTTTGGTACCTCTCACACTCATCCCTAATAGCTTTACTGTCATTACTGTTTCTAGAAGAGTTCCAACTTTTAAGATTAGTTTTAACTATCTGCAAAGTTTTATTGAATTTGTATTGAGCAGTTCCAAAAATATTATTATTAAAACACTTAGAAACAACCTCTTTGTAATTATGATCATACACCCATCCATTCACAAATCTAAATGGAGCATTGCTACGAATATCCTTATCTGACTTAAAAGAAACTAGAATAGGTGTATGATCACTGGTATTTTGAGGCAGGGTACAACACTTAATGTTGGAGAAGAGGTTAATGAGATTCTGGTTAAATAAGACTTTGTCCAGCTTGCAATGAATATTCCTGAATTTTCCAGACTTCCAGGTATATTTATTGCCAGAGATGATAGGTTCAATTAATCCAGATTTCATCATAAAGATAGCAACTTTTTCTGATTTTGAAAAAGGAATAGTATAACCTCCCCTTTTTTCAAAATAGTAAAAAACTGTGTTAAAATCCATCAATAGCATTCAAGGCTTTTTAATAATTTTACTGAACTGCTCAATGCAATTCCATAACATATTTCTGTCATTTTCAAAATTGTGGTAATAATTTCCAGACCACCTTTATTTTTAAATGTGCAGTGAATATACTGCTTATCAATGAAATAATTGATGAGGGTCCAAATGGCAGGATTATGAAAAACCATAATCCTACCATTTCCACCCATCAAATTATTATTAATAATGTTCCAATTTGAGAAAAATCTAGTTTGCAGATCATTAATCCTAATATCATTCAGTTTATGTTCAACTAAACCTAGAATACTAGGCTTTTACTTGTTTATAAAGTTGACCAAGTCTAACTGTCTAGCAGGGGAATTGAGCCCCCTAATGTTCCACACTATGATATCCGTAAGAATAAAATATATAAAATAGAAATATAAAAATAGGGATATCACCTATCTAAGGTGGACCAGTGCTTTTGCTGCTGTCCCCTCGTCCCTCTGGCTGTTTGCCACTCCTTTTGAAGCTGGTGTTTTCAGCAGCTTTGAGTTGTTTTTCCCATTTAGTATTCTTGCTGATATATTTTTGTCTGAAATCATGATCCATTTTTCCCTCTGTGTCTTCTACTGAAATTATGTCTGTTAGGCTTTTTGTCCTTCTCTTCTTCCTCTTTTTTGGTGATGCAGGTTTAGAGGACTTGGAACCAACCAATGCATGATTGATTGCCTTTTGGATGTTGTCCTCACTAATAGGAGAAGATTTAGACGGAGCGAGGCTTTCAGCCAATAGAGATTCATTAGTGAAGATGGGATCGGCCGAAAGTAGATCAGTGCATTCAATTTCTTTTCCTTTCCTTTTTATTTTTTCCAAATTTGTAATTAAACTTGGATTCTCCTTTGGGGGTGAGGATCCAATGACCTGAGCTTCTGAAATCCCCCCTATGCTTTTTTGTTTTTCAGTAAATGCAGAGATTGATCATTCAATTCTAAAGATGCAGTGGAACTGACATCTTTAGTTTTGCATTGATCATTTTCTTGTTGCTTGCTTTGGCAAAAGCTTGCAGAATTCTGCATTTGTTGGATAACTGGTGATTCTGAATTACCCAGATTTGGGTTGGAAACGTCGATATTCATGTATTCCTCCTGGTTAAGCGCCTTTTCATATGCATTGATCGGAGGATTTTGAGATAATCCTTGTGAACTAATTCCTGCATTTAAATCTTGTTCAAGATTTGTAACTTCCTTTGGTGATTCGTTCGATTCTTTGTTGTATAAGCAGTTTTCGAACGAGTGTCCAAAGCACTTACAATGCTTGCATCTATCAGGAATTAGCTCATAAGATATCGGCTGAGAGATAATCTCTCTATCATGCATGTAGATCGACGCTTCATTTGGTAAACCAGCATCAGTGCTGATCTCAACAAAAATTCTAGCGTAACTCAAGCGAGTTTCTTTTGCCGTTTGTTCATCCATTTTGAGTGGGGTTCCGATTAAACTCGCAATGGCGTTGAAAACTTCCTTATCCCATAATCTCAGATTAAGCTCAGGTAGCCTTACCCATACGGGCATGGTGCTGAGCAAATCGCGATCAATAATTGATTTCTTGGTCCATTTATTTAATATGATTAGTTTTCCGTTGATGAAATAAGGTCCTCCCGTTAGTAATTTGACACAATCTTCATAATTAGTGAATCTAATGATGAAGAATCCATTTTCTCGAGTGAATATTTTGAATGACCCTGTCGGATTCCATGTTCGGATAACAAAAGCTCTAAAGTGATGATAAGGAGGGTGCTTACCAAACACGTAGGCTAAAACTGACATCTCCCATTTTCCTTCAGTACGTATACTAGTTTCCTCGCTAACGATAACAATCTTCTCCTCACTTGGTAACTCAGTCGGCTTTATATAACTCAGATCAAAATTGGCGCTCTGTCCTCCATTCTTGATCATGTCTGCCCATGACGAGGCCTTTCCCTCTGATGGCAATATGTTCTTGACCGGTTGTCCAATTTCTTGATCAGATCTGACTGGATTTCTAGGCTGAAACCTTTTACCATTTGAGGCAGGAAATGGTTTGTACTTATTTCTAATAGGAAATCGTTGGATCTTCCAGCGCCCTGCCGAAAATGTGCAGAATCATTTGTATTCTGCTTAGGTTTTAGCCCTTTCTTGCGGTTATTAACTATGGTGAAGCCTTCTTTGTCAACAAAGAAATTAGGAGAAGATTGAGGAAGATTGCTATTAGGATTGGAGGAAGATGGGGGAGGAGATGAGGAGACCGCTAACTGAGGGCAATTGTTGAAAATAGGATTCAAGAAAGATTTATTGGCAGCCATGGCTGCATAGGACTTGAAGAAGTTTCTCTCTGTAGTTTGTTGTTATTTTTGGCCAAGCTTTTCTTTCATGTACTCCTTTTTTTTTGTAAATAAAGTACCCTGTTCTGTTCAAAAAAGGAAAAAAAAAAAAAATACTCATTTAGACGTCTGGAATTAGGATAAGAACATTTTATTACACTAGCCTTGATCCTAGGGGACGAAAATGAGTGGCACTAAAAATATATGATAAATATTCACCATGGATGATAAGTATTTACCAAAGACAATCGGCTGCTAAACATTTGAAAAAAGTGAAGAATATAAAATGAAATATGCACATGATTAATCTAAGGTTTTCTATCACAGATTCATCACCCAGGGTCAGTAATGTTTAACACAATTCTGTTTTCTTGTAAATACTATTTAAAAAAACATCACACATCTATTTTTAGTTAAAAAAAATGGATAACAAAATATAACTAAAAAGATTTCATCGTAAATAATATAAAATAACAACATTATATATACATCTATTTTTAGTTAAAAAAATGGCATTATCAGTTGTTTATCTTCAAAAACAAATACTCGGATTTTAAAATTTTACATTATAATACCACTTATGTTTATTGTCGTCATTCTATATATAAAGTAGGGGATTCGTATAGATGGCAGCGGATGCATACCTTGGTGTTGAGTACGATAGTTATAGGGTCCAAGCAATATATTTGACAGGAGCTGTTCACTATTTAGGTGCAGTGCTAACAATAACATTGATACGGGAACAACATAAACTACACAAATTATAATTCGGAAGTTTTCAGCTACGCCGTATTCCTTTATAGTTTTCATACACCCAGAAGGCAATTCATTTTCATCAGTCCTATTGTATATAAGTATATATACACTAAAAAGCTGAATTAAGAAAGCCTCAAACCATTACATAACAAGTGTAAAGGCAGATTATTGGTGATCAACCGTTAATAAGTTGATAAAATAAGCATACTACATACAAATTGTGGTGCCAACAAAGTATGTTTTTTCAAACATATTTGTAGAGGAATATGAACTAACAAAATTAAGCAACTGACCTACATAATGCACGACAGTCCGAGAAATGTGCTTGAATTTTTAATTGAGCTTCATGTGCTTCATTTCGCGAGCTGAATCTCAAAATAGAAAAAAGTACAACTTTTCTACAAGAACAATGTAGCATACTCATAAAATGAAAAGGAAAAAAAAAAAAAAAAAAAAAAAAAAAAAAAAAATCCTATCGTTTTTCAACAGTACATGCACAAAGCTCTCACTTTCATCCACAAATGATAAATCTAACCTTTTTCCCAAAACTGGTCAATTATTTAATAAAATAAAATATAATTTAAACTAAAAAACAAAAAGTAAAATCAAAAACACAATTTATAAACATCTTTTACTTAGTTATATAAATTTAATATCGTTTTTCTCATATTTATAATGACTTCATAATTAATTTTCATATATAACTAACAACTATAAATATTAAAATCTATTTGTACTTATCTTTCATGATTCGTTTTATTTTCTTATATTTATTTTTTATTTCTTTCGAAGTACGATTCATACATAAACCAGCAAGCAAGCATTCAACACATGAACATAGGAAAATAACTTTAAAATTATCTACCAGTAAATAAATAAAAATAAAACATTAGTATAGACATAGCAAACCTGAAATATAAAAAGTGAAAAATCAAATACCTGTCCATACAAAAATCTTTCAAAAAACAATTCTCCAAGCGTTACTTTTGTTATGTCCAACAATCCTAAAACATTGTCATAACTCCAGAGATTATCCACCAATAAATAAAATAAAAAAGCTAGTACAGGCATAACAAAATTGAAATATTACAAGTGAAAAATCAAATACCTGTCCATACAAAAGTCTTTCAAAGAGCAATTCTCCAAGCATTACTTTTGTTATGTCCAACAGTCCTAGATCATTGTCATAACTCCAAAAATTATCCAACAATAAATAAATAAAATAAAGACATTAGTACAGGCATAGCAAAATAGAAATATTACAAGTGAAAAATCAAATACCCGTCCAAACAAGAATCTTTCAAGAAGCAACTCTCCAAGCATTACTTTTGTAATGTCCAACAATCCTAAATCATTGCCATAACTCCAACCTCCCTCACTGTCAGATTTAAGGCTGTCAACGGATACTTTCAGATACGGGTAGTGCTAGATCCGTATCCGTATCCAAAATCATTTTTGGATATCGAATATCCGTATCCGCGGATACGGAAGGATATCAAATAATCATCATATCCGCCAACGATTGGTAAATCAAGAAATATAAATGAAAATTTCTACTTTAACATAAATGTTTTTCAATTCCATTGCTCACTAAAGTGTTAAAAGTAAACACATATGATGGAATTAAATAGATTTGAGTAGCTAATATTCATTTAGCGCATATAATATAAACCTTTGAGTTAGTAAAGCAATAAATAAATCTAATTCATTGTACTAAAATACATATAATTTTAAGCATAATGTTAAAAAAATCGGATGGATAATTTTCAGATGCGGATACCTATGTATCCGTATCCGCATCCTTTTTTCAGATATCAGATATTTATCCGCTTTTCGGATACGGATGCGGACGGATATTGGATTTTTCGGGTATCTATTGCCAGCCCTAGTCAGATTAAACAAATAGACATTAATTCATAAATTTTCATTAATAGATAACAAAATTTAAAAACATGCATTACCTTCAAACTTTAAAAAAGGTTTTTACAACAGAAGTCTTTTGTCTATACAAATGAAGAACAACATCACAACAATCAATATCATACTCAACCTTTCTTGAGACAATAATACTTCCATAAATAAAGTCAAGATCATTTTTATGAACTCCCGGTCCACCGTTTATTCTCTTAAATATAAAAGAATCTGATGTATTTTCATATTCGTTTTCCTCTTTTTACACTCACAATCAACCCCCTGTAATAGACTCAACTACTTCATTTCTTGTTGTACTTAATGACTCTTGAGTAACTCCAAAATCAAAATTTGGGAATGCAGATGTCTTTTAATGATCAATCTAAAATATAAATACAAATTTTAATATTTGAAATAAAACAATACTAATAATTAAATTACAATGAGTAAACTAACCTTCCCCTAATTGACCAACAAATGTTTTAAGTGTATTTTTTGAAAGTAAATCTTCAATTTCTATTTTTACCATTAAAACAAGACAGATAAATTCCATCGTTATTCACAAGAACTAAATTTGAAGTATTTATATCATCAACCTGGACGCATTGTGTGTGTGTGTGCGCGCATGTGTGTGTAAATCAAATTACAAAGAAACTAAACTAACCTTTGGTTTTTATCCTTTGTTCCAATTAAATCTTCTTCATTACACTTAAAATCCACAATTATATTTCCTTCATGTCAAACTTAAAAAAATGTAGCTCTTCCTCATTGTAGTTCTTCTATTCATTTAAACTTACATCCAATGAAGAAAGTTCATGTTTAATGTTTCTAAATTCAACTCTCAACAATTCTATTTCCGCTCTACCATCACAGCCATAATCAAGATTTTGGACTTTTTAATCATTCTTTTTCAATTTTATTTTACCATAACTTCTTTTACAAACATCAATTTGATGTTTCGTTTCAATATTCTCAATTCTTTTTCTAACAAAACCTTTTTTTTCTTCACTTACATTTTTTATTTCTTCAGAAACCTATTAATAAAAATACAAATTAGAAAATCACAAATCATAAAATGGGATATCTAATTAGAAACACGATATTTTGACTATAACTATTATTATAATAACCAACACCAATCTTTTTCTCCTCAACCCCTTAATGAATAAATGTGTGCAATTTTAATGTGTTATTACATCCAGCCTACATAAGTTTTCATTAAAAAAAAATTGAATCACAAATTAATGTGGTTCATTTGCAATTAAATGTGTATTTTAGATGGTATGTTTTACAAGTTTTACTAAGGAAAAATGCAACCATATAAACCACATTTATTTGATTTCATAACATCTCTTAATTTAATATTTATTAATATGCTTCTTAAACTGTAAGCATTTTTGACTTAAAGGTAGTTTTGCCCTGTCGCATCAACAAAATTGTCCTGTTGCAGGCTGTTTTGCAGTATGACGGTATCACATGCCAATTATCTACATGCTAAATGAACCTTAGTGTATATTGATATTGTTCAATAAAGTAAACTACTAATAAGTTTGAAAGAAGCATTTGAATATTTTATCATTCTCATCCTAGAACATATTATCCTACAAAGAACTATGATAATTATAACTTTACACGGAAATCTTCTAAATAATAAGTGTTAGAAAACAACACTCGAACTCCTTCAATATTAGGGCTATCAATTTCGTACACGTCCCGAAACACGACTCGTAACCCGCACGAAAAAAACCCGACCCGACCCGACCCATTTATAAATGGGTCAATTTCGGATCAACCCGCTCAGACCGGTTTAATAAACGGGTGGGTTACGGGTTGACCCGTGAACCCGTTTCTGACCCGTCATAACCCGTTTAATATAAAACATACCAAGCCCAAGCCGTATAAAACCATTTTTATGAAATTAATACGCCCAACAGAGAGGTATTTTTAAGTGTAAAATCATGTATGTTGCCTTTTTAAGTGTTGCGTTTTTAAGCAATGTATTATTCTATTTCAGTGGGCACTTGATGAGGGAGGATCCAGTATTCTATTATGCAATATCATGTACGAATCAAATTTATAACAGTTTATATTTAGGGATGTATGTAGAATGTTTTTCTGCCATCAATCTTAAAAGAAAAATAAAATAAAATAGTGACATGAAACTATTTTAAAAAATTCCCTATATAGATAGCCAAAGTCCACATCTATTTTCCGAAGATGATCAATTACCAATATATAAGTTGGATATTTGATTCATAAATTCAGAATTTTATATTTCAACAATTTTATTTAACAACACTACAAGAAATTTGGTTTTGGTCACTCCTGTTCGTTGCGTTTATTGTTAAATGCATCAGTAATATTTCATTCAGGCCTGTTAGACGCAGCCAAATACTGTGACCTATCCCGCCTTATGGAAATTTTTGGCGGCTTCAATCTTTTTCCCCCCTTTCCCTTGTCACGTTTTCCTCAATGTCCAACCTTTCTTTGATACTTCAAAATTTTTCCCCCATTTTCACTTTAGTAAAATTCACGATTCCTCCATCTTAAGTGTCAATCGCGCTTGCCCTCTTCATCATTCTCAACTATTTTATTCGAATGTCATGTATTGCTTGATATTTCTATGTAAACCCTAAATACGTTTAACCTTCATATTTCAATTCTGGTGAAGGTTTGTTCGATGATCGAATGAGTATTTGCGGTTGTAAATTTGTTCGAAGTGTGGTTGCGGGTTTGGATGGTTGGGGGTTATGAGTTCAGGCGATGGATAGTATGAAGCCACGATCTGTCCCATGGAAGAATTTCTGTAAGTCCCCTCCTGTTCCAGTCACTCACACTTATTCATGTTTGATTAAGTAGCTTGGGTTATTATTTATGGCATTTTTCTCAATTAGGTAAATTGGAAGAAATTTTTTAAAACAGTAGTTGATTATCAGGGAGAGGTATGTATGGTAAACAACACTTGTTTGATCTTAGATAAACATAAATATTAAATCAGCTTTAAAAGTAAAAGTAATAATTAATGACTAATCGTGAAAAAGATCACTGGTATACTTGATGAAAACAGGATAAAACCTGACCTTATGCTACGACTCCAAATAGAAGAGAAGAAGCTAAGGTTGTTTGGGTACTAGTCTATGTCACTTATCATTGTTTTTATACCAAATCCCATGAATTCAAAAAGTTAATGGTAAACATAGATAAAGTACCTTGAAGTCTAGACATCTGGTTTCCACTGATTAGTAAAGCTAGTTAAGTCAACAAATATTAAATAACCCGACAATTAATAAATAATTCATCAGTTATTAAACTCAAACGTACAACTACTATGCACTGTGTCTTTTAGATTTACGTCCATGAGATCAATTTGATGAATCTCCAGATGAGAAAATGTTAGTTTTTCTAGAAACTTTGTTTTTCAAGTATGTTGATAAACTGTCTATGAAGATCTCATTTATGATATAAAAAACATGTAAACCACAGTGTCAATACTAAGAAAAAAAATCATGAATGACATAGATAAATTATACTCGAGCCTTCTTAAAGGCTTAAACATAATTACATATGTTGATATCCTTACAAACTGCGGTCATAAAACTCCCTATGTCACTATATTAGTCTGCCCTAGAGCCAAAACATATGCATAATGCATATGACAGGTTCATAAAGAAAATTAATATTGTTTTCGCTCATGATAAGAAATGGAATATGATATTCGATAAAACATGCAAAAAATTTCGGATTTAATATACAAGAGAACCTTTTATGCATGAGCAGTCCTTAATTTGTAAATACAAACTATAGTCCAAGCAACATTAATTTAGGTGTCCAAATGAATGCAAAACGTATCTGGGAAAAATGACAATTAATAGTCTGTCCTGAAAGTTGGTATATGCAACCTACACCTAAACTGCAATATCCATGCTTTAAGCCAGTAGTGTCGAAGATTAATTGACAAATTAAAATTGTCTACGTTGTATATTGAAAACCTCATTGGATTTACTTTAAGTCAGTAGCGTTGTGGAAATTTTACACATCGTGGAAAATTTACAGATTCCAGACTGCAAGAACTCAAAAGCAATTATAACCGGAAGTATATCCAGTCCTATATAGGTTGTACTTCACTCGAGCCCAGTTTAGGTGATTATCAATTTCATGATTTGTCAACACTACTTAGGGGAAATGCTATTTCCATAGTTTGTTAAACTGTGCCAATATTATTCGACTAATGAAAAAAGAATAAAAACTCTATTTTTTCGAGTAAGTCAACAACTTCTACAAATATGCTAGGCTTGCGTAGAATCGAAAAGTAGCTGGATGGTCATGAATACCACGAGATATCGGAATTTGTGACAGACGTCCAGACAATGCTTGAGTCTGCTGTTCAATACAACAGCTATTTACATGAGGTTGCGAAAGAACTAAGAACACTGCAGGACATCTTCTTACAAACCCTTAAATCAACATTCCCAAATGAGGACTACCCACGTAGGAAAATTCCAGTTATGGATCGGACCAACCAGGTCAGGTCATCCAAGTCCACTCTGGAGTCCAGTCAGTCTCATCCGTGGGAGCTAGTTTTCTGCAGGAGGAAGTGGAAAGACAGGGAGAAGCAGAGAGTAGGCCCCCCATCTCCCATGTCCAGCCAGTCACTTCTTATTGGGCCCTCGTCATCTCCATTCCTGCATGATGTCCAGTGGGCCAAGCCCGTTAAGAGGATCAGATCGGATACCTGGAAGAGGAGGCATAGCATAACTAGTGGTGCTTACTTCGAGGTCAGACAATCCACATCATAGTTAATAGAACATTATTATACATGATCATTTGAAAAGAAAAAAAAGTTGGTGGACAAGTTGGATGTTATATATGTTTTGTCAATTTGGATGATATTGTCAAATGAGAAATTGATATACTTAAAAGACACTTTTACCTCTTGGATTTTAGAAAAGGCGCGGTTAAACCTTGGTTCAATTTCGAAAGAACTCTGCATGATTTTTTTTTCTTCAGAATTGGAGTAAATCAAATCATCATGCAAGCATATTGAGTTACTGGTTTTTATATTTAATTAACAGATAGATAGAGTAAACATATCATCCATAAGTGATAAAATCTTATATTTCCAAATAATTGAAACTGTCAGGCAATTTATGTAATATGTAATAAGATTTACTTATTTAAAAAAAAGTGTAAAAGTTATTTTATTTGTTCGCAAAGTAACGATCTGCATCATTTAATAGGTTTATGCCCACTTATTTATCATTTATGTTTTCTCTTTCTATTTCATTCTGTAATTGTATAACTGGATTTCAATATTATGAGAAGAGAAAGGAGTAATTTATCATTAGTGAATGCCAATTAGAGAGCGTGGTAATGAGATATTGTAAAATATCATTAGAAATGCACAAACACACACACACACACACACAGATATATATATATATATATATGTGTGTGTGTGTGTGTGTGTGTGTGTGTGTGTGTGTGCGTGCGCGTGCGTGTGCGTGTGCATGTGTCACTCTCAGTTCATATATAATGTGTTCCGCGTCATTGGCGCCTTGTCTGGGTTTTCGACCGATAGCTTTGATTTTCTCCTTGTTTTATTTCGTATCATCTTTTATTGTCCCAGGTGATTGCTTAGTCAACGGTGGATCTTACTGCAATGATGCTTGCAGAGCTTCAGTTGATTTGGGCTGCCGTGAGTTTTCTCTTGTCAACATGTTGAAATTGTGCCTGATTGTGGTTTTGCAATTTGATTTTGTCTCTGTTGGAATACTGATTATCTGCCTCTCATCATTTTACTCCGTTTTTTTCAAATAACTTTAACCATATTTCTTTGGCCTTGTTGATTTATCTGCTAAAATTATAATCCGTATGAAGAAGTTGAATAGATTACATTAGTACATAGGTAGATTAACATATAAATAGTGGTATTTACTCTGTGAGGATCAGATTGTTGAATTGGGGAGATCAGACATGAGACACTGGCATCCATTGCAAGTTACAAATAAGGACATAATATCATATTTTGTCCTTTGACTTGTGTACTGCAGAACGTAAGTTCCTTATAGCATAAACCTCCCTTTTATGTTAACTCCGTAACTTATGATTATTTTGCTTTAATTAATTTATTTACTATTGTAACATTCCAGTGAAGAGTTGAGAAGTGGTTTATTTCAATGGGGACAACACAGTTCCGCTACAGATTTCGAGCTGACAGCTATGAATCACAGGTGCATGTTACCGACTTTTTAAAGCAGTCTGCTTGATTGGATATAATATAGTTATATTTTTACGGTCTGTTTAAATTTATGTCGAGCAGAGAATTATTATGTCGGAATTAAATCCTACAGACAATGAGGTCTGTTGACTTTAGGTATATTAATTTCGCATTGCGCGTCTTATTACTTGTTATATACTATCAGGAAATTTCATGCAGTCCTTCAAGGACAAATTATCTTTTCGCATATCCTTGGCTTTAGGCATATTAATTTCGCATATCCTTGGCTTTCACTACAACAAGCTGTCGCTACGAAATACTATTATCGTCTATTCATCCGCTCAATTATATTTAGAAATAAGAAACATATCCTAAAAATTCATGATCAGTATTAATAATTGTAACAATTGAAACAGTGGTAATAACTAACCCAGCACTTTCACCTGTCTTTTATTAAGTTGACTGTAAAGGATTACTTATGGGATATTAACTGAAGTAGCTTGTAAAGTATGAGTACATAAAAAATAAAATATTTTTCAGTAGATAAGTAGGCCATATACTTAGTAGGCTGGCGGAGCAGAAATATAAAGAGCGGGATGTAATTTATACGTGTTAGGGAAGTATGCATAACAGAGTATGAATACGCCGCTTTGTTTGAACCGTGGATAATGAGTGTGTGTGAGTTGATAGAACAACGAGAAGGATAGATTAATGACTAAATTAGTTTTTTTTTTTTTTAATAATATAACTTCAGTAGAAACCACCTGTGCTGTTAGTTATGTTCTTCCCATCAAGAAACCAAATGATCATCTAGCACAACTAAACCTCACCGAACACATCATAATATCTAACCACAGAAAAAAAAACAATGCATATAATAAAAATCTGGCAAATAAATCATCAGCATCAAGCAACATCATCATGATATCTCTAGCCGCCTCAGTCGCTCGATATCTGCATATTCACTGGCCTCCTCCTTTTTCTCTTCTATCTTCTGTTCATTCTTCTCAACTCCATTCATGTCCTTTTCTTCTTCCATTAGCTGAACCACTTCTGTCTTTACACCATCAATAGTGTTTTCTTTTATGACTACGACTGCAGGAGGAACTACATCTTTAGGATGTTGTTGTTGCTGCACTAGACGAACCACCACATTGGGAGGAGCAGAAAAAACAGGCACTTCTTGCCTTATGCAGACTGGACTTGCCATTCTTATGGGCTATGGGCACATCATTGGTTGAAAGCAATGTCCAACTGGCCCAGGAATGGGTGGAGATGAAAAAACAAGGGACGGTTGTCCTTATCGTTATAGTAAGTCCCATTCTGTACTGATGCCTACCCGGTACATAAGGCGGTCCCCCTATAGCAGGAAATTTGGGTGCAGGTGAAGAAGTCAGTTAGATGTATCTTGAATTGTTGCTGTTACCATTATTATTTGATCTTGGATGGACCATAGGAAGTGTTTTCAATCCAGACTGCTGAAGAGGTTGCATAAGAAAAGGGGATTGTCTCTCATCGAGCTGCATTGGGAATTTCTTTGGAAATGATTTGCATTGGGAATATGGGTCATTGCCATTTTCTCTTTCAGATGATAGTTAAAGAGCGCATGAGCTATTCAAATCCGTTCTTGTTCGTTGTCGTTTTATGGTTCGCTTGAGCAACTAGTAGCTTCTCTTGCCAACTACTTTAGCGCTAACCAAGCTGCCATGGTAGCATTTTTCTCTGCTGGCTTCTTGTTTTTAGATGGTTCGCCAGTGAATATATGATTCCTGCAACCTTCACCGTGCATGTGAAGGCAAGTAAGTGACCAAGCCCAGAGTGAGGTTTTTATGACAGTAATGATGCTCCTGACACTCCTGCCCTTTGAGAAATTTCTTGCAAAAGGTTTTTGTAAACCCCAGTTTCATCGAGAATACGAGCGGCAAGAGAGTGAGATGGGCCTCGATTAAAGAGAGAATTAAGCGCCACTTCAGCAGCAAAATGCTCCGCTTGCCTCAACGTAGTGTAGAAGGTAGGACTTTCGAAGACTTCGCCATTGAATTTAACGGTAGCCTTAAATCTGGGAGCATGGTCTGGCCCTTCTCGTATGCAGGTGTAAGACGGGAGGTTGAAGCAACTGCATTGAGCTTGCTCCTGGAGCTATTTTTATACATGATGCTTAGTTTACTGGACGGTGACCGAATTCAGATTGGATCACTGGGTGGTGAGCAGATTGTCACTGCCGCTCTTTACTCCTGCTGGAGTTTCCTTTTGGTTTATGGGTGAAGAATAATTATGGATTTTGAGGGTTTTGATTTCAAGAAGAAAAGAAAAGGGGGATCTGAGGAAGTGAAGGATAGAGAAGAGATTTTTTTTTACAAAGAGAATAAATTAGATTGATGAAGTAACTCTTTGGAGGGATAGTAGAATTTTTCATAGATAGTTGGATATGATATGAGATTGTTAGAAATTTATGCTCGCCATAGGTCAGACAATAATTTGCATGGATTTTACACCATGTGCTCACAAACTCTATACAGTGGAGGATGAGGTTGGTTACATTCAGTCATAGGGGAATCCCTGCGATTTGGCATAATGAACTACTGTTAAGTTTATTTTGAAATAACTATGGGCTGAAGTAAACATATATTGGTGTTTTGTTTTGAACATCTTTTCCATCATCGTTACTGGGCAACTTGTTACTGTAATTATTAAATATGGCATTAATAAGGAAATTTTGGTGCATTATGAGAACTTGTTTACAAATATTTCAACCAGTTAAATGTAATTTATTTCCTGTATGTTGATTGATTTCATTTCCATTTCATGTGCTAATTGTTATCCAATTTGATTGCAGTCATTCCATTATTGCAAGTACGGACGAGATGAAAACCAACCGTATATATTTGCAGATGACTCTATTTCAGAATGGTTGTTTGCAGCGTATCATGTTGATTTCGACACCATGGACGGTGCTGACAAGTTTGGTAACAGGTCCTAAATGTCTTAATGATAAAATGTTCTTAATGATATAATTGATATGTCAATATATTGAACACAACTGTTCCCTCAGCTCTCAAATTTTAAATTCTTAATGATATAATGTTGAATGATACACCCTAAGGGGTGGAACATGATAGAAAAAGGCTTTGGGTGATTGTGAACGATAACGAGCACCATGTCCAACTGCCCCATGAGGAGATTTTATTGTTAATCCTGCAAAATTAAAATTGTTCAATGCCGATTAAGGCCAGGGAAATGGGACATGACCTTAAGGACGTAAGACTGTCATGGTTATTTGGTAGGAATATGCAAATTGATTTTATTTCAAGCCCAGCGCAAGCATCTAAAGATGATGCGTCATCAAGTTCGATCTAATTACAATGTGTTACATCTGTTATAGAGCACATGCAGATGGTACAAACAAAATTGTTTTAAATATTTATTTTGTTTTTACATTACAAATTAGTAAAACTAATTTTAAAATATGTTTGGGTAATCTGACAATATTAATATTTGCTCTAGGGGCACCTACAAACTTTATCCAACGAAGCCAGGTCAAAAGAAGGCTCCCAGACTTCAAAAATGACGTCTATATCATTCTTTAGGCTGGTCGCAGAATCCCCAGTGGTGGAGAAGAAGGTATCGTTCTAGTGGAGAGGTAAGATTAGTTTTGTTTAAATTAGAACTTTGGTAGGTGGAGAAGTAGCTGCAAGAAAGTATACTGCTACTTTGTTGGTTGGAGCTCATCTATCTATTTCTGAACATTGAAAACATTGAATATACTTGATTAAAATAATGTGATTGCATGGTGACTGTTGGAACTAGCTTGTGGTGCGCTGGGAGCTTTCCGGAATCAGTTCTCACGCAATGCTTATTTCATGCATTACTTTTCAATGTTGTTAGTGTTCGTCAATGGTTGCATGTGCTGTTAGACAGGAGTATAGGACGGTGGTTCGTCGATGGTTGCTTGGGTGAAATTGATGGCCAGATTAAGGGAAAATTAGTTTCAGCGAATTAGGGAAGTTTATACTTCGGATATTCCGGCCAAGAAGAATGCGACAAAACCACAAACTCCTTTTTCACTGAGTACGTACTTGCTTTCATTTAGATTAACGAGCAAGGCCTGCAAGAACATGTTCATGTGGTTACTTTGTAAACTAAATTAATTGTGTAGGTGATAGGATGAATTTTATTGGTGGTTGTTCATCTTAACTCCGTTGCTTTGGAAACTAAGTTATGGATTTACATCATGAAGTTAGGTACAACAATGGTATGTTTTAATTTAAATTGGGCATTTGAGCGAAACTCTCAAGTTGTAGGTTTTAATTTAATTGATTTGTAATTTATTAATTAATTCTATTTTTATAAATATATTTGTCAATAATTTATAAAAGCAGATAAATAAACAAAAAAAATACAAGTAATTTGGATTTAATTAGAATTGGCTGCATAATGTGGAATATTTCTGTATTCGAAAATGCTAATTAGACCGAAATTAATTTTGTCAGATATTGCGAAACATTATTAGCCACATGATTTGTGTGTCATTCCTTATTTCAACCGTTTGGTATTTGTATAACTACAGCAGTACCCCCCAAATTCACCTATTTCAGCTGATTCGTACTATTTGACAAATGCCGCTTCGGTCAGAGTAGCATTACTCTTCTGTATTTTCTACAACATTTATGTAATTCTGACTGTTGATCGTTATACTTGTATGTAATTCTTACCGTTGACCGTTGTACTTATGTACAGGTAATTAGATTTCCAAGGTGAAGAGCATCCGCATCAAAGAACCGATGGTGATTAAACTATGAAGAAGACTTTAACTATTATTTCGTTCGTACTTGTCATGTAGACTTGTTTATAAGCAATTGTGGTATGGATTAACTGATTTTGTTGAAATACTACTATTGAGATGATTATGGGTGTTATATTTGATATTTCGAGTAATGTGTTTTTTAAGTATTTAAATATGGTGATTATTGATTTTAGTTTGAAAATGATACTCATATGATTATTTGTTTTAATTTTTCTATTATATATAAGCGATTGATGGAAATGTTACAAGCCATTAATTATAAATAACTGCAATTAAAATGTGTACATCAGTAAGTTTTAGTAGCATTGAAAAAGTGCTACAAATGTAATTTACAAAAGATATTGTAGCTGAGACAAAACACAACAAAAAACATATAGTAGGACTGGAACACCGCTACAAAAAACATATAGTAGGACAGGAAAACCGCTACAAAAAAAATGAAATATGATGCAAGTATCACTTTAGTTGCATTTTTAAGATGCTACCAAAAAACTTTTTGTAGGATTTCTGAAAAGCTACAATATTTTCATTTTTGGTTGCGTTTACTAAAACGCAACAAAAACTTTCATACTTTTAGTTGCATGTCGCATAGCAGCGTTTATCGAAACGCTGCTACAAGTTATTGTAGCGTTTTTGCAACGCTACAAAAGGCATTTTCTGGTGTAGTGCAATAATGAGATGCTTACTAGAAGATGAATCCGTTACAATATTTGCCATAGGCCAAACTATTGTAGAGCCTATTGAAGTATGCGATACTATATGTTGGATTGAAGAGGTCGAAGATAGCTTCGAGTCGGAGGTGATCGTTCGCAAATCGGAGCTCGTATGTAGGAGTTATGAGATGGAAGAAGTTTGCTGTCAGCTGGGAACAGGGGCAGACGTCTATCATTTGGAGTGACAGCCGTCTGACTGTAGGGATTTGGTTTCCCGAGAGTTCCGACAGACGTCTGACACTTGAGGGACAGATGCCTGTGCTGAGTGCATATGCCCAATTAATCTGTGGAAGATGACAGACGTCTGTCAGGCGATGCGACAGACGTCTGATCGTGTCTTTGGGCTATTTCGGGCTGGAAATAAGCAAGCAAATTTGTGACTAATTCGGGGGCAATTTGGGTAATTGGTAAAACCTCTATATAAGCTATTTTCAGATGTGAATTGAGGAGAGAGCTTGAAAAACTTGATTTGGGACCAAGGGTTTATTCTCACGGGTGAATTAGGGTTTGTAACCTAACTCCAATTCTTCAATTCTATTCTCCACAAACTCTTTTCTATATTGAAATATAGTGATTACTGGATCAATCTCCTGTATTTCTTTCATCGTGGTAATAAAATACTCTCTCCAAAGTGGATGTACACTAACAAGATGTTAGTGGAACCACTATAAATCCTTATGTGCTTTATTTTTGCTACTTTGTCATTAGTTTCTAGCTTGAGATTGAGATTTGGATTGTTTGTGATTGGTTGATCTTTGTTTGTGGCTTGAGTTATTGCTTTGGTTGTTTTTGCAAGTCTAACAATGATCTAGTCTTCTGCTAGCGCTTTGTGGTTTAGATAACGGATTTGAGTGGTCTTGAATCGGATTAATCACAACGGTTACAACAGTTGGTATCGGAGCTGTTCGGTGCTTGTTAGGTGTTTGTGAAAATACCGGAGATGGATAGTAGCTCAGTAAGTCCTTCAACCGGAAGTCTGAATAGTGTAGCGCCTTATGTACGGGGTTCGTATGCAGCGTCGGGTTCTCAGTTGGTTACTGACAAGTGGAATGGTGATAATGACTTTAAGAAGTGGAAATGGAAAATGAAAGCGGTTCTTAGGCGGAATCAGGTGCATCGAGTAGTATTTAATACTCACTTATTGCCAAGTGATATCTCGGAGGTTGAGAGAGAGGAGATGGAGGAATGGGCTTACACTACTCTTCAACTTACTATGGGGGAGAATGTGATCTCTGAAATTAGTGGTGAGACTACCGCTAAAGGTATTTCAGACAAGTTGGAAGAATTTTATATGAAGAAGTCGCTCACTAACCATTTGATCTTGTTGCGAACGTATTTCACCTTCAAGATGAAGGAGGGTAATTCGCTTAAGGCACATTTGAATGCCTTTGATGACTTGCTCATGAAGATGAAGGTCGTTGATTTGAAGATTGAGGAAGAGAAAAAGGCGATGATATTATTGTGTTTGTTGTCAGACCGTTATACGGGTTTCTCAAATAGTTTGATCTATGGCCGGGATACCTTGACTCTAGATGATGTTAAGACGGGTCTTCTTAGTGAGAAGTTGAGAGATCAAATGAAGGAGTTAAGTGAGGGTGGTAGTGGAGCTAGTAGTAGTCACGGGTTATTTGTGGAGAAAGTAAAGAATGTGAAGAAAGGAAACTTGGGGAATTCTAAATCAAGAAAACCCGGTGGAAGAGGTAAATCGAAAGAGAGAAATGACAAATACTTTATTTGTAAGAAACCGGGACATTGGAAGAATGAATGTCCGGACAAAGATAAGAAGGAAGTAGCATCTTCATCCGTGGCGGTGGAGAGTGGGGATGGTGAGATAGATGAGAACGTGTTGACGGAGGTAGCAACGGGTGTTTCGGGTAATGAATGGGTACTCGATTCGGGTGCGTCGTATCATATGACGCTAAATAGAAATTGTTTTTTGAGGTCAAAGAGGGAAATGCAATTGCTATGGGAAATGGTGCTATTTACAAGTCGATGGGTAGTGGCTCCGCGCAAATAAGGATGTTTGATTGAGTTGTTCACACGCTCACCAATGTTAGCTATGTTATGGAATTTAGAAAGTCACTTATATCTTTAAGGCAATTGGATTCCCTAGGATGCAAGATTACTATCGAGAAGGATTGCTTGAGGGCTTCAAAGGGGCACTTGTGGTTATAAAGGGTGCTAGGACTCATGATATATATTTTCTTCACGGTGTGACTGTTGGAGGTGAGACTTGTGTGGGTGTTGATAGTTCTCGTGACTTGGATGCGACATGGTTGTGGCATTTGAGATTGGGTCATGTCTCGGAGAGGAGTTTGGATATTCTTCGAAAGCGGGAGATGATCGAGGGTGAGAGTCTCAACAAACTAGAGTTTTGCGAGGAATGTGTCATGGGGAAGCAAATAAGGGTATCATTCGATGAAGGCAAGCATGACTCAAAGGAGGTTCTTGAGTATGTTCATTCGGATCTTTGGGGATCGGCACCGGTTGCTTCTTTGGGAGGAGCAAGGTATTACATTTTTTTCATTGATGATTTGTCTCATAAGGTACGGGTGTATGTAATGAGGGCCAAGTAGGAGGCATTTGCTAAGTTCAAAGCGTGTAAGGCTCTTGTTGAGAATGAGAGTGGTAAGACTTTAAAGGTGTAAAGGACCGACAATGGCGGCAAATATGTTTCCTAGGAATTCTTGGAGTATTGTAAGCATCACGGAATCCGGAGACATTTTACTACACTGGGAGATCCGCAATCTAATGGAGTAGCGGAGAGAATGAACCGAACTCTACTTCAGAAAGCTCGATGCTTGAGATTGACATCGGGTTTGTCTAAAGGATTTTGGGCCGAAGCTTTGTCAACTGCAGTGCATATTCTGAATCGAATTCCATGCTCGGCTATTGGTAGAAAAATTTCGGAAGAAGTGTGGAAAGGGAAGAGTGTTGACTTGAGATATCTTCGTGTGTTTGGTAGCCCGGTTTATGTGCATGATCCGGGGAATGATAAGCTTGGAGCTAAAGTATTCAAAGGGGTCTTGCTTGGTTTCATGGATGGCGTGAAAGGCTATCGGATTTGTAATCCGGAAATAAAGAAGGTTGTTAATTCTCGTTATGTCACTTTTGATGAGTCGGCCTTATTCAAGGTGAATGAGAGCTCATCAGACGTTCTGGATTTGGTTCATGGTGAATCAAAGCAGAAGGAAGTCATTCCCACATTCCGTCCAAGTGGTTGTAGAGTTGAAGAAGCTCGTGGGGTTGAAGCGGTTGATGAAACATCACATAGTCCACATGGTTCCTCTAGTGATGTTGGGGATGTACATGATACTAGAGAAGTTTCGACTCAAGGTGGAGCCGATAGGGGTTTGGGTGATAGTATTGCTACTCAGGTTGGTCGACGTGCAATAAGGCCACCTGAAAGATATGGTGATTGGAACTACCTTAGCTTTTGTGATTATTTGAACTATGCTCTCAATGTAGTCCAAGATGAGCCGATGGACCTTGATGACGTCATGGAGTCGAGAGAGAGCTCGAAGTGGATTTGCGCCATGGAGGAAGAGATGTAATAGCTTATGAAGAACCGAACTTGGGAGTTGGTTCCACTTCCTCAAGGAAACCGTGCTATAGGGTGCAAATGGATTTACAAGGTGAAGGATGATGGAAGGTACAAAGCAAGGTTAGTGGCAAAGGGGTATTCACAAAGGAAAGGAGTATGATGAAATTTTTGCACCGGTGGTTCGCCATACTTCTATCTGAGTTTTACTAGCCATAGTTGCTATCCTTGACTAGGAGTTGGAGCAACATGATGTGAAAACTGTCTTCTTACATGGAGACTTGGATGAAGACATCTACATGGAGCAATCGGAAGGGTTTGTTGTAGATGGTAAGTCTAAAATAGTTTGCAAGTTGAAGAAATCACTATATGGGTTGAAGGAACCACCTAGACAATGGTACAAGAGATTCGATCATTTCATGCTTGAAAGTGGCTTCCATCGAAGCATCAAGGATGCTTGCGTATATTTCAAGAGGTTGGGAAATGATTGTTGGGTGTATTTACTCTTGTATGTGGATGATATGCTCATTGCTTCCAAGGATCAAAATGAAATCAACAAGTTGAAGATGCTTTTGAAATCGGAATTCAATATAAAAGATCTTGGAGAAGCAAGAAAAATCTTGGGAATGGAAATTGAAAGGGACCGAAAGCGTTTTAAGTTAAGATCGACTCAAAAGGAATACATTAAGAAAGTGCTTTTCCAGTTTAGCATGGAGGATGCAAAGGCATTAAATACACCTTTACCTTTGCATATGAAGCTTTCGGAAAAGGGATCACCTATCGGGGATAAAGACAAGGCTTATATGGAAAAACTGTCATATGCAAGTGCGGTTGGTAGTTTGATGTACGCAATGGTGTGTATAAGGCTCGATATTGCAAATGCCGTCGGGGTGGTTAGTCGGTATATGGCTAATCCGGGGAAATCGTATTGGGAAGCCGTGAAGGCTATTATGGGATACTTGAAAGGCACAACATCTCACAGATTTATCTTTGGCGGTAGTAATGATAGGAGTTGCAAGTTGGTTGGTTATTGTGACTCAGACTACGCCGGTGATAGGGATTGGAGGAAATCAACTTCCGGGTATGTCTTCACACTTGACGGGACAACCATTTGTTGGAGATCGCGATTGCAAACCGTAGTTGCTTTATCCACTACAGAGGCGGAGTTGATTGCCGCTGTGGAAGCGGCCAATGAGGCACACTACTTGAAGCGATTGTTGTGTGACTTGGGTTTCACACATGAAAGTGTTGATGTTCGATGTGATAGTCAAAGTGCTATCCATTTGGCGGGGAATTTAGCGTTTAGCTCACGGACCAAACATATTAAGGTGAGGGAGTCATTTCTTGCAGCCATGGATGAGGGTAAGCTAGTATACCTTCATAAAGTGCACACAAAGGATAATGCGGCGAATATGTTTATGAAGGCATTGCCATATAGAAAGTTCGAGCATTGCTCGAACTTAATTTGCTTGTTGAGTTGCTAGGTGCCATGGGGTGGCACGAGGTGGAGAGAGTGATTTTGTGTTTGATGGAAAGGAATAGCGGTGGGAGATTGGAAATCTATCTTCATGGTAAGTATTCGTTACACTCCCGAGTACATTGTCTTTTGGTGAGACGGTTTTGGTTTGAATGTTTTCAACATTACATTGGTGGGTGGGGGCATTGCCTGAACTCGTTGGTATAGTGCAATGGGCGGTAGCCATGCTGGAGCTTATTGGGAAAACATTCAAGTTTGCTTGGTCGAAGGTAAAAGGAAATGCTTGGGGCATTGGAGTTTGGAGTTGAGATGGTTATAGCATCGAGGTGGAAGAGGTGGAGTGTTGAAGAATGCGATACTATATGTTGGATTGAAGAGATCGAAGATAGCTTCGAGTCGGAGATGACCGTTCGCAAATCGAAGCTCGTATGTAGGTGTTATGAGTTGGAAGAAGTTTGCTATTAGCTGGGAACATGGAAAGACATCTGTCATTGGGAGTGACAGACGTCTGACTACAGGGAATTGGTTTCCCGAGAGTTCAAACAGACGTCTGACACTTGAGGGACAGACGTCTGTGCTGAGTGCATATGCCCAATTAATCTCTGGAAGATGACAGACGTCTGTCAGGTGATGCGACAGACGTCTGATCGTGTCTTTGAGCTATTTCGGGCTGGAAATAAACAAGCAGATTTGTGACTAATTCGGCGGCAGTTTGTGTAATTGTCCAAACCTCTATATAAGCTATTTTCTGAAGAAATTGAAGAGAGAGCTTAAAATACTTGATTTGGGATCAAGGGTTTATTCTCAAGGATGAATTAGGGTTTATAACCTAGCTCCAATTCTATTCTCCTCAAACGCTTTTCTATATTGAAATATAGTGATTACTGGATCAATCTCTTGTGTTTCTTTCGTCGTCGTAATAAAATACTCTCTCCAAAGTGGATGCGCACTAACAAGATGTTAGTGGAACTACTATAAATCCTTGTGTGATTTATTTTTGCTACTTTGTCATTAGTTTCTAGCCTGAGATTGAGATTAGGATTGTTCGTGATTGGTTGATCTTTGTTTGTGGCTTGAGTTATTGCTTTGGTTGTTTTTGCAAGTCTAACAACGATATAGTCTTCCGCTAGCACTTTGTGGTTTAGATATCGGATTCGAGTGGTCTTGAATTGGATTAATCACAACGGTTACAATAGAGCCAACGACATCTTCAATGCATTCGAACTCAGCCGTAGGTCTCCAAAAAAGTGCAGATGAAATTGTTGCAATGCCAACTCATACTCTAGCCGCACCATCTCCTATTGGGATGAAATGTACCATTTTTTGGGTTGGTTAAAGCCACGCGTACTATATTTCCCGTTCCAAACACATCAACCAACTTAAATTTATTCAACGTAGAATTTGCAACCTTTCAAGTAACAATAATAACTGATTATATAAACTACTTGAAACACATTATTTGTGAACGAAGCGAAACTATTGAACTACAAATGATATATTACCATAGGAATTGATACCGGGTTCGTCAAAGGATTGAAAGTTGCTTGAGTGCTTGCTTTCTTAATAAGTACTTTAGATTCTGGCCAAGCTATTTTTTTACCAACGGCTTCTCCAACATATCTCATATTATTCGTCGGTTTCCATAAAAAAGCCTTCGCTTTTTTTGGATTGTCCACCGACACTAGCTTGGCAGATGGTCCAAGAGTATACCATTAACAATAATAATTGATTATATAAACTACTTGAAACACATTATCTTGTGAATGAAGAGAACTATTGAACTACAAATGATATATTACCATAGGAATTGATATCGGGTTCGTCAAAGGACTGAAAGATGCTTGAGTGCTTACTTTCTCAATAACTACTTTAGATTCTGGCCAAGCTATTTTTTTTACCAATGGCTTCTCCAACATATCTCGTATTATTCGTCGACTTCCATGAAAAAAGCCTTAATTTTTTTTGGTTTGTCTATGGACACTAGCTTGGCGGATGGTCCAAGAGGTATACCATTAACAAGTTTTTTTTGAATCACTATCGTAGATTCGTCCCTCCGCAACTATTTTTTGCTTCACATCCAATCATATATCTTGTATTTATTATCCTCGCTTCCATTTTAGTGAAAAAAATCATCTATCAATAACATAGATTACAATAAAGTAATACATGTTTTAAATTCCACCCGTTGGATTATATTCACACACTTCCACTGTCCCCTTTGTGGGTCTTGTAACAAAGTCCATGAAAAATAGGCAAATACATTGTTGAAGATAGTTAATATTACAAGATCCTAGAAACAGCAGTGTTTTCAGAGCATGGAAAATATAGAAGAGAATGAAGAAATTCGTAAGGGAATGCATCTAACATGGGTTTCACATAAATTTTCAGAGCATGCCAATTTCGAGTAAGCATGATTTTAAATGTGTACGTCATTAAATTTCAAAGTCTACTAGCAGTCCTATCACATGTATGTAAGTTTTCATAAATGGACATTGTTCCTAGAAAGTAATGAACTTAAAATTCAGACGCAAATGAATGTTAAAAATTGTAATTAAAAAAAAAAAGAATTTGGGGCCAGCAGTCCTCCTGTGCTGCTGCATATAGCAGTAGCACATGTTGCTGCAAATGTGGCCTCCGACCACCTGGCCGGACCCAAGTGTGGCCAGAGGCCGGAAAAAAAAAAAACATACAAAAAAAAAAAAAAAACACGAACTAGATTGACAAATGATGAAATGAATAAAAGCTGAATTGCAAGTTATTATAATGCGAGATATCAAATTTATAATTGAACTAAATTATATGGCCTTGTTGGTTTTTGGGATGTGGCTTTGTTGGTTTTGCGTTTGGGGTTGGGTTAGGCTATTCATGTGTAACCTGAACCATTTGTTACTGAGTTGCTTGTGCGTGTCTTACATGAAATCATTTAGTATGATAACAAGGGCATTTAGTACATTAACAAATGAATTGTTGTGTGTGTGTGTGGTAGTTAGTCTAAAATTAATTTCAAATTAAGTGCTCTCAAATGTAGTCTTAGATTAGCAGACAGAGTGGGGGCATTATTGTTTGGTTCTTTATGATTTCATACTTATTTGTATTATTAATAAACTGAACTCATGTAAGATGATTCGACAAAATCATTTTTTCTTGATTTCTTTACCCGTCTATGCAAATTGCAACCAACATGTAAAATTTCAACCTCTAAAAAGTTGTTGCGCTACAGCGCTTCACTCATCCTTATTTAATTGCGCTACAGCACTTCACTCATTCTTACTTAATTGTTATCCTTCTTTATTTGTGTTCTTTCACAACCATTACATGGTAATTAGTTATTTTTTACTCATAGAAATTAGCTTCATTATCTAATTTATTTTGAAGGAGATTGCATATGTAGATTAAAAGTGAATAGGCAAATAATAGTTGAAGTTCTTGATTATTTTGTCAGCGTCTTTTTATACGTAAATTTGTATTTTTATATAGAAGTGAATAAAATTAATTTTACTAACATACAAATGTTGTCAAACATAGTGAATACATTGCACATGTTAATTTGCTGGTATAGAAGTATGAAAACTGTACCTAAGGATCGATTTTAACCCAAAAGTTGGATATATTTTACTCTATTTCTTGTTATTTGGTTTACAAGTTAATGAAAGTTTGCTTGCTTCAATGGTTGGCAACTAATGAAAAGGTCGAGGTCACAAAAGATACAACGATTTGTACGTATCTGAACTAAATTTTGACCACAGTTCGGAAATATAGCATGTCCCCCATTAAGGAAAATCAAATTTGTTGGGTATGAATTAGATGCTAAAATTGCTAGATTTGTCGTATCGATTTGGTATAACAGAAACTAGACGTGGTTATGCTATAATTTCGTTTCTGAATTGCATCTTGATTCGATAAAATGTTGATGGTTAATCAATGCGTATATAGTTGGACAGTTCAACATATCTTAGTTGACTACTGCAAAATACCCATATTGCACAGAATTTATTTTCTAATTCATGAAACGGAAACTTACTTTGTGCTCTTAACGGATGATTCATTCATCTTCATTTATCGCTGAAGATGTGCATGGCAGTTATTAAGTTTCAAGGTGATGAGTAAATGTACGTCAGTTTCTTTTCTCGTTTTTTCAAACAAAAAAAAGAAAAAAAGAAAAGAAAAAAAGAAAAGAAAAAGAAAAACAAATCTTAGCCCAAAGATTGCATAACATCTTTATGCCACTTGAGGAAAAATTTTCTTTTATGTTTAACGAAAATACTCACATTTTCATTTATTTTTAATGGTTTGGGCGAAACAAATATATGACAAAAACGTATTATTTTTAGTTTATAGCTACAATAGAAAGTAAATTCAAATGCTACCACAATGTCTTTCTCCTTTTCTATCGTGCGCATGCCATGCTACGATCATACTCTTAGCTTCTCCAATACGTGTCATTGCAGCCGCGGTCTCCACAAATAAGCATCAGTTATCTTGGGAAATTCATCAAAATTTCATAGCATTTGATCCTAAAGGAACTTGATGTACAAACTCATTTAGATAACTTGATAAAAATCTTCCTTCGGCAACTATTTCATCACACCCATTACAATTCAATGAATCACAATTTTCATGCATTTTCTCCAAAATACCCTATGATTAATAAAAACAAAAAATTATATTAAGAACTAAAAAAAAATGATGCAATATAACTTGAAGTTACCGTTTCAGATGTGCTTGCATCAGTCCAATTTTCTACACCCTAACAAATTAGTAAATAAGTTAGCACTTTACAACACAAATCACTCTAAATAATATATGATATCATATAATGAACAAAGTACTGATATTTACCAGATTGTTTACTAGTATGTGAATCATCTGCTTCAATTCCAAAATAGCATTCTGACAGTCGGTTAGTTTCTTATCATTAGCCTGTGATAAACTGAACTTGGTGAGAGTTATTACTCTTCGCGTTGCTCTTAAACGCCCTGGTCTATCTTGTCCTAGCACTTGTGAAAGAGCATCATTGCTTGGTAAACTAGATTGTGATTCGCTTTCATAACGTTTTATCTTCTCCAGTAATAAAAATATGCAGATATATATACGAGTGTCAATTTACGAACTCTCAAACAAATAGATTGAGAATCAAATGCACAGTTTTTGAAAAGTTAACTAAATAAAAATAACAGATTTTCCACGAATTTTAAAACAATTTTGTATTTTAACGCCCATTTTTGAGTGTTCCCTCCTTTATCTTAATTTCTAAATCAGGGAGGGAGAAAGGGGGAAAAGAGGTGCTAAATGTCACGCTATCACTTAGCATTAAAAATGGCTGCTTCTGCTACTGTAAAAACTAAACTCAACTCTCTTGAAGGTGATTAAAAGTAAAGAATCAAAGACAATCTCAAATATTTAGAGAAACATGGAGCATCCAGAAAGCATCATCCTCAAAACGCAAAAAAAAAAAAAAAAAAAAAAAAAAAAAAAAAAAAAAAAAAACTTCTATACAAAGGGAAAATGTTCCTCCAACAAATAATCAAAAACTATGTATACAACATTTAAAAAGTAACATAAAAAAAAGTTTTATGACAATAAATAATCAAAAACTCTTCCAATAACATCTGCAACATCCTTATTAATCGGTTCACCATTTTTTCGAATGCGAGATTTAATCCAAACTTTAGATATACAAATGGAAGAAGGATCGTCGCTCCGCATTTTCTGCATTAAGATGAAGATTAAATTTAAGATATATTTAACATGGATTAAAACTGAATATATGAAACTATTGAAATTTGGTGATACAATATTTCCAATATCAATTAGATTTTTTGGAGATATTCGTGGTAATTTCGTTACCTGTTTTGTGCAAGAAACGAACGGAAAGAAATGGGTAGAATATTAATGAATAAGAGATATTGGAAATATTCGTCATTTAATTAGTTGCCATGTTTCATGAAGAAAAGAAACAGAAAGAGATTAAAATTGGAAAAGAGACTAATTAATGGAGAAAAAGGAAAATTATAAATCAATCATATGACAATTAATTAATGGGATATTAGTTTTTTCCATAAATTGATTTATTACATAAATCAATTGTCTCATCCCAAGTAATCTTTTCTCTATTTAAAGAGAGGCATAGAGGATGTTATTCCTATGAAAATGTATGAGAACATTTGTATTCTTCATTTCTTTTGTTCTACTTTAAAAAAAACTCTATAATCTCTTGAATATTAATAAAATATCTTCCTCATTGAAGTGGATGTATACTATCTCGCGATAGTGGAACAACTATAAATTTGTGTGTTCTCTGTTGCCTTTATTTGTTATGTGATCTGAGATTCAAGCTATTTGTTCTATCACATCATTACAAGATCCTATTGAGGTTTTTCCGCTGAAAGGGGTTGATCATCCCTTACAACTGGTACCAGAGCTAGATTCACAAAGAAGATGTTTGGTAGAATCGCATGAGGAGATGAAAACAAAACAAATAATACGTCAGTGCCAGTAGTTGCTCCATACGTCAGAGGCTCCTATGTGGCGTTAGGATCACAGTTGACGATAGAGAAGTGGAATGGTGAAGGAGATTTTGAAAAGTGGCAGCGGATGATGAAAGCAATTTTGAGAAGAAATCGCGTTCATCGAGTAGTATTTGATACAGAGACATTGCCTGTTGATATTTCATCAGTGGAATTAGAAGAGATGGAAGAATGGGCCTTTACAACTCTTTAGCTTGCAATGGGAAAGAATGCAATTTCTTAAATCAATCAGGAGACAATAGCTGTAGGCATTTGGAAGAAGTTGGAGGACCTCTGCATGAAGAAATCCCTAACCAACTGTCTGATCCTATTGAAGACTTTCTTTACTTATAAGATGAAGGAAGGTTCTTCAATTAAGACACACCTAAGTATGTTTGATGACCTTTTGATGAATGAAGTCTGTTGAGTTGAAAATTGATGAAGAACAAAAAGCAATGGTTCTGTTGTGTTCGCTTCCGGAGTGATACACTGGTTTCGCTAACAGCCTTATCTATGGTAGAGACACATTGAAATTAGATGATGTGAAGACAGGTTTGCTCAGTGAAGAGTTGAGAGATCAGATGAAAAAGTTTGGTGTTGGTGATAGCAGTAGAGGAAGTAGTAATTCAGGTTTATTTGCAGAGAGAGGAAGAGCAGAGAAGAAAGTGAAGAATAACAAGGGGCATTCCAATTCTAGGAAGCCCAATTCGCGGAGTTAGTCTAAATATGGGAAGTGCTATAATTGTAAGAAACCAGGCCACTGGAGAAGAGACTGACCAGATTTGGAGAAGAAGACTGATGGTTCTTCATCTTTTGCGATGGAGAAAGGCGGTAGCGATTTGTTGACAGCGGTTGTATCAGATGTTGCAGACCATTGGATTCTAGATTCTGGAGCATCATTTCACATGACTCCTAATAAGGATTATTTGTATTCCTTCGATGCCAAAGAAGGAAGTTCTATCCTTACGGGGAACGATGCTACATGCAAGTCTATGCGAGTTGGTTCAGTTCGCATTCGCATGTATGATGGGATTGTTCGCACACTTTTAAATGTTCGCTATGCCCCAGGTCTTCGGAAGTCATTGATATCATTAAGCTAATTGGCATCGTTGGGATGCAAGACAACCATTGTTAAAGATGGTTTGAGAGTTTCTAGAGAGGCACTTGTATTGATGAAGGGTGTTATGGTGCGAAATCTGTATTTGCTAATGGGTACCACTGCCCACGGAGAATTATGTGTTGGAGTCGATAGTTATAAAAGTTTGGATGCTACCAAGCTTTGGCATATGAGACATACTTTGGAGAATAACTTAGAGTTGCTTCGTAAGAAGAAAAAGATCTAGGAAGAAATCTTCAACAAGTTGGACTTTTGCAAGGAGTGTGTATTGGCAAAGCAAACCAGAGTTTCTTTTGGTGATGGCGTGCATACATCTAAGAGGGTACTTGATTATGTGCATTCAGATGTTTGGGAACCATACTCTACATCTTCTATTGGTGGAGCATATTATTTTGCTTCCTTCATTGATGACTACTCGCGCTAGGTTTGGGTGTATGTAATGAAAGCTAAGTCGGAAGTATTTGAGAAGTTTAAGGTTTGGTTAGCTCTTGTTGAAAACCAAACAGGAAAGAAACTGAAGATTCTTAGATCCGACAATGGTGGCGAATATGTCTCTAAAGAGTTCCTCGACTATTGCAAACAGTGTGGTATTAGAAGACATTTTACTACACCTGGTGATCTGCAATCCAATGGGGTTGCTAAGAGAATGAATAGGACTCTACTTGAAAAGGCTCGTTGCTTGATATTGACTGCGGGTATGTCTAAGGGTTTTTGGGATGAAGCTATTTCGACTGTAGCACATATTATTAATCGGATTACGTGCTCAGCCATTGATGGGAAGATTCCAGAGGAGGTATGGAGAGGTAAAATCACTTTGTTAAGTTATTTTCGTATATTTGGATGTCCAGTTTATGTTCACAATACAGGACATGACAAGTTGGAGCCTAGGGCCTCCAAATGTGTTTTTCTTGGTTATACAAATGGCATAAAAGGATATAGAATTTGGAATCCAATTACGAAGAAAGTTATACATTCCATACATGTGACTTTTGATGAGTCAGCAATGTTCAAACCTTTGGAAGGTTTATCAGAGGGTTCAGACTCAGTTGATGAGAAGCCTGAAAAGACCGAGATTCCCAGTTTTCAAACCAAAAGCAGAGCTATCACTATTGATAATAGTGACGGAGCGGTTGATGATACATCACATGATAGTCCACATATTTCCTCTAGTAGTGATGGTGATGGTCATGAAGCTATAGATGGTTCAGCTCAAGGTGTAGCTTAAGGTGGAGCTGAAGGAGAGTCGGGCGATATAGTCAATCGGGCTAGTCATAGACCAAAGAGAGCTCCAATTAGATATGGAGATTGGCAGTATGCAAATTTGAGCCTTGATGATCAGTTTGAGTATGCTTTACATGTAATTCATGATGAACCATTGAGCCTCGAAGAAGCCATGAAGTCGAGTGACAACTCGAAGTGGAATTGCGCTATGGAAGAGGAGATACAGTCTTTGCAAAAGAACAAGACATGGGATTCGATACCACTACCTCAAGGAAGCCGAGCCATAAGTTGCAAGTGGTTGTTCAAGGTAAAAGATGATGGTAGATACAAGGCAAGATAAGTAGCCAAAGCGTTTTCACAAAGAAAGGGGTTAGAATATGATGAAACATTTGCTCCAGTTGTTAGACAAACTTCAATTCGAATTCTACTTGCAATAGTTGCCGCTTACGATTTGGAGTTAGAACAACTTGATGTGAAGACCGCCTTCTTGCATGGTGACTTGGAGGAAACCATTTACATGAAGCAGCCAGAATGATTTATTGTAGTGGAAAGTCGGATTGGGTATGCAAGTTGAAGAAATCTCTTTGTGGTCTAAAACAGTCGCCTAGACAATGGTACAAAAGGCTTGATTCTTTTATGCTTTCACATGGTTTTAATCGTAGTACTAAAGATGCATGTGTTTATTTTTAAGCATTTAAAGAATAATAATTGGGTGTATTTACTTTTATATGTGGATGATATATTGATTGCTTCCAAGGATAAAGCTGAAATTGATGTGTTGAAATTGAAATTAAAAGCAGAATTCAATATGAAAGACCTTGGAGAAGCAAATAAATTTTTTGAGATGGAAATCCAAAGAGATAGAAAGCTTGGACTTTTGAGACTTACTTAAAAGGAATATATTCAAAAGGTGCTTGCTCGGTTTAGCATGGATGGTGCAAAGGCTATCAGTACACCCATGCCTTTGCATATACAGTTTCTAATCAGGTCTCTCCGATCTCAGAAAAGGACAAGGCTTATATGAAGAAGGTTCCTTATGCCAGTGCAGTAGGTAGCTTGATGTATGCTATGGTGTGCATTAGACCTGACATTGCTCAAGCTGTTGGATTAGTTAGTAGATATACGGCAAATCCGGGAAAATCGCATTGGGAGGCAGTGAAGTACATTTTTAGATATCTTTGAGGAACATTAGATTATGTGCTTGTTTTTTGCGGCAGAAATAAAGATTTCAACATGGTTGGATTTTGTTATTCAGACTATGCCGAAGATAGAGATAGAAGGAAGTCAACCTCAGACTATGTGTTCACACATGGAGGAACAACTATTAGTTGGAGAGCGAGGTTGTAGACTATAGTTGCTTTGTCTACTACAGATGCAGAGTTGATAGCTGCAGTTGAGGCAGCTAAGGAGGCACATTATTTGAAGAAGTTATTATGTGATTTTGGCTTCATGCAAGATACTTGTCTCGTGAATTGTGATAGTCAAAGTGCAATTCATTTAGTTGAAAATCTGACTTTCAGTTCTAGAACAAAGCATATAGAGGTAAGAGAGTCTTTCCTTATCTCTATGAATGAGGAGAAGTTAGTTCGTCTTCAGAAGATCTACACAAATGAAAATGCAACAGTCATGTTTACGAAGGCATTACCTACTACTAAGTTCGAGCATTGCTCGAACTTGATTCACTTAATGAAGTGCTAGGTGCCACATGGTGGCACAATGGGGAAGAGAGCGACTTGGTTGAAGTCAAGAGAAGATGTGGCATTCTTCTTGTATGAAGAGATATGAGTTGGTTGCATAATGTCTACCTTGTTTTTTTCGAATTTTTCCAAAACTTTGTTGGTGGGAGGTTGCCTTATCGGAGTTCACTGACAAAGTGCAATGTGGGGTGGCTTTTGCAGGAACTCATTGGGAAGCATTCACATTGGAGACATTTTGTTGCAAGAGATATTGTATCAAGGTGGAGATTATTGGAATTTGGTGATATAATATTTCCAAATATCAATTAGATTTTTTGGAGATATTCGTGGTAATTTCGTTATCTGATTTATGCAAGAAATGAATGGAAAGAAATCGAAAGAATATTAATGAATAAGGGATATTGGAAATACTCATCATTTAATGAGCTGCCATGTTTAATGAAGAAAAGAAGCAGAAAGAGATTAAAATTGGAAAAGGGATTGATTGATGGAGAAAAGGGAAATAATCAATCAATCATATGACAATTGATTAATGGGATATAAGTTTTTTCCATAAATTGATTTATTTTACATAAATCAATTATCTCATCCCAAGTAATCTTTTCTCTGTTTAAAGAGAGACATAGAGGATGTTATTCCTATGAAAATGTATGAGAACATTTGTATTCTTCATTTCTTTTGCTTTACTTTAAAATAAACTTTGTAATCTCTTGAATATTAATAAAATCTCTTCCCCATTGAAGTGGACGTACACTATCTCACGATAGTAGAACCACTATAAATTTGTGTGTTCTCTGTTGCCTTTATTTATCTGTGATCCGAGATTTATATTCATTTCAAGCTATTTGTTCTATCACATCATTGCAAGATCCTATTGACGTTTTTCCGCTGAAAGGGATTGATTACCCCTTACAAAAACAAGCTAAGTCGTACAATTTTAAATTCAAAATAATTTCTCACCATATCCTCAGTTAGTCGAGCCATTCCTTTGCGGCTGCATGTATGTGGAATTTGCTTCCAATGCTCAACAAAAGCCTAAAGGGCAAGAAATAAATCACGTCCTTCAAATCCAGCTTTATGCGCAGAATCAATTATAGCTTTCATTTCAGCCATCGAATTCGTCATCACAATGTGCTCCTACAAGAAATGGAATATATAACACGCCATTAAAACCATGATTTGATTGCAATAAAAGTAGAGTCGCGCTTGGACCGTTGTTTTCACTTTAATATGCTTAGAAGAAGCAGCATCAACATTTAAATTTCAAAACCCCAACATTTTCTACGCACTGAAGTTGTATTTGCTCCAATCGACAATCAAGGTTGACAAGTCGAAAAAGCCCCAGGCTGGCGCCTAAGGCTTTTTTTTGGACGCATGACTTTTGTTGTTTTACAACAACAACAAAACCGTACTTAAAAAGTAGCATAAAACTCAATTTTTGGCTTTAAAAAGGTGTATATAAGTGCAATATTGAGATTAAAACAATATACGATCATCATAAACCAAACAAAGAAGGCATAAAACCATTCACTTTAAGTCTACAAACAATAGAAATAGTTAAAATAACGAAATTACAACATCGTTACTTAGTCTTAAATAGAGTTTTAAACCTGCATAAATTTTTAATCACTCATATCAAAAATATCAAAGCACTCATCCTCATCCACTTCTTCCCCTTCCTCCTCCAAGCCATGTCCACAGTCTTCATCCTCTTTTGAATTGTAATCCAAGTCATCTTCCCTCAAAATGTCATCAAAATTAGCATCTTCTTCATTCCTAATGGGTGTAGAGCTTGAAGCCTTTTCTTTTCCTTTTGACTTAGTGACATGATGATGTTGTCTAGTTAAGTTTGTTCTTTCTTCGGCTCCAGATGCACGTTGCACAGCCCCATATGTTAATGAGTCATCTTCAAAAACCAAATTGTCTTCCGCATCGGAATTATTTCCCACAAACCCGTCATTCACTCATTTGAGTCATCAATATCTTCCAAAGAAATAGGGTCAATCAATTCCTTTCTTTTGAAGCGGTTCTTTAACTTTTGATTGTATTTGATAAACACAAGTTTTTGCAATCTTTCATGCTCAAGTTTGTTCTGCTTCCTGCTATGAATCTACTACAAAAGATATAATATATGATCATTTACTTTTGGGTTTGATTGAATTGGTTTTTTATCAGATCAAACATAATAAACATAAAAAGATGATTCTTACAAGCTCAAAGACGCTCCAATTTCTCTCACAACTCGGTGCACTACAAGCAAGGCTCAAAATTTTGATTGCAAATTTTTGCAATGTAGGAGCCGAATTACCATATAAACTCCACTCGGCTAAATTCAAAAAAAAAAAATCATTTTTTGAATATAAAAAGATGAACTATGAAAGAATCTAATATGTCCTTTGATTATTATTGAATAATTTACCGGGTGATTTTGTGTCCCTTGATTTGATCGCCAAGTAAATCCTATATTGTCCTTTCGTATACAATGACAATTCATCCATATCCTTCTCTTGGTCATTTTCAAATAGAAGTTTTTCGACACATTTATACAACCCACATGTGACTTCTTCATTATGTTCAATGGTGTGTGATCTTTGTAAAAAAATGTGGATTCAGAAAATGTCTCGCTGCATTCAATGGTTGACGGAGTTGACATTCCCATCTTTTGTCAATAATAGCAAAAATATCTTTGTACTTATCTTCATTTCCATCAAATGATTTTTCAATAGCTTCTTTTGCTCTATCCATTTCCTTGTACATATAGCCCATTGCAGGTCTTTTATCACCATCAACAAGTCGAAGGACTCGAACCAACGAACCCATCACCCTAAGTGTGTAAGAGACATTGTTCCAAAATGTGGGCATCAAAACTGTATCTCGAGCTCTTTTTCCTTTCGCTTCCCTTGTCCATCCACTTCTTACCCACTCCTCCGATGTAAACCTGGCTCAAAATTTTTTTTTTTGCTTGTACGAACTTTGTAAGCATAGAAAACTAGTTGCAAATCGAGTGATGACAAATCGAACGAGCTCCTTATTTTTATTGAACTTTCTCATTATGCTCAAAACACCACCAGGATTATATATAAATCCTAAAAAAGATACTCCTTTCCTTATTGTGTTTCCTACTTTTCTTATTTTTCCAATGTCTTCAAGTATTAGATTAATCCAATGAGCATAGTTATTAATGGCGCACGACACAAAAAGGCGCAACCTCAGCCCGGAGCCTTGGCGCAAGGCGCAACAAATGCCGCGCGCCTTTTTCATTTACTGCGCGTTATTGTTTTTTTTTATTTAACATATAACAACAAATTTAAAAGCTCGGTATTTTTTGCGAAAACATATGCAATCAAAGTTTTCACTATTTTGCAAAAAGAAACATATCATATTTGACATCGTTAGCATAGAATTTTAAGCATAATAGTTTTCAAAATCCAAAACAATAATAAATATTACTAATAAACTAGAATTCCGAATCTGATTCAACAATCATTTTTTCCAAATCAACATCTGCATCATCGGATTCATAAGGACAATTAGATTATATCAAGTCCTTTTATTATTATGATGTGGTTATATTTAGTAACGCAAAGGATAATTGGTGAGGAAGAGTAGCATATCTAATGGTAATATTGTTTCCCTGATGCAATTGATAACAATTTGATATAAGAATATTACATAAAATAAAATATATTTTCAATATCAATTTATTTGTTTCTCTTCAAGGCAAAAGAATTGTAGAAAAGCCATCCATCAGAACCCACAAAATAAGGAGTAAAAACCAAATACTAAATGTTAGCAAACGCAATAATATGATCAACAATAATGTAGAAAGAATTCCATTAGAACCCACAAAATAAATAAAAACCAAATATAAAATGTTAGCAAACGCAATAATATGATCAACAATTATTTTATATGAAATGCAAAAAATGAAAAAGTAAAAAAAACAAGCAAAAAAAAAAAGGCACACCATTTTACGCCGTGCGCCTTTTGTCGCGCCTTCTCATATGCGTCACGCCGCAAGAAGAAATGGCGCAAATGCTGCGCCATGGCATGCGCCGTAGCGCGCCGTTCATAGCTATGTGCAATGAGCGGCACAAGGAGTCCATTATATAGATTTTCTTTTCGCCATAAGAAATTCACCTATGTAATAAAAATAATAAATCAATAGGTATTGATTACAAAGAAGAAAAATGTTAAATTTAAAATTTTATTAACTCACCTGCCCGCCATCTTGAAATTGCTTCCATTGTCCGTTATGACTTGAACAACATTGTCCACCCCAAATTTTTCCACAAATTTATCAAGCAACTCAAAAATTCTCTCCCATTTTCACATCAGAAGAAGCATCAACGGATTCTACAAAAATCGTCCCCAAAAAGCAATTGACTAAAAAATTAATTAATGTTCTTCCTCTTCTATCTGTCCATCCATCCGACATAACTGGGCAACCATATCTTACTCATTGCTCTTTGTGAACCTTCATTACATCATTTGTATACTCCAACTCCTTTTTCAATAATGGAACTCTAAGCTCATGGTAACTAGATGCCTACAGATTAGGCCCATATCTACCAATTGCCTCCACCATCTCTATAAATGCATCCATACGAGCCACATTGAATGCAATACCGGCTTGGTAGAAAAAGCGAGCAATGTACTGATTTGTTCTATCTCTAAGTTCTTTATCATAAGCATCGTTTATACTTGTTTGTCTCATTGTTGATCCTCCACTTTGATTACTTGATCTCACACTCATATTGCTCATGTATACATCCATGGACATTTTAGATTTTTTGATGACCTCTTTCCTACATTCGTTTCACTTCCACCTCCTATGTTCAATCTCTTGTTACTTTGTTCCTCTTTATCATCATCTCCCAAACTATATTTTCCTACTTCATTGCATGCATTAGTTTTAAAAGCATCCACATTTCTACTTTGTTTCTTAGTGGTGGCTTTAATCAATTTGTCTCTAGCATGCAATGAAATTTTAGGACAAGCACTTGCATTTTTAAACCTCTCAATTTGATGCTTCTTTGCTCTATATAGTCCACCTTTGGTCAAATTCAAACAAAACATACAAGTCACATGATTGGGGTTATTACATCCGCTAAGTAGTTATAATTCCAATCAATGTCAACTCTATTATTTTTATTTCTATCCACGGCGGAAGAATCTCCAACATTTGCATTCGATAGATTTGTATCCATGACCTAAGAAGAAAAGAAAGGTGATGCTTGGCGCAATGGTAAGGTTCGAGTCCCGGCCTCTTTACATGTGTAAGGTAAAGGCTATGCGCACTAATCGACGACCCCCAAAGCCTATAAAACCTTGAGAATAGTACCGAGACGGGAGACTGACCTAGGAAGTCCTCTCGCACTTGAGTACGGGAGCCTTTGGCACTGGGTATCCACCTAAGAAGAGAAGAAAATTTGTTTTTATATTTTTGAAACTGGAATACTTTAAAATACCGCCCTTTTTAAAAAAAAAACTGCATAGGTTTACCAAAAAATCTGCACATGTTTAACAAAAGAAACTGCACTTGTCTAACAAAAATAAAATGTACTTGTTTTGCTTAAAAACTGCGCTTGTTTTATAAAAAAACAGCAACGCACTAGTTTCAAAAAAAATGCACTTATTTAAAAAAATGCATTTGTTAAAAAAACAACATTTGTTCGAAAAAAAACTGCATTTGTTCAAAAACAAACACTGCACTTGTTTAAAAAAAACTACATTTATGCAATAAAAAATCTGCATTTGTTCAAAAAACTGCATTTGTTTGAAAACAAACACTGCACGTGTTTAAAAAAAAACAGGATTACTTCAAAAAAAATCAGCACTTCAATTTAAATAGCACAACTGAAACACCCCACCTCCGTTATGGTCACTCACAAAGGGAATGGCTTAACTTCGGTGGATGTAACACCCCGAATTTTCTGTGATCGTATAAGTAACAAATCAGAGAATAATTAATTTTTAAAATAAGAATCAAGGGAAACAGGTTGCGCCATTGCGTTCGTCTCGAAATTTTGCTTGGAAACAAGTCCGAGTTTTTGAGAAACGGAGTCCGTATGAGGGAGATATGGCCCTCCGAAGTTTCAGAGAATTTCAGAATCGAAAACAGCTCGAAATTCGAATTCGAAATCGAAATTCGAATTCAAACCCAGAAGCGGGCTGGGCGGGAAATTTCCCGCCCAGGACCCAGGTCGACTGGGTAGTCGACCTCCCCAGGGCCAGGTCGACCATAGTGTCGACCTGGGGAGGGACCAGGGCGACCATAGTGTCGACCTGGGGGTCGACCTGCTCCCGAACCCACTTCCTGAACCTGATGCATTCTGATGTTTTTGGCCGATTTTATGACCAGATTCATGACTCTAAACCTATATAAACAGCCCCCTATCCTCATTCTCTCTACACCATTTCATTCTACCTATGCTCTGCCTCTGTTCTAATAAAAAAGGCATCGCTACTCTGCTGAAATCTAAACTGGAACTAGGACTAAAGAATCTTCTTCCAAACTGATTAAAATTAAAAGAGAACAACTGCAACTCTTCTTCTTCTTAATCCAATCAAGGCAAGTACAGTTATTTTCCGCTATAAACGTTAATTATGATTGTGACATGAATTGTAAATCTGAATTTGAGGTTATGACTGTTCTGTTCTGCTTAGATCTATCTTATTCTGTTTCTCTTTCTTCTTTCTGTTCTATAGCCAGGTTACTACGAGCCTGCGCCAAATCTCATAAGAGATTAACGCACAAACGCTAAACTTTGGGACAAATAATGTACGATGGCATAATTGGACATGGCTAATCTGTGACTAAAAGGACATATGTTGTAAACTAGATTTAGATCTATGCATATTATGTGAATTGGAAGAAGAGGAACCATTGTATATTAATATATGACTTGAGGCTTTGACATAACGCATATTTTGAATTAAGATCTGTTATAATTTAAAGTTCTAGATTGTTGGGCATATTGTTTATATTACAATTCATGATTTGGGATAAAAAGAGAATATGACTTAGGTGTGAAGGTTTATATTAAGATTTGATAACTATTAAATGTAAATAATACCTAAGTGGGAGATTTTTGAATATATGACATGCATTGAGATTGATGGCTATATTTGGTATAATTTATATGTGAATCTCTTGTACTAGGAAAGATTAACTAAATTTGAGACATGTGTAATATGGTGAATTATGACCATAATCTGTGCCATGTAAATTCAATGCAAACGTGGGGTATATGATCACATCGTGAATCATGACAACTACTTAGGCATGCAAACTTAGGCTAAATTTACAATTAGGCAAGATATGTTGATGAAACTTTAAGGAATGATTAAATCTGTTATGTTGCCTAATCTGCTAGTTCTGTTATATTGCCTAATCTGCTAATTCTGTTATATTGACTAATCTACTAGTTCTGTTATATTGCCTAATCTGCTAGTTCTGTTATATTGCCAAATCTGCTAGTTCTGTTATATTTCCTAACCTGCTAGATCTGTTCATCTGCTAAATCTGTCATCTACTAAGTCTTCTGAAAATGCCTAATCTGATATATGCTAAATCTGCTAAATTGCTTAATCTGCTAAATCCGTTAAGTCACCTAATCTGCGAAATCTGTTATCTGCCATATCTGTTGAGTTGATATATTTAGTCTGTTATTGACATAATCTGAATTGGCTATAGTTATGAATAATTGACATGTATATTAGGCATGGGCATAAATGGTAAATTATTAATTAATTGGCTGCAAAGATAAACATGGCTAACTCGAGGTTAGAATGAGTTTGCGGCGTAATTCTGCCCGGAACCGCCCGGCATATCCAGTGACCGCAAACAATAGGTTCTAATGTGAGAAGTTAGTCATAACGTGCTTGAAACCCGAGGTTAGACTCAGTTTGTGGCAGAAACCTGCCCGGAATCTACTGGCCTAACCAGTAGCCGCAAACGGTCAGTCTAATGTGAGATGTCTGGGCATTAATATTTAATTAATGAAAATCTGGATAAATATGATGTTTAAAACGTGTTGGGTGGATAGGGTTAAACCAACTAGACTGATGAAATTAATAAACCCATTTCATGAATCTGTAGGCCCAATACAAAGTTAGACAATCTGTAAGTCTGTTAATCTATAACCGGTTAATCTGTAAGTCTGTTAAATCCGTATATCTGACCCGTTGGTCTAAAAACTTGTCTAATCTATGAACTGGTTGATCTGAATTCTGTATGTCTGAACTAGTAAACAAGTTAATCTGAAATCTGTTAGTCTGGGGACACAAGGTTAGGAGGGAAATTACTTGTGTCATCTGTTGTTTGGGACCCATATTAGTCAGTAACCCTTTCTGGTATCAAAACTTTGACCCAACAGTAGGTAGAGTCCGGGCACGCTTACTGAACTAATTATAAGTTGTTCGTTCTGATAATGGCGAGGGGTGTTGATGTTGCGTTCCAACCGGGTCATGTGCGTGCATGGATCCCGGCCTGCCTCTGTGGATGTAAGACGCCGTGACATCTGTAAATAGGTCTGTGCCAATTGGTTGTCACTTTAGAGTGTGATACACCTTACTGTGGGGCCGACACATGGTATTTATGTTTAGGGAGCCGATCGCTTGGGGTAGGGTTTTAGGGTACACTTAGTTCTGTCTGTTTCTGTTGGTACCGTCTGTTTCTATTGGGTGGCAACACCTGTCTGCGTGGTACCGTCTGTTCGGGTGGTAAAGGACCATTTACTAGTGTACACCTAATTCTACATTCTGTTTCCGTAGGGAGTAATCTGTTTCTGTCCGGGTGGAAAAGGCCCGTAATTAACGTTCTGTTTCTGTCTGTTTCTGTTCGGGTGGAAAAGGCCCATTTTAACGTTCTGTTTCTGTCTGTTTATGTTCGGGTGGTAAAGGCCCATTGTTAACATTCTGTTTCTTTCTGTTTCTATTCGAGTGGTAAGACCCATTATTAGCATTCTGTTTATGAGGAAATTATTATGTTCCTGATTCTGCTTCAGTTTAGACATTAGGGTGACACCTAATCCTATTATACTGGTATTATTGCAAAGAAGTGAAAAGCAAAAGCTTACATCGTTATGTTCTTTTTCTGTTTAACCTAAGTATATCTGCTACTCCTGTTATTGTTATCTCGCATCCAGTTTTATTTTCATGTCATCATTATTATTATATGTTCATATGCTGAAAGTCACTGGACTTGCCAAACTTTATGTCCGACCTTGCTTGTTTTCGCCCCTTTTTCTTCCGTTTCATCCCCCAAGTTTTCCAAGGAAGGAATACTTTAGCTTGATCCGGATTTCTTCTGCTTGAAGTACTTAGAGTGCTTAAAGTATGGCTTGGCTCCTTATGGAGCTTCTGTGGGGATTATGATTTTAAAGTTTTGTACTCTGATGATTTTCTGAACAAGGCTGATATTTATGTACTTGAGTTTTTGGGAAAGATGTAACCAAACTGATTTCTGTTTTCCGCCTTAATAAAGTTATAATTTCTCAAGTGTTGTTATCTGTCTTGTAAATTTCTGTTCTGTCTACTAAAACGCTCCACCAAAGTTAAGGCATTCCCTTTGTGAGTGACCTTAATAGAGGTAGGGTGTTACACTTGGTATCAGAGCTGAAGGTTACCAGATTTGATAAAAAGTTTTGGAAAATTATTTTCAAAAAGGTTTTGAAAAAAAAAACTTATTTTGAAAAACATAATCCCCAAGAGCCATATATCTTTCCTTCGGTCCTTTTTGTATTGAATCTTTCCTTTTTCGTTTCAGCATGTCTGAAGCATCTGAGATACCAGAGGGTGTTCATGTACCCGGTTGGTTTCGTCAATATCTTAAGGCTAGGACCACCGCTGCAGATCCACCAAATGATCCCCTTCCTCCGCCCCTCCTCGTGCAATTGCTTTCTCAAAGATCTGTAAAGATTTTAGGGCCATGGGTGGAAAGGATTTCAAGGGAACTGAATCATTCGTAGAAGCGAGAAACTGGCTCAAAGAAACTGAGGATCTGTTCGTTATGTTCGAGGTGGACGATCGGTAGAAGGTACAATTGGCGGTATGGTTGTTCAAGGACGAAGCTTCCAATTGGTGGGAAGACACTAACGCCGAGAGGCCGGTTAAAACATGGATGGATTTCAGAATAAGGTTTGAGACAAAATTCCTCTCGCAAGCAGAACGAAGTCTACAACTGGAAAAGTTCTTATCTCTTAAGCAAGGAAGTATGACGGTCAAGGAATACGTCAACCAGTTCAACCAACTGGCTAGGTTCGGACTGGATTTAGTCAACACTCAGCATAAAAAGGCTCTCCGCTTTGTTAAAAGATTGAACGAGCCACTGCACAGTCTAGCCATGACCCATGTACCCATGGGAGCGACTTACGAGAGATTGGTGGATATGGCACTACTGCACGAGGAAGACAACAACAAGAAAGGAGAGGCAAAGAAGGAAGAACCACAGAACAAGAAAGCATGGCCCAAAAAGGAAACACAAAAGAAGGGTGAAAAGTCTGAAGATAAGAAGGAGAAAACGTGCTTCACTTGTGGAAGCTCGACTCATCTGAACAAGGATTGCAGATAAAGAAAGGGCACTTGCTTCAACTGTGGTGAGATGGGATACTTCACTAGGGACTGTTTGAAGAAACGAGGACAAGGGCAGAGGGCAGGACCGACTTCTGGAAGGCAGGCGAACACTCTCGAGGCTAGTGGAAGGCAGGCACTTGATGGGATACTCTGCACTTTAATACTAGTATTGTTTCTGATTCCACTGTAGACTCAGACCCATAAGGGTTATGACTCATCTGTTGGTGTAACACCCCGTAATTCTGTAACACTAAGATTCACAAATCAAGGCAGAATTAAATTTTAAGATCAAAATCAAGGGAAAAGGGCTACGACATTGCGTTCGTCTCGGAATTCTGCATGAAAACGAGTCTGAGTTTGCGTAAATCGGAGTCCGTATGAGGAAGATATGGCCTCCGGAAGTTTCAGCGAAGTTCAAATTTCAAAACAGACTCAGAAGCGGGCTGGGCGGAAATTTCCCGCCCAGGTCCCAGGTCGACCAAGGAGTCGACCTGGGGGTCGATCTGGGTACCCAGGTCGACCAGGGTGTCGACCTGGGGGTCGACCTCCCCCGCTTTTTCCAGATCTGCAGCCTGGTTCGTTTTTCTGTATCCGGACGCCATTCTGACCAGATTCGTTGACTTCTACACTATAAAAACAGCCCTAGGCCTCATATTTTCTCCTCACAACTTCTCTATGCCTATACTCTGCTCAAATTCTAATTAAAATAAAATAATACGAAAATCCAAGACAAGGTTATGCTGCTCAAGTTTGTCAAGAAGAGATTCGAATCAAGATTAAAGCTTCAAGATAAGAACCAAAGGCTAACTCAAACGGTTTCGAGCAACGTCGCACGAATCATAGCAACGCCATCTTTCTATTCTAAAAACCGATCAATGTAAGTCGGTTACTTTTTAGATTTGAACGCCTTTTCTATTTGCGACATGAAATTAAAAGAATATTAGAAATATGCCTTATCATTTCATTGAATCTGTGCTTGTTTATGACTTTGGATCTGATTCTTGATTATGGCCTAGAACACATTGTGACTAAATTGTCAATGCTTAAGATTATGACTATGGAACTGTGGCCTTTGAAACCATAAGCCTTTGACTATGAACATAAGCCTTTGACTATGAACATAAGCCTTTGACTAGGGGCATAAACCAATGCCTATGACTATGACAAGGACAATAATGGATTATTACCTATGATTCATGAACATGATATTATTTCCTAGGACTATGACTATGAGATTGTATCTAAACTTGATTATCGATTCAGTTGATTCTTAATTATCCTCGGATCTTGATTATGGGAATTTATCTATTAAGTTAGATCTACCCATATACTTGAACCTATGTTATTTGTTCAACCCTTTTTATGTTATAATATTATTAGATCTATAGGCCTTCGATGCTTTAATCAATTTATTCAGTGTAATTTGTTAGATCTGTGATTAGTGAATTATCATCTTCTGCCAGTCATTATCTCTATCTTTTCATGGCATTTTGGTTCATTCCCTTTTTATCCATGAATCTAGATTTATCTATAATTTAGGATGAAATCACGATTACACGAATGATGGGAATACGATTTGGGCAAATCATAAATTTGACTTAAACATGGTTGTAAACTTGGAAATTGACATAATGTGGAACATTAACATAATTATGATTGACATAATTTAGAACATGTATTATGGCATGTTTATTAGAACGCAAATTTGAAAATTTGACATGAATTATGGAATATGTAATTTGACATATTAAATTTAGTATTGGCAAGTAAGCTAAGTTTTAGGCATAAACGGTAAACTAGAATAATAATTCTAGTCTTGCCATAAACTATAAATTAGGATGTTAAATCAGAATTGGGTCAATTAAAGTTAATTTGGCATAATAAGTATATTAGCACAAATTTTGAATTTAGTCATAATTGTGAGTAATTGTCATGTTTAGAATAATCATGGTTAGTGACACTTAATTTGGTATAATTTACATACCAAAAACTATAAATATGATATATAGGGAAAATGGGCCATGATAATAAATGTTGACAATGTACATTAAAAGAGTAATAATGGAATAAGTAAATTAGGGAAAATTTACTTATAGAATTTATCCTAAATGAGAAAAGTAAATTTAGACAATACAAACATGCTTAACCCGAGGTTGGATTGAGTTGTGATGTAAACCTGCCCGGACCAGCCCGGTTGTCCAGTGATCACAACAATACATATCCAATGTGGGAGGTTAAGGCATTGAGCCCGATAAAGGCCCGAGGTTAGACTGAGTTGTGGCGTAAGACTGCCCGGAACCAACCGGCATACCGGCAGCCACAACAATACCTGTCTAATGTGAGTGGCTGGTGATTTAATAAGACAATTAAAGTTAAGCTAGAATGGGAGGGTTAAGTCCATAAGAACACTTAACCAACTTAACACAGTTGAGCTAGAATGGGAGGGTTAAGTCCATAGGAACACTTAACCAACTTAACACAGTTAAGTTAGAACGATAGGGTTAAGTTAACTAGAACACTTGACCAACTTAACATGGTAACAAGACAAGATTTGTAGGGGTTAAGTAACTAAGAAAAACACTTAGCCAATTCAATATGTTAACCAGACTAGAAAGTGGGGGGTTAAGTAAATTCAATACACTTAGCCAATTTAACATGTTAACTAGACTAGAGGTTGGGGATAAGTAAAGTTAATACACTTAGCCAATTTAACATGCTAACTAGACTAGAGGTTGGGGTTAAGTAAATTTAATACACTTAGCCAATTTAATATGTTAGCTGAACTAGACCGTAGGGTTAAGTAAGATTGAACACTTAACCATCAGAGTGTGATAAATGAATAGGGTTAAGTTAAAAACATGAAGGGACAATACTTAACCATTAGAACATGTTAATCAAACCAATGTTAGGGTTAAGTTAACTAAGGGAACACTTAACCGTTATAACATGTTAGTTAAAACAGATAGGCAAGGTTAAGTTAAAAAGGAACACTTAACCAATACAAGATGAATGGCTAGGGTTAAGTAAATACTTAACCAATATAACTTGATGCTGGTAGGGTTAAGTCAACGTGAATTACTGGTAACACTTAACCAGTTTAACATGAAAAATGAATAGGTTAAGTTAACTTGTGTCGACTAATGACACTTAGCCAATCCAACTTGACGAGAAAGAGAACTAAGTCGTAAACCTTAGTTAAAAGGACTAAGTGGTAAACCTTAGTTAAGAAAACGATGATTCAGGAAACTAAGTGGTAAACCTTAGTTAGGAAACTAAGTAGTAATTCTTGGTGTAACACGAGGAGGAGCGAACGTCCATCTGATCTTAAAGAAGGCTCCAACGAATTGGGTTACGAAGCCCGAGGCTTCGAGGGGACGTCTGGGTACTCTTGGTATCCCTCTGTGATGCTACAGATAATCCTCCTGGGTTCACAGAGGTTAAGGTCTGCGTTAGGAGAACCAAGGGTATGCCTTGGTTGCAATTTAAGGCAACCTAAAGACTAGGGTGGACCAGCGTGATTCGGCGAGACCAGTAGCCCTGTGATAGCAACTCGTCGTCTACCTACCATCTTGAGTCAGTCGAGATATGTAAAGCGGAAAGGCGGAGAACTCCAAAAGACCATATACTTGCTATCTAGTTATGGGTGAGGATGGCCATAAGACAGTGGGGGCATAGGGGGCCTGCGTATAGTTCTCAATTTTTCAAGGGTGGCCTTTCATTAGTTGAGGGAGGTGTCAGGTGGGACCATAGCCACTGGAAAAACAGACCTTAGCATCTGCATCGGCAGATATATGAAAGCTCCCGACCGAGTTCCGTGTTTCTAGAATAGCCCTGCCACGGGACTTGGGTCGCACATTTTAGGACATGTGCATCTAGACAACGATAAACGATTCGCGACACATACGTGGGGAAAGTCTAGGAACATATACCACTTTACGTGGTGCGTCCTAGACTAGGGGCATCGTTCGACAGGTAGCATAATCCCTAGTTGGACTAGGTGGCATAAACCCTGAATCCAAGAAGCGTTCAGCAGATAGCGTAAACTCTAGTTGAATCTAGAAAGCACTTGATAGAAAACCCTAGATTTGATCTAGGTAATAAATAATAAATGTATGCCTGAAGGCAATGGAAACTACAGGGATTGGGATCACGTTGTCGTTACTAGTTGGGACACTAGTTAGGTGGTGCAGAGATATAGAAACCAGTATAACAAGGAAATAGCGAAGCAACGAAAGTATTAGAGCATATCCAGTTAATCTTATCTTAGCTTATCCTGTGTTAATCTTGTCTAATCTTGCTGACCCTATCATCATGGTTTTATCATGTATTCAGTTAATTCATGTCGTTTTGTTTTTCCAAGTTCACATTCTAGAAGTAACTGAACTTACTTAGGCTTTATGTCTGACTTTGTTTTTCTTTCGTCTTCTTTTCTTCCGTCCCCCCCCCCCCCCCCAGGTAGTAAAGGAGGGAATAGTATAGCTCAGGTTAAGTTGGACTGTCACTCTTTCCCAGCTTGAAGATTTGTTGAAGTTTTGGGTTCTTTTTTCAGATGCTATGGCTGGCTCTTGCTACATTGGGGAATATAAATGTTGTTTTATGCTTCTTTATTTTGTAAGACAGATGATACTCTGATATTGGAAAACAATTGTTGTACATACTATATTATCAATAAAGTAAAGTTTTATTTTCCGCTGTTTAATTTCTGTCTGTCTTGTAATTTATCTGCATATTTTACCCTAAATGCTCCACAGAACTTAGTGCATTCCCTTTGTGAGTGACACTAACGGATGTGGGGTGTTACACGTGGTATCAGAGCTGAAGGTTACCATATCAGGTAAAGGATTTGAAAAAAATTATTTTCAAAACGGTTTTAAAAGAAGCATTTTCAAGAGAAAAGATTTTTTTTAAAGGCATATTCCCCAAAGCCATACGCACTATCCTCTCTTCCTCTGTTTGAATTCTTGTCTCCTTCTTTCTTGAGTCTCTGGGGCTCCTGGCTTTCTGAGAGATAACCTCATCGATGGGCGAAGACGTGCCTGGCTTCCATCCATAGCCGTAGTTGTTTCACCTACGGCCAGTTTTCTTTCAAGCTTATAGGGTTTTCTGTACGATGGAAGCAGCTTTTGACAGATTTGTCAACATGACTACACACGGAAGAGGATGAGGAATTCATGGATGTATATTTAGCTCACGAAGGAGGAAGAAATTATAAAACCTAAGACAAGAGGAGGTATCTTTACTAAGGTGTAATTAAGGGCAAAGGACAAGATTTTCAGTAGAGCAAGTACCTACTTTCGCCACCAAGCGTACCTAGGAGAAAGGTAGTAAAGTTCTGTTGGAAGAGTCTAGTTTTGCTGTTCGTACTCTTTCCTTTGGTTTTAGCACTTCGCATTTGTTCATATCCACTTCCATAGTTGAGTCTCTGCACCATAGTACTTGTATAGTAGGAAGATCCCACTAGAGTCTCAAATCCAATTGGTGGTCCGACCAGTTTATTTTTGGTTAGTAGGGATTTGAGAATAACTATCGAGTTTGCTTATATCATCTCACATAGATCGTCTAAATTCGGAGGAGATATTCCTTGGGTGCTTGTCTGATATTGGTTTAGGCCTTTGGGGCTTGTACTTGAGGAATGTCGAGTTCGACTAGGATGGTTTGTGTGAGAGATGAATAGTTGTGGCAGGCACTCTAAAAAACACGTAGTGACTTTTCGACCCTTATAGTTATGGCATGGTGGATAAGAGGGAGACCTCTAATCATCTTAGTACATACACTTGGTACCGTGATTAACATCTGTTTATTTTGGAAATGGAGGTCAGAAACTTCACAATCGTGAAGTTAAATTAGTTAAGATACAGTGGAGTAAAGCTCAAGAAGGCTAGATACTAGCATCATACCCTCTTCCTTAAGGGTGCATCCTTGATTTCTTTTATTTGTAGGAGCTTTACGCATAGTTGTTTCTCTCTTTCCAAAGTATATCATCTAGGTTGTACCTTCGATCCTTAGGTAGAAACTCTTTTGGATGTAAACATGTATTTGAAACATGTTATGGTTGATGGTTGCAAGTGGTTGCTAATGGTTGCTCGTGAATGCATATACATACGTATTAGGCACTAGATCAGTTCGGACGCTTTCATATTGCATTTACAGATATGTATTTGTTTGTAAGTTGAACTCGATATGTTATCATATGGATGTTGCATATGTATGAATGGCTATGCACACATGTAGTATTTACATAACTAGGGATGCTTGCATACATGATTGGACGCATGGCACTGACATAATTCGCATTAAGGACGTCAACTGAATCAGTAGACCGCCTGATTTTGCATTAGATGAAGACATATACACACACTATGCATATGAACATGAAAGCATTAGAAATATTTTAAGGACAATGAATGCCTGTGATTGAATGGTTGAGTAGATGGGTGATTGGATGGTAGGACACATTCTTCCTAACTTGAAGATTTCGGGGACGAAATCCTTTTAAGTGGGGGAGAATGTAACACCCCGTAATTCTGTAACACTAAGATTCACAAATCAAGTCAGAATTAAATTTTAAAATCAAAATCAAGGGAAACGGGTTCTGCCATTGCGTTCGTCTCGGAATTCTGCATGAAAACGAGTCCGATTTTGCGTAAATCGGAGTCCGTATGAGAAAGATATGGCCTCCGGAAGTTTCAGCGAAGTTCAAATTTCAAAACAGACTCAGAAGCGGGCTGGGCGGGAAATTTCCCGCCCAGGTCCCAGGTCGACCAGGGGGTCGACCTGGGTACCCAGGTCGACCAGGGTGTCGGCCTGGGGGTCGATCTCCCCCTGCATAGGTCGACCTGGGGGTCGACCTCCCCCGCTTTTTCCAGATCTGCAACCTGGTTCGTTTTTCTGTATTCGGACGTCATTCTGACCAGATTCGTTGACTTCTACACTACAAAAACACCCCTAGGCCTCATATTTTCTCCTCATAACTTCTCTATGCCCATACTCAGCTCTAATTCTAATTAAAATAAAATAATACGAAAATCCAAGACAAGGTTATGCTGCTCAAGTTTGTCAATAAGAGATTCGAATTAAGATTAAAGCTTCAAGATAAGAACCAAAGGCTAACTCAAACGGTTTCGAGCAACGTCGCACGAATCATAGCAACGCCATCTTTCTATTCTAAAAACCGATCAATGTAAGTCAGTTACTTTTTAGATTTGAACGCCTTTTCTATTTGCGACATGAAATTAAAAGAATATAAGAAATATGCCTTATCATTTCATTGAATCTGTGCTTGTTTATGACTTTGGATCTGATTCTTGATTATGGCCTAGAACACATTGTGACTAAATTGTCAATGCTTAAGATTATGACTATGGAACTGTGGCCTTTGAAACCATAAGCCTTTGACTATGAACATAAGCCTTTGACTATGAACATAAGCCTTTGACTAGGGGCATAAACCAATGCCTATGACTATGACAAGGACAATAATAGATAATTACCTATGATTCATGAACATGATATTATTGCCTAGGATTATGACTGTGAGATTGGATCTAAATTTGATTATCAATTCAGTTAGTTCTTAATTATCCTCTGGTCTTGATTATGGGAATTTATCTATTAAGTTAGATCTACCCATATACTTGAACCTATGTTATTTGTTCAACCCTTTTTATGTCATAATATTATCAGATCTATAAGCCTTCGATGCTTTAATCAATTTATTCAGTGTAATTTGTTAGATCTGTGATTAGTGAATTATCATCTTCTGCCAGTCATTATCTCTATCTTTTCATGGCATTTTGGTTCATTCCCTTTTTATCCACGAATCTAGATTTATCTATAATCTAGGATGAAATCACGATCACACGAATGATGGGAATACGATTTAGGCAAATCATAAATTTGACTTAAACATGGTTGTAAACTTGGAAATTGACATAATGTGGAACATTAACATAATTATGATTGACATAATTTAGAACATGTATTATGGCATGTTTATTTGAACGCAAATTTGAAAATTTGACATGAATTATGGAATATGTAATTTGACATATTAAATTTAGTATTGGCAAGTAAGCTAAGTTTTAGGCGTAAACGGTAAACTAGAATAATAATTCTAGTCTTGCCATAAACTATAAATTAGGATGTTAAATCAGAATTGGGTCAATTAAAGTTAATTTGGCATAATAAGTATATTAGCACAAATTTTGAATTTAGTCATAATTGTGAGTAATTGTCATGTTTAGAATAATCATGGTTAGTGACACTTAATTTGGTATAATTTACCAACCAAAAACTATAAATATGATATATAGGGAAAATGGGCCATGATAATAAATGTTGACAATGTACATTAAAAGAGTAATAATGGAATAAGTAAATTAGAGAAAATTTACTTATAGAATTTATCCTAAATGAGAAAAGTAAATTTAGACAATACAAACATGCTTAACCCGAGGTTGGATTGTGTTGTGATGTAAACCTGCCCGGACCCGCCCGGCTGTCCAGTGATCACAACAATACCTATCCAATGTGGGAGGTTAAGGCATTGAGCCCGATAAAGGCCCGAGGTTAGACTGAGTTGTGGCATAAGACTGCCCGGAACCAACCGGCATACCGGCAGCCACAACAATACCTGTCTAATGTGAGTGGTTGGTGCTTTAATAAGACAATTAAAGTTAAGCTAGAATGGGAGGGTTAAGTCCATAAGAACACTTAACCAACTTAACACAGTTGAGCTAGAACGGGAGGGTTAAGTCCATAGGAACACTTAACCAACTTAACACAGTTAAGTTAGAACGATAAGGTTAAGTTAACTAGAACACTTGACCAACTTAACATGGTAAGAAGACAAGATTTGTAGGGGTTAAGTAACTAAGAAAAACACTTAGCCAATTTAATATGTTAACCAGACTAGAAAGTGACTAGAGGTTGGGGATAAGTAAAGTTAATACACTTAGCCAATTTAACATGCTAACGAGACTAGAGGTTGGGGTTAAGTAAATTTAATACACTTAGCCAATTTAATATGTTAGCTGGACTAGACCGTAGGGTTAAGTAAGCTTGAACACTTAACCATCAGAGTGTGATAAATGAATAGGGTTAAGTTAAAAACATGAAGGGACAATACTTAACCATTAGAACATGTTAATCAAACCAATGTTAGGGTTAAGTTAACTAAGGGAACACTTAACCGTTATAACATGTTAGTTAAAACAGATTGGCAGGGTTAAGTTAAAAAGGAACACTTAACCAATACAGATGAATGGGTAGGGTTAAGTAAATACTTAACCAATATAACTTGATGCTGGTAGGGTTAAGTCAACGTGAATTACTGGTAACACTTAACCAGTTTAACATGAAAAATGAATAGGTTAAGTTAAATTGTATCGACTAATGACACTTAGCCAATCCAAATTGACGAGAAAGAGAACTAAGTAGTAAACCTTAGTCTAAAGGACTAAGTGGTAAACCTTAGTTAAGAAAACGATGATTCAGGAAACTAAGTGGTAAACCTTAGTTAGGAAACTAAGTAGTAATTCTTAGTATAACACGAGGAGGAGCGAACGTCCATCTGATCTTAAAGAAGGCTCAAACGAATTGGGTTACGAAGCCAGAGGCTTCTAGGGGACGTGTGGGTACTCTTGGTATCCCTCTGTGAGGCTACAGATAATCCTCTTGGGCTCATAGAGGTTAAGGTCTGCGTTACGAGAACCAAGGGTATGCCTTGGTTGCAATTTATGGCAACCTAAAGACTAGGGTAGACCAGCGTGATTCGGCGAGACTAGTAGCCCTGTGATAGCAACTCGTCGTCTACCTACCATCTTTAGTCAGTCCAGATACGTAAAGCGGAATGGCGGAGAACTCCAAAAGACCATATACTTGCTATCTAGTTATGGGTGAGGATGGCCATAAGACAGTGGGGCATAGGGGGCCTGCGTATAGTTCTCAATTTTTCAAGGGTGGCCTTTCATTAGTTGAGGGAGGGGTCAGGTGGGACCATAGCTACTGGAAAAACAGACCTTAGCATCTGCATCGGTAGATATATGAAAGCTCCCGACCGAGTTCCGTGTTTCTAGAATAGCCCTGCCACGGGACTTGGGTCACACATTTCAGGACATGTGCATCTAGACAGCGATAAACGATTCGCGACACATACGTGGGGAAAGTCTAGGAACATATACCACTCTAGGTAGTGCGTCCTAGACTAGGGGCATTGTTCGACAGGTAGCATAATCCCTAGTTGGACTAGGTGGCATAAACCCTGAATCCGAGAAGCGTTCAGCAGATAGCGTAAACTCTAGTTGAATTTAGAAAGCACTTGATAGAAAACCCTAGATTTGGTCTAGGTAATAAATAATAAATGTATGCCTGAAGGCAATGGAAACTACAGGGATTGGGATCACGTTGTCGTTACTAGTTGGGACACTAGTTAGGTGGTGCAGAGATATAGAAACCAGTATAACAAGGAAATAGCGAAGCAGCGAAAGTATTAGAGCATATCCAGTTAATCTTATCTTAGCATATCCTGTGTTAATCTTGTCTAATCTTGCTGACCCTATCATCATGGTGTTATCATGTATTCAGTTAATTCATGTCGTTTTTTTTTTCCAAGTTCACATTCTAGAAGTAACTGAACTTACTCAGGCTTTATGTCTGACTCTGTTTTTCTTTCGTCTTCTTTTCTTCCGTCCCCCCCCCCCCCCTCAGGTAGTAAAGGAGGGAATAATATAGCTCAGGTTAAGTTGGACTGTCACTCTTTCCCAGCTTGAAGATTTGTCGAAGTTTTGGGTTCTCTTTTCAGATGCTATGGCTAGCTCTTGCTACAATGGGGAATATAAATGTTGTTTTATGCTTCTTTATTTTGTAAGACAGATGATACTCTGATATTGGAAAACAATTGTTGTACAAACTATATTATCAATAAAGTAAAGTTTTATTTTCCACTGTTTAATTTCTGCCTATCTCGTAATTTATCTGCATCTTTTACCCTAAATGCTCCACAGAACTTAGTGCATTCCCTTTGTGAGTGACACTAACGGATGTGGGGTGTTACAGTTGGTAATAGGTTGGGGGTATCTATGTTAGGCATCAAGTCGATTGTAATGCATACATTATAGGTTATGAGGGATATAGTAGGATTTTCCCATACTTAGTTTTCTAAGAATCATTCGATAATCTGATCTGTATTAGTAGTCTGTAAGCATCTGGATATTTCTGAAAAGGTTAAGATTTCCAGTTTTGACATTGTCTAAAGAGGGTAACCCTCTGGGCATCAATCTGATGTTGATCTCGGTCTTCGGGGCGGATACTTAGGGAATTTGTCTCTCAACCAAGGTCTAATGGAAACCAAGTTTCTGTTTTATCTGTACATGCTTCCATCATTCGACTGTATCATATCGATCGAGTCTTCGACCTATAGATAGGAATCCTATGGATGTAAACATGAGTTTGGGACTTGTTATGTTTGATGGTTGCAAGTGGATGCAAGTGGTTGCTAGTTGTTGCTTGTGGATACATATACACACACTAGGCACTAGATCGGCTCAAAAACACTCTCATACTGCATATGGATGTGTGAGCATTTTCATTTTTTTGGATGCAAAATGGTTGACTCATCACATGGATGTTGCATTTGGATGAATGATTGCGCATACATTTAGAAATAATATGTATCAAATAGGAAGATTGCATACATGTTGGACTCATGACACTGATATAGTTCGCATTAAGGAGGTCAACTGAATCAGTGGACCGCCTGATCTTTGCATTAGATAAGGAACATATACACACACTTTTGCATATGTTCATACAACATTAGAAGTTTTCTAAGGGCAATGGATGCCTGTGATTGAATGGTTGAGTAGATGGATGACTGGATGGTAGTACACATTCTTCTCAACTTGAAGATTTCGGGGGCGAAATCCTTTAAGGAGGGGAGAATGTAACACCCCGAATTTTCTGTGATCGTATAAGTAACAAATCAGAGAATAATTAATTTTTAAAATAAGAATCAAGGGAAACAGGTTGCGCCATTGCGTTCGTCTCGAAATTCTTCTTGGAAACGAGTCCAAGTTTTCGAGAAACGGAGTCCGTATGAGGGAGATATGGCCCTCCGAAGTTTCAGAGAATTTCAGAATCAAAACAGCTCGAAATTCGAATTCGAATTCGAAATTCGAATTCAAACCCAGAAGCGGGATGGGCGGGAAATTTTCCACGCAGGACCCAAGTCGACTAGGTGGTCGACTGGGTAGTCGACCTCCCCAGGGCCAGGTCGACCATAGTGTCGACCTGGGGGGGGGGGGACCAGGTCAACCATAGTGTCGACCTGGGGGTCGACCTGCTCCCGAACCCACTTCCTGAACCTGATGCATTCTGATGTTTTTGGCCGATTTTATGACCAGATTCATGACTCTAAACCTATATAAACAGCCCTCTATCCTCATTCTCTCTACACCATTTCATTCTACCTATGCTCTGCCTCTGTTCTAATAAAAAAGGCATCGCTACTCTGCTGAAATCTGAACTGGAACTAGGACTAAAGAATCTTCTTCCAAACTGATTAAAATTAAAAGAGAACAACTGCAACTCTTCTTCTTCTTAATCCAATCAAGGAAAGTACAGTTATTTTCCGCTATAAACGTTAATTATGATTGTGACATGAATTGTAAATCTGAATTTGAGGTTATGACTGTTCTGTTCTGCTTAGATCTATCTTATTCTGTATCTCTTTCTTCTTTCTGTTCTATAGCCAAGCTACTACGAGCCTGCGCCAAATCTCATAAGAGATTAACGAACAAACGCTAAACTTTGGGACAAATAATGTACGATGGCATAATTGGACATGGCTAATCTGTGACTAAAAGGACATATGTTGTAAACTAGATTTAGATCTATGCATATTCTGTGAATTGGAAGAAGAGGAACCATTGTATGTTAACATATGACTTGAGGCTTTGACATAACGCATATTTTGAATTAAGATCTGTTATAATTTAAAGTTCTAGATTGTTGGGCATATTGTTTATATAACAATTCATGATTTGGGATAAAAAGAGAATATGACTTAGGTGTGAAGGTTTATATTAAGATTTGATAACTATTAAATGTAAATAATACCTAAGTGGGAGATTTTTGAATATATGACATGCATTGAGATTGATGGCTATATTTGGTATAATTTATATGTGAATCTCTTGTACTAGGAAAGTTTAACTAAATTTGAGACATGTGTAATATGGTGAATTATGACCATAATTTGTGCCATGTAAATTCAATGCAAACGTGGGGTATATGATCACATCGTGAATCATGACAACTACTTAGGCATGCAAACTTAGGCTAAATTTACAATTAGGCAAGATATGTTGATGAAACTTTAAGGAATGATTAAATCTGTTATATCGCCTAATCTGCTAGTTCTGTTATATTGCCTAATCTGCTAATTCTGTTATATTGACTAATCTACTAGTTCTGTTATATTGCCTAATCTGCTAGTTCTGTTATATTGCCAAATCTGCTAGTTCTATTATATTGCCTAACCTGCTAGATCTGTTCATCTGCTAAATCTATCATCTGCTAAGTCTGCTGAAAATGCCTAATCTGATATATGCTAAATCTGCTAAATTGCTTAATCTGCTAAATCCGTTAAGTCACATAATCTGCGAAATCTTTTATCTGCCGTATCTATTGAGTTGATATATTTAGTCTGTTATTGACATAATCTGAATTGGCTATAGTTATGAATAATTAACATGTATATTAGGCATGGGCATAAATGGTAAATTATTAATTAATTGGCCGCAAAGATAAACATGGCTAACTCGAGGTTAGAATGAGTTTGCGGTGTAATTCTACCCGGAACCGCCCGGCACATCCAGTAGCCGCAAACAATTGGTTCTAATGTGAGAAATTAGTCATAATGTGCTTGAAACCTGAGGTTAGACTCAGTTTGTGGTAGAAACCTGCACGGAACCAACCGGCCTAACCAGTAGCCGCAAACAGTCAGTCTAATGTGAGAGGTCTGGGCATTAATATTTAATTAATGAAAATCTGGATAAATATGATGTCTAAAACGTGTTGGGTGGATAGGGTTAAACCAACTAGAATGATGAAATTAATAAACCCATTTCATGAATCTGTAGGCCCAATACAAAGTTAGACAATCTGTAAGTCTGTTAATCTGTAAGTCTGTTAAATCCGTATATCTGATCCGTTGGTCTAAAAACTTGTCTAATCTGTGAACTGGTTGATCTGAATTCTGTATGTCTGAACTTGTAAACAAGTTAATCTGAAATCTGTTAGTCTGGGGACACAAGGTTAGGAGGGAAATTACTTGTGTCATCTGTTGTTTGGGACCCATATTAGTCAGTAACCCTTTCTGGTATCAAAACTTTGACCCAACATTACGTAGGATCCGGGCATGCTTACTGAACTAATTATAAGTGGTTCATTCTGATAATGGCGAGGGGTGTTGATGGTGCGTTCCAACCGGGTCATGTGCGTGCATGGATCCCGGCCTGCCTCTGTGGATGTATGACGCCGTGACATCTGTAAATAGGTTTGTGCCAATTGGTTGTCACTTTAGGGAGTGTTACACCCTACTGTGGGGGCGACACAGGGTATTTATGTTTAGTGAGCCGATCACTTGGGGTAGGGTTTTAGGGTACACTTAGTTCTGTCTGTTTCTGTTGGTACCGTCTGTTCTGTTGGGTGACAACACATGTCTGCGTGGTACCGTCTGTTCGGGTGGTAAAGGCCCATTTACTAGTGTACACCTAATTCTACATTCTGTTTCCGTAGGGAGTAATCTGTTTCTGTCCGGATGGAAAAGGCCCATTATTAACGTTCTGTTTCTGTCTGTTTCTGTTCGAGTGGAAAAGGCCCATTATTAACGTTCTGTTTCTGTCTGTTTCTGTTCGGGTGGTAAAGGCCCATTGTTAGCATTCTGTTTCTGTCTGTTTCTGTTCGGGTGTTAAGACCCATTATTAGCATTCTGTTTCTGTGGAAATTATTATGTTCCTGATTCTGCTTCAGTTTAGACATTAGGGTGACACATAATCCTGTTATACTGGTATTAGTGCAGAGAAGTGAAAAGCAAAAGCTTACATCGTTCTGTTCTTTCTCTGTTTAACCTAAGTATATCTGCTACTCCTGTTACTGTTATCTCGCATCCAGTTTTATTTTCATGTCATTATTATTATTATTATTATATGTTCATATGCTGAAAGTCACTGGACTTGCCAGACTTTATATCTGAACTTGCTTGTTTTCGCCCCTTTTTCTTCTGTTTCACACCCCAGGTTTCCAAGGAAGGAATACTTTAGCTTGATCCAGATTTCTTCTGCTTGAAGTACTTAGAGTGCTTAAAGTATGGCTTGGCTCCTTATGGCAGCTTCTGTGGGGATTATGATTTTAAAGTTTTGTACTTTGATGATTTTCTGAACAAGGCTGATATTTATGTACTTGAGTTTTTGGGAAAGATGTAACCAAATTGATTTCTGTTTTCCACCTTAATAAAGTTATAATTTCTCAAGTATTGTTTATCTATCTTATAAATTTCTGTTCTGTCTACTAAAACGCTCCACCAAAGTTAAGGCATTCCCTTTGTGAGTGACCTTAATGGAGGTAGGGTGTTACAGTGGAGCATTACAAGTAAAAGATGCAGATAAATTACAAGACAGACAAATAAAGCAGCGGAAAATAAAGTCATTTTATAAACAACTGAATTCAGTCAAGCTTTTACAACAATTGTCTCAATCATACTTAAAAGTAATACATAGAAATTATATCTTGATTCATAAACTTCCAAGTATAAAAGAAGCATAAAAATAACAATGATATTCCCCAATAAAGCGTGAACCATCCATAGCAGTGGAAGAGAGAGTCCAAAGCAATACATCGACTATCTTCGAGATTGGAAGGAAAACTGAGCTAAGTGGTAACATTTCCTCCCTGTAAACCTTAGGGGGAAGGGGGGAGGGGGGAACGGAAGAAAAGAGGCGAAACAAAACTAGGTCAGACATAAGTCTGGTAAGTCCAGTGACTTTCAGCATATAAACAGGCAAAAGCATCATGACATGAATAAATTGACTATATGACAACACCGTGATAATATGGATAACATTATAACATAGGATAAGCATAAGTTATGATAAGGCAAGATAAATTAAATGCGCTTCTACTCTTTCTCTACTTTGATACTACCCTGTTATTCTGATTTCTATATCTCTACACCACCTAGATAGTGTCCCAACTAGTAATCTGTATAAAATGATAATATGATAACGTGATCCCAATCCCTGCAGTTGTGGTAGCCTACAGGTGTACATCTATTATGAGGATTCCACCCCAGTCTGCCTAATTGATAAGAATAAGTTAGATGTACCCTTACTACCCTATCGATCGTCTCCTTACTTGCATTAATGTTACATATATCTGTGTCAATCAGCACTCTCTTGCAAGTAGATACCCTGTGCTGGTCCCACCATAAGGTGTATCAATCCTTATGATAGCAACCCGACATGATTCAAGATGCATAGTTTATAACTACTGGTGCCTAGTGCCTGCTTTTTCCCACTACGGAGTACGTGCAAGCCCATAAACCGTCGGAACCTACACTGACGTACCCCCCGCCGCTGTTTTGACCGCTTATAATCAGCCTAGTAATCATGCCCCACCCTACCTAGTTTCAGGGTATCATGATACATCTATGAGGGTTACTCCTGAAATGGGTCCCCGTTACTAGGGTTTCCTATTGGTTAAGTTTGTGGGCCTATATATACAAATATTACCCACCTACACGAGATGTACTTAACCCTCCCACCGATTCAAGCATGTTTATTTAACGGTTAAGTTTGTGGGTCTATATATAATAATATTATCCACCTACACGAGATGTATTTAACCCTCCCACCGATTCAAGCATGTTTATTTAACGGTTAAGTTTTGTGAGCCTATATTTTCTAATATTACCCACCAACCCGATATGTACTTAACCCTCCTACACATTATGTCATATTGGTTAAGTGTTGTCCTTTCATGTTAACTTAACCCACCCATTCATCATGTCATGTTGGTTAAGTGTTTCTTATTAACTTAACCCTCCTCACTTATCATGATGGATTGGTTAAATGTTCCCTATTAACTTAACCCCGTTCGTCCATCAAGTTATATTGGTCAAGTGTTTCTTGTTAACTTAACACCACGTGTTCATCATGTTTGATTGCACTAGTACAAAACTTGTTTTCTGCATCCACTCATTTGCATCTGTTGTATAAACAACAGATGCAAATAGTACAATTTGTATCTAATTCTAAACCATAATAGACGCAAATAATAGAAAATAAATATTACCTCCGTTTGCATCCGTTATTATCAATGAACTGACACGATAGGGTAGGTATAGAAATTAATTAATAATATTTACGTCTGTTCATTAAATTGTTGGACGTATATAGACGGTAGAAAAAAGTAATCCGTGTCTCTCTGTTAAAAAGAGAGGCAATAACGTATTGCTGGAAGAAAATAAAAATGTCGCGGGAAAACCAAAAAAGTGTCCGTGCTCTTCTAAAATTTTTGGGGAAAATTTTAACCCTAAATTCAATCAATTTCCGTTTTCTAAATTCGGATCTTAATCAAGCGTTTGTTGAACTTAGGTAATCTCGAATCAATTTCGTACGGTTTGATCCACCTAATTTCGTCGCTCACCTTCCAATGTCCGTCGTCGTCGCTTGCTTTGACCAACTCAATCGCGCATCTCTACTCCATCGCCTTCTGCGTCTCTAATCCTTCTTAATCACCTTTATGGGTCAAATACTCTAATGTTTCTTTCTTTGTTTTGTTTCTGTTTATATTTTTGTTTGATTAATAATTCATGTTTTGCACTCAGTTACAACTGTGGATTCTGGAAGCAAAGCTTCGCAATTTCTCGGCTTGATGAATGATCTACAGGAAAACTCATTTTCCCCTTCTTCTTCTTCATCATCATCTGAATATAATGTGAGAATAATTAAACACTAATTTCAAATTTTTTGATTACATTTTCTAATATTATTAGAATTTGAGGCTTTGTTATAATTTCAGGAAATTGAGGTGAACATGGTGATTACTGATTACTGCATGCTTGGCATGATTGGATATGATTTACTAAAGAAAATCGAAGTAATTTAAGTTTACTTGTTAAGCTTACTTGATTGCTTAGTTGTTAAATGACTTTCGTTACTTGCTACTATGAAATTTGATTCATTTACTAACTATTTTTATGCCTTGTTCAGGAATCCCAATATCTGAAGGATATTCCTGTTGTTAGCATTTCTCCTGAGAATGAGCCTTCAAGAATTAACAGGTCTGCATTTCTCTTATTCGTATTCTTGTTACTTGCAATATTCGTATAGTATTATTTTAGTTGACAACCTGATTTTAGACTATTGAGTAAGACTGAATAAACTCCTTGCTCTCACACATCAGTCATCACTGCTCCTTCAAATTATGAGGACAACGATCCTTTAAAAGCTCTCTCCTTTTGTTATACCTTCTCAAAATTCTACAAAACTAAGCTATCTCGTGGCGATGTCAGACAAAGAGAATTAGTTCTGTATTCGGTCGGCTATAAAAGAATTTGAGGAAATCACAAAAGATGCAGAAAAAGTTCATAAAGAAACATTGAGAAAGATATCAGAAATGATCAAAGACGCTGAGTATCTGCAAAATTTGGGTATTGGAGATAGAAATGATATTGAAAGTTTCAAAGCATGCGTTCCATTAGTGTCTCACGATGACTTGAATCCTTATATCCAAAGGATTATCGATGGAGATCGTTCACCGATTTTAACTGGAACTCCATTGACATCACTTTCCTTGAGCTCTGGTACTACAAAAGGGAAGCCAAAGTTTGTTCCTTTCAACAAGGAGTTGGTGCTTTCAACTGTGCAGATTTTCAAGACATCTTTTGCTTTTACAAACATGGCATTCTCTATCAGTAAAGGAAAAGCTTTACAGTTTATCTACAGTACCAAACAATTCAAAACCAAAGGAGGTCTTATAGCTATAACCGCGACAACAAACGTGTACAGAAGTGAGCAGTTGAAATATGCAGTGAAAGACATGAGTTCTCAATGTACAAGTCCAGACAAAGTAATTTTCGGGCCCGATTTCCATCAGTCCTTGTACTGTCATCTCCTATGCGGGTTAATCTAATCCCATGAAGTGTAGTTTGTATTTTCAACGTTTGTTCATAGCATTGTGCATGCATTTAGAACATTCAAAAAGGTATGGGAAGAAATTTGTAATGATATAAGAACAGGGGTTCTGTCAAGTAGGGTCACTGCACCCACCATTTGTAATGATAAGACTTATAGTCCAAATACTCCTGACATATCTATTGGTTGATGAAGTTGACACTATTGTATAACATCAAATTCTCATCCACCAAAAATCTGATATACCAACATTCAAAATTTTAAAGGCTAAGTTCACTTTATAAAACAGTCAAAGACTTTGGATGTTATTATCTCTAAAAATAATCAAAAATTCTAGATGCTAGTATCCCACAGTAGTAAGATCTTATGTATTTATAGTCTTGTAATATTATAACAAAATATAACATTAATAGAGTTAATTGTGAAGTTATAATGGTGCCAGAACGGTGCATATTGTAAGTGTATAAATATATGATTTTTGGTATTTCATTTAAAAAATTCTTAACTCAATACAAGATACTAAATTTAGTTCCTAGTGATAAGTGACAAGACATGGCTTTAAACTTTCTACACTTCGCTTTCTTTTTGTTCGCATTGAAAATTAGTGCCGCTGACCCTGATATCCTTTCTGAGTTCGTATTAGCCCAAAACATAACAATTACTCGGTGAATTACCAATGGATGGATAAAAATTTTATAATATATAATAGCTTCTTTATAATATATTATTATTTATCATATATAATAATATATAACAGCTGCCTTGCCGAAAAAACTGAATATAACAGCCAAAGATGAATTACCAACAGAGTATCAAATACCTTATTAAAAATCGATATTTCTATGTTCTGCCTAAATTTGCATCTTTCAATTATTAACAAACAACTTTTAAATCTTGATAATATCAAATATAAAGATGAAGTGAAAATTGTGCAGGTCGATATGATGTAACTAAAGTGCTGCTGCCTTTTATACACATTCCGTCTGTCCTTTTTGGTAAAATTTCTCACCATTTCATATGCTAATAAATTATTTTCAACCATATACCTGCTTCTAATGAAAGCATTCTGCTCCTCTGAAATAATATTGGGCATTAAAATCTTTATCGTTACATGTCCTTCAGTACAACATACTTGTGCAAATAGTTTTATGCAGGATACAAAAGGTTTCAAAGTATGTTATATTAAAGTGAATGACAACACTCTCACTACCCAGGTGAAACATGGGTCCCAAAATTATGAAGATGTTGTTTGATGTTTCAAGGAGCAGAGAAGAACAGTCTCACGTTTAAAGAAAAAGATAACAAGTAGCAAAGGATTTAAAGAATTTACTGCAGTCATTGACAAGGCAAACTTTACTAAATAAAAGATTGCTCGTTTAGAAGCTAGAGCAAGTCGTTTGACAAAAAGAATTGAGCAGATTAAACGATCTGGTTGGACGAAATTTCTACATGTATTATAGTACTTTTCTTTGTATTTATGTTTTACTAACAGACCATGTTTTTCTGTCATTTATCATCTTGTCACCTGATATCAGCGATTCAACGTATTGTTATAATTAGTCAATACCTCTCTATATTTTTCCAACCATCACAATGGCTGGTCAATACTTCTTTTAATTTCATGCATAAAAGAAGAGATAAATTTTCTGCCTGCTCTGAGCATTCTAATTCCGAAAATAATAATAAGATTTTTGGATTTCAGTGTGCAAAACTCCAAAGATATCCTTTCAACAATTGTGCGCAACTGACATTTGTCATTTTAACAAGCAAATCGTACAAAAGGAACATCATAAAACAAAATTAAGGTAGGCTCCTTAAAAGGTTAGTTTTAAAAATAAGCCTAGAAATCTTATTACAACCTTTCAAAGTGAGCATTTATACAAATGCATTTACAAATTTTAACATGATCATGTGTGTGTGCACGCGCGCACACACATTAATTATAAATATGAGTAAATTATCTTCAAACAAGACTACAACACAGCTATAATAAAACAATTAAATGTGGAATTAAATAAAAAAACTGATATATGTGAGATGCGATACAGACACTGAAACCTGGGACATTTACATTTTTGACACCAACGAACCATGATGGAGCATCAGTTCATGTTGGTACTTGCTCAGTTCTATTATCTTTCACTAAATTTTGAATAAACAGTTCGCCTGCTCTATAAGAAGACCTTACCTATACACAGAGAAAAACGGTGTTAGAACAGATGCTTGCTACAGATATACTTATATCTTGATGTCCGTTTTACATCATTCTTTGAATCATTTATCATAAGCCTTTGATAAAATCAATGTAAAATTTAAAAATATGTAGTTCTATATAGTATGTTTCAATATGGTTTTATTATTTGTACAATGATTAACAGTCAATTATTGAAGGGTTACTAAAGTGCCTCCCATGCATTTTGTAATCATCTAGATTTGGATGACAGGTCAAATTTTATTATTTATGGTTTACTTAGCTCCGAACATAACAGGTTAATACATATTCAGATATGTTTTCTACCATTTCATTTTAGGAATTGGCAGGAGCATTCAAGACACTGGACTTTGCATGTTCCATTTTATTAGGACCTTACTGGATTACAATTTTAATAGCTTAGATTGTATAATTATATTAAAAATTATTATAAATGCGTTGTAAAGTGGGTATAATATTAAAGAAAGGAAACATGCAACTGATAAGAGTTTCCAAATCCGAGCAATAGAGGTCTGTTTGGATGACTTAAATACGTAGTTTTTCTTTTTGAAAGCCAAAACCAATTCAGTTTGGCTTTTAAAAAACCGAAAGTCAATCTAAATGAGAAGTAAGCTGACTTAGTGGTGGCCTGTAATTTTCTTTTAAATATCAGATCATCCCTACATTTCTTAACATGTAAGCATCTAGTTCTTTTTTCTTATTTTTTTTAATCTCATCATTCTTCTTCAGTTGACAATCCTTCAAACTTTATATATTTAAGGTATGTGTATGTAATCTTGATAATTGCGACCTTCATGCGAAGTCACAGTTCTGAGTACACCCTCAAATGATATATCCCCTTCGTCTAGTACCTAAACATGTGTGTTTGCTTTATGTTATGCTACACATTTCTTAATTGGCTTGTTTAGTATCTTTAATGACGTGCACTATTTAAACTGATCAATAAGTGCTTCATCGCTTGCAAATACATTCAACGTGGATCAGTACCCATACTTAATTTCTTAATTTAGACGGTATTTTTAATAAATGTTCCTGTTGTGTTTTTGTCAACAGCATTGCTGTTTTTGGGGTTTCTGCAAATTCTATGCAGTGTTTCTATGATAAAAGAGGAAATAGTGTACCAACAATTTTACTATCCATGCAAAGGCGCTTGTGTTTACAAGGAGGGCTTAAGGTAAGAGATTCACACATTCAATGTTTAGCAATATCAGTGCAGCATTAAAATGACAACTCCTTCTGTTTTTTTTTTTGGCTGAAGGAATCTTTAGAATCAATGCTGAAAATGGACATGATACCCGAGTTAGAGAGCAACTGAACACAGGACTTGTGCCTGATGATATTGATATACATTGTCTTGCTGGTTTGATTAAGGTCAGCGTCACATTCAGTAATTACGAACAGTACCAAAATGTAGTCTGTTCACTTAATATACTTTTTAGAATACTGAACTAAATGGTAAACCATAAAATCAGCAGTTAATCTAGAATGTAAGCTCTAGTAATTAATTGAATCTAGTAGTTGCATAAAGGTGCTTAGTTTCACCATGGTCTGATTGTTTCCCTTCAATTTACTAGCTTTTCCATGGCCAACAATCCAGTTAATAAGATACGTGTATCAATTTGCCCGTCAAGGCTTGGATTAAATAATGGTTATCAAAGTTTTTGATGCATTCTTGGTTATACATATCTTTCATTATATATTTTCCTTAAATCTGAAAATAATAATATTTTTTATGGCTATCGTGATAGGTGTGGTTTCGAGAACTGCCCACGGGGGTTTTGGATTCGCTCACACCAGAACAGGTTTTGCGTTGCAACAGCGAAGAAGAATGTTCTCAGCTAGTCAGGTTGCTTCCACCTGCTGAAGCAGCATTGCTTGATTGGGCTATCAATCTTATGGCTGATGTCATGGAACATGAACTGTACAACAAAATGAATGCACGGAACATTGCTATGGTTTTTGCACCCAACATGACTAAGGTTAGTACCAATATTCATTATAGCTAAAGGAACCAGATGTTCTACTTATCTGATTTGATTATTTTGGGCATGATTACTTATCCTGAGGTAAGATCCTATTTCTTTGAGCCACATGCACTCAAGTTAAGCCTGTCTATTAATTCTTATGTTACTTAAATCTTTTGGGAGATCAATATGATGAGACATGGTAAATGTAGAACAGTTCCACATTGCCTAAAATTGTTGCAATCACAATTTGTATATATAATCCCTTGTTTGTTTTGTTAATTAGAAACTGTTGAAATTAACAAGGTAGCTTCTGCAATAGAGCACTTAGAATGCGTTAATGTGCTAGTAAATTTGATTTTTATAATTCTTTTAAGTGGATAAATAAAATAAAATTGGTAGAAACAGAACAACTATGACTATAATCTTTTTTTTTCCCTGAAAGGCATCCTCTCTACCGTATATATAATATAATGATTTGATCTGTATATTTTGTACTACTGGTTTAGTCAGATGATAAGGTATACAACAGTTCAGATGAACTTTTGTTAATGAACAATACTGATATTTACTAACATTGTAGTGATTTATTTTACATAACCATGTTGCCAAAATATTTCCGAAATAATTTTTTTATTGACTATCTATGCAGGAATTCAAGTAGGGTATTAAATTGTTTGGTTAGCATCAATTCTTTAGACTAGCATGTTGAATTTGTTTCCAATAATACTATATTGCCAGAATATAGTGGGAAACATTAGGTAATCCTGTATTTATTGCTTCATAAAGCAACGTTATACTTTAATTAAAATATATGCCATAAATAATACATGTAATCAAAAATCCAAAGCTGATTGATAAATCAAGTAATTTCTCTTTAATTTCACTAATGTAGGTGCCAAAGGCCTTCCTATTTCATTACGAACATTGTTAGGTATATATATTCTCCCAGACTAGCCGTCTGATATTTTCCATTTTGTTCAGCTATATTGCTTGAAGCTTTTATACCAGTTGACAATTTGAAAATTAGACATTTTAAACTACTGATAATATGAGTATTTGTCCATTGTTGAAATAGTTGGCAAAGAACTTATAAAAGAAACATATTGTATGCGTATTGCTATGTGATGCTGCTGCTGCTTTTAATGTCATTATAAATCTTTAAAATGACCTGAGACATAAATGAATGATGCAGATTTCAAGGTTTCATATATAGCTTCAAATATTATGCTACAAGTAAAACCATCTATATCAAAAGTCTGATTATTGTTAAACTAAGATTTTACATGATTTTCTTCAAGCTATTTTATTTTTATTTTTGGTACTGCCTTTTTTTCAAACATTGACCATTGTACAGCTTATAAATGAGAAAATGGATTTTCAAAAGAATTATTTGATTTTGATTGTGTCCACTGATTTGTTTGCATGCTTATACATTATAGAATCAAATTATATGGTTTTAAGTGACAACTTTTAATCAATATTTGTCAACACTTTTTTTTTTGACACAGTAATTTCTTTACAAATAGTGGTTATATAACTATGTGATTCATTAAATAATCTATTCAAATTCGATATTAATCCATAGGTCAAATTATTTTCATTTATTCACTGTTATAAAAGCAAAATCAGCTAAACCATTGTTTCACTTGGTCCACCTGTCATTTTTGTCGATACTTGCATTCACATGTTTTGCTTGAAATTCAAATTCCTTGAAGGATATAAAGTAAAAGGATTTGAGTTCTTACTTTATTACATTTTTTCTTCTGTAAATATCCATTAAACGTGTTTCCTCATAGAAACATTATTAATGCCATGATATAGCTACTAAAACTGCTCTTAAATTTGAATTCATTTAATTCACTCGAGGCATTCAATTTGCTATAACTAAGAAATGTTGCACAGATGTTATCTAAAATAAGAAATCTTGCATGATCAGGAATATGAAGTACACTTGGTTTATGGAGGAAAATACTGGCAGTACATATCAGTTTAGTGTAAATTTCTTAGCTCTTACATCAATGGTATGCCACTGGAAATAGTAATGGTTAGTATAAGTGATTGTATTTCTTTTTGATCTTACTTGTTGCCAGCATATGTAATGATTTTTTTCTTTTTTAATGAACTTACAGTCATATCCGATGACAAGTCAACTGAGAGTGAACCGAAAATTTTGAATTTAGGAAAAAATATAAGTAGTCAGTCGTCTTTGAATGGAAACACACAGTATGGTGTGCCTATGAATAATAACAATAATGGAAATATCTCAGTATGGTGTGTCTATCTAGGTGCAAATTTGTTGGGATCAAGACAAAACATGTTTGTAGGGAGTCTTTGAGTCTCTTAATTTCCACACAAACAGTTTGCCTTGCATTAATTAAGTTAATATTACTGGTCTAATATTAAATTCCTTTATTTCGTCCATCTTCTCAATGTTAATTTTTTTTAGCACATTGCAGATATCAAACATTTTATCAGTAAGATACACAAGTTACTATTTACTAAGTAATTTGTTGATTTTACTAATATTTTTCACTATTGGCATTATTTCCCATGACAAATTGATTCTAATTCATTGTCGCAGAGAAAAGGATTCTTCGTTAAACCTAAACTTTAGGAATCATATTCAGTCCCTTGCCTCAAGCAATAGTTTTTGCAAACTGGTATAGTCATCTAAAGTCTTTATGAAGGATATTGATGAATTGCAAAGTGTGCAAAACATAAAGAATTTGTTTTTATATTTGCATGCTGCATGTTAGGTGTGATCTTTTTTGTGTTAATATATGCTGGCATAGAAATCATTGTGCAAGAATTTGCAATAGATAGTAGATTTTAACGACATTTAACAATTTCTACTTTGCACACAAGTACTCAAGTTTCATAACATATTTTAATATTTACGAAAGAATGCATGGTCATCTCCTGGCTATAATTTGTATGTTACTATTCACAAGGCAGAGCATATCCTTATAAGTATCATCGCTGATAAGGTTTTAATGGGAATACATGTAGGAGTTGTATTTTGGCTATATACCAAATGAATACAGACAAATATATAAGCGTTCAATGCTTTCTGGATCATTTCTATATAATGGATAAATGCTTTCAGCATCTTTATTCCATTTTTAACATTATCTCTAGCAGGAAATCATTTAAGAGAGCAGAGAAAGCACAGTATGATATTTTTGGGCAATTTAACTTGTATCAAATTATTTTATGCCAATTAAATATAGTTCCATCCGCTTTGATAAATTCTCATACTTTTTCAGAAGGAAAATTTTCTTTTGAGTCGAGTTTCCATTTCCATTCTCTTTTTCTTTTTGATGTTTTGGATGAACATAAATTTAATTAACTGTTGAATCGAATACTGAGGCAGGTTTTGAGTTTTTCAGCTTTGATTTTGAACAATTCTTTGCACATTTATTTACATATAGACTCTTCTTCGTTGTTCACCTGATATCAGACCATCGAGGTGTGTAGTAATTTATTTACGTACACACGCGGCAATCATCTCAGCTGATCTGAAGCATTCCTAAGCACATATGCAAGCTAATGTGTTGAGCATTTAATACTCATTTACTTACTAAATTGTATCAGAAATTCAACCCTCCTGGTGCAATTGGAATAAGCCTTGCATTGGAGAAGATTGTTCTTTGTTGTTCACCTGATATCAGACCATTGAGGTGTGCAGTAATTTATTTAATTATCATTTAGACTTAGCCTGTGAGCAAACTCAGAAGTTTAGGCCGCTACTGTATATTTATGCTGAGCAAAAAGTATGAATATCAAGCACATCAACTTACCGAATATTACACATTGGTTTGTTATTTTTTTACACTTGTCATGCTCATTAAAAATGCAAGATTACTTTCTTTTGCTGAGAATACTATTTCTGAGAATACACTTGTTATGCTTATAGAAAAGTACAATTATTTGTCGTTATTTTTTACCTTTGTTTACCTAATACCTTTAGCAATATATTAATGAAAGATTGCTGAATGGATCCTTTTTTTTAGCAATACATAACCAAGTAATTCAAGGTTCATTTAGTGATGAACTGCCTACGGAAGATTGTTGTAGCACTCTTCAGCGGAGTGTTGCCTAGGTTCTAATGGTTTATTTTATTAGCATAGAGCGAGTTATTTAGTGAATTAATCTAATTGTTTCTCTCTTTCGATGCTTAATCCCAACTACATTTTCCAAATGACGTACCTCTGTTCTAAGTTTTCACTCTATGATCAAAACATTTATATAGAAAAGTAATATTTTCCATGTTTTTAGGATAGACCCAAGCATCAATGTTTTAGTGTGTTCACGGGGAGGTGGAGGATTACTGCTGGAGCATTTGGATTTGGTTATTGAGTTATGGCAAGCTAATATCAGGGTCAGCACCCTTATTTACTTATCTTGAAATCTATGTATGAACGACTACTTCTGGTTTATATCTGATTAACTAATGTTATTTTCAAATAATTTACCTAAATTATTCAGTATTACTTGTTTTAAAAGGCTGTTTGTTTTAATTAACTGACTGTATGCTAATATAAACAGATTGTTAGATGAATTATCTTTAGATTCTTAGACCTTGTTTTTTTTTTAAAGTTTTATTATCATTAAAATCGGAAGCCCTGGGGCAAGAAAGAATCGTCAAAAAGCAAACCAGAGTGCAAGAATTAAATAGTTGCCACGAGCAAGAATACAATATCATATGTTACAACAAACAAAAGGAATAACTGTAAAATAAGCGTGTTTCGGTAAAATCATAGAACACTATGAAGTAATAAAATTGAATACAAAAAGCAGCTTTAAGCAATATTCATGTGGTAAGCAAAAAAAGATGACAAATATAAAGATGTTTTTTTATGAGATAAATTAAACATGCATACTAATCTATTTTGTAGGAATGCACTCAGTAGTCATACTGATATGATACAGCAGTGTTATGCGGTCTCTGTCATCGCGACTGTTATTTATCTTATGTTGCTTGCAGTTGCAATGAGCAACCTATATGCCTTCATCATGATATCAAAGGCCACCTTATCCTGTATTTCCTTGCATTTTTTTAGGTAGATAAATGTGCCTTATGTTACAGTTTCCTGTTTTTATTTCAGAGAATGGTATAGCGAGCTGCAGTTGTGGTTCCGATCGTATCATCTACTTGAGGAGTAACGTCTTCGAACTGGAAGCAGTTTCGCACGAATTTGAACAAGAAGATGGTATACCATATGAGGAAAATACCCGAAATCGTCAATGATGGGTATTATCCCTGTTGTGATATCAAATTGGAACTGGGTCATGAGTTTAAAGAACAAGTTCTATGTGGTGCACAACCACTTATAACTGAATCATCTTCATCTAGTGGAGTATCTGAAAGCCATTTCGCCAGCCTAAATGTAAGAAAATGATTTTTGTCCCTATTCACAGTTTTATTCCTCTTTTGTACATATATGTTAGTGCTTGAGACTAGAATCCAGTTTTTTTCTTGTTATGCAGAAGTGTGAAAATAGCATTGTTCGAGATAGATATCCTATGTACGAAAGCGAGGATTCAAACTCCTAATGTTTTAAAGTTAAACTCAGGTCAAGCTCGACCATACAAAAAAGAAGAGCTGCATATTTTGTGATCTCAAATGTATCCCTAAATAAGTTAACCTTCTCTTGCATTCCTATTTTTCTTTTCTTTTTTTGTCTATATGACTATGTCCTAACAATCTATATGTTATTCCAAGCAAAAAAAAGAGCGGGGCATTCAAAATTAAAAAATTCTGCTAGCAATAAGGTATCTTCGAAATCCAACCATTTTCAGAAAACTTCAAATTTAGAAGTTGAGAACAACTGTAGGCGTTTAAATTCAGTTGAACCTAGGAGAAAGGAGGACAACGAACAAAATTTGAAACCAATTCAATTGAAGTTTAAGTTCCCCCCTTGCATAGTTCGAAATGAAAAGAAGAAAATACTTGGTCTAACTCAACTCCAATAACTGAAGGCACAACCAAAACTCCAACTGGCGCACAGAATACCTAACTCAGGCTGATATTCTCGCTCACGTATAATTGATTTTTTTTTCTCCCAGGTATTTAGTCTTGTCTTTTTAAAAAAAAAAACTGCCACATGGCAAGGTTTCTTATGATGTTGGAAGTGAATATTGGTGGTTGTAGCTATAGTTGGTACAGTGCTTGGTTGATTGATTCGATTCTCTTATATTTGATCAAGTGCAACTACATGTACACTTTTTTCTTTTATCATTGTTCCTTTATACTAATCGCTCTGAACATTAGATAATTTTTTTCCCATGCCATTTCTTGTCCTTTTTTTTATATAGATTTTCGTACTGGAAACAGTATAAGCGATCTCCTTTGCTTTAACCGCTTTGTTCAAGAGAAAGTCTTGTCTCTGTTTGTGGTATGATCCTGTCTCTTTCATGTGGAAAGTCCATCATTTTTCGTAATGCTGAGTTGATGTGTAGTATGGTTGCTAGGCTGATACTTCTGTGTTGTCAAGTTAATATTGTAACTGATGCATCTTGTTTTTTGTTTTTTAGATTATAGAAGTGTAAAGCAAACGTAGCAGAATTGAAGGCTTTGTACCACAGTACCAGCTACTAGTAGAGAAGCATGAACATTAGTATGGTTCCCAACTACAATATATTGTAGATGACAAATAAGTTTTGAACTATCCATAATATTTGATTGTAGTGTACAACTGCAAGGCTTATATTTTATATTTGACCGTGTTATGGATGGTTTTATACTTTAATATTATAAAATTATGTGCTATTTTATTTGATTGTATTCAAATTTGTGTTGTGGTAAGCCTAAAAGACTTTCCCTTTTATTTTTAAAAAAAAAACAAAAAACAAATTTGCATCTGTTGTAGTGACAAAACAGATGCAAATGTACTGAAGAGCAAAACTGCCATAAGCAATTTGCATCTAGTGTAGTTACAAAGTAGACGCAAATATGTAGAGTATTCGCGTCTATTTCTAGTTAAAACGGACGCAAATATATCATATTTGCATCGGTTGAAAATCTGAAGCAATTTTATTTTTATGATTTGCGTCCATTGCATTTGCATCTGCTGTGGAGCAGACGCAAATGGTGTAAAAAGACAGACGCAAATACTCTGTTTTGTACTACTGTTGGTTAAGTGTCATCAATTAATTCAAGTTACTTAACCCACCTACTTGTCATGTTACTTTGGTTAAGTGTTGCCTTCTTGTGTCAACTTAACCCTACCACAAATCAAGTTATATTGGTTAAGTGTTGCCCTCTTGTTTTAATTTAACCTTACCACAAATCAAGTTATATTGGTTAAGTGTTTTCCTCTTGTTTTAAATTAACCTTACCACAAATCAAGTTATATTGGTTAAGTGTTGTCCTCTTGTTTTAACTTTACCTTACCACAAACCAAGTTATATTGGTTAAGTGTTTCCCTCTTGTTTTAACTTAACCTTACCATAAATCAAGTTATATTGGTTAAGTGTTGCCCTATTGTTTTAACTTAACCTTACCACAAATCAAGTTATATTGGTTAAGTGTTTCTGATTACTTAACCCTACCCATTCATCATGCTATACTGGTTAAGTGTTTCCTATTAACTTAACCCTAGTCATTCATGTTATATTGGTTAAGTGTTCCTATGAACTTAACCCTAGTCATTCATGTTATATTCGTTAGCATTAATTGATTTATTAATGCACCAACCTCTCACATTAGATATGTGTTGTTGCGGTTACTGGATGTGCCGGGCGGTTCCGGGCAGTTTTACACCACAACCCAGTCTAACGTCGGGTTTTTCTTGGGCATAATGCGCTAACCTCTCACATTATATAGGTGTTGATGTGGTTACTGGATGTTCCGGGCGGTTCCAGGCAGTTTTACACCACAACTCAATCTAACCTCGGGTTAGACACATTCGTCTTTTCAATAATTTACAGTTTATATGTAAATTATTCACAATTGTTGTCAATTTCAGATTATGCCACATTTTCCATAAATGTCCAAGTCTAGATTTATATGCTAATTATCCCAACCAGTCATATTCCAATTCTCAAGTTATGTCCAACAAAGCTAATTGCAAGTTATGGCCTCCAAAATTCAATATTCAAGTTATTACTCAAAATAGGTTACACCCAATTTTCCCAAATTTGCAATAATAGTCATGCCTCCAAAAGAAATCACAATATAGCACACGCCTAAGGTTTAGTCATATTGCTCCGTACAAAATATTCTCCCAAAAACCCCCAGTCATGATTCACAGTATAAACTATACCAAATTATAGCCTTTAATTACAGTGCATGCCAATTACCCCAAAATCCCACTTTTAGGTGCGTTCACATTTGACTGTTATCCCTATCTTACTATAGGTTTTCATGCCTTATCCATACATCACTATACACACTAATCTTATTCTTCCAAATCATAAACTATCATATATATATATATATATATATATATATATATATGCCCCAATTTTAGATCTTAAACCACAACATGTACTATGCCTTACATATTTACAGTTCAATTTACGCCCCAAATCCCAAGTCATATGTCCAACACTTTATGCATCAAATCTCAAGTCATATGTTCGATACACTTTATGTTTTAAATACAACATGTGTTATGTCCTCAGATCTGTTACAAATAAGTTATTCCCAATTATACATAATTTAATACTTTTCCCAATTTTAGCGCTAGTCATGTCCAAATCATATATTATGCCCAATTTTATTTCCAACGTACATTCATCTCTTATGAGATTTGGCTCAGGCTCGCAGTCACCTGGCAATAAAACAAAAAGGGAAGAAGGAAAGAAGAGACAAAGAATGGACATAGTATTATCGATGAGATAGATCCAATGGATATAGAAAGACAGATAGAAATAGGCATAATCTCAGATTCAGATTTATTATAATGTCAGAATCACAATTAACTTTTATTTATGAAAGTGGACTTAGTAATTATAGAATAGTCTTGAATTTTGGGATCTGATTTCTGAAACTGAAAAGCTATCCCTTGACGTAGATTATCAATTCTCTAATTTAGATTTAATTCCTAGAAATTAGTTGTTGAAGTCGTTGAACTAGCCTTTGAATCTCTACTTGAATTCTAACTTGATTTCACGAAGAACTTGAGCAGCATAACCCCGTCTTTGATTTTATTTTGATATGAATTAGGGTAGAGTATATGCGTAATGAAATTGTGTAGAGAAAACTGTAGCCTTATGAGTGTTTATATAGCATAGGGATCAACGAATCTGGTTAGAACAGGCGTCCAAATGCAGAAAAATGAACCAGTCCTCGGATCTGGAAATAGGGGGGCCCCTGGTGGACCTATGTGACCCAGGTCGACCCCCTGGTCGACCTGGGTCCTGGGCAGGAAACTTCCCGCCCAACCCGGGTGTGTGATTTGAATTTCGAATTTGAGCTGTTTTAATTTATTTAAATTCTGAAACTTCTGAGGGCCATAACTTACTCATACGAAGTCCGATTTACGAAAACTTGGACTCTATTCCAAGAAGAATTCCGAGATGAACGCAATGACGCAACCCGTTTCCCTTAATTATTATTTTAAAATTTAAGTATACTTTAATTTGTTACTTTGACGTTCATAGAAAATGCGGGGTGTTACATTCTCCCCTCCTTAAAGGATTTTGTCCCCAAAATCTTCAAGTTAGGAAGAACGTATATCCTACCATCCAACCGTCCATCTACTCAACCATCAAACACAGGCATCCATTGTCCTTAAAAGGTTTCTAATGCCATATGAACATATGCAGAGTGTGTGTACATGTTTCTTATCTAATGCAAAATCAGGCGGTCTACTGATCTAGTTGACCTCCTTAATGCGAATCATGAGAGTGTCATGCGTCCAATATGTATGCAAATATCCCTAATCATGTAAATACTATATGTGTGCATATTCACTCATCCATATGATAACACATCAAGTTTCAATCCATATACAAATATATTCATATGCAATATGAAAGCGACTGAGCCGATCTAGTGCCTAATGTGTGTGTATATGCATCCACGAGTATCCACTAGCAACCACTTGCATCCACCAAACATAGCATGTCTCAAACACATATTTACATCCATTGGCTTCAACCTAAGGATCGAGGATAGGACCGAGAGGATATACTTAAAAGATAAATACTAGCATGCTAATAAACATTACAGAGAAAGTGGAATCAAGGATATACCCTCAAAACGGGTATGATGTGCGTATCTAGACTTCAGTCTTCTAAGTCGCATCTTCTTGAGCTTCACTCCTCTATACCTTAACTAATTTAACTTCACGATTGCGAAGCTTATTGACCTCCATTTCCAAAAACCCACTAGTAAAGATAGGACCTCGCTCACTTACTATGCCAGAGGGTATCCAATATAGTCGAACTATCTTTCCAAGATAAACAGATGTTAACCATGATACCAAGTGTATATACTAAGATGATTAGAGGTCTCTCTTCTACTTAGCTTATCCATCATGTCACAATTCTGAGGGTCTAAAGCTAAAGGTTGCTATGTACTTTTTACCTCTCTTAAGGTTAGTCTTACTTAGGGCGCCTGCCACAACCATTTATTTCTCACGCAAACCATCCTAGTCGAACTCGACATCCCTTAAGTACAAGCCCCAAAGGCCTAAACCAATATCAGACAAGCACACAAGGAATACCTCCTCCAAATTTGGACGATTTATGTGAGATGATACCGGCAAAACAACCAAACAATTGAGCACTTAACCGACTCTGGCTATCCTCGCCAATCTTGCTCCAAAACTATTGTTGATCGCATAACTGGCTTTGCATTGTCAACCAGATATATGCGGAAGTCTATCTTGAGTTTTAGGGGGAAAACCCCGAACCTAATCAAAAACATCTGTGTGCTCATGGACCACTCTAAAGGATTGCAAATCATCGATAGATGCATCAAGTGATTCTATGTAGCTAAGTCTAACTGATCCCTTAGGATCGCACGAAATCTCGAGGGTATTCCCGAGGCAAGTTGAAAGTCTAACTACCCTCCTTTCACAATTACTAGCTAACCAATCCATGCCTAAAATCAACGCATAGCCCATAAAGCCAAAAACATAAGCATTACGCTTAAACTCAGTACTTAACGTAGCTATTCTAAAATCCTTATAAACCGAAGATGAATGAGCCGAACCACCAACCGGATTTGAGACAATAATGGGATACTAGTACTAAGGTGCAGTGACTCAACTATGGAAGCATATATAAACGAATGTGAAGCGCTAAAATCAAAAAGAGTACTAACAGGATGATCAAAAAGATAAACTAAGCTCTACCTCTCTCTCAAGTATGATGGTGGTGAGAGCATGCACTTGCCCTCCTGTAAATCTTGTCCTTTGTCCTTTCCCTTGTCCTTAATTATATGACCCGTTATACTATATTAAAGGCACTTCCTCTTGTTTTAGGTTTTACTATTCTTTCCTCCCTTCTTGTCTTGTGATTCTTCTACTTACACCTCTTTCTTTTTACCACCTTTGTGAACCAAGTCCATATCCATGAGTTCCTCATTCTTGGGTTGTGCTCCTTAGCAAAACTCCCTCAGTCTCATCGTTACTATCCTTGTGTAAACGTTGACAAGTATCTCGAAAGCTGCCTCCATCGCACGGAAAATCCTTCAAAGCTGGAAAGAAAATTAGCCGCAGGTGAAACTACAACAGCTATAGGTGGAAGTTGGGCACTTTTTCGCCCTTTGACAGGTGTCGTGGTCTCATCAAGCCTACGGAACTATGCCGCGATGAGTTTACCTCCCAGAAAGCCAGGAGCCTTGGAGACTCAGGAAAGAAGGAAACAAGGATTCAAACAGAGGATCAAAAGATAGTGCATATGGCTTTGGGGAATATGCCTTTAAAATAAAACTTTTCTTTTGAAAATGCTTCTTTTAAAACCGTTTTGAAAATAATTTTTCAAATCTTTTATCTGATTCGGTAACCTTCAGCTCTGATACCAAGTGAAACACCCTACCTCCGTTAAGGTCACTCATAAAGGGAATGCCTTAACGTCGGTGGAGCATTATAGGTAATGTAGTGACCCGTAACTTCACCGGTAAGGACAGAGCGCAAACAGAAGAACATTTCATTGTTAATTACAACAATTCATTAGAATACAAGAATATACAGAGTATAAATTACATATTACACATTTACTACATATCAGAGATTTAAATACATTACTGCAGCGGAAAAATAAAACAATACACAACTGAAAGAGATACACGGATACAGAGCTTTCCGGATATCATTCCAGTTATAAACCAGGTTCCTATGAATATAAATCTGCAAAACCAAAACTACTAGCTGCCCGTGTCAAAATAAGGGCACCCAGAGTTTAGGTTAAAACAATAAACTCCAGGTCAGTCATGTGACTGGTGTGAGAACTAAAACTGTAACACCCTGTAATTCTGTAACACTAGGATTCACAAATAAGGGCAGAATTAAAACTTAAAATCAAAATAAAGGGAAACAAGTTGCGCCATTGCGTTCGTCTCAGAATTCTGCATGAAAACTAGTCCGAGTTTGCGTAAATCGGAGTCCGTATGAGGAAGATATGTCCTCCGGAAGATTCAGCGAAGTTCAGATTTCAAAACTGGTCGAGTTCGAAATTCAAAAACAGACCCAGATTGGGCAGGGCGGGAATTTTCCCGCCCAAGGCACCCAGGTCGACTGGGTAGTCGACCTGGGGCACCCAGGTCGACTGGGTAGTCGACCTGGGGCACCCAGGTCGACTGGGTAGTCGACTGGGTAGTCGACCTGTGTCACCCAGGTCGACTGGGTAGTCGACCTGGGGGTCGACCCCCCTGCTTTTTCCAGCTTTCTGCTCTGGTTCGTTCTGATGTATTTGGTCACGTTTTCTGACCAGGTTCGTCCGCCTAACACTATATAAACAGCCCTAGACTCCTTCTCTATTCACAATTCTTCTCTACCCTTATGCTGCAAAGATTCTTAGTGAACATGGCTTCCTCTCCTCCTCTTAATTAATAATAAATAAAATAAAATATATAAAATAAATCAAGACGAGGAGGTGCTGCTCGAAAACTTTCAAAGAGGAGATTTAAGGTAGAATTCAAGTGAAGATTTGAACGACTGCAACGACTGTTTTTCTACGAATCGTAGCAACGCCATCTTTCTATCCTAATCTAATCTCTGTAAGTCAGTTATTTCTAGATTTGAACGTTTTTCTCTGTTCGTGACATGAAATTAAAGGAATAAAAGAATAGGCCAAATCTCTCTCTCCCTAATCGAATCAGTGCCTATACTCTTGAACCTAATTAAGAACTGTTATGATTCGAGGACAAATAAGACCGTGACTATGAAACTATGGACCTTAGAACCATATGCCTATGACTATGAACATTGCCTATGACTATGGACATTTCCTATGACTACAAACATTTCCTATGACTGTGACTGTGACTATGAGGATTATTTCCTTGACTAAACCTATGCCTTTGATTAGAAAAACTATTGCCTATGACATAACAAGGACATCTGTGATTAAACACCTATGATTCATGACTAGGAAAGTGTTGCTTAAGTTTTGTGATTATAATATTGGATCTAAACCCGATTATTTATTCTGCCTGTCCTTGGTTTTCTTTGGTTTTAGACCATGGGAATTTACCTATTAAGTTAGGTCTACCCATGTTCTTGAACCTACTCTGTCTATTCTTGGTTTTAGACCTTGGGAATTTACCTATTAAGTTAGGTCTACCCATGTTCTTGAACCTATGTCGTTGTTCAAAACCATTTTATGCCAGTTGTTATATCTATCCTTTTCATAGCAATCTTTGGTTCATTCCCTATTTGCTACGAATCTAGATTTATCTATAATCTAGATTGAAACACGATTATACGAACGGTGGGAATGCGATTTGGGGCAAAATGTGAAATTTACTAAAACATAGTTATAAACTTGGAAATTGGCATAAATTGGGAACATGTATTATGGCATGTCCATAGAAATGCAAATGGGATGAATTTGACAGGAATTATAGGATGTGTAATTTGAATCTAGTATTGACATGTAAATCTAGCATTTACATGAATTGTGAACTAGAGTAATAAGTCTAGTTTGACATGAATTAGAATGTTAAATCAGAATTGGATTAGCTAATTTGGCTCGATAAGTATATTAGCATAAATTTGAAATTGGCCATAATTGGGAGTAATTGGCAGGTTTAGCAAAATCATGGTTAGTGACACTAAATTTGGTATAGTTTACATACTAAAAAGCATAAATACGATTTAGAAGGGAAAATGGGCCGTAAGAATAAATGTCGACAATTTACATTAAAAGAGTAATTGGGAAATAAGTAAATTAGGATTAATTTACTTATAGAATTTGTCCTAAATGAGGAAATGTTAATTTAGACAAATTAAAGGTTTGTTAACGACATCTCTTTTAATAATGAACCAGAAAGTTCTAGGGTGACAGAGAGGATAGTGTCTAGGCTTGGGTTTGGAAAATACAAGTTTCCTGCTCTCCCTGGCTATCCCTAACTGATCCGACGGACGGGATGGTTACTTTCAAAACCTGATTTGAAAACTAATCAAAAACCCTTTGAACTTAGAAAACACGAATATGCCAACCCGAGGTTAGACTGAGTTGCGATGTAAACCTACCCGGAACCAACCGGCACATCCAGTATTCGCAACAATATCTGTCTAATGTGAGTGGTCGCGGCTTTAATTTATTTAGTTAAAGCTAGAACAAGAAAGGTAGGGTTAAGTTAACTAAGACACTTAACCAGTTTAACGTGATAACTAAACTGATGGGTGGGGTTAGGTTCAGACTGACACTTAACACAGTTAAGCTTGAATGGGAAGGTTAAGTCCATAGGAACATGTAACACCCCACGTCCATTAATGTCACTCACAAAGGGAATGCATTAACTTCCATGGAGGTTTTAAGTGAATATAGAACAGTAAAATTACAACAAGACAGATATAAAATAGTACTTGGAAATTCAAAAACTTTATTTCATTGTAGCAGAAGTCAAAACATGTTTGATTACATCATAACACCATATTCAATGTCAAGTACAATATCTATCTTGATAAAACAAGTACATAATCCCATTACATGAATAGCCATTAAAAAGAAAGATAACAAGCTAGACTTTACTTCAGCAGTCCAAGCTTTCCAGAAGATAAGCGATCCAACTAGACTCCACTAGAACTTGGCCCAACCTGCGGACCTGAAGGGAGAAAAAGGATGGAAAAGAGGGGGTCGGACATAAAGTCTGGTGAATATGATAATTCTACAATACTATTACCAAAATAACTGGACTAAGGCATAAGCTGGAAAACAAGAAAATGTCTATGAAGAGCAGATTAAGGACATAGACAATCGCTAAAGGCAACGTTATAGGCGCTCCTAAATACTAAAGGATAAACACTATACTGCACCACACCAGTCCCCCTAAAGATTCATCTCACTTAGCTTCACTTAGAAACTTTCCCAATGGCTTTACGTACCCCTAGCTGACTACATAGGTGCCGCCTGCCCCTATCTCCACTAGGTGTACCCTACTTCCCATTATTCGATCGACTCCCTAACTCGTAGATACCCGTGCTGGCCCCACAGTGGGGTGTATCACTCCCCTAAAGTGGCAACCTGATACAACGGACATGCACGGCTTATACCTACACGATGCAACAACGTCTTACCTACCAGCCCGGGTCCACACACGCATATGAAACCCGTTGGACTTGCGTTGCCACCGCTCCCTGTTTTGGCCTCTTATAGTCAAACCCAGTATGCGTGTCCCGTCCTCGACTTGGGTCGAGCCCACAAAGATACGTTTTGGGATACTGGTTGAAATGGGCCCCCACTATTTACCACACGCATTCCACCTAAGCTTGTCCCTATTAGTCCATCCCACTTAACCCACTTAGTCATGTTCATTTACATGTGTGTTTGGTTAAGTCTAATCGTATTTCAAATGCCTCTAAAGGCAACCACCAGATTCCTTATGCCACCCAAGGCACCTACTTAACCCCCATGTCCCACCTTACATGATTATCTGGTTAAGTATTTCTTAATTCATTAAGGCCATAACCTCATAAAGACCTCTCACATTAGACTGGCATTTATGGCAGCTGGATTTGCCGGGCGGGTCCGGGCAGTCTTACACCATAAAAGAGTCTAACCTCGTGTCTTTACAACTGTTATGCTTTAGTTTGGGCCTAGGACCTCTCACATTGGGCCGACATTTGTGACTACTGGATTTGCCGGGCGGGTCCGGGCAGGTTTACATCACAAACGGGTCCAACCTCGTGTCCTAAGCATTGATTATTAATAATAATCCACTTTCCCCCAATTTTAATAATTCCCTACTTGAATTATTAATTACTTCCAATTTTTAACAATGTCCATAATTGACTCAATTATGGACATCCATTCATGGTATGCAAAATCTTACAAAATTGCACCCAATTTATTAATTCCTAATATTACCCCTACCCCACGTTTGAACGTTTATTCGCAAAATATATGTTAGACTCGAATAGCCTAACTCATAGCATAAAAGAGATTATCATAATAAGAACATGTATATGTGACCAAATGAATCATAATAAGGGGTGAAACTTGCATATGTCCAACTTGCATAGATTATACATGTCATGGACCTAAAGGTGTCAACTTGTTCAAAATTCACCTAATATAATCTCAATCAATTTTCATAAACTTACATATGAACATGTGTGAATCAACATCATCTAATTTTTTAACAACATGGTTTTATATGGGTACACCTAACTCAATAGGCAAATTCCCATAATCAAGTTTTATTTAATTATAGTTTCAAGTTTATGGGTACACCTAACCTAATAGGCAAATTCCCATAAACAAGATCCATTTAAATTAAGAAGAAAAAAACATAACTTTAAGCATGATCCAACAGCATGATTTTTCAACATAATATAGCATGATTTATAACATGGCATAGTATGATAGTATAACATAGCTTGACATGATTCTCAACATAGCACGACATAGCATAAGAGAATTTACAACATAGCATGACATAGCATATATAATTTACATCATACGACAACATAATAACATAATAAGAGATCCACAATATATAGAATTTACAATTACAAATCACATCACTTTCTTGTGATCCATTCATAACTGAGTCAAATTAGTTTGTAATAGTCTTGTGAGAATCATCATACTCACCAACAAAAGAAAAGAATTAGAGAAAGAGAGATCTTTTGATTTGATTTGTGTAGATTTAGTTGTAGATGATTAGGCTTCCTCTTCTTAGTTTGTGACGGCTACGCTGAACTCCATGGCAGCAGCATGACGGTAGCTTCTCTAATTTTACAAGTGATTTAGGTTTAGGGTCTACCCACTTATTTATAGATTTTAGAATGCATTTAGGCCATTAGATTTAACCTAGAAATAACCGCAGCCGTTCAGACAAGATGGGGTTTATCTTGTTGACTCAGCAATGAGTCAGAAGTGACTCAGCAAACACTCAGCAATATATATATATATATATATATATATATATATTCTACAATGTACACATTAGATACATCCCCCCCTTTTACACACTTATTATTGTTTTTATATACATATTAGATACATCCCCTCTCTTACACACTTATTAATATTTTTATATTCATATTAGATACATCCCCTCTCTTACATACTTATTAATATTTTTATATTCATAATAGATACATCCCCTCTCTTACATACTTATTAATATTTTAGCAACTTTAGTGTTAATAGAAAATTCGGGGTGTTACATTCTCCCCTCCTTTTAGGATTTCGTCCCCGAAATCTTCAAGTCTGGAAGAATGTATATCCTACCATCCAAACGTCCATCTACTCATCCATCATACACAGGCATCCATTGTCCTTACAGACTTCTAATGCTTTCATGTTTAAATGCACAGTGTGTGTATATGTCTGTATCTAATGCAAAATCAGGCGGTCCACTGATTCAGTTGACCTCCTTAATGCAACTATGATCGTGCCATGCATCCATTATGTATGCAAAAGATTCTTAATGCTACATAATACTTCTATATGCGTGCACAACCATCATCTGAATGCAGCATCCACATGATAATACAACCATCGTTCATCCATTTTACTAAATACATCCATATATATGCAATATGCAATATGTAGTGACTGAGCCGATCTAGTGCCTAAAGTGTGTGTATATATGCATCCACGAGCAACCACTAGCAAACACTTGCATCCATTTTGCATCCATCATACATAACATGTCTCAAACACATGTTTCAACCATAGGATTATCCTAACTAAAGGTCAAAGATACTAATGAGAGGACATACTAAAGATAAGATAAGATAAGCCAAGCGATAAAGGAGAAATTAAAAGACATACCCTCAAAAAGAAAAGGGTACAACGAACGCATCTTCTCTTCTGTCTCCCAAGTTGCGTTGCTCTCATCATCTCCCCATTGCACTTTAACCAGTCTGACCTCTCGATTCCTCAACTTTTTGATCTCCGACCCAAGAATGCATGTAGGAGCTCGTCTAATTGTTGCATCACGCTCTATTTCCACCTCTTTAAGCAAGCTCGGCTCTACCACCTCCGCGGTCTTGTGCAAACACTTCCTCAAATGTGATACATGGAATACGTCGTGTACTCCACTAAGTTTCTCAGGCAACTCCACCCTATATGCCATCTTCCCAATCCTGTTTTTTTTACAGGAAACGGCCCTACAAACCTTGGTGCTAATTTCCCCACGGACCCAAAGCGAACAACATTCTGTAACGGAGATACTTTGATAAAAACCATGTCCCCAATGTCAAACTCAAGATCTGTCCTCCTCTTATCAGCATACGATTTTTGCCTATCTTGTGCTGCTTTCATCCTCCTTCGAATCAACTCAATCTTCTCCGAGGTTTCCCTAACCATATCGGGCCCAAGTAGGATTTTATCGGTAGATTCCCACCAACATGTAGGCGAACGACAAGGCCTTCCATAAAGAGCTTCGAAAGGTGCCATGCCAATACTAGACTGAAAGCTATTATTATATGCGAATTCTACTAACGGAAGGTGCTCTTCCCATGTACCCCCAAAGTCTAGGATACAAAGCCTTAAAAGATCCTCTAGAATGCGATTCACCCTCTCGGTCTGGCCGTCTGTCTGAGGATGATATGCGGTGCTCAAACATAGCTGAGTCCCTACCACCTCTTGTAAACTCTTCCAAAATTCGCTAGTAAAGATGGGGTCACGGTCGCTTACTATACTAGAAGGAATACCGTGCAAACGAACTATCTCCTTAATGTATACAGAAGCCAACCATGGAGCAGTCCTCTTACTTTTCACGGGAATAAAATGGGCGCTTTTAGTAAGTCTATCTACTATAACCCAAATCCCCGTGTTACCCTTCCTTGATCTTGGTAATCCATCCACAAAATCCATTGAGATGCTTTCCCATTTCCATAGTGGAACTTCTAATGGGTGAAGCAACCCACCGGGTTTCTTTTGTTCTGCTTTAACTCGTTGGCACACCAAGCATCTAGCGACGTACTCGGCCACATCCTTTTTCATACCGGCCCAAAAGAAAACCCGCTTCATATCTTTGTACATCTTATCCCCGCCGGGATGAATGGTCATTTTTGAGCGATGAGCATCATCAAGAATGGCCTTCCTTAAGTCTTCATCTTGTGGTACACAAAGTCTATTATCCCTTCGTAACCAACCCTTATCGTCTAGGGTATACCTACGAAGATGGCTTGACGACTCCCCCCCTTTGAGCTTTTCTACTATCTCAACCAACCGTGGGTCGTCTCGCTGTGCCTCACCAACCCGTCCTAGAAGTATTGGTCTAACCTCCAAGGATGCTAACAGACCGGGTACTAAGTCAACTGAGGGTCTAAAGTCAAACATAGAGATGAATTCTAAGCTTTGTCGTTCAACAAACAACGGACTCAAGGACAACCTTTTCCTACTTAAGGTGTCTGCCACCACGTTACCCTTGCCCGGGGTATATGCTATTTCAAAATCGTAGGAGGCTAAGAATTCCATCCACCGTTGCTGCCTTAAATTCAAATCCTTCTGAGAGAATAAGTATTTTATTGATTTGTGGTCAGTGAACAGTTCGAATTTCTCACCAAGAAGATAGTGACGCCAAGACTTAAGCGCGAAAACAATTGCGGCTAGCTCTAAGTCATGCGTGGGGTAATTCTTTTCATGAACCCTCAACTGCCTTCCACCATAGGCTATTACTCTTCCCTCTTGCATGAGGACCGCGCCAAGTCCCGTCCCACAAGCATCAGTATAGATGGTAAACGGTTTATTCCCGTCTGGCAGCACTAAGACTGGGGCTGAAGTTAAGGCTCTCTTTAAACGTTGGAACGCATCATCGCAATCTTTGTCCCACGTAAAAACCAGGTTCTTCTTCGTTAACCGTGTTAATGGAGCTGATATTTTTGCGAAGTCTTTGATAAACTTCCTATAATAGCCAGCCAACCCCAAGAAACTTCTTACTTCGGTTGCATTTTTAGGGACCTTCCAATCTTGGATGGCCACCACCTTTGCGGGATCCACTGCTATCCCTTCTTTGGAAACCACGTGCCCTAAGAACCGTACTTCCTTCCTCCAGAAGTGACACTTAGAAAATTTTGCCTTAAGGTTATGCGCTCGAAGGGTTTCCAACACTTCCCTAAGATGTAGGGAGTGCTCTTCTTTATTCTTAGAAAAGACTAAGATGTCATCCACAAAGACTACCACGAATTTGTTAAGGTATTCCCTAAACACCCTACTCATCAAATCAACAAAATATGCAGGGGCGTTTGTCAAACCAAAGGGCATCACTAGCCATTCATAGAATCCGTCAGGAGTCCTAAAAGCAGTCTTATCTATACTATCCTCAGCCACTCTCAGTTGATGAAAGCCAGTGGCTAAGTCCAACTGCGAAAACACTGAGGCGCCAACTAACTGATCAAAGAGATCGTCAATCCTCGGCAGTGGGTGTCGGTTCTTTTTAGTAAGCTTGTTTAGTTCTCTATAGTCCATACAAAGTCTAAGAGACCCATCCGCCTTTGTGGCAAAAACTACTGGAGCACCCCACTCCGATATACTACGTCTTATGAACCCCTTCTCAAGCAACTCCTTTACTTTCTTATTGAGTTCCCTCCTTTCACGAGGAGCCATGTGGCGCACTGGCAAAGATACGGGTTTAGCATTATCCACAAGATAAATTCGAAAGTCTATCTCCCGGTTTGGAGGTAAGCCCTTCACCTCCTCAAACACATCCGGATATTCCCGGACCACTTCTACCGATCGCAGGTTCTCTACAGACGCGTCAAGCGATTCAAGATAACTTAGCATAACGGAATTTATGGGATTACAAAAGATGTCGAGAGCATTACCAAGGCGAGTCACAAGCCTAACTACTCTCCTTTCACAATCAAGAATGGCCCTATTTCTAGACAACCAATCCATTCCTAAAATTAGCCCATAGCCCGTGAAGCCCAATACATAAGCATCACATCTAAATTCAACGCTAAGTATAGAGATTTTCAAATCCAAACATATCATGGTCAAATGAGCCGAACCCCCAATTGGATTTGAAACGACCAAGGGATCCTCTACTAAACTGGTGTTCAAGTGCAGTGATTCAACTAATGATGCAGAGATAAACGAATGAGATGCGCCAGAATCGAATAAGGTACGGACAGGATGATCAAACAGAAAAACTAAGCTTTCAACAGAAATTGTTCTACCTCTTTCTTGCAGCGGTGGGGCCGCAATAGCCTGAACTTGCCCCCTTGCCTGCCCTGGTGCCATAAGAGCCTGCACCTGTCCTCCCGAGGTAGACCCTGCCCTCTGCCCCTTCTTTGGACAGTCCTTCACTAAATGTCCCGCATCTCCACAATGAAAACAACCAGTCTTCTTTTTCTTTCTACAATCTTTGCTGAGATGGCCAGGCGTCCCACAATTGAAGCATTTCTTCTTCCCTTTGCCATTATTGTTTTTACCACCCTTCTTATTTTGCTGTTGGGGTTTCTTCTGATCCCCTTTCTTTTCACCTGCCTTATCCTCATGCATAAGTGCCATTTCTACTAGCTTTTCAAAGGTGGCTCCCATAGGGATGTGGGTCATAGCCAACCCTTGCAACGGTTCATTCAAGCCTCTAACGAACCTCAAAGCTTTCTTCTCTGGCGTGTTCACCAACTCCAAGCCAAACCTTGCTAACTGATTAAATTTATTGACATATTCCTTTACTGATGAGCTCCCTTGCTTTAGTGCCAGGAATTTTTCCATATTTAAGTTCTCCTCTGCCCTTGAAAGAAACTTTGCCTCAAACCTTCGTCTGAAATCCGCCCATGAATCAACTGGACGTTCCCCGTTAGTGACCTCCCACCAAAACGAGGCCTCTCCCTTCATTAACCAAGAAGCTAAACGGACTTTCCTCCCATCTTCCACTTCAAAGATATCCAACAATTCCTCAGTCTCCTTAAGCCAATCTCTGGCCTCCACAAACGTCTCAGTCCCTTGAAAAGTTTTCCTCCCATAGCCTTGAATTCCTTGCACGTCTTTGCAAAAGTGTCAACACGAGGAGGAGGAGGAGGAATGGGTGCAACTAGGGGTGGAGGAGTATCCGCTGGGCCTGCAGTGGTGGCCCTAGCCTCCAAGTATCTCCTAAACCACCCTGGAATCGTCACACCTTCTGGGAGATTAAGATCTTCAGCCATGCTGAAACGAAAAAGGAAAGATTCAAAATGGAGAATTCGAAAGATAAAGATAAGGATGTGGCTATTTGGGATTATGTTTTTCATAAAACCTCTCTTTAAATAACATGTTTTTTTTTGAAAGCACTTCTTCCAAAAATACTTTAGAAAAAAATATTTTTCTAAAATTTTTTTTTATCTGTTCTGGTAACCTTATGCTCTGATACCACGTGTAACACCCCACGTCCATTAATGTCACTCACAAAGGGAATGCATTAACTTCCATGGAGGTTTTAAGTGAATATAGAACAGTAAATTTACAACAAGACAGATATAAAATAGTACTTGGAAATTCAAAAACTTTATTTCATTGTAGCAGAAGTCAAAACATGTTTGATTACATCATAACACCATATTCAATGTCAAGTACAATATCTATCTTGATAAAACAAGTACATAATCCCATTACATGAATAGCCATTAAAAAGAAAGATAACAAGCTAGACTTTACTTCAGCAGTCCAAGCTTTCCAGAAGATAAGCGATCCAACTAGACTCCACTAGAACTTGGCCCAACCTGCGGACCTGAAGGGAGAAAAAGGATGGAAAAGAGGGGGTCAGACATAAAGTCTGGTGAATATGATAATTCTACAATACTATTACCAAAATAACTGGACTAAGGCATAAGCTGGAAAACAAGAAAATATCTATGAAGAGTAGATTAAGGACATAGACAATCGCTAAAGGCAACGTTATAGGCGCTCCTAAATACTAAAGGATAAACACTATACTGCACCACACCAGTCCCCCTAAAGATTCATCCCACTTAGCTTCACTTAGAAACTTTCCCAATGGCTTTACGTACAACTAGCTGACTACATAGGTGTCGCCTGCCCCTATCTCCACTAGGTGTACCCTACTTCCCATTATTCGATCGGCTCCCTAACTCGTAGATACCCGTGCTGGCCCCACAGTGGGGTGTATCACTCCCCTAAAGTGGCAACCTGATACAACGGACATGCACGGCTTATACCTACACGATGCAACAACGTCTTACCTACCAGCCTGGGTCCACACACACATATGAAACCCGTTGGACTTGCGTTGCAACCGCTCCCTGTTTTGGCCTCTTATAGTCAAACCCAGTATGCGTGTCCCGTCCTCGACTTGGGTCGAGCCCACAAAGATACGTTTTGGGATACTGGTTGAAATGGGCCCCCACTATTTACCACAAGCATTCCACCTAAGCTTGTCCCCATTAGTCCATCCCACCTAACCCACTTAGTCATGTTCATTTACATGTGTGTTTGGTTAAGTCTAATCGTATTTCAAATGCCTCTAAAGGCAACCACCAGATTCCTCATGCCACCCAAGGCACCTACTTAACCCCCATGTCCCACCTTACATGATTATCTGGTTAAGTATTTCTTAGTTCATTAAGGCCATAACCTCATAAAGACCTCTCACATTAGACTGGCATTTATGGCAGCTGGATTTGCCGGGCGGGTCCGGGCAGTCTTACACCATAAAAGAGTCTAACCTCATGTCTTTACAACTGTTATGCTTTAGTTTGGGCCTAGGACCTCTCACATTGGGCCGACATTTGTGACTACTGGATTTGCCGGGCGGGTCCGGGCAGGTTTACATCACAAACGGGTCCAACCTCGTGTCCTAAGCATTGATTATTAATAATAATCCACTTTCCCCCAATTTTAATAATTCCCTACTTGAATTATTAATTACTTCCAATTTTTAACAATGTCCATAATTGCCTCAATTATGGACATCCATTCATGGTATGCAAAATCTTACAAAATTGCACCCAATTTATTAATTCCTAATATTACCCCTACCCCACGTTTGAACGTTTATTCGCAAAATATATGTTAGACTCGAATAGCCTAACTCATAGCATAAAAGAGATTATCATAATAACAACATGTATATGTGACCAAATGAATCATAATAAGGGGTGAAACTTGCATATGTCCAACTTGCATAGATTATACATGTCATGGACCTAAAGGTGTCAACTTGTTCAAAATTCACCTAATATAATCTCAATCAATTTTCATAAACTTACATATGAACATGTGTGAATCAACATCATCTAATTTTTTAACAACATGGTTTTATATGGGTACACCTAACTCAATAGGCAAATTCCCATAATCAAGTTTTATTTAATTATAGTTTCAAGTTTATGGGTACACCTAACCTAATAGGCAAATTCCCATAAACAAGATCCATTTAAATTAAGAAAAAAAAACATAACTTTAAGCATGATCCAACAGCATGATTTTTCAACATAATATAGCATGATTTATAACATGGCATAGTATGATAGTATAACATAGCTTGACATGATTCTCAACATAGCACGACATAGCATAAGAGAATTTACAACATAGCATGACATAGCATATATAATTTACATCATACGACAACATAATAACATAATAAGAGATCCACAATATATAGAATTTACAATTACAAATCACATCACTTTCTTGTGATCCATTCATAACTGAGTCAAATTAGTTTGTAATAGTCTTGTGAGAATCATCATACTCACCAACAAAAGAAAAGAATTAGAGAAAGAGAGATCTTTTGATTTGATTTGTGTAGATTTAGTTGTAGATGATTAGGCTTCCTCTTCTTAGTTTGTGACGGCTACGCTGAACTCCATGGCAGCAGCATGACGGTAGCTTCTCTAATTTTACAAGTGATTTAGGTTTAGGGTCTACCCACTTATTTATAGATTTTAGAATGCATTTAGGCCATTAGATTTAACCTAGAAATAACCGCAGCCGTTCAGACAAGATGGGGTTTATCTTGTTGACTCAGCAATGAGTCAGAAGTGACTCAGCAAACACTCAGCAATATATATATATATATATATATATATATATATATTCTACAATGTACACATTAGATACATCCCCCCCTTTTACACACTTATTATTGTTTTTATATACATATTAGATACATCCCCTCTCTTACACACTTATTAATATTTTTATATTCATATTAGATACATCCCCTCTCTTACATACTTATTAATATTTTTATATTCATAATAGATACATCCCCTCTCTTACATACTTATTAATATTTTAGCAACTTTAGTGTTAATAGAAAATTCGGGGTGTTACAGAACACTTAACCAACTTAACACAGTTAAGCTGGAATGGGAGGGTTAAGTCCATAGGAACACTTAACCAACTTAACACAGTTAAGCTAGAATGGGAGGGCTAAGTCCATAGAGACACTTAACCAAACTCAAGGTAGCAAAACGAGACTTGTAGGAATTAAGTAAAGTTAATACACTTAGCCAAATTAATATGTTAACTAGACTAGAGGTTGGGGTTAAGTAAAATCTAATACACTTAGCCAATTTGATATGTTAGCTGGGCTAGACCGTAAGGTAAAGTAAACCTGAACACTTAACCATCAGATTGTGATAAAAGAATAGGGTTAAGTCTAAACATGAAGGGATAATACTTAACCATTAATAACATGTTAGTTAAGACAGACGGGCAAGATTAAGTTAAAAAGGAACACTTAACCAATACAGGGTGAATGGGTAGGGGTAAGTAATAAGAAATACTTAACCAATATAATTTGGTTTGTGGTGGGGTTAAGTCAACATGAATTACTGATAACACTTAACCAGTATAACAAGATGAATGAAGAGGGTTAAGTTGGCTTGAATTGACTAATGACACTTAACCAATCCAAATTGACGGGAAAAGGAACTAAGTAGTAAACCTCAGTTAAGAAAACAACGATTATGGAAACTAAGTGGTAAATCTTAGTTAGTAAAACTAAGTAGTAATTCTAAGTATAACACGGGAAGGAGCGAACGTCCGTCTGATTAAAAAGAAGGCTCCAACGGATTGGGTTACGAAGCCCGAGGCTTCGAGGGGACATGAGGGTACTCCTGGTATCCCTCTGTGAGGTTGCAGATGATCCTCCTGGGCTCACAGAGGTTAAGGTCTGCGTAGAAGAACCAGGGGTATGCCTTGGTTGCAATATATGGCAACCTAAAGACTAGGATGGACCGGCGTGATTCGGCGAGCAAACGGTAGCCCTGTGATAGCAAGTCGTTGTCTACCATCCATCTTGAGTCAATCGAGATACGTGAAGCGGAAAGACGGAGAACTCCAAAAGACCATATACTTGCTATCTAGTTATGGGTGAGGATGGCCATAGGATAGTGGGGCACCGGGGGCCGGCGTATAGTTCTCATTTTACAAGGTGTGCCTTTCATTAGTTGAGGGAGGGGTCAAGTGGGACCATAACCACTGAAATAAAAACATACCTTAGCATCTCCATCGGCAGATATCTGAAGGCTCCCGACCGAGTTCTGTATTCCTTGATTTGCCCTGACACAGGACTCAGGTCGCACATTACGGGACATGTGCATCTAGACAAGCGACAACAATTCGCGATACATGCGTGGGGAAGTATAGGAACATATACCACTCTAGGTAGTGTGTCCTAGACTTGGGGGCATCGTTCGACAGGTAGCATAATTCCTAGTTGAACTATGTGGCATAAATCCTGAATCTGAGAAGCATTTTAGCAGACAGCGTAAACTCTAGTTGAATCTAGAAGGCACTTGGTAGAAAAACCCTAGATTAAATCTAGGTAACAAATAAATAAATGGATGCCTGAAGGCGATGGAAAATACAGGGATTGGGATCATGTTAACATTACTAGTTGGGACATTAGATAGCTGGTGCAGAGATATAGAAACCAGTATAATAAGGAAATAGCGAAGCGGCGAAAGTATTAGAGCGTATCCAGTTTATCTTATTTTAGCATATCTTGTGACTACCTTATCTAATCTTGTTGACCCTATCGTCATGGTGTAATCTTGTATTCAGTTAATTCATATCGTTTTGTTTTTCCATGTTCACATACTAGAAGTTACTGAACTTACTCAAGCTTTATGTATGACTCCGTTTTTTTTTTCATCTTCTTTTCTTCTGTTTCCCCCCAGGTAGTAAAGGAGGGAATAGTTTAGCTCAGGTTAAGTTGGACTGCCACTCTTTCCCAGCTTGAAGATTTGTCGAAGTTTGCTTGGATTCTCTTTTCAGATGCTATGGTTGGCTCTTGCTAAAATTAGGGAATATAAATGTATTTTTATGCTTCTTTATTTTGAAAGACAGATGATACTCTGATATTGTAAAGAAATCGTTGTACAAACTATTTTATCAATAAAGCAAAGTTTTATTTTCCGCTGTTTAATTTCTGTCTGTCTTGTAATTTATCTGCATCTTTTACCCTAAATGCCCCCACAGAACTTAGTGCATTCCCTTTGTGAGTGACAATAACGGGCGTGGGGTGTTACAAAAACAGTTATTAATATTTATTTTAAAGTTTGGTAAATCAAGGGACCACACCGTATAACATGGAATGGGTTTCCTCCCAAGAATACCAGTGCATAAAACAACAACGCAATGCTAAATAAAGAAAAATGAAGCTATTATAAGACCCAGGTCCCATCACATAATGCAACACAAGCTGGAGGATAGGGTTTTACCTTATAATAGCCAAAGAATGCTTGATACGCTAAATTTCATCTTTATTACTATAGGTGTATAGTGTCAAAACAATTTCAATCATAAGTATCAATCATAGACGGCATGGATACCATATATTATGTCGCCAATACTAGGATCTACAATCAAAACCGCAACGTCACGTATTGGAAGTTGGATTTCCATCTCCGAACCGAGGCCAGGGATCATCCTCTACCGATTCGAGACAATCCAGCCTACCATGTCTCACGCAAGCGCGCAGACAAGCCTTGGATCGTCAGGGCCGGTCCACCGATGTGGATTATTGTGCCTGAACACTACGTTTCCCCTCCCTTTGGGGCGTAAATGAGCCAAATGACTCCATCGACTTCACACAGTCATCGATATATCCGACGCGCCTAACAACAGCAACAACCACACAGGTGAAAATAATATAAATGTCATGGCTAGTAGGTCACTGACACCACCCTAGCTAGAAAGAAACGCATGTCCTCCCTGAGGTCCTCTCCCATTTCTGGTTCATAACCGGGGTGTGAGGCTCGTGAATCCACACTACACAAAGCTATACCACACAGGCGGTGCTTTGATCATCAATCACAAGACTTTGTTTTTCAACATAAGCCTTGATCAATTGCCACTTAGGCATGCCACACAGGCAATTCACTCCATGCGATTGATATCCATCAATATATAACCCCTGAGCTCGTACGTCTCAGAGAAGGGTGTTAAGCAAGAGAATAAATTCTCCGCCGCCAAACATATATATATATATATATATATATATATATTTAATAGAAATCAATCACACAGAATAAAATCCAATGTCAGACACACGGTCCATTTACAAGTTCATTCTGGATCTGAACAAAACCTGAGGCACCTTGTACCTTGCATATCCATCGATCTCCAAGTACGTCTGGACGATCACCAACTGATTCCCTCCTCTTGGGTGTAGAGCCCAATCAAGATCATCAGTAATCACCCAAAGGATGTGAAGACCTCCGGTCTTCGACCATCATCTTCATCCTCGACACCACGTCGAATCAGTTATTCAGAATGAGATAAACCCGGTCTTTCTGAATAACTCACGTATATAATAAACAAGTGTTACACAAACACAACACATGCCTCATTCCAATTCAGAATATTCTTTTATTCAAATATTCTTATTCTTTGGGAAAGGTTCCCATTAATTTTATCAAAGATAAATTCTTTAAATTTATTCTTTAATCTTCTTTTGAATATCAATTCAAACTAGTCGGGATTAGCGAACCACACCGAAGTAATCATTTATTTTATTTCCCAATCCCAACCTATTCATCCCATGAAGTAAAACTGGTCATACTTCATATCTAACACCACGGTGTTATCGGTAAATTCAATTACCATTTAACGTTCAAATCTAATTAAAGATTTAACTATCGCCCGGAGCAAAACTGGTGACACTCCACAGAAATGCCAATTTGGCAGTGCTCATGGCCGTATCAAAATCAATTTGATACGGTTTTAAGCCGTATCAAAATCATAAATTGATATGGCTTAAAACCGTATCAAATTACCGATTCGATATGGTTTTAAGCCGTATCAATTTATGATTTTGATATGGCTTAAAACCATATCATTTATGTATTTGATACGATTTAAAACCGTATCAAATTTCTCAATTGATACGGCGTAAAACTGTATCAAGTTTGCATGCTGGCACTATCAACTACATAAAACGATACGGTTTTAAGCCGTATCATTTTTTTTATAAAAAAAACATTATTCAACTAGAATATGAATGATCAATAACACGAACAAAAAGCTGACCAGACCTAGCAATATGAATAAAACAGCAATTTTGAAGCATTTTGCCTTTTACATTGATGTTTTAAACAAAACAATACATGTGCATAACAACTCAAATATTCAAATACATAAAACAATATTGTCCAATTTTCTGTCATGTCCCCTTCTCCCCCAGCAACTGAACATGTCCAATTTTCTATCCAAACAAATGACACTAATAACGTTAGGTGATTGAAAGTAGCATTTTATATCTAACTGACTAGTGTACCCAAAAAAATGACACTAATCTTCATAATTTTCAACAAAAATGAATGAACAAGTTGCAAACTCAGTTTGCGTGCAACTTAGTTACAAACTTAGTTTGCGCGGCAAACTGAGTTGCAAACTGAGTTGCAAACTCAGTTTGCGTGCAACTGAATTGCAAACTCAGTTTGCGTGCAATTGAGTTGGCAACTCAGTTAAAAATACTTAAATTTTGCGTGCAACTGAGTTGCAAACCCAGTTTGCGCGCAACTGAGTTGCAAACTCAGTTTGCACAAAACTGAGTTTGCCACGCAAAACTGAGTCCGGACTGAGTTTGCGAACTTGGTTCGAAACTAAGTTTGCAAACTCGGCTCGAAACAAGTTTGCTACAAACTAAGTTCCGGAACGAGTTCGCAAACTCAATTCCGGACTGAGTTTGCGAACTCGTTCCAGAACCGAGTTTGCAACAAACTCAGTTTCAAACTGAGTTCGCAAACTCAATCCGGAACAGAGTTTCTAGAACTGAGTTTGCAAACTCAGTTTCGAACTGGGTTTGCAAACTCAGTTCGAAACTGAGTTTGCAACAAACTCAGTTTCTAACTGAGTTCAAACTCGAACTGAGTTCGCGAACTTAGTTCCAGACTGAGTTCGCGAACTCAGTTCCGGACCGAGTTTGTTGAGAACTCAGTTCCAGACTGAGTTTGTTGCAAATTCAGTTTCGAACTGAGTTCGCAAACTCAGTTCGAGTTTGAACTCAGATAGAAATAAGCGGGAGATATAAAAACAAGAAATTAAATAACTAGAAGGGCATCTATATTTAAGAAAATTAGGAAACATAAACTTAGATAGTATGGACACATAGCTAAAAAAACAAAAATGCACCAGTGAAGATAAATATACATTAAATGAAAAAACCAAAAGAAAAAAAATCTAAATTAACATTGGAAGAAAGTATTGAAAAGATCTTAAAACTTTAAATTTAACCAATGATATATATGATTCAAGATAGAAAACAATGAAAATTAAGAATTCATGTATTCTATACCAATATTTGGAATTAAGGCAAGGATGATGATGATTATAAAGGAAATTCTAAGCTGTGTGATGTAAAACAGAATATACTATTGGATATGTTATATGTCTTACTGGTTAATAGTGATATATGCAGCCAAATGTTTGGAAATTGCATATATCTGTCCAGTTGCATGGCGAAAGTAATTGTTCCTTCTTCTCCGAATTTCCAAAATTCAGGCTCGTGGTATTTTGCATTCCTAGTTAACATGGAAAAAAATTTGTTAGTTGAAGTACCACTATTATAGAAATTGAGAGAAAATGAATAATCAGTTCATATTTCAAATTCAAAAAATAATTTGTTGTTACTAGCAAGTGAATATCAGTAATAAACTTTTGATTGTTTTGGACCACTTTATATAGAACTGTCTACATACTAGCTTTGTTTATACCCTAGTCAAAAAGCACATTATTTTCTGTCAACCAGATGACATTAAACATATGGTATTTGATTTTCAAGTATGCATATTTTTTTTCAACTTACATTGATGCAATTTGAAATCATGCCGACTAACCTCAAATTAAATTACACAGAATGTAACTAATTGTTATGAATTTATAAATTGTTCCAAAATATGAAGAAAAAAGAAAGAATGAAATACCTATGGCTAATAAAAAATCTTATAACAATCCCGTTTTCCTTCTCCAACTACTTTAGTTTTTCTCCCAAGTAAACAAAAAATATATATGTCATTTAATCTTAATAAGTAACAATATAATATGATTTAACAAATTTATAAAAATAAGAAGTAAACCTTGAGGCATCCATGTATCCCTTAGTGAATCACGCCACTTCATGCTAGTGAATGCCGTATTTATACCAACAACAACAAATGCCTTCTTTTTTCGAGGCACTTTCGCAGTTAGCTGTGAACTCGCTTTTTCCTTAATCTCAGTAAATTCCTTTTGTAGTGAAGTTATATCATCCAAACCACTGAAAACAGTAAATCAACATAAGATTAAAAAAGGAGAATCGATTGTGACGTTAATATATAAAATTGGATAAACTGATCAAAATTCTTTTACATACTGAAGTACTATAGAGTTTTGTCCATCCTCATTTCATTTGCATCCTTGTATTGGTCATGCTTCTGGTAAAGGATTGAAGCATATTAATGCATGGTAAATAAATAGAGTAGCATGAATCATTGTTAGGAAACAAGAATTCACCTGTTATGCCACAAAAGAGGCTAATATATTATATCATATAATAATATATACCATGATTTTTGATAAATCTTATAAAGGGATTCAAATAATTTTTCTGTGCATTTATCATATTCGTTAGGAAACATGATTTTTGGAGACCAAAAACAGTTAGCTATATATGGTACCATTAACAAACGAAAAAGTTGATAACAAAAATAAATATGTTTGGCATAAAAAAAGGAAGAGGGTATGATGATTTAGTTATAGTGGAAAAAAAACATTGTGAATTTCTAACCTGAACATTTGACAATTTCTAACATGAACACTTAGACCTCAGGAAAGGAAAAAAACATTGTGAAGATGATTTAGTTATAGCGGAAAATGTCTTGCGCTAACCTTAAAAATTGACGATCGTACACTAAATTAAGGTGGTGAGAAGATATATAACATGCACTTGAGTTTATTCTCAAGATGCATATGAAGTTATAGGCACCTGCTATCATCTCTTTGGGGTTGGATCATTAAATTTCAATTCAAAATCCAAAAAATATGTGTAGTATGTGTTTGTGTATATATGTATGTAAATGTATGTACTTAACATAACTGAGTTTGATTCTCCTAGGCATGTATTGGCCAAGGGAAAAATTGAAAACTTTTGGCATTCTATGCTATTTTCAATCCCACTATGCTGCCCATGTATGAATTATAACAGAATTATCAAAAGCTCTTAGTTCAGCTAAATGATCCTCTAAACGGTGGATAATAATATCATAGCGAATCAGCTACATCATTAAGACAATAAGTATGTTCAAAATTTGAATACAATAAAGTTAGAGATGAGCATTTATTAGTTCAAACTGAATAAACAATAATTGCAGTCAACAGATGCATGGTCATAAAAGTAGAGAAACATGGCATACAATTTGGACAGTTAATGTCAAAGTTCATAATAGCTGGAAGTTGCAAGTTCACTTATGGTCGATTTTCCAAAGCAGAAACTACAAATGGTTGGACTTTCCAATTTTTTAACATGTAACACGACGAAAATATATTTTGACAACGGTCACTACTGGTTTTCTTACTCTCACTTTATTTACCATATTGAATATTGGTGCTGTTGTTCCATAAAATGCAAGAAAAAGATATATGCAATAGGTTTTCTAAATTAACAAACAGAGATACAAGGATTAGACAGAGTCATCATCGATTCCTTTCTTGCTTGATGTGGCTATGTGCAAAAATCTTACACTATGGGAACCACTGTCATTAAATAGCAGTGAAGTTGTAAATAAGGTACTGAATATAGACCGTTTTGGAAACCACTATCTTCATGCGGAATCAAGGTAAATAATGAATCCAGTGATCATATCTTCACAATCTATAGTTGTGTTGTAGAGTGCATATTGAGTAATCCAAAATCATCAAGATCCAAAATGCATAATATGATTATAAGTATAAATATAAACATGCATTCATATACACAGAGATATATATGTGTTGAATATATAACCAACTCAAATAACGATAATAAAATAATGCAAAAATTAAAAATTGCCATTTAAAAAATACATTTTTATAGGCAATTCAAAAATAAATAAACATTGAAAAAAATTAATTAAATTATTAAAAAAAAAGTCCCTTTTGAAAATTATTATTCAAAAGTTACTTAGCAAATACTTTTAATAGAAAAAGAAAAATGAGGGAGAACATTAAGAAAAAAAATCTATAAAACAAGTTAGTTGAAAGGAAGTCCACATAAATAACTAATTCAATCCATAGAAATAGGAAATTTTAACAAAATGTTTCCTAAAAAAGTTGGTTTCAACATAGGTAATGTCAATTAAACTGTCATTTCTTTCTATTATTATTTCTCACCCCTCTTACATCCGTGTATATAATTTAATCTCTTTCATCCTTCCACATACCTTCCCTTATAAAGGCACATTCTGAAATGTGTGGAAGTGGTAGTGATGAAAATGACAGTTTATGTATTTTTAGAACACTAGAATTACAAAAATAATGCACGCTGAAAGGAAATCAGAATGTAATGAAGTGCAGTGATTTTGAAAGTTACTACCAAGCATATTAAGAAAGTTCCTTTGTATGACAAATCCCCCACACAGACATTCTAAGGTCAGCATGTAAGCACATGTAAATAGTTTGGCAAATATATTAATTGGTTATGAGATGTTAGCCGCTTTTTCAAACAGAGTAAACAACGGAACTGTAGTACTCTGCTCAAAAGCATCCAATCTAGAAAAATCTATAAAAACAATGATACCATAGCCTATTAGTTAAGACTGATATTTCCATATAGTTGCACTTAACCTACTGAAGAATTTGGCCTATCTACAGCTTTGCTTTTTTATTTAGAAGCAAGATATAATAAATCAGTAACCTCAAAAGAAAAGATCTCTACATGTGGCGAAAGCAAAACTATAACTTTGCTTTGGCATATATGATATTAACTGTAGGGGGTTCCATAAAAAAGAACAGAATGACTTAACTGTAGGGGGTTACATCTATACCGATGCAACATCATCATATATTATTTGAACTGTTGTGGTACATATAATACTGTACTCAACTGGAGGAGAAAATATTTACTATAAACAAACTACGATATTCATCTTTGAATATCTCGGCAAATAATAGAAGTAGCTATTGAAATGTTAGTGTCAAGTAGTTTAGAGAATCCTATTAAATCAATACCAAATAGTAAAACAAAACATTCAGCTGTGATTAATATATGGAAAAAGAGGCAAAATACCAATTTAGAAACCGTATGCGCTAATTGAATACATGCCCTAATTAAGTGGTTAAATCCAATAAATTAAATACTTTGATCAATATATAGGTTTAATTCTTCAACAGACATAACTAAATAACATGGGTCACTATCTATGTATCTATTCAAATACTATTCATATTTACTATGAATGAGAATTCATGCGACATGCATGATAGTATTTTAGTGGAATCATGTCAGAATTGGTGTCAATGAATATAAACTTGTATTTGCATTTGTGATTTTCTAAACATCCAACAAAATAAACTCACTATTTTACATAAGCAAAATAGCATATATATTGCAAGAACGGTTATATTTGATTTATAGAAGGAAAATGATTATTTTTTATCCTTGTTTTTTTCAATGAGGAAACCCTCAGTGTCAAGGACACAGTTTTCAGTCATTTGATCCATTGTGAGGAATTCTAGCTCTGTCTACTCAGTTGAAAACAAAATCTGCTAATCATCTTGAAATAATTTCGACAAAAAAATACTATATTATATCATATAGAGAAATCTGAAAACCAAAAATTGACCAAAAAAAAATTACAACAGTATATCATACTGCAGCAGTTGACAAAAAAATTGCTTAGGCTAATCTTTTTCCTGAGTTTAAATGATATTTGATAGGTACTTCGTAATTTCGTTGATTTTTGGTAGCTTATTTTCATAACTTTTTGGCGGATTAAAGCTTTATACAGCTTATTACCAAATATTTAGGTGTTGGCTTTCGAAACTGCTTCTGCCAAAAATAAAAAAGCCTAAGATGCTTTCTAAAAAAATTCTGATATGAAACAGATACTTACTGGAAGTTCTAGCTATTGAAGAAAAAGTTTCACCAACATTCAATAAGCTGTTAAAAGAACAACATGCTTCATCCAAATTGCTGCACAAATCATACAACACTTTTACGGAAATCCAACCAAACAAAGTCACTATTTGACATAAGTAAAACAACATACCATAAGTAAAACAACATACCACGATTTAGGCTTCGAAGAAATCCAAGATTTCAATAAGTCAACGAACTCCGAGAACCTCTTGTCATGTGGTTCCATTGACAAAAGGCTCTCCTGACACTACTCATTCTTCGATTTTCATTTGATAGTATTCCTTAACAATATATCTGTTGCTATATGAACTCTTTATTTCCCAATTAAATGATATATAACACCTTCAAAATGATAAAATAACTCAACTTAGAATAATTTCACTGTAGGAGCTAGCAAAAATAAAATTGATTGATTAAACGTACCAGAGAAGCTTAGCACAAACTGAACTTCGATGGCTATCGGTTGAACCTAGGGATTTGGATTTCAAAACTTAACAAGGTGTCCTAATTCGATTCATTGCGCACTTTACAAATCATGTATCGACTTCTAGTGGGATAAAATACAAAAACAACTAAACGAATTGTGAACGAAATGTTGAAATCCGAACGAGGCGACTCTAGGGCAGCTTTGAGCTTCGATTTAATTGTGGATGAGAAATAAGATCTCGCTTTTTGCAATTTTGTACATAACCATGAATCGAAGAATTGAAATTTTAGGGATTCGCCATTTTTTTTGGAATTTCTTTTTGTTTCGGCCGAAATGGAAAAGTGGAGAGGGAGAAACCATGATAAGGAACGGGAAAATTTGATACGGGTCTAAGCATAATCAAAATGAACTGATCCGATCCCTTCAAGATCTACGGTGAGGTTTTAAGTTTTGCCGGTGGTGTGGATTGCAAAAGAAAATTTGATACGGGTTATCAAATTTGGTACGGTTATGAGCCCTATCAAATTTGATACGGCTTAAAGCCGTATCAAATATCCGCATCCTGATGTGTCTAATTGGCTGTTTTGGTGTAGTGTGATACTCCATTCTCGATCATTTCAATCTAATTAAAGATTCATTAAAACTCCACTTAGTTTTAATCTTCCCAATAATCACAATCAATGATTATTTAACTTGGGAAATCACCTCCTATCTTTAACTGGGTTAAAGAACCAGTGTCATTTAAAACACGGTTCACGATAAACCCCAAAATCACATTCAATTCCAATTAAATACCATTTAATTGGTATACTCCATTAAATCTAAATAAAAAGATTTACTATTTTTCTCAACTGGGTTTAAGAACAGTGTTAATGAAGATACCATTCACGACAAACCCAAATCACATTTGATATTAAATACAAGGCTCTGAATAGAAAATATATCGGCTTATATTCAATATCAAATTCTACGACCAACAAATATCGTATCGGAAATAACGATATAAATATATCTTTCAAATTTCCATACTAATATTTGTATAATCACGAAATCCAACATCGAAATATTCTAAAGACAATTTCGATTCACATCCCTTCCAATTCAATTATTGGAAATTCTGGTTATTTTCAAAACCATTTCAAATCCACTTTATTTATTTTAAAATAAATGGATTTTAGTTCTAGTTCAAAACCAGTTCATTTCGATAAAGATCTATTTTTATCTTTTCAAATTTGGAATTTTTCATCCCAATTCTTCACAAATCATTTCTTATGATTTTACACAAATTATTGATATTTTTAATAATTTTATCAAGGCCTGTACAGTCGATTTCCTTCAACGGCCATCGAACTGCACTTACAACGACCTTTTCCAAATTTGATTTGGACATAGTTTCAAATCCAACTGTTAGATTTCACATCACTAACACTCGTTAGAAAGCTCTTTTCGATACGAACCCAACGGTTCCAGTTTTGGGAGAATCCGACGGACGGATCTCCCGCAACATCAATTCAAAGTCAATGGTCGAAATTCGCGAACTGCCGCAACGCGACACGTTCTATTCAGGCCATTATATATATATATATATATATATATATATATATATATATGTATGTATGTATGTATGTATGTATGTATGTATGTATATATATTTCGTCGATTTCCTTTCAAAACGAATTTTATAAATCGTTTTAAATTCGTTTTCAAAACGATTTCAACTTCATATTCAATTTCTAATCAAAATTGAATATTCCATATCGTTAATCTATAAATGATAATATTTTCAAAACATTATATTTTGAAATCACTTCCTTTTCTGTATTCATTATAAAAACGAATATAATCGATATAAATATCGTTCGCATCAAAATGGTGTCAATCTAACCAACACGACTATATATTTCAATAACTTCGTTATTCTATTCAACAAATGAATATTTTCTTTAACACATGAATTTTTGTTTTTCTATTCAACACATGAATTTATACTTCTATTCAACACATGAATATATATTTCTATTCAACATATGAATATATATTTCTATTCAACACATGAATTTATATTTCTATTCAACACATGAATTTATATTTCTGTAATAACCCGGAAATTCTGAGCCAGTTTAAAAATTTTATTTTGGCAATTTTAGCGAATTTTGAATATTTAAAATAGATTATTTTAAATCATATTGACGAGAAATTTATTTTGAATATAATTCGAACGTATATATTATATACGTCTTCGTTAGAATATAAATAATTATACAAAATTATAAATAGAATTGAAAATGGCGCGGTAGTTCGATAATTCGATTTCAAACTTCAATTGAATGTACCGGGTGCAAAACAATCCGGATTTTAGTGAAACCAAAAACATTAGGATCTATTTGATGATATCTTTCCAACGAATCCAAAAAATCGAAATTTCATAGCGGAAATCAAAAGATATGTCCAGTTGAAAATTCTGAATAGTCGCTATGGAATTCAGGCCCTTAAAAATGGGATTTTGCAAACGACCTCGGATTTCGACGAAACCACTTTTGCTGGATCCACAGTGTCAACTTATTGCTAGATTCCAAATTTCATAATTTTTCGAATCAATATGTGAGCATGGCAAAGGAAAACGCATTTAACCAGTTTCAGTTGATTTTAATCGACTGGAAAATGACCATTTTTCAAACGGTCTCGGAATTCGACGAAACTAGTTTTGTTAGGACCGTATCGTCAATACGAAGCTAGAAAATATTTTTCTGGAATTTTTAAAGTTAGTATGTGACCCCGGTAATTTGAAATGTACGTTTAAAATTCAATATAATGATTTAAATGTAAATTCAGTGGAAACTGATCGAAACGACCAAATCAGCCTACGATACATATCCCATTGTGTTCGGAATGGGTGTAATACGCTATGGACGACAGGCGGTGGGCCTCGTTTAGAGGTCGTTTGTGAAAGTCAACTTTTTGCAATTAAAATAATTAAATAATATATTTTCCATTTAAACCCCTCCCTCCTTTCTCCTTTTCCTCCCCGATTCTTCTCAGAAAAAAAAGAAAAAGAAACCTAATCTAACGCGCCGCCGCCATGATCGGGGCCTGGCCATCCAAGGCCGCCGCCCCCCTGCGCCGTTCTCCTCCCCTATTCTTCCTCCTCGCTCTGTCCTCCTCTAATCCGACCTCGCGACAGCCCCCCCCTCGTTTCAGAATCGCGACAACACCCCCCCCCCCCCCGTTTCGAGGCCCGCCACCACCCAGAAGAGCCGCCGCCCACCCACCGACGCTCCCCTGCCTGCCAAGATCGCGACGCCCGAATCGAAGAAGGCCGAAGCCCTTCACCGTCGTCGCTTGGATGGCCAGCACCACCGTGAGTTTCTGGCGATCCTCCCCGACGCCAGCGAACGCCCCCCCCCCCCCCAGTCGCGAATCGAAGACGCAGCACCCCAATCCAGGAAATTAACGGAGAAAGGTAATTTTTCTTCTTTAATTTAAAATCTGAAATTTATTTATTATAAAATCTGAAATTTATTTGATTCAAAGTGTTTGAGTGCAAAGATTGGATTTTTATAATGAGAAAGACGAGATTTTTAATTATAAAAAGATTTGATTTTTGTGTGTAGAAAGATTTATTTTCACGTATAGAAAGGTTTGATTTTTAATGATATGAGAAAAATATTTTTATGAAGAATTAAAAATATGATTTTTATATTTTTAAAGTATTAAAAATATAGTCTTTACTATATAGATGGTATAAAAATATGATTTTTGTTTGTGTAGAGAATTAAAAATATAATTTTTACATGATAGAAATATTAAAAATATCATCTTTATATGAGTAGCAAAATAAAGATGTGATTTTTATAATGATATTTTTAAAAAGGCGAAATTCTATATTTTTGAAAAGGCGAAATCTTTATATGAAGAATAGCGGGATAAAAATAGAATTTTTTATCTATATAACATCGTTATAAAAATAGGATTTTTATCTATTTGGTTGCAAGGAAAAAAATCGATTTTTATATATTGAATAACAAGGTAAAAATTTGATTTTTTATATATTGAATAACGAAGTAAAAATTCGATTTTTATATATGTAGTGGCTACGGGCAACGAAAGCGACAAAAGGCAAGAACGATGAAGATTTCTACAATAGAAGAGTCAAGATGATTGGATAGCTGTCTGTGAGAATTTCTCACCTTTCAATTTCTTTTCTAGTTATATATATATACTAGGATGCAGACGGTGCTTAGTAGCACCCGACACAATCGTCCACAGACCATGGACTTGTTTGTTTGGTTGCATAAATTAATTAGATGATTTGATTTGAATTTGGTTGTTTGGTAAATTTGATTGATATGTGAATGGCGTGGGCCTTCACTAGACCGGGGATAAGGCTAGGCCTTGTCCCGTTTTTAGTATCGTGCCGTTATGCCGCCGAAATTTTCTAAAATATGTTAGAAAAATAAAAATATCATTTTTATTGTATAAATGAACTGAATAAAAATTCATGGGTTGAAATAAAATGTTTTATCGTTAAAAATATAATTTTTAACGTGAATGTGAATAAATAAATATTCATTTACAAACCGGACGGTTTGTTTATGTACACCTATTTGAAGGACATTGATTGGGACGATAAATTTTACACATCGCCCAACTGCACAACTAAAATCTGTGTTTGATTGTTTGAAACCCCACACGGGTGTTGGGATGAAATTTGAAGTTCACTCATCCTGATTGATTAAATATGTCGATCGATTGATTGACAGGCTGTTATAAGCGTTAGATATTTATATTTGATGCTTATACAGTGTAGTGCACTTTGGTTGATGGTTGATTATTTTCAATGCTGTTATATACATGTGATGTATGAAAATCCATATAATTAACATTATATGGTGATTGATTGGGCCTCATTCCAATTTAGAAAATAAAGAATGTTATAAAATAAAGGTTCATGTGTTGACTGTACTCATCCGTTGAGATTAGTCATGTGCTGAACGAAATATTTTAATAATAAAATTTACATCTTTATCATTGTAAAATAAAGGTTCACGTGTTGACTGTACTCATCCGTTGAGATTAGTCATGTGTTGAACGAAATTTTTAATAATAAAATTTACATCTTTATCAATATAAAATAAAGGTTCATGTGTTGACTGTACTCATCCGTTGAGATTAGTCATGTGTTAAACGAAATATTTTGATAATAACAAATATTTTGATAATAGGAAATATTTGAAATAGAATATTAGAACATAGAAATACATGAAGCCGTGTTGATTAGATTGACGCCATTTTGACGTGAACGATATTTATATCGATTTTACTCATTTACAAATGAATATTGAAAAGTGATTTCGTAATCGAATATTTTGAATTGCGAAATGAATTGAATATAAAACAATTTCGAAATGAATTGAATATAAAACGATTTCGAAATGAATTGAATATAAAACGATTTCGAAATGAATTGAATAAAAAAACGATTTCGAAATGAATGGAATATAAAACGATTTCGAAATGAATTGAATATATAACGAATTTGATTTGAATTGAATATGAAAAAGATTTCGAAATGAATTGAATATAAAACGATTTCGAAATGAATTGAATATAAAACGATTTCGAAATGAATTGAATATAAAACGATTTCGAAATGAATTGAATATAAAACGATTTCGAAATGAATTGAATATAAAACAATTTCGAAATGAATTGAATATAAAACGATTTCGAAATGAATTGAATAGAAAACGAATTTGATTTCAATTGAATATATAACGAATTTGAATCAAATAGAAAACCACTTTGAATTGAATCGAATTGAAAACGAACTCGAATTGAATTTAAAACGAAGCGAAATGAACTCAAATTGAATTGAAACCTGAATTGAATAGAAATGAATTTTAAAACGAATTTATAAGGAAAGATTCAATTTTGATTTGAATTGAAATGGAAGTTGAAATTGTTTTTGAAACGAAATTAAAATGATTTATAAAATTCGTTTTAAATAGAAATAGACGAAATATATATTATATATATTATATATATAATATAATGGCCTGAATAGAACGCGCCGCGCCGCGGCAGTTCGTGAATTTCGACCATTTATTTCAAACGGACATTACGGGAGATCCGACCGTCGGATTCTCCTAAAATTGGAACCGTTGGGTTCGTATCTAAAAGGGCTTTCTAACGAATATTTGAAATTCAAAATCTAACGGTTGGATTTGGAGATATGTCCAAATCAAATTTGAAAAAGGTCGTTGTATGTGCAATTCGATGGCCGTTGATAGAAATCGACTGTACGGGCCTTGATAAAATTATTAAAAATAGTAATAATTTGTGTAATATCATAAGAAATGATTTGGGAAAAATTGGGGTGAAAAACTCCATATTTGAAAAGATAAAAATAGATTTTTATCGAAATGAACTAGTTTTGAACTAAATTTAAAACCCGATTATTTTTAAATAAATAGATTAGATTTAAAAAGTGGTTTTAAATAATCGGAATTCCTAGTATATTTAATTTGAATTGAACTAGAATTGATTTGTGGGTTTATCGTGAACTGTGTTTTAAACAACACTAGTTCTTTAACCCGATAATAAATAGAATGTGATTTGGGTTTGTCGTGAACTGTGTTTTAAATAACACCTAGTTCTTTAACCCAGTAAAAGGAGTTTTAACGAATCTGCAATTAGATTGAAATGTAAATCTAGAATCTAAATTATCAAATTTAGAAATGAGCGAGAATGGAGTATCGCCAGTTTTGCTCCAAAGAGATAGTTAAATCTTTAATTAGATTTGAACGTGAAATGGTAATTAATTTTACCAACAACATTGTGGTGTTAGATATGGAGTATTACCAGTTTTGCTTCATGGGATGAATAGATTGGGATTGGGAAATAAAATAAATAATTACTTCGGTGTGGTTCGCTAATCTCGACTAGTTTGGAAAACCATAATTTGGTTTGAAATGACACCCAAAGGAAGATTAAAGGATAATTTTGAAAGAATTTATCTTGGATAAAATTAATGGGAACCTTTCCCTAAAAATGTGATTTTGTGAATAAAAGAATATTATGAATTAGAATGAGGCGTATGTTGTGTTTATGTAACATTTGTTTTAATGTACACGGGTTGTTCGGAAAGGCCGGGTTTATACCCATTCTGAATAACCGATTCGACGAGAAGTCGAAGATGAAGACGGTGGTTGAAGACCGTAAGTCTTCACATCGTTTGGATAACTACTGACGATCCTGATTGGGCAGTACACCCAAGAGGATGGAAATAGTTGGTGGTCGTCCAGACGTACCTGGAGATGGATGGATATGCGAGGAAAGTGCCTCCGGTTTCGTTCAGACCCAGAACGAACTTGTAAATGGATTGCGTGTCAGACATTGGATTTTATTCTGTGTTGATTGATTTCTGTTAAATATATATCTGTTTGGCGGCGGAGAATTTATTCTCTTGCTTAACGCCCTTCTCTGAGACGTACGAGCTTAGAGGTTATATATCGATAGATATCAATCGCATGGCATAAATTGCCTGTGTGGCACGCTGAGTTGCATGGATCAAGGCTTCTGTTGAAAAGCAAAGTCTTGTGGTTGATGATCAAAGCACGGCCTACGTGGCGTAGCTTTGTGTATTGCGTGGATTCGCGAGCCTCACACCTCGGTATGAGTCAAAAACGGGATAAGGACCCAAGGAGTGCATGACGTTTCTTTCTAGCTATGGTGGTGTCAGTGACTTACCAGCCCTGACATTTATACACTTTTCACCTATGTGGTTGTTGGAATGAGGCGCCTCGATTATAGGTCTGTAAGGACCGGGAAACGTGTGTTCAGGAATTGCCAATCCTCTAACGTAAGTGAGGACCGGCCTCGGAGGATCCAGGGTTGCCCAGAGTGCGTAGCCCTGAGACATTTGCTAGAGTGTCTCGAACGCGGAGAGGAGCTTGCCCCTTGCCTCGACTCATGACGGAATCCAATTCCCAATACGTGTAATTCGGTTTTAATTGTAGAACTAGTATGGCGACACAGTAGATGGTAGCTATGCCGCCTATGATTTATATTTATGATTGAAATTGTTTTGACACTATACACTTATTATAGTATCAAATGATTTGTTTTAAACGTATCAAGCATGCTTTGGATGTTATAAGGGAAAACCCCATCTCCCGGCTTGCGTTGCATTGTGTGATAGGACCTGGGTCTTATAACAGCTTCATTTTTCTTTATTTAGCATTGCGCTATTTGTTCTATGCACTGGTATTCTTGGGAGGAAACCCATTCCGTGTTTTACGGCGTGGTCCCTTGATTTACCTAACTTTAAAACCAATATTAATAACTGTTTTAGTTCTCACACCAGTCACATGACTGACATGGAGTTTATTGTTTTAACCTAAACTCTGGGTGCCCCTATTTTCGGCACGGGCAGCTAGTAGTTTTGGTTTTTGCAGATTTATATTCATAGGATCCTGGTTTACAGCTGGAATGATATCCGGAAAGCTCTGTATCCATATATCACCTTCAGTTGTGCTTTGTATTATTTTCCGCTGCTATGTAATTGATTGTAATCTCTGATATTTATCGAATGTAGTTTATTCATTTATACTCTGTATATTCTTGTATCTGATGGAATTGTTGTAATAGCAATGAAATGTTCTTCCGTCTGCATTCTGATTTGTCTTGTTCTCAAACGATCAGGGGTTTCGAACGGTCTAGATCGGTTTAGCGACTGATTCGGATCGCGCGAAATTCCTTGCCGTCAAAATTTCTATTCAACACATGAATTTATATTTCTATTCAACACATGAATTTATATTTTTTATTTTCCAAATTGGAATGAGGCCCAATCAATTACCATATAACGTTTATTATATGGATTCCCTACAACACATGTATATAACAGTAACGATAAATCATCAACCATCATCCAGAGTGCACCACACAACTGCATAAACATTAAATATAAATAATTAACACTTACGCAGTCTGTCAACCCATCAATTGACATACAACTAAACAATCGGGATTAGTGTACGTCAAACATCATCCCAATACCCGTGTGGGGTTTCAAATCAACAAACACAGATTTTATTTGTGCAGTTGGGCGATGGAGGGGGGGTGCGGTGGGAGGATGCGGCTGCGGCGGCGGCGCTAGGGGGGAGGGGGAGCGATGACTTAGTTAGGTTTTTTTTATTTCGATTTCCTTCTGAACGAATAACGAGGGAGGGAGAGAGAAAGTATAGAGGGGGTTTTGACTGGATTTATTAATATATATATTTAATTATTAAATTTCAAAATGGTACTTTTTAATTGGAACTTGAAATCGAACCCACCGACTGTCGTTCATAGCTAATTACCCTCATTCCGACCACAATGGGATATGTATCGTAAGCTGAATCGATTGTTTCGATTAGTTTCTGTCAAAATCAAAATATAACTCTATATATTGAATTTGAATGCACATTTCAATTTACCGGGGCCACATACGGACTCTAAAAATTCCCAAAAAATATTTGCTAGCTTCATAGTGATGATACGGTCCTAACAAAACTAAGTTTGTCAAATTCTGAGATCGTTTGAAAAATGGCCATTTTCCAGTCGATTAAAATCAACTAAAACTGCTCAAACGTGTTTTCCTTTGCCACACTCACATATCGATTCAGAAAATTACGAATTTTGATACCTAGCAATAACTTGACATTACGGATCCAACAAAAGTGGTTTCATCGAAAACCGAGGTCGTTTGCAAAATTTCCATTTTTAAGGGCCAGAATTCCACAGCGACTATTCTGAATTTTCAACTGGGCATAACTTTTTATTCCCGCTATAAAATTTTGATTTTTCGGATTCTTGGAAAGATATTTTCAAATAGATCCTAATATTTTCGGGTTTTGCTAAAATCCGGTTTATTTTGCACCCGGTACATTCATTTGAACTTTGAAATCGAATTTTTGAACTACCGCGCCATTTTCAATTCCTTTTATGATTGAAAATAATTATTTAAATTCTAACGACGATTCAAATAAAAATATACGTTCTAAGTCTATTCAAAATAAATTTCTCGTCATTATTATTTAAAATAAATCATTTTAAATATTCAAAATTCACTAAAATTTCCAAAATAAAAACTTTAAATTGGCTCAGATTTCCGGGTTATTACAGGAAAAAGATGAATTTAAATTACAAGACAGACAAATAAAGCAGCGGAAAATAAAGTCATTTTATAAACAACTTAATTCAGTCAAGCTTTTACAACAATTGTCTCAATCATACTTAAAAGTAATACATAGAAATTCTGTCTTGATTCAAAAACTTCCAAGTATAAAAGAAGCATAAAAATAACAATGATATTCCGCAATAGAGCGTGAACCAGCCATAGCAGTGGAAGAGAGAGTCCAAAGCAATACATCGACTATCTTTGAGCTTGGAAGGAAAATTGAGCTAAGTGGTAACATTTCCTCTCTGTGAACCTGGTGGGGGGGAGGGGGGGGGGGGGAAACGGAAGAAAAGAGGCAAAACAAAACTAGGTCAGACATAAGTTTGGTAAGTCCAGTGACTTTCAGCATATAAACAGGCAAAAGCATCATGACATGAATAAACTGACTATAAGACAATATCGTGATAACAGGGATAAAATGATAACATAGGATAAGCATAAGTTATGATAAGGCAAGATAAACTGAATGCGCTTCTACTCTTTCTCTTCTTCGCTACTACCCTGTTACTCTGATTTCTATATCTCTGCACCACCTAACTAGTGTCCCAACTAGTAATATGTATAAGACGATAATATGATAATGTGATCCCAATCCCCGCAATTGTGGTAGCCTTCAGGTGTACATCTATTATGAGGATTCCACCTCAGTCTGCCTAATTGCCATGAATCTGTTAGATGTACCCTTACTAGCCTATCGATTGGCTCGTTACATGCATTAATGTTCCATGTATCTGTGTCAATCGACCCTCTCTTGCATGTAGATACCCTGTGCTGGTCCCACCATAAGGTGTATCAATACTTATGATAGCAACTCGACACGATTCAAGATGCACAATGCATAACTACTGGTACCCAGTGCCTGCTTTTTCTCACCCGGAGTACGTGCACGCCCGTAAACCGTCGGAACCTACACTGACGTACCCCTTGCCGCTGTTTTGACCACTTATAATCAGCCCAGTAATCGTGCCCCACCCTTCCTAGTTTCAGGGTATCATGATACATCTATGTGGGTTACTGCTGAAATGGGTCCCCGTTACTAGGGTTTCCTATTGGTTAAGTTTGTGGGCCTATATATACAAATATTAACCACCTACACGAGATGTAGTTAACCCTCCCACCGATTCAAGCATGTTTATTTAACGGTTAAGTTTGTGGGCCTATATATACTAATATTACCCACCTACACGAGATGTACTTAACCCTCCCACCGATTCAAACATGTTTATTTAACGGTTAAGTTTTGTAGACCTATATTTTCTAATATTACCCACCAACCCGATATGTACTTAACCCTCCTACACATTATGTCATATTGGTTAAGTGTTGTCCTTTCATGTTAACTTAACCCACACATTCATCATGTCATGTTGGTTAAGTGTTTCATATTAACTTAACCCTTCTCACTTATCATGTTGGATTTGTTAAGTGTTACCTATTAACTTAACCCCGTTCGTCCATCAAGTTATATTGGTCAAGTGTTTCTTGTTAACTTAACCCCACGTGTTCATCATGTTGTGTTGGTTAAGTGTCATCAATTAATTCAAGTTACTTAATCCACCTACTTGTCATGTTACGTTGGTTAAGTGTTGCCTTCTTGTGTCAACTTAACTCTACCACAAATCAAGTTATATTGATTAAGTGTTTCCCTCTTGTTTTAACTTAACCTTACCACAAATCAAGTTATATTGGTTAAGTGTTTCCCTCTTGTTTTAACTTAACCTTACCACAAATCAAGTTATATTGGTTAAGTGTTGCCCTCTTATTTTAACTTAACCTTACCACAAATCAAGTTATATTGGTTAAGTGTTTCCCTCTTGTTTTAACTTAACCTTGCCACAAATCAAGTTATATTGGTTAAGTGTTGCCCTCTTGTTTTAAGTTAACCTTACCACAAATCAAGTTATATTGGTTAAGTGTTTCTTATTACTTAATCCTACCCATTCATCATGTTATACTGGTTAAGTGTTTCCTATTAACTTAACCCTAGTCATTCATGTTATATTGGTTAACTGTTCCTATGAACTTAACACTAGTCATTCATGTTATATTCGTTAACATTAATTGATTTATTAAAGCACCAACCTCTTTCATTAGATATGTGTTGTTGCGGTTACTGGATGTGCCGGGCGGTTCCGGGCAGTTTTACACCATAACTCAATCTAACCTCGGGTTTTTCTTGGGCATGATGCGCTAACCTCTCACATTAGATAGGTGTTGATGTGGTTACTGGATGTGCTGGGCAGTTCCGGGCAATTTTACACCACAACTCAATCTAACCTCAGGTTAGACACATTTGTCTTTTCACTAATTTACATATTTACAGTTTATATGTAAATTATTCACAATTGTTATCAATTTCAGATTATGCCACATTTTCCATAAATGTCCAAGTCTAGATTTATATGCTAATTACCCTAACCAGTCATATTCCAATTCTCAAGTTATGCCCAACAAAGCTAATTGCAAGTTATGGCCCCTAAAATTCAATATTCAAGTTATTACTCAAAATAGGTTACACCCAATTTTCCCAAATTTGCAATAATAATCATGCTCCCAAAAGAAACCACAATATAACACACGCCCTAAGATTAGTCATATTGCCCCGTACAAATTATTCTCCCAAAAAGCCCCAGTCATGATTCACAATATAAACTATGCCAAATTATAGCCTTTAAGTACAATGCATGTCAATTACCCCAAAATCCCACTTTTAGGCGCGTTCACATTTAACAGTTATCCCTACCTTACTATAGGTTTTCATGCCTAAGCCATACATCACTATACACACTAATCTTCTTCTTCCAAATCATAAACTATAACATATATATATATATATGCCCCAATTTTAGATCTTAAACCACAACATGTACTATGCCTTACATATTTACAGTTCAATTTACGTCACAAATTCCAAGTCAGATGTCCAATACTTTATACCTCAAGTCTCAAGTCATATGTTCGATACACTTTATGTTTTAAATACAACATGTGTTATGTACTTAGATCCATTACAAATTAGTTATGCCCAATTATACATAATTTAATACTTTCCTAAATGTTTAGCGCTAGTCATGTCCAAATCATATATTATGCCCAATTTTATTTCCAAAGTACGTTCATCTCTTATGAGATTTGGCTCAGGCTCGCAGTAGCCTAGCTATGAAACAAAAAGGGAAGAAGGAAAGAAGAGACAAAGAATGGACATAATATTATCAATGAGATAGATCCAATGGATATAGAAAGACAGATAAAAATAGACATAATCTCAGATTCAGATTTATTACAATGTCAGAATCACAATTAACTTTTATTTCTGAAAGTGAACTTACTAATTACAGAACAGTCTTGAATTTTGGGATCTGATTTCTGAAACTGAAAAGCTATCCCTTGACGTAGATTATCGATTCTCTAATTTAGATTTGATTCTTAGAAAATAGTTGTTGAAGTCATTGAATTAGCCTTTGAATCTCTACTTGAATTCCAACTTGATTTCACGAAAAACTTGAGCAGCAAAACCCCATCTTTGATTTTATTTTGATATGAATTAGGGTAGAGTATCGGCGTAATGAAGTTTTGTAGAGAATACTATAGCTTAGGGGTGTTTATATAGCATAGGGATCAATGAATCTGGTCAGAATGGGCATCCAAATGCAGAAAAATGAACCAGTCCTCGGATCTGGAAATAGGGGGGAGGTCGACCCCCTGGTCGACCTATGTGACCCAGGTCGACCCCCAGGTCGATCCCTTGGTCGACCTGGGTCCTGGGCGGGAAACTTCCCGCCCAGCCCGGGTGTGTGATTTGAATTCGAATTCGAGTTGTTTTAATTTATTTAAATTCCTGAAACTTCTGAGGGCCATAACTTCCTCATACGAAGTCCGATTAACGAAAACGTGGACTCTATTCCAAGCAGAAATCCGAGACGAACGCAATGGCGTAACCAATTTCCTTTAATTCTTCTTTCAAAAATTTAGTATACTTTAATTTGTTACATTGACATTCACAGAAAATACGGGGTGTTACAACAACACTTTGCATTCTTAAAGAAATCTAGGCTGCACCGAGCAAAGAAACAAGAAAAAAGCTTTATCTTACAGAAAAAAAGCAATTGTTCAAAATCGAGTCTTAGGAAGGCTCGCGCTCCAAATGAATGGTGATCGGACAAGATTTGAATGGATGAGAGCAAAATCGGTAGTTGATTTGGTTGATGTCGAGGTCGTCTTCAATTTTTGTCGCTCTTTTTTTGTCTTATTTTACTGTTTGATATCTAATGCAAACCTAGTGTCATGGCTAACCCTAATTTGAACTAAGTGGGTTCGATTTTCGGTCTGGGCACAAAAAAAAAAAAACTCACTGAATCACATTTTTTTAAGCATAACTTTTATTTAGGGCTTCGCTACCTCGAGCACGGCTAGTGCCTCGACGACCCAAAAAGCCCTAGGCTGGCCTGGGCACACAAATAACTCACTAAAGCAGTCTTTCAATCGCTTTTCTAGTGCCTCGAGCATGGCTGTGCCTTGACGACCCAAAAAGCCCTAGGCTAGCACAGTGTTATTAACGGCGCACGGCGCAAAATGACGCAAATCCTCTTTAGAGCCTTAGTGCACGGTGTGGCAAATGGCGCACGGTGCGGCAAATGGCACACGGTGCGGGTGCGGCAAATGGCGCACGCCTTTTCAATTTAATGCGCATGTTTAATTTTTTTAATAAATTTAATATGTCAACATTTTTTTTAGGAAATTCAATACTTTTTGCTAAAATATATACAACAATTATTTTGTATGCATTTTACAAAAGAACATAAAGCATAAATTTCAAGCATAATAGTTTTCAAATCCAAAACAATAATACACATTATTGATAAACTAAAAATCTGAATTTGATAAATTTAATGCTCGATTGTATTTAACAAATATCAAATCATGGAATATTTTCATGTTGCAAACAAATCGTATAAAAATATTGGACATATTCAGACATTCAAAAAAAATCCAAGCTACAAAGCAGGGGTGCGGCAACCCCTAGCTGAACTACGCACTGAATATATAGGGGTGCGGGGTGCACGGGGTTGCGGCGAGATTCGTACGGGGTTCGTCACGTGACGTGTCACCACTGTATTTTAGCAATGAGATGGAAAGGAGGGTGCGTGATTTTTAGATCTTCGTCGGCGATGGGATGAAGAAAATCCCGTATAAGGATCTAGGTCACAAAAAAAATGAAGAAGAAAATGACGGAGAAGAAGAGAGAGAATGGAAGAGACTGAAAACCTGTGGCAGTGATCTAGAGGGGGATCTCGATTTGACGTTCATCGACGAATATTGAAGTCCATCTTGAGAAGACATGCGTGATTTCTTTACTGCGTGGTTTGCTGAAGCTAGAGAAAGGGTAAGGGTACTTGAGCAATTGGGTAATGGGCTTAAAGTTCTATAATATAATAATGGGCTTGATGTTATACAATCTAATAGTGAGCTGCAAAGTTTTATAATTATAATTAAGTGATTATGGACTGTATAAATTTGAAATTATTGACCGTATAAGTTTTATAGCTATATTTTATCTTGGTGCTTACAAGTGCAAATATTTTATTCTATGCTAATATGTTTTCTTTAAATATAAATATATATATATATATATATATATATTAATATTTGTCGTATCCCTCCGCACCCGAAATTTCCATATTTTTGAATTTGTCAGATTTCTGATTTCTGTGTCCCCTTACCGCGCACCTATGCTTTCTAGTATCCAAGGATATGTTTCAGAGTTGATTATATGTTAATTTGCTGAGGATGTTTTTTCTTTCTCTAAAGCTGCTTCTCTAGAATTATCATTCACGGGTTCTCAGTCCTATTCATTTGCTTTTGCATTTATGCTAGGCAATGTTTTATGAATTTTATACATTACATTATATATTTCTAACAATATTAAAATGAATGTAAACTATGTTGAATAATAAACATATGTCAGTTCTAAATGGCGACATGCTAAGGTCAATCAATTACATAATTGTAAGGTTATTAACTTGTTGATGATTATCGATTATGAAATAATAATGATGTGATTATGTTTCCATATGATTAAAAAAAAGATATTAATAAAGTTATTCACATTTCATGTTATTATGATAATAATATTAATAATAGTAGTAATGGTGGTTGTAGTGATGGTAAGAGTATTTGCAGTAGTAGTTATTGCAGTTTGAAATGCAAAAAAAAACCATAAAATAAGGAAATGGTGCGCCATTTTACGTTGTGCATCATTTCTGCACCACGCGCCATTTGGCGCACCTTTTCATGTGTGCCGCACCGCAAGCAATAATGGCGCAAACGCCACGCCGCACCGTGTTCCATGGCACGTGCCTAGGCGCGCTTTTCGCAACTACGGGTTGGCGCCTAGGCGAGTACCTTGACTACCCTGTCGATAGTGTACAGTGAACAGATGTTGATCTTGTACTGACAAGATCAGAACTGGTTGTCAACCTTCCAATCTTTCATGAGCTGACTTTGTAACTATATATTTTGTTACAATCAAGGGTGTTTCAATGAGCGGATATCGACTCGGTGTTGCACCGACAAGGATCGGAATGGGTTGCCCAATTTCCAATCTATCAACATAAGTAAAATGAGAGAAGGCTAAAGCTCGAGTGTTTTGGGTGTTAATAGAATAAAAGATGACTTGGCTGTTATGATGTTTCACAACTTTGAAGGAGAGTGACGATGTAATCTGGATTAAAATTTCCTGAAAAATATATTTTTCGAAACAATGAGCTTAGAATCTGTTATACTTAGGGGCACTATTATCACGACGCTCGACTAGTCGAGACTGAAGCCTCGACTTGCCAATTATCGACTGGAAGCTGTAGTAGAAGAAAGAAAAAAAACGCGAAGTAGCTGCAAGAAGAAGAAATAAGAGACATGAAAACCAAACGAAAGTCAAATTAAAAGAAAAATTGAAAAAATAAGTAAACAAAACTTATCGCATACACCTTTAGCAAACCACTTATAATTTTGACAGCAAATTGAGCATCATTAAGGATAATTTGAGCGAATTTGAGCCTCTGCTTCAACCAAAATCGAGCAGACGAGGTTTGATTTGATATTTTTTTTTTATTTTCTTCTCTCTTTTTCACTTTTTGTTCGACTAGATCTGTTGTGTATTTTGTTTTCTTTTCTATTTGTCACTTTTTATCTAATTGGATCTCATATAGTTTTTAGTTTTATATGAATGGATAGGAAGATTTAGTGTTAAGATTTCAGGTGCTGGTGTCGGTTGAATAATTATGGGCTATCAAAATAGAAATAGTTAATTATTAGATGGGCTACTTCTTTTTCAAAGCTTTTCCAGTGAAGTAATTATTGTTCAACTTCTACTTTAATTACTAAAGACTTTAATGTGCAGTATGTACTTCTAACTGTTGGACTTATATCTTTTCTATCCGTTAAAAATACAAATTTCAATATTACTTTAATTACTGGAGACTTTAATTAATTTATTTATTTATTTATCGACTAGTCTACGACTAGTCCATTAGTAGACTAATTGGACCTCTATCTACTCCACTCGACTTTCCGCCGTAACAACCATGCTTAGGGGTGAGCACAAAACCGAACCGAAACCGAAAAAAACCGAACCGAAAAAAACAGAAACCAAAAAAACCGAAACCAAAACCGAACATATAAAAACTGAACCGTACTAATATTTCAGTTTCGGTTTTAGGTCCAAACCGAACCGAATTATAAAATGGTGCACATTGTCTCTTGCTGCATGTTGTTTCGCATTATATAGTATATATACAATGGCCACTGCTTCACTCATTTGATTTAGCTGAATACAGGATTAGGGGTAGACTAATATAAAATGTCAATTTCTTGTTTTTGTAGATTATTTGATGTTTTGAATTGAAGATGAAAGTTGAGCTACCAGTAGACTATTTTCTAGAATTCCAAGTTGTTATTGATATTCTATACCGTGGTTCACAGGAGTCCTCTTGCTCATTTCCTTTTTTTGTTTCTTGTCTTCAGCTTAGAGCTAGCTAGCTTAGATTTGTACTACTTTGGATGATTTATAGTCTATTAGTCTGTACTATGTACCATGTGTCTCAATATACTCGGTTGAAACGATTTATTTTAAATGAAAATTAGGCTCACATCCTTAGAATTATTCCTAATTAAGCTCACATCCTCCCCCATAAAAAAATTTAAATTACGTCCTTCTTTTTAAACTAACCTCGTATTTGTGACTAATTTTCCCATTTTCACTACTTCGGCTGAACATATGGATCTAATTACCGCCAGTTTTTTTTTCTTTAATTATCTTTTAATTACTCCTTAATTATCGTCTAATTTTCAGAACTTGCGATTAATTCTAAAGATTTTTCGTGATTTAGTTTCTTCTTCCACATTTTACTCCAACTAATGGCGGCTTCATTTCGTTTCTGAGGTTCTATTTCCGACCAGTACATATTGAAATTGATTGGCAATTTTTCCAGTGATTTTTTACATTTAACGATTGTGCATGAAATGGCTTCATCTTCCTTTAGGTAAAATATGCATTTTTTTTTAATTTTTTCTGCTGGTTTTCATTCTTCGATCTGTATTGGTTGATTCAGTAGTTTTTTCTTTACGGAATTGTCTAGCGTTATTGATGTTTAATTCAAATATTTTATAAAGTTTCATTTTTTGTTGATGAATTTACAGTATTATAAATTAATCTGTCAGATTTTCAGTTCATCTGTTGTTCGTAAATGTATAAAAGTATGCATATACTATATATATGAGCATATATAAATGCAAATATTGGTATATTAAGTGTTTTTGGATGTACACAGGAAACTTGTGTGTAAGTATGTAAATTTTCTGTTTATAATTATGCAAACTACTGAAATTAAGTTTTTTTCTGGCATGCCTGTTTATTAGTTGCATGATTCTATTGCTTTTGGGTTAATTTATGCATAAATTATGTGTTCAGGTTTTCTTTAAAATTTAAAATTTCCAAAATATACAGATTTTTTGTAGATATATACACAGTTATTACAGTTTATTGCATCTTTGTACGCATTTAATTGTATTCCTATGTTTTTTGCAATTGTAATTTTATTTGGCTTCTGCAGACGTTGCTGATTAATTTTTATTTTTTTCATTTTCCCCCAGTGGTCCTTCAAATATTGGTGTGTTGGTGCTGCTCAAGTATGGAAATGATAGTTTTTCTATTCATCTCTATTTTGATAGTACAGTTGATACCGTTATAGATGCTGTCTGTGGTAAATGGATTGAATTAAGTCCGTTGTCGTTGGACTTGGATCACATTAGAGATGGTTTGAGAAGAAATATAGAAATTAATTATGATCTTCAATCCATTCTTTTATTAGCTGCAAATTATCGTGAAGATTACTTGGTTTTTTTTTGACGTTAATCGAAGTAATTCTGCAATTGCTCCTGAAAGCAATTCATCTTTAATTAGTGATTCTTCTTTTGGTGGTACCAGTGAGTCGAACAACCAATTTAAGCAATTACTGAAATATGATTTGAACAAATCTATTTTTTATGGTGTTGGTCAATAATTTAAAGGAGGTGTCACTGAGTTTAGACTTTATTTGATGATGTATAGTACGAAAACTGGATATAAGCTTAATTTGATTAAGAATGATAAAGAAAGAGTTACTATTGTTTGCTCTAAAAAAAATGTTGTTTCAGGATTCATGTTTCACTCAAGTTTAATCTTCCAGGATATTTTGTTGTAAAGAGGTTACAACCGGAACATAATTGTGGTGCTGGAATTCATGATATAAACAATCCCGTTATATCCAGTAAACTGATTAAGCTTTTGGTTTGTAATCATATTCATGCAAATCCTTTAATGAAGACAAAGGACATTATTAATTTGTTTCAAACTGAGTATAATGTCATTTTGAAGTATTATTATGCTTATAGTGGAAAGAGATTGGCATTAGATGATTTACATGGTAGCGACGTAATGTCCTACCATCATTTGCAGTCTTTTTGTGATGCGGTTCTTTCTATTAATCCTGGAAGTACAGTTGTTTTGGAGTGCAATGATTCTACTCGTCAATTCGAGAGGGTTTTTATTGGATTTGAGGCTTTTGCATTTGGATTTCAGTATTGTCGACCACTAATTTTTGTTGATGTTACGTTTATGAAGGGTAGAGCTCAAGGATGTTTAATGGCTGCTGGTGGTAAAAATGGAAATGAAGGTATCATATTTTTTACTTTATTTTTCCTGTTTTGACTTTCAATGTTCTTTATTTTGAACGGTTTTAAATGCTGTTTGTTTGAAAATGTGCATTTACATATGTCATTATTTAAAAAAATTGCATCCTTTTATGATATTATTTTGAAGTTACAAATATAACTATGCTTTTTCAGTTTCAGACGTGCTTAAAATACTGTAAAATTAATTAACATAAGCATTCAATTAATTCAGATTTTGTGACTACTTCATACAAAGAGTCAAAAATCTTTCACATTCATATGCAACTTATATGAATATATGCATTCTATCATGCAATTATTTTGTCTATATGTTGCTCAAGCAACTGTTTTTTTTGTTATCAGCTAGAAATGAAATTATTTTTACAACCTGCATAAATTGTGCATCTGTTAGTGATTATGTAAAATTTTGAATTAAAATGGTTGCATATTTTTAAACAAAAAAAATTCTCACTTATAACATCTATTATATTATTTCTACTAAATTTCCCATAATTATCCTTTTTTCAAAAAAAAAAAATGTTCATTATCCTTATTCCGCTATTAAATGTTTTTTTTAAAAAAAAATAGCTTTTTTTCCTATAGCAATTGTAATTGTTTCTGGAGAAGATGAAGATAATTGGATTTGGTTTTGTGAACAACTTAGAGAGTTTCTTAAAGAAGATTGTAGAAGCTATGTTTTCATATCTGATCGTCATCCAGGTAACCTTGTTGCTATTCCGCAGGTGTTTCCAAATTCGTTCCATGGATCCTGTTATTATCATTTGACCAACAATTTAAAAGTTGCTTTAAAATCGCAATTTTCAAAAACAAATAAAAGGATGTTGCTGGATTCGTTCTCAAGAATTGCTTATGCATATAATTTGTCTGATTTCAATGCTGCTTTGAAGAATTTTAGAGATGTAGGTTGATCGACCGCAACAAACTTTTTGAGTGGAATTCCATTTGAGAAATTTAATAATGTATTCTTCCCTGGTTGTCATTACGGTGAAATGTCTTCTAATTGTTTAGAAAGTTTTAATAAGTGGATTTTGGAAGAACGACATTTACCAATCACTGCTTGTTTAAATAAAATTAGAATGAAGTTAATGAAACTCATGTCTGATCGTCGTGAAGTAGCTTCTACTTGGAACAACGTTTTATGTCCTGCTATTGAAACTCGATTAAGAAGTCTTCATTTGGAAGGTGCTTCATGGTTTGTTATCAAATCAAGTGAATATAATTTTGAAGTTCATTCTCCAGTATATCAATTTGTTGATTTATAAAATCGAGTTTGTACATGTAATGTGTGACAAATTAGCGGTTTTCCTTGCGCTCATGCCGTCAGAAGTATTTTAAGCTGTGATACCTTATCTATGTACGACTACATTGAATCTTATTTCAAAGTTGGACAATTTCAACTCACCTATTCACATCCTGTCAATCCAGTCATAAATTATATGGGTGAAGACGTGGCTGTTGAAGATGCAATTATAGCTCCTCCAAAAGGTAGAAGAATGCCTGGTCGTCCATCCTCTTCTAAAAGGTTAAAATCAGCCGGTGAATTCACAAAGACTACTAGATGTGGTGTGTGCAAAAAGCTTGGTCATAACAAAAGGACTTGTTCTTCAATCGCGAACTATTTTTTTTTCTTTTAAACGAATAAATGTAATCTTTGTTCGAATGAATAATGTTGTGAACTATTATGTTCAACTTTAATTTCAGATCATTATATTTCATGTTAATTTTTGGTTTATTATCATTTATTTCATTTCATTACTTCTGTTTCTAATGTTATTCAATTTATATGAATATAAATATGCAATTATTACATTAATGTGCATATAAATATGCAATTATTCAATTTATTACAATAATTTAATGTCAGTTTCTCTGATTTGTACTGGTACTTTTCAAATAGCTCATTTCTATGAAATTATTTTTAATACTTGCATACGTGTACGCATTTTTATTGATTACTTAGATAACCTTGAGGATTTTTTCACATACGCATAAATGTACGAAGCAAATCTGATTTGCTGCATCTATGTTTGACATCATGTATATCATAGAATAATGTATTCAATTATTAAATAATGTTGCATATTACTTGGTTGTAAGCATGCCATTTTTCAGTCCGTAGGTTTATTCTTTTGTATCTTTGAATTCTTGTTTCATTTTTAAAACATGCCTTATATAAGCCTACGTTTTTTAAATCATGTTTTACATTAATCAACAATTGCTTAATATTGGTAACATCGATTGTTGTACAGATTCTACAAGTATTTGCACTAGATTATTCAATTTTATAAAAAAATACATAATTCTATGCTAGTATGTAATAGTGGAAAATGGGCTGGAGGACAAACTTTTAAATTTTTTTGGCCCAAAAAACGCGGCTCGGATATTTTCACGTAAAGGCCAAACTTCAGCTTATTTTTAGGCCTAAGTGAACAATGCTCTGTTTTTAATTTTCTCCTTCCCTCTTTCGATTTTCTTTCAGTTCAAATGGAAATTCGAATCGTTCACTGATTACGTGCATTTTATATCGTTAATTGGATTATTTCGATTCTTTTATTAAATCGATATGAGCAGGTAATTTTACCCTAATTTAGGTTTTTATTTTGGATCGATTCGATCTATTATTTACTGTTTTTTTATATGTTTTGTTGATCTTATTTTCTTATGAATTTACAGGTTATTTGCGTCATGTCTGATTTTGATTTTAATCAGTAGAGAAGAACAAGGGTATGTATTTGGATACGATGTTATGATTTTTGTAGATTTTAATGCTATGTGCATTTAGCATTTTCTTGCTGTTTAATATTTATTTTGACTGTACATGGTTTTTTGACATCTTATAATATCATTTGTTATTTATATCTGAATCTGTATAATTTTTGGCAGGAGCAGTCTTGGGAATAGCATTTTGGTTTTATTTCTACTTGATGAGTGTAGTTCCTCTATTCGACTGGACATGAGTTGTTCTTTACTTGCTGTTAAGAATAGCATATGTGAATATTGGACACATCTTACTCCTAGTTCTATTGAAATATCATATAATTTGGAAAGTAAGATTATCACAGTTGATACTGATTCGGATTTGCATACAACACTGTGCTTTCAAATTTATAAGAAGAATCCTTTTTTTGTTTTCACTGTTAAGTTGTGCCGTCATGCTCTGGAGCTCAATGTTGACAATGATTTTTCAGTAAATTCTAATCAGCAGAGTATTTCAGTTTGTTCTGGTTCTTATAGCATCAAGGCTTCTGGTGAATCAAGTTCTTATTTGAAAGATATTATGAAGAAAGGGTTTCAGTTGAATCTTATGGATTTTATTGGTTATTGTTTTAGTGGTGCTGAAGATTTTAGGGAGTTTCTAATGGCTTATCAAATAAAAGAAGGACATGAATTGATTTTTGTTAAAAACTGTCCTGAAAGAATATCTGTCATATGCTCTTGGAATAAGGAAGGTTGTAAATTCAATTTAAATGCTTCTTCGGATCCTAGACAGCCTCTTCGTTTCTATATTAGAACTTATAACTTTGAACATTCGTGTGGTGGTGGATTAATGGATGTTAAGAAAGTCCAAATTTCTAGTAAATTTATTAAATCTTTGATTGTTGATCAAATTAGAGATGTCCCTATGAAGAAGCCTAAAGATATTATCACTGAATTTAGAAGAGAGTTTAATTTTGATCTTTCTTATTATTTTGCATACTCCGGAAAACAATTGGCTTTGAAGGAAATTTATGGAGATGATGCTATGTCATACAATGAATTAAATTGGTATTTGGAGACTTTGAAGAAAACTAATCCAGGAAGTTATGTTGCTTTGGATGTTGATCCATCGAGTCAGCAATTTGAAAGAGTTTGTATTGGATTTAATGGTTGCTTAGTTGGTTTTCGACATTGCCATCCTCTTATATTTGTAGATGCAGCATTTTTAAAGGGTAGACCAGGAGTTTTATTAGCAGCCACTGCAAAAAATGGAAACCAAGTTTGAGTTTTGGTCTTTGTCTTTTATTTTTTTAATTTGTTTAGTATTTTGTTTTTGAATTCTTTAGTATGCGATTTTTGGTGAAGTTCGTGTATTTTATGGGAAGAATATTGTTACTGAAAAATATTTTTACTGAAAAGTATTTCTTTACAAAAAAGTTCTACTTGTTGCCTTCAGTTGATGATATATCTCTGGTTTCCCTTGGCTGCTCTGGAATTGACAATAGGCTTTTCATGCTGTATAACAATATAACATTAGGTTTCGTTCATTGTAATAGGTTTGGGTTTGTAACTAATTAATGCATGTTGGCATGCATGCTACAATCCCCATTAGAGGCTGCCTTTCTTTGGTGTAAGGTTGCCGTACATGCTGTACATTTCTGTGCCAGGGCTACTAGCTAGTGTGACGGCCCAGGAGCCATTATATGGATAACATATTGCATATATTTTTAACACTAAATATTGCATTTCATTTGCATTATATTTGATAATGCTAATCTAGTTAGCATTTTTTGTTCATAGTTGTACAAATTCAATTTTCAAACAGATATTGAAATACTGGATGTTCTGTTTTCTTATTTTACTACTGCATTTTTTGTTTGTTTAATACTATGGAATACATAATGCTGGTTTTTTTTCATTGTATTGTATATTATTACTTTTTTTCTATGCATTCATGAAATATATTATGGCAGTTTGCATTAGCATTTTAATCTTTGTTTCTTATAAGAGTGTATTAAAAAAAATCACTGCTGTGAATTTGAAGCACATTAAGTTTTTTTTTTTAGAATTTTTCCTCTGTGTATTATATTGCTTATTTTGTTTCCCTTTTGCTTTGTCTGTTATTATGTGCGTCTGTGTTGTTCTTTTTTTTGAGAGAGAGAGAGATTGACATAGAAATATTATAAGACTGCTTTTTTTCCTATTTATTTAACAGCTGCAATACTAAAGTACATGATACTCTTTTTTCTTTAGCAATTTTTTTTGTTTATCATATTGTTTCATTTTTTTCTATTTGCTTCATTAATTTGGTCATGAAATTCATTATGCTAGGTTACATTAGCATTTTTAATTCCTTGTGTACTGTACGACTCCTGTGTATCATATGACTGCAATTTTATCATACTTGTTTCTCAGTTTTCATCCAAAGATACATTATGCTTTTTTGCTTTACCCTTTTTTGTTCTACTTTATATTGCTGCTTTTTTTTTCCAGTGATTTAGTCATGACATATATTATTATAGTTTACTTTAGCATTTTTTAATTCCATATAGCATGGTATATGTAAGAAATTGAATTGATTTATATTTTGTATATAGTTATGGTATATCAGTTTTTTTTATGTTAGCATTTTAATTTGTATTGCATTTTTTTCAGGTTTCTTTCCACTAGCTATAGGAGTCGTCTCACATGAAAATGAATCAAATTGGACTTGATTTTTAGAGAATCTTAAAGAGATGCTTCATGAAGATCGTTAATTAGTTTTTATGTCTGATCGTCAATGGGGTTTGCCCTTAGGTGTTCCGAAAGTGTTTCCATCTTCTTTTCATAGTTATTGCACATTTCATATGGAGCAAAATATTGGTTCAGTGGTTAAAGCTTACAAGGGTGATACATCAATTGTTGATTTGTTTAAACTTATAACTCGAGCTTCCAATCTATCAGATTTTGAACGTTATATGTTAAAATTTAAAGAAATTGGAGGTGCTGCCGCAATCAACTTCCTTAAAGATAAACCTTTAGAACATTGGGTAGATTTGTTTTTTCAAGGTATTCTTCTAATGTGGCTGAGAGCTTTAACTCTTGGATTGTGGATGATAGGTTTATGCCGATTACCTCTTGTCTAGATGGAATTAGAGTGAAAGTAATGGAACAAATGGCAAAGCAAAGGGAAGAATGCCATAAGTGGACTACTGTTTTATGTCCAGTCATGGAGCAACGGTTGTCAAAGTTAGTTAAAGATGGGTTTGGATGGAATGCATATAGGTCTAATGAAAATATTTTGGAAGTTAGATCTCCTATTTCACATCATGTTGATCTTGAAAAAGTTTGTGTAGCTGTAATCAACGGAAAGTTACTGGTTTTCCATGTGCACATGCTGTTAAGTGTATGAATAAATCAAGGCTATCGGTATATGAATTTGTGGAATATTATTTTGCAGCTAATGCTTTTAGAGCTAGTTATGCACATGCTATTAATCCAATTCCAACTGTCGGTAAGCCAATTGTTACTGAAGATGAAATTGTAATTAGACCGCCTAAAAAAATTCGAGGTGCTGGAAGATCTTGTACTAAAGGACATGGTGGCTTTTCTTATACTCAGAATAAGCGGAATAAATGCAGCAAGTGTGATCAAGTTGGACATAACAAGAGGAATTGCCAAGCTTCAAAGAATATTTAAATTTGAATTTTATTTTTCAGTTTTTTTTCCATTGGATACATTACTATATACTTAGTATGTTGTTGTTACTTTTTATTGGTTATTGGGACATGTTGAGTTGTTATTCTTGATATAAACCTAACTTGTATTTCTGCTTTCATTTTATGTTTTGTGTTTTTTTTTTTGTTTAAATTATGAAGTGCTGTGTCTGTGGTTGCTGGCATTTTATCACTTGTTATTATTTACATCAATTAAATAGTATAATGCTATATTAATTTAGCATTTTGTTGTATATATTGTAAAAGTAAATGGCTGACTAGATTATTAGCTGTATAAAGTAAAAGCGGTTAGGTAACTTTATTAATATAAATTTAACTTGTATTTGTGAAACTTATGTGGTTGCTTTCAATTTTTTATTTATTTTTTATTTCATATTTTGTGTAAAATATGCACTATTGTGTTTGTGATTGTTGGTATTTTTTATCTACTATTTTCTTTATCATTTATAAAGACTAATGCCACATTTATGTGTTTGCTTTCATTTATTTTGTTTTATGTATTTTATTTGTAAAGCATGCATAGTTATGTTTGTTGTTATGGCATGTTTTTACCAGCTATTTTCTACATTAATTCTACAGACTAATGCTATATTGATTTAGTGTTTCGTTTTGTATGATGTTAAACTGATTGACCTATTTGGTTAGTAGTTGTGTAATAATAAACTATGTGATGCTACTTTATGTGTTATTTGGGTAATGCCTTATGCTATTTCAAGCATTTTCTGCTAATTAATTTTTGAAATAAAGTTAATTTCTAAAACAATTATATTATGGTAATTGAAGCTAAAGCATACAATTATGTACATTATAACTATGCATCCAGAAGACTTTTACGTGTCATAGGTATCTGATTAGGCCTTGTGTCAGGATGTGTTTTACGTGTCATTGTATTTGTTTGGTAAAACAATCCCTACTAGGTCTAGAATCATTGCTGGAGTACCCGATTAAGTCTTGCATCCAAAAGTCTTTTACGTTTCATAGGTACCCGATTAGGCCTTATGTTTGAATGTCTTTTACGTATCATGGGTACTCGCTCAGTTAAGCAATCCATACTGGGTGCAGAATCGTTGCTGAACGACCCGATTAGGCCTTTCGTCCGGAAGTTTTTTTACATGTCATAGGTACCCGATTAGGCCTTGTGTCTGAATGTCTTTTACATATCATGGGTACCCGCTCGGTTAAACAATCCCTACTGGGTGCAGAATCGTTGCTGAACGACCCAATTAGGCCTTGCGTTCAGAAGATTTTTATGTGTCATAGGTACCCGATTAGGCCTTGTGTCTAAATGTATTTTACGTGTCATGGGTACCCGCTCGGTAAAACAATCCCTACTGGGTGCAGAATCATTACTGGAGTACCCGATTAGGCCTTGCATCTAGAAGTCTTTTATGTATCATAGGTACCCGATTAGGCCTTGGGTGCGGATGTGTTTTATGTGTCATTGTACCCGCTCGGTTAAACAATTCATACTGGGTGCAGAATCGTTGTTGAATGACCCAATTAGGCCTTGTGTTCGGAAACTTTTTACATGTCATAGGTACCCGAATAAGCCTTATGTTTGAATTTCTTTTACGTATCATGGGTACTCGCTCGGTTAAGCAATCCATACTGGGTGTAGAATCGTTGCTGAACAACCCGATTAGGCCTTTCGTCCGGAAGTTTTTTACATGTCATAGGTACCCGATTAGGCCTTGTGTCTGAATGTCTTTTACGTATCATGGGTACCCGCTCGGTTAAACAATCCTTACTGGGTGCAGAATCATTGCTGAACGACCCGATTAGGCCTTGTGTTTGGAAGATTTTTATGTGTCATAGGTACCCGATTAGGCCTTGTGTCTAAATGTCTTTTACGTGTCATGGGTACCCGCTCGGTTAAACAATCCCTACTGGGTGCAGAATCATTGCTGGAGTACCCGATTAGGCCTTGCATCTAGAAGTCTATTACGTGTCATAGGTACCCGATTAGGCCTTGGGTGCAGATGTGTTTTACGTGCCATTGTACTCGCTCGGTTAAACAATCCATACTGGGTGCAGAATCGTTGCTAAACGACCCGATTAAGCCTTTCGTCCGGAAGCTTTTTACATGTCATAGGTACCCGATTAGGCCTTGTGTCTGAATGTCTTTTACGTATCATGGGTACCCGCTCGGTTAAACAATCCCTACTGGGTGTAGAATCGTTGCTGAACGACCCGATTAGGCCTAGTGTTCGGAAGCTTTTTACATGTCATAGGTACCCGATTAGGCCTTATGTTTAAATGTCGTTTACGTGTCATGGTTACCCGCTTGGTTAAACAATCCCCACTGGGTGCAAAATCATTGCTGGAGTAACCGATTAGGCCTTGCATCTAGAAGTCTTTTACGTGTCAGAGGTACCCGATTAGGCCTTGGATGCGGATGTGTTTTACGTGTCATTGTACCTGCTCGGTTAAGCAATCCATACTGGGTGAAGAATCGTTGTTGAACGACTCGATTAGGCCTTGCATCTAGAAGCTTTTTACATGTCATAGGTACCGGATTAGGCCTTATGTCTGAATGTCTTTTACGCATCATGGGTACCCGCTCGGTTAATCAATCCCTACTGGGTGCAGAATTATTGCTGAATGACCCGATTAGGACTTACGTTCGGAAGCTTTTTATGTGTCATAAGTACCCGATTAGGCCTTGTGTCTAAATATCGTTTACGTGTCATGGGTATAATCTTGGTTAAACAATCCCTACTGGGTGCAGAATCATTGTTGGAGTACCCGATTAGGACTTGTGTTCAGAAGCTTTTTACATGTCATAGGTACCCGATTAGGCCTTGGGTGCGGATGTGTTTTACCTGTCATTGTACCCGCTCGGTTAAGCTATCCATACTGGGTGCAGAATCGTTGCTGAACGACCCGATTAGGCCTTCTGTCCGGAAGCTTTTTACATGTCATAGGTACCCGATTAGGCCTTGTGTCTGAATGTCTTTTATGTATCATGGGTATCCGCTCGGTTAAACAATCCCTACTGGGTGCAGAATCGTTGCTGAACGACCCGATTAGGCCATGCGTTCGGAAGCTTTTTATGTGTTATAGGTACCGGATTAGGCCTTGTGTCTAAATGTCTTTTACGTGTCATGGGTACCCGGTCGGTTAAACAATCCCTACTGGGTGTAGAATCATTGTTGGAGTACCTGATTAAGCCTTGCATCTAGAAGTCTTTTACGTGTCATAGGTACCCGATTAGGTCTTGGGTGCGGATGTGTTTTATGTGTCATTGTACCCGCTTGCTTAAGCAGTCCATACTGGGTGCAAAATCGTTGCTGAACGACCTAATTAGGCCTTTCGTCCGGAAGCTTTTTACTTGTCATAGGTACCCGATTAGACCTTGTGTCTGAATGTCTTTTACGTATCATGGGTACCCGCTCGGTTAAACAATCCCTACTGGGTGCAGAATCGTTGCTGAACGACCTGATTAGGCATTGTGTTCGGAAGATTTTTATGTGTCATAGGTACCCGATTAGGCCTTGTATCTAAATGTATTTTACGTGTCATAGGTACCCTCTCGGTTAACCAATCCCTACTGGGTGCAGAATCATTGCTGGAGTACCCGATTAGGCCTTGCATCTAGAAGTCTTTTACGTGTCATAGGTACCCGATTAGGCCTTGGGTGCGGATGTGTTTTACGTGTCGTTGTACCCGCTCGGTTAAGCAATCCATACTGGGTGCAGAATCGTTGTTGAACGACTCGATTAGGCCTTGCATCTAGAAGCTTTTTACATGTCATAGGTACCCGATTAGGCCTTGTGTCTGAATGCCTTTTACGTATCATGGGTACCCGCTCGGTTAATCAATCCCTACTGGGTGCAGAATTGTTACTGAACGACCCGATTAGGCCTTGCGTTCAGAAGCTTTTTATGCGTCATAGGTACCCGATTATGCCTTGTGTCTAAATGTCGTTTACGTGTCATGGGTACCCGCTTGGTTAAACAATCCCTACTAGGTGCAGAATCATTGCTGGAGTACCCGATTAGGCCTTGCGTCTAGAAGCTTTTTACGTGTCATAGGTACCCGATTTGGCCTCGGGTGCAAATGTGTTTTACATGTCATTGTACCTGCTCGGTTAAGCAATCCATACTGGGTGCAGAATCGTTGCTGAATGTGACGGCCTGGAATTTCGCTCGATCTGAATCAGTCATTAAACCGATCTAGACCGTTCGAAACCCCTGAACGTTGAGAACATGACAAATCAGAACACAAACAGAAGAACATTTCATTGTATATTACAACAATGCATCAGATTACAAGAATATACAGGGTATAAATGAATAAATATTACACAGAAATATCAGAGATTTAAATTACATTTAAATACATAGCAGCGGAAAAATAATATAAAGCACAACTGAAGGTGATATACGGATACAGAGCTTTCCGGATATCATTCCAGCTGTAAACCAGGATCCTGTGAATATAAATCTGCAAAACCCAAAACTACTAGCTGCCCGTGCGGAAAATAGGGGCACCCAGAGTTTAGGTTAAAACAATAAACTCCAGGTCAGTCATGTGACTGGTGTGAGAACTAAAACAGTTATTTAAAACTTTATTTTAAAAGAAAGTAGTTCAAGGGACCACGCCGCATAACACGGAACGGGTTTCCTCCCAAGAATACCAGTACATATCAATAAACAACGCAATGCTTTTTCGAAAAATGAAGCTATTATAAGACCCAGGTCCTATCATACAATGCAACGCAAGCCGGGGGATAGGGTTTTCCCTTATAATAGCCAAACATGCTTGGTACGTTTAAAACAAATCATTTGATACTATAATAAGTGTATAGTGTCAAAACAGTTTCAATCATAAATATAAATCATAGACGGCATAGCATCCCATGCTACTATGTCGCCATACTAGGCTCTACAAATAAAGCCGAAATATCTCGTATTGGAAATTGGATTTCCGTCATGAGTCGAGGCAAGGGGCAAGCTCCTCTCCGCGTTCGAGACACTCTAGCAAATGCTCAGGACTACGCACACTGGGTAACCCTTGGATCGGTTGGGCCGGTCCTCACTTACGTTAGAGGATTGGCAATTCCTGAACACGCGTTTCCCTGTCCTTACAGACCTATAATCGAGGCGCCTCGCATCCAACAACCACAAAGGTGAAAAGTATATAAATGTCAGGGCTGGTAAGTCACTGACACCACCAAAGCTAGAAAGAAACGTCGTGCTCTCCCAACGGCCCGTATCCCGTTTTTAACTCATACCGAGGTGTGAGGCTCGCGAATTCACGTTATACACAAAGCTGCCACGTAGGCGTGCTTTGATCATCAACCACAAGACTTTGCTTTTCAACATAAGCCTTGATCATTGCATCTTAGTATGCCACACAGGCAATTCATGCCATGCGACTGATGTCCATCGATATACAACCTCTGAGCTCGTACGTCTCAGAGAAGGGCGTTAAGCAAAAGAATAAATTCTCCGCCGCCAAACAAATGTATATTTAATAGAAATCAATCAGCATAGAATAAAATCCAGTGTCAGACACACAATCCATTTACAAGTCCGTTCTGGGTCTGAACGAAACCAGAGGCACTTTCCTCGCATATCCATCCATCTCCAGGTACGTCTGGACGACCACCAACTATTTCCATCCTCTTGGGTGTACTGCCCAATCAGGATCGTCAGTAATTATCCAAACGATGTGAAGACTTCCGGTCTTCGACCACCGTCTTCATCTTCGACTTATCGTCGAATCGGTTATTCAGAATGGGTATAAACCCGGACTTTCCGAACAACCCACGTATATTGAAAACAAATGTTACACAAACACAACATACGCCTCATTCCAATTCATTAGTCACTAACCGCAAATTAGCCAGAGAACAATTTCCCAAACATTAACCCCGAAGGCCGAAACCAACATCAGATCAATACCCAGGAAGCCATTCTTCTTAGCCAACCTACAGCTAGTTTCTAAATTCCACATTCTTAGGGAAAGGTTCCCATTAATTTTATCCAAGATAAATTCTTTAAAATTTATCCTGTAATCTTCCTTTGGATGTCATTTAAAACCAAATTATGGTTTTTCCCAACTAGTCGAGATTAGCGAACCGTAACGAAGTAATTATTTATTTTATTTCCCAATCCCAACCTATTCATCCCATGAAGCAAAACTGGTAATACTCCATATCTAACACCGTGGTGTTATCGGTAAAATTAATTACCATTTCACGTTCAAATCTAATTAAAGATTTAACTATCGCTTTGGAGTAAAACTGGTAATACTCCATTCTCGCTCATTTTCTAAATTTGATAATTTAGATTATGGATTCACATTTCAATCTAATTGCAGATTCATTAGAACTCCTTTTACTGGGTTAAAGAACTAGGTGTTATTTAAAACACAGTTCACGACAAACCCAAATCACATTCTATTCGTTATCGGGTTAAAGAACTAGTGTTATTTAAAACACTGTTCACGATAAACCCATTTCAAATTCAATCAAATATATTAGAAATCCCGATTATTTAAAACCCCTTTTAAATCTAATTTGTTTATTTAAAAATAATTAGGTTTTAAATTTAGTTCAAAACTAGTTCATTTCGATAAAAATCTATTTTTATCTTTTCAAATATGGAGTTTTTCATCCCAATTTTTCCCAAATCATTTCTTATGATTTTACATAAATTATTACTATTTTTAATAATTTTATCAAGGTCCGTACAGTCGATTTCCAACAATGGCCATCGAACTGCACTTATAGCGACCTTTTTCGAATTTGATTTGGACGTATCTCCAAATCCAACCGTTAGATTTCAAATTTCTGATATTCGTTAGAAAGCTCTTTTCGATACGAACCCAACGGTTCCGGTTTTAGGAGAATCCGACGGTCGGATCTCCCGTAATGTCCGTTTGAAATAAATGGTCGAAATTCACGAACTGCCGCGGCGCGGCGCGTTTTATTCAGGCCATTATATTATATATATAATATATATAATATATATTTCGTCGATTTCTATTTAAAACGAATTATATAAATAGTTTTAAATTCGTTTCAAGAACCATTTCAACTTCTATTTCAATCCAAAGCAAAATTGAATTCTTCTTTAAAAATTCGTTTTAAAAATTCATTTCTATTCAATTCAAATTTCAATTAAATTTGAATTTATTTCAATTCGCTTTCAATTCAATTTGAATTCGTTTTCAATTCAATTTAATTCAAATTGGTTTTATATTCGATTCAAATTCATTTTCTCTTCAAATCAGATTCGTTTCGTTTTCTATTTGAATCAAGTTCATTATATATTCAATTGAAATCAAATTGGTTTTCTATTCCATTCAAATCGAAATCGTTATATATTCAATTCATTTCGAAATCGTTATATATTCAATTCATTTCGAAATCGTTATATATTCAATTCATTTCGAAATCGTTATATATTCAATTCATTTCGAAATCGTTATATATTCAATTCATTTCGAAATCGTTATATATTCAATTCATCTCGAAATCGTTATATATTCAATTCATTTCGAAATCGTTATATTCGATATAAATATCGTTCGCGTCAAAATGGCGCATCACTATTTAACACGGCTTTATATATTCTATTTCAAATATTGCTTTTTTTGTCAACATACGACTAATCTCAACGAATGAGTACCGTCCATGTGTGACTATTTTTGTTAAATTATTTCGTTCAACACATGACTAATCTCAACGAATGAGTACCGTCAACACATGAACCTTTATTTTATATTGATAAAGATGTAAATTTTATTATAAAAATAATTCGTTCAACACATGACTAATCCCAACGGATGAGTATAGTCAACACATGAACCTTTATTTTATATATTCTTTATTTTTCAAATTGGAATGAGGCCCAATCAATCACCATATAAAATTAATTATATGGATTTTCATACATCACATGTATATAATAGCATTGAAAAACAATCAACCATCAACCAAAGTGCACTACACTGTATAAGCATCAAATATAGATATCTAACGCTTATAACAGCCTGTCAATCAATCGATCGACATATTTAATCAATCAGGATGAGTGAACTTCATATTTCATCCCAACACCCGTGTGGGGTTTCAAACAATCAAACACAGATTTTATTTGTGCAGTTGGGCGATGTGTAAAATTTATCGACCCAATCAATATCAGTCAAATAGGTGTACATAAACAAACCGTCCGGTTTGTAAATGAATATTTATTTATTCACATTCACGTTAAAAATTATATTTTTAACGATAAAACATTTTATTTCAACTTATGAATTTCTATTCAGTTCATTTATTCAATAAAAATGATATTTTTATTTTTCTAACATATTTTAGAAAATTTCGGCGGCATAACGGCACGATATTAGAAACGGGACGAGGCCTAGCCTTATCCCCGGTCTAGTGAAGGCCCACGCCATTCACATATCAATTAAATCAATTTCATTTCACCAAACAATTTCCATTCAATCAAATATTCTAACTAACTACTCAACCAAACAAACAAGTCCATGGTCTGTGGACGGGTGTCGGGTGCTACTAAGCACCGTCTGCATCCTAGTATATATATATATAACTAGAAAAGAAATTGAAAGGTGAGAAGTTCTCACATATAGCTATCCAAACTTCACGACACTTCTTTTATAGAAATCTTCTTCGTTATCCCATCTTTGTCATCTTCGTTGCCCGTAGTTACTACATATATAAAAAATCACACATTTTTATATTTTGATGTCTTTAAAATAAAAATCACATTTTTATTTATTCATTTTCAATTTAAAAGTTACACTTTTATAATCACTTCTTATATCTAAAAATCGAATTTTTACTATGCTATTCCATATATAAAAATCGAATTTTTACTACTATGTTATATAGATAAAAATTATATTTTTATCACGCTATTTTCTATATAAAGATTTCGCCTTTTTAAATTTAAAGATTTCACCTTTTTAAATTTAAAGATTTCACCTTTTTAAATTTAAACACTTTATCTCAACGTAGATAAAAAAAATAAAAATCAGATTTTTATTTCGTTACATACACAAAGATGATATTTTTATGTTCTCTATCCTATAAAGATTATATTTTTAATACTTTCCTTAAGAAAGATTATATTTTTAATACTTTAAAAATATAAAAATCATATTTTTAATACTACAATATAAAAGATTACATTTTTATCACTTTACAACATAAAATAAAGAAAATTCAGTTTTTAAAAATAAATAAAAATCAGTTTCTTTTTAAAGTTAAAATAAAAAAAATCAGTTTCTTTTTCCCTAAAATCGAAATTAGGTTTTAAAGTAAATAAATAAAATAAAAAAAAATAAAAAAAAATCAATTAACTTACAGGGGGGGCTGCGTCGGTCGTCGGCTGGGAAGGGGAGGTGCGCGGGTGGTCGGAGGAGGGGAATTCATGGCGGAGGGGAGGTCGGTGGTCGGCTCTGGGGCGCGGGTGGCTGTGGTCGAGGCGGAGGGCTGTAAGGCTGCGGTGGAGTCGAACGAAGAGGAGGAGAAGCTGGAGGGGGGGGGGGAGACTCGCGATGGTCGGCGCCTGTGGTGGCTGCGCCGCCTAGGCGCAGTGGCTCATCGGGGGGGGGGGGGGGGGCGGCAGCGTCGATCGCGCCCCCCTTTCGTTCTCTTCTTCTTGTTTTTTTTTCTTTTCCTGAAGAATGAAATTACTCGGGGGGGGGCCAGAACGAGGTTAAAGGAGAGGACGTTTTTTTTTTTTTTATTTATTTAATTAATTACTTCCCAAAAAGTTGACTTTTGCTTGCGACCTCGAAACGAGGCCCACCGCCTGTCGTCCCTAGCGTTTCACCCCCATTCTGAACACAATGGGATATGTATCGCAAGCTGATTCGATCGTCTCGATAAGCTTCCGTTGAATTTACATTTTAAATCACTATATTGAATTTTAAACGTATATTTCAAATTACCGGGGTTACATACTAACTCTATAAATTGCAGAAAAATATTTTCTAGGTTCGTATTGACGATACGGTCCTAACAAAACTAGTTTCGTCGAATTCTGAGACCGTTTGAAAAATGGCCAATTTCCAGTCGATTAAAATCAACTGAAATGGTCAAATCACGTTTTCCTTAGCCACGCTCACATATTGATTCGAAAAATTATGAAATTTGAAACCTAGCAATAACTTGACACTGCGGATCCAACAAAAGTGGTTTCGTCGAAATCCGAGGTCGTTTGCAAAATGTCCATTTTTAAGGGCCTGAATTCCATAGCGACTATTCAGAATTTTCAACTGAACATATCTTTTGATTCCCGCTATGAAATCTCAATTATTCGGATTCGTTGGAAAGATATCATCAATCAGATTCCATTATTTTTGGTTTCACTAAAATCCGGATTGTTTTGCACCCGGTACATTCAATTGAAGTTTGAAATCGAATTATCGAACTACCGCGCCATTTTCAATTCTATTTATAATTATATATAAATATTTATATTCTAACGACGACGCATATAATATATACGTTCGAATTATATTCAAAATAAATTTTCTCGTCGATATTATTTAAAATAATTTATTTTAAATATCAAATTTCGATAAAATTGCCAAAATAAAAATTTTTAAACTGGCCCAGATTTTCCGGGTTATTACAATCTCCCCCACTTAAAACTTTTCGTCCCCGAAAAGGAACAAAGTCGAAAGTGGTTTGATTAATTAGCTCTACATTCGGTCGGGCTTCCATTCTCCAACTTTTCAGTTTCTGAGAATTTTCAAAATTTCAAAAATTTGGCTAACACCCTAAATTTTCGAAAAATTTCGCCATAACCTCCCCTGCACCGGGAGCATCGGGGAATTTCAAATAGCTTCCCCGGTCCTTCAGATCTCAAAAAGAAAAAGAAAAAGCCAAGCGGCTAGCCAATAGGCTCATAAAATCATCATCACCCAAACAAAACAGGAAATTATGTAGTAAACATGTACCTATTTGTCGGGCAAACAAATTTTATTCTCTGCTCTAGCCTCCTTGCTATGACCTGTTCAATGTAAGTATATGTATATGGAAGCAAATGCGACCAATTTTCAATATAGTTCAATATTTGATTATATTAGGCATAAATGGTTAAAAATCAGCAAACAATTAAACAAACAACACAAACATCAATCAATTAGTGGATTAGAGTTTCAAATTCATAATTTTGATATATATAAAGAAAATCATGTTTTTGATGCCAATTCACAACAATGTGTTCTAACTATATATAAGTTTTGGTTCTCACACCAGTCGAATGGAAATATATAGAAAATCACGCCTTCGTTACTCGAACATGAATACTAATGACAACTAGTCAATCATCAGAATCATCTTCGGGCCACTAGAGTATGATTCTATATCTATCCAGTATATTAAAACTTCGAATATACGTTCATGACGCGTATATGCAAAATCTTTATATACTCGATTGTCCATATTCAAAATAAATAAATAGTCAAATACGTTTAAAATGGTTTAAATTTCCAAAACAAAGTTGTTTGCATTTGAAAAATATACTCTTCACACTCGTTCTAGGATACTACTGATCCTATCTCTAACGAGTCATTCTAATTGGATATTACTAATCCAATATCTGATGAATTCTTTCGTATGGTTCTAACGTGTCTTTTTCTCGAGCTCTGTAAACCAAAGCTCTGATACCAAATGTGACGGCCTGGAATTTCGCTCGATCTGAATCAGTCATTAAACCGATCTAGACCGTTCGAAACCCCTGAACGTTGAGAACATGACAAATCAGAACACAAACAGAAGAACATTTCATTGTATATTACAACAATGCATCAGATTACAAGAATATACAGGGTATAAATGAATAAATATTACACAGAAATATCAGAGATTTAAATTACATTTAAATACATAGCAGCGGAAAAATAATATAAAGCACAACTGAAGGTGATATACGGATACAGAGCTTTCCGGATATCATTCCAGCTGTAAACCAGGATCCTGTGAATATAAATCTGCAAAACCCAAAACTACTAGCTGCCCGTGCGGAAAATAGGGGCACCCAGAGTTTAGGTTAAAACAATAAACTCCAGGTCAGTCATGTGACTGGTGTGAGAACTAAAACAGTTATTTAAAACTTTATTTTAAAAGAAAGTAGTTCAAGAGACCACGCCGCATAACACGGAACGGGTTTCCTCCCAAGAATACCAGTGCATATCAATAAACAACGCAATGCTTTTTCGAAAAATGAAGCTATTATAAGACCCAGGTCCTATCATACAATGCAACGCAAGCCGGGGGATAGGGTTTTCCCTTATAATAGCCAAACATGCTTGGTACGTTTAAAACAAATCATTTGATACTATAATAAGTGTATAGTGTCAAAACAGTTTCAATCATAAATATAAATCATAGACGGCATAGCATCCCATGCTACTATGTCGCCATACTAGGCTCTACAAATAAAGCCGAAATATCTCGTATTGGAAATTGGATTTCGTCATGAGTCGAGGGCAAGGGGCAAGCTCCTCTCCGCGTTCGAGACACTCTAGCAAATGCTCAGGACTACGCACACTGGGTAACCCTTGGATCGGTTTGGGCCGGTCCTCACTTACGTTAGAGGATTGGCAATTCCTGAACACGCGTTTCCCGGTCCTTACAGACCTATAATCGAGGCGCCTCGCATCCAACAACCACAAAGGTGAAAAGTATATAAATGTCAGGGCTGGTAAGTCACTGACACCACCAAAGCTAGAAAGAAACGTCGTGCTCTCCCAACGGCCCGTATCCCGTTTTTAACTCATACCGAGGTGTGAGGCTCGCGAATTCACGTTATACACAAAGCTGCCACGTAGGCGTGCTTTGATCATCAACCACAAGACTTTGCTTTTCAACATAAGCCTTGATCATTGCATCTTAGTATGCCACACAGGCAATTCATGCCATGCGACTGATGTCCATCGATATACAACCTCTGAGCTCGTACGTCTCAGAGAAGGGCGTTAAGCAAAAGAATAAATTCTCCACCGCCAAACAGATGTATATTTAATAGAAATCAATCAGCATAGAATAAAATCCAGTGTCAGACACACAATCCATTTACAAGTCCGTTCTGGGTCTGAACGAAACCGGAGGCACTTTCCTCGCATATCCATCCATCTCCAGGTACGTCTGGACGACCACCAACTATTTCCATCCTCTTGGGTGTACTGCCCAATCAGGATCGTCAGTAATTATCCAAACGATGTGAAGACTTCCGGTCTTCGACCACCGTCTTCATCTTCGACTTATCGTCGAATCGGTTATTCAGAATGGGTATAAACCCGGACTTGCCGAACAACCCACGTATATTGAAAACAAATGTTACACAAACACAACATACGCCTCATTCCAATTCATTAGTCACTAACCGCAAATTAGCCAGAGAACAATTTCCCAAACATTAACCCCGAAGGCCGAAACCAACATCAGATCAATACCCAGGAAGCCATTCTTCTTAGCCAACCTACAGCTAGTTTCTAAATTCCACATTCTTAGGGAAAGGTTCCCATTAATTTTATCCAAGATAAATTCTTTAAAATTTATCCTGTAATCTTCCTTTGGATGTCATTTAAAACCAAATTATGGTTTTTCCCAACTAGTCGAGATTAGCGAACCGTAACGAAGTAATTATTTATTTTATTTCCCAATCCCAACCTATTCATCCCATGAAGCAAAACTGGTAATACTCCATATCTAACACCGTGGTGTTATCGGTAAAATTAATTACCATTTCACGTTCAAATCTAATTAAAGATTTAACTATCGCTTTGGAGTAAAACTGGTAATACTCCATTCTCGCTCATTTTCTAAATTTGATAATTTAGATTATGGATTCACATTTCAATCTAATTGCAGATTCATTAGAACTCCTTTTACTGGGTTAAAGAACTAGGTGTTATTTAAAACACAGTTCACGACAAACCCAAATCACATTCTATTCGTTATCGGGTTAAAGAACTAGTGTTATTTAAAACACTGTTCACGATAAACCCATTTCAAATTCAATCAAATATATTAGAAATCCCGATTATTTAAAACCCCTTTTAAATCTAATTTGTTTATTTAAAAATAATTAGGTTTTAAATTTAGTTCAAAACTAGTTCATTTCGATAAAAATCTATTTTTATCTTTTCAAATATGGAGTTTTTCATCCCAATTTTTCCCAAATCATTTCTTATGATTTTACATAAATTATTACTATTTTTAATAATTTTATCAAGGTCCGTACAGTCGATTTCCAACAATGGCCATCGAACTGCACTTATAGCGACCTTTTTCGAATTTGATTTGGACGTATCTCCAAATCCAACCGTTAGATTTCAAATTTCTGATATTCGTTAGAAAGCTCTTTTCGATACGAACCCAACGGTTCCGGTTTTAGGAGAATCCGACGGTCGGATCTCCCGTAATGTCCGTTTGAAATAAATGGTCGAAATTCACGAACTGCCGCGGCGCGGCGCGTTTTATTCAGGCCATTATATTATATATATAATATATATAATATATATTTCGTCGATTTCTATTTAAAACGAATTATATAAATAGTTTTAAATTCGTTTCAAGAACCATTTCAACTTCTATTTCAATCCAAAGCAAAATTGAATTCTTCTTTAAAAATTCGTTTTAAAAATTCATTTCTATTCAATTCAAATTTCAATTAAATTTGAATTTATTTCAATTCGCTTTCAATTCAATTTGAATTCGTTTTCAATTCAATTTAATTCAAATTGGTTTTATATTCGATTCAAATTCATTTTCTCTTCAAATCAGATTCGTTTCGTTTTCTATTTGAATCAAGTTCATTATATATTCAATTGAAATCAAATTGGTTTTCTATTCCATTCAAATCGAAATCGTTATATATTCAATTCATTTCGAAATCGTTATATATTCAATTCATTTCGAAATCGTTATATATTCAATTCATTTCGAAATCGTTATATATTCAATTCATTTCGAAATCGTTATATATTCAATTCATTTCGAAATCGTTATATATTCAATTCATCTCGAAATCGTTATATATTCAATTCATTTCGAAATCGTTATATTCGATATAAATATCGTTCGCGTCAAAATGGCGCATCACTATTTAACACGGCTTTATATATTCTATTTCAAATATTGCTTTTTTTGTCAACACACGACTAATCTCAACGAATGAGTACCGTCCATGTGTGACTATTTTTGTTAAATTATTTCGTTCAACACATGACTAATCTCAACGAATGAGTACCGTCAACACATGAACCTTTATTTTATATTGATAAAGATGTAAATTTTATTATAAAAATAATTCGTTCAACACATGACTAATCCCAACGGATGAGTATAGTCAACACATGAACCTTTATTTTATATATTCTTTATTTTTCAAATTGGAATGAGGCCCAATCAATCACCATATAAAATTAATTATATGGATTTTCATACATCACATGTATATAATAGCATTGAAAAACAATCAACCATCAACCAAAGTGCACTACACTGTATAAGCATCAAATATAGATATCTAACGCTTATAACAGCCTGTCAATCAATCGATCGACATATTTAATCAATCAGGATGAGTGAACTTCATATTTCATCCCAACACCCGTGTGGGGTTTCAAACAATCAAACACAGATTTTATTTGTGCAGTTGGGCGATGTGTAAAATTTATCGACCCAATCAATATCAGTCAAATAGGTGTACATAAACAAACCGTCCGGTTTGTAAATGAATATTTATTTATTCACATTCACGTTAAAAATTATATTTTTAACGATAAAACATTTTATTTCAACTTATGAATTTCTATTCAGTTCATTTATTCAATAAAAATGATATTTTTATTTTTCTAACATATTTTAGAAAATTTCGGCGGCATAACGGCACGATATTAGAAACGGGACGAGGCCTAGCCTTATCCCCGGTCTAGTGAAGGCCCACGCCATTCACATATCAATTAAATCAATTTCATTTCACCAAACAATTTCCATTCAATCAAATATTCTAACTAACTACTCAACCAAACAAACAAGTCCATGGTCTGTGGACGGGTGTCGGGTGCTACTAAGCACCGTCTGCATCCTAGTATATATATATATAACTAGAAAAGAAATTGAAAGGTGAGAAGTTCTCACATATAGCTATCCAAACTTCACGACACTTCTTTTATAGAAATCTTCTTCGTTATCCCATCTTTGTCATCTTCGTTGCCCGTAGTTACTACATATATAAAAAATCACACATTTTTATATTTTGATGTCTTTAAAATAAAAATCACATTTTTATTTATTCATTTTCAATTTAAAAGTTACACTTTTATAATCACTTCTTATATCTAAAAATCGAATTTTTACTATGCTATTCCATATATAAAAATCGAATTTTTACTACTATGTTATATAGATAAAAATTATATTTTTATCACGCTATTTTCTATATAAAGATTTCGCCTTTTTAAATTTAAAGATTTCACCTTTTTAAATTTAAAGATTTCACCTTTTTAAATTTAAACACTTTATCTCAACGTAGATAAAAAAAATAAAAATCAGATTTTTATTTCGTTACATACACAAAGATGATATTTTTATGTTCTCTATCCTATAAAGATTATATTTTTAATACTTTCCTTAAGAAAGATTATATTTTTAATACTTTAAAAATATAAAAATCATATTTTTAATACTACAATATAAAAGATTACATTTTTATCACTTTACAACATAAAATAAAGAAAATTCAGTTTTTAAAAATAAATAAAAATCAGTTTCTTTTTAAAGTTAAAATAAAAAAAATCAGTTTCTTTTTCCCTAAAATCGAAATTAGGTTTTAAAGTAAATAAATAAAATAAAAAAAAATAAAAAAAAATCAATTAACTTACAGGGGGGGCTGCGTCGGTCGTCGGCTGGGAAGGGGAGGTGCGCGGGTGGTCGGAGGAGGGGAATTCATGGCGGAGGGGAGGTCGGTGGTCGGCTCTGGGGCGCGGGTGGCTGTGGTCGAGGCGGAGGGCTGTAAGGCTGCGGTGGAGTCGAACGAAGAGGAGGAGAAGCTGGAGGGGGGGGGAGACTCGCGATGGTCGGCGCCTGTGGTGGCTGCGCCGCCTAGGCGCAGTGGCTCATCGGGGGGGGGGGGGGGCGGCAGCGTCGATCGCGCCCCCCTTTCGTTCTCTTCTTCTTGTTTTTTTTTCTTTTCCTGAAGAATGAAATTACTCGGGGGGGGGGGGGCCAGAACGAGGTTAAAGGAGAGGACGTTTTTTTTTTATTTATTTATTTAATTAATTACTTCCCAAAAAGTTGACTTTTGCTTGCGACCTCGAAACGAGGCCCACCGCCTGTCGTCCCTAGCGTTTCACCCCCATTCTGAACACAATGGGATATGTATCGCAAGCTGATTCGATCGTCTCGATAAGCTTCCGTTGAATTTACATTTTAAATCACTATATTGAATTTTAAACGTATATTTCAAATTACCGGGGTTACATACTAACTCTATAAATTGCAGAAAAATATTTTCTAGGTTCGTATTGACGATACGGTCCTAACAAAACTAGTTTCGTCGAATTCTGAGACCGTTTGAAAAATGGCCAATTTCCAGTCGATTAAAATCAACTGAAATGGTCAAATCACGTTTTCCTTAGCCACGCTCACATATTGATTCGAAAAATTATGAAATTTGAAACCTAGCAATAACTTGACACTGCGGATCCAACAAAAGTGGTTTCGTCGAAATCCGAGGTCGTTTGCAAAATGTCCATTTTTAAGGGCCTGAATTCCATAGCGACTATTCAGAATTTTCAACTGAACATATCTTTTGATTCCCGCTATGAAATCTCAATTATTCGGATTCGTTGGAAAGATATCATCAATCAGATTCCATTATTTTTGGTTTCACTAAAATCCGGATTGTTTTGCACCCGGTACATTCAATTGAAGTTTGAAATCGAATTATCGAACTACCGCGCCATTTTCAATTCTATTTATAATTATATATAAATATTTATATTCTAACGACGACGCATATAATATATACGTTCGAATTATATTCAAAATAAATTTTCTCGTCGATATTATTTAAAATAATTTATTTTAAATATCAAATTTCGATAAAATTGCCAAAATAAAAATTTTTAAACTGGCCCAGATTTTCCGGGTTATTACAATCTCCCCCACTTAAAACTTTTCGTCCCCGAAAAGGAACAAAGTCGAAAGTGGTTTGATTAATTAGCTCTACATTCGGTCGGGCTTCCATTCTCCAACTTTTCAGTTTCTGAGAATTTTCAAAATTTCAAAAATTTGGCTAACACCCTAAATTTTCGAAAAATTTCGCCATAACCTCCCCTGCACCGGGAGCATCGGGGAATTTCAAATAGCTTCCCCGGTCCTTCAGATCTCAAAAAGAAAAAGAAAAAGCCAAGCGGCTAGCCAATAGGCTCATAAAATCATCATCACCCAAACAAAACAGGAAATTATGTAGTAAACATGTACCTATTTGTCGGGCAAACAAATTTTATTCTCTGCTCTAGCCTCCTTGCTATGACCTGTTCAATGTAAGTATATGTATATGGAAGCAAATGCGACCAATTTTCAATATAGTTCAATATTTGATTATATTAGGCATAAATGGTTAAAAATCAGCAAACAATTAAACAAACAACACAAACATCAATCAATTAGTGGATTAGAGTTTCAAATTCATAATTTTGATATATATAAAGAAAATCATGTTTTTGATGCCAATTCACAACAATGTGTTCTAACTATATATAAGTTTTGGTTCTCACACCAGTCGAATGGAAATATATAGAAAATCACGCCTTCGTTACTCGAACATGAATACTAATGACAACTAGTCAATCATCAGAATCATCTTCGGGCCACTAGAGTATGATTCTATATCTATCCAGTATATTAAAACTTCGAATATACGTTCATGACGCGTATATGCAAAATCTTTATATACTCGATTGTCCATATTCAAAATAAATAAATAGTCAAATACGTTTAAAATGGTTTAAATTTCCAAAACAAAGTTGTTTGCATTTGAAAAATATACTCTTCACACTCGTTCTAGGATACTACTGATCCTATCTCTAACGAGTCATTCTAATTGGATATTACTAATCCAATATCTGATGAATTCTTTCGTATGGTTCTAACGTGTCTTTTTCTCGAGCTCTGTAAACCAAAGCTCTGATACCAAATGTGACGGCCTGGAATTTCGCTCGATCTGAATCAGTCATTAAACCGATCTAGACCGTTCGAAACCCCTGAACGTTGAGAACATGACAAATCAGAACACAAACAGAAGAACATTTCATTGTATATTACAACAATGCATCAGATTACAAGAATATACAGGGTATAAATGAATAAATATTACACAGAAATATCAGAGATTTAAATTACATTTAAATACATAGCAGCGGAAAAATAATATAAAGCACAACTGAAGGTGATATACGGATACAGAGCTTTCCGGATATCATTCCAGCTGTAAACCAGGATCCTGTGAATATAAATCTGCAAAACCCAAAACTACTAGCTGCCCGTGCGGAAAATAGGGGCACCCAGAGTTTAGGTTAAAACAATAAACTCCAGGTCAGTCATGTGACTGGTGTGAGAACTAAAACAGTTATTTAAAACTTTATTTTAAAAGAAAGTAGTTCAAGAGACCACGCCGCATAACACGGAACGGGTTTCCTCCCAAGAATACCAGTGCATATCAATAAACAACGCAATGCTTTTTCGAAAAATGAAGCTATTATAAGACCCAGGTCCTATCATACAATGCAACGCAAGCCAGGGGATAGGGTTTTCCCTTATAATAGCCAAACATGCTTGGTACGTTTAAAACAAATCATTTGATACTATAATAAGTGTATAGTGTCAAAACAGTTTCAATCATAAATATAAATCATAGACGGCATAGCATCCCATGCTACTATGTCGCCATACTAGGCTCTACAAATAAAGCCGAAATATCTCGTATTGGAAATTGGATTTCCGTCATGAGTCGAGGCAAGGGGCAAGCTCCTCTCCGCGTTCGAGACACTCTAGCAAATGCTCAGGACTACGCACACTGGGTAACCCTTGGATCGGTTGGGCCGGTCCTCACTTACGTTAGAGGATTGGCAATTCCTGAACACGCGTTTCCCGGTCCTTACAGACCTATAATCGAGGCGCCTCGCATCCAACAACCACAAAGGTGAAAAGTATATAAATGTCAGGGCTGGTAAGTCACTGACACCACCAAAGCTAGAAAGAAACGTCGTGCTCTCCCAACGGCCCGTATCCCGTTTTTAACTCATACCGAGGTGTGAGGCTCGCGAATTCACGTTATACACAAAGCTGCCACGTAGGCGTGCTTTGATCATCAACCACAAGACTTTGCTTTTCAACATAAGCCTTGATCATTGCATCTTAGTATGCCACACAGGCAATTCATGCCATGCGACTGATGTCCATCGATATACAACCTCTGAGCTCGTACGTCTCAGAGAAGGGCGTTAAGCAAAAGAATAAATTCTCCACCGCCAAACAGATGTATATTTAATAGAAATCAATCAGCATAGAATAAAATCCAGTGTCAGACACACAATCCATTTACAAGTCCGTTCTGGGTCTGAACGAAACCGGAGGCACTTTCCTCGCATATCCATCCATCTCCAGGTACGTCTGGACGACCACCAACTATTTCCATCCTCTTGGGTGTACTGCCCAATCAGGATCGTCAGTAATTATCCAAACGATGTGAAGACTTCCGGTCTTCGACCACCGTCTTCATCTTCGACTTATCGTCGAATCGGTTATTCAGAATGGGTATAAACCCGGACTTTCCGAACAACCCACGTATATTGAAAACAAATGTTACACAAACACAACATACGCCTCATTCCAATTCATTAGTCACTAACCGCAAATTAGCCAGAGAACAATTTCCCAAACATTAACCCCGAAGGCCGAAACCAACATCAGATCAATACCCAGGAAGCCATTCTTCTTAGCCAACCTACAGCTAGTTTCTAAATTCCACATTCTTAGGGAAAGGTTCCCATTAATTTTATCCAAGATAAATTCTTTAAAATTTATCCTGTAATCTTCCTTTGGATGTCATTTAAAACCAAATTATGGTTTTTCCCAACTAGTCGAGATTAGCGAACCGTAACGAAGTAATTATTTATTTTATTTCCCAATCCCAACCTATTCATCCCATGAAGCAAAACTGGTAATACTCCATATCTAACACCGTGGTGTTATCGGTAAAATTAATTACCATTTCACGTTCAAATCTAATTAAAGATTTAACTATCGCTTTGGAGTAAAACTGGTAATACTCCATTCTCGCTCATTTTCTAAATTTGATAATTTAGATTATGGATTCACATTTCAATCTAATTGCAGATTCATTAGAACTCCTTTTACTGGGTTAAAGAACTAGGTGTTATTTAAAACACAGTTCACGACAAACCCAAATCACATTCTATTCGTTATCGGGTTAAAGAACTAGTGTTATTTAAAACACTGTTCACGATAAACCCATTTCAAATTCAATCAAATATATTAGAAATCCCGATTATTTAAAACCCCTTTTAAATCTAATTTGTTTATTTAAAAATAATTAGGTTTTAAATTTAGTTCAAAACTAGTTCATTTCGATAAAAATCTATTTTTATCTTTTCAAATATGGAGTTTTTCATCCCAATTTTTCCCAAATCATTTCTTATGATTTTACATAAATTATTACTATTTTTAATAATTTTATCAAGGTCCGTACAGTCGATTTCCAACAATGGCCATCGAACTGCACTTATAGCGACCTTTTTCGAATTTGATTTGGACGTATCTCCAAATCCAACCGTTAGATTTCAAATTTCTGATATTCGTTAGAAAGCTCTTTTCGATACGAACCCAACGGTTCCGGTTTTAGGAGAATCCGACGGTCGGATCTCCCGTAATGTCCGTTTGAAATAAATGGTCGAAATTCACGAACTGCCGCGGCGCGGCGCGTTTTATTCAGGCCATTATATTATATATATAATATATATAATATATATTTCGTCGATTTCTATTTAAAACGAATTATATAAATAGTTTTAAATTCGTTTCAAGAACCATTTCAACTTCTATTTCAATCCAAAGCAAAATTGAATTCTTCTTTAAAAATTCGTTTTAAAAATTCATTTCTATTCAATTCAAATTTCAATTAAATTTGAATTTATTTCAATTCGCTTTCAATTCAATTTGAATTCGTTTTCAATTCAATTTAATTCAAATTGGTTTTATATTCGATTCAAATTCATTTTCTCTTCAAATCAGATTCGTTTCGTTTTCTATTTGAATCAAGTTCATTATATATTCAATTGAAATCAAATTGGTTTTCTATTCCATTCAAATCGAAATCGTTATATATTCAATTCATTTCGAAATCATTATATATTCAATTCATTTCGAAATCGTTATATATTCAATTCATTTCGAAATCGTTATATATTCAATTCATTTCGAAATCGTTATATATTCAATTCATTTCGAAATCGTTATATATTCAATTCATCTCGAAATCGTTATATATTCAATTCATTTCGAAATCGTTATATTCGATATAAATATCGTTCGCGTTAAAATGGCGCATCACTATTTAACACGGCTTTATATATTCTATTTCAAATATTGCTTTTTTTGTCAACACACGACTAATCTCAACGAATGAGTACCGTCCATGTGTGACTATTTTTGTTAAATTATTTCGTTCAACACATGACTAATCTCAACGAATGAGTACCGTCAACACATGAACCTTTATTTTATATTGATAAAGATGTAAATTTTATTATAAAAATAATTCGTTCAACACATGACTAATCCCAACGGATGAGTATAGTCAACACATGAACCTTTATTTTATATATTCTTTATTTTTCAAATTGGAATGAGGCCCAATCAATCACCATATAAAATTAATTATATGGATTTTCATACATCACATGTATATAATAGCATTGAAAAATAATCAACCATCAACCAAAGTGCACTACACTGTATAAGCATCAAATATAGATATCTAACGCTTATAACAGCCTGTCAATCAATCGATCGACATATTTAATCAATCAGGATGAGTGAACTTCATATTTCATCCCAACACCCGTGTAGGGTTTCAAACAATCAAACACAGATTTTATTTGTGCAGTTGGGCGATGTGTAAAATTTATCGACCCAATCAATATCAGTCAAATAGGTGTACATAAACAAACCGTCCGGTTTGTAAATGAATATTTATTTATTCACATTCACGTTAAAAATTATATTTTTAACGATAAAACATTTTATTTCAACTTATGAATTTCTATTCAGTTCATTTATTCAATAAAAATGATATTTTTATTTTTCTAACATATTTTAGAAAATTTCGGCGGCATAACGGCACGATATTAGAAACGGGACGAGGCCTAGCCTTATCCCCGGTCTAGTGAAGGCCCACGCCATTCACATATCAATTAAATCAATTTCATTTCACCAAACAATTTCCATTCAATCAAATATTCTAACTAACTACTCAACCAAACAAACAAGTCCATGGTCTGTGGACGGGTGTCGGGTGCTACTAAGCACCGTCTGCATCCTAGTATATATATATATAACTAGAAAAGAAATTGAAAGGTGAGAAGTTCTCACATATAGCTATCCAAACTTCACGACACTTCTTTTATAGAAATCTTCTTCGTTATCCCATCTTTGTCATCTTCGTTGCCCGTAGTTACTACATATATAAAAAATCACACATTTTTATATTTTGATGTCTTTAAAATAAAAATCACATTTTTATTTATTCATTTTCAATTTAAAAGTTACACTTTTATAATCACTTCTTATATCTAAAAATCGAATTTTTACTATGCTATTCCATATATAAAAATCGAATTTTTACTACTATGTTATATAGATAAAAATTATATTTTTATCACGCTATTTTCTATATAAAGATTTCGCCTTTTTAAATTTAAAGATTTCACCTTTTTAAATTTAAAGATTTCACCTTTTTAAATTTAAACACTTTATCTCAACGTAGATAAAATAAAATAAAAATCAGATTTTTATTTCGTTACATACACAAAGATGATATTTTTATGTTCTCTATCCTATAAAGATTATATTTTTAATACTTTCCTTAAGAAAGATTATATTTTTAATACTTTAAAAATATAAAAATCATATTTTTAATACTACAATATAAAAGATTACATTTTTATCACTTTACAACATAAAATAAAGAAAATTCAGTTTTTAAAAATAAATAAAAATCAGTTTCTTTTTAAAGTTAAAATAAAAAAAATCAGTTTCTTTTTCCCTAAAATCGAAATTAGGTTTTAAAGTAAATAAAAAAAAAATAAAAAAAAAAAATCAATTAACTTACAGGGGGGGCTGCGTCGGTCGTCGGCTGGGAAGGGGAGGTGCGCGGGTGGTCGGAGGAGGGGAATTCATGGCGGAGGGGAGGTCGGTGGTCGGCTCTGGGGCGCGGGTGGCTGTGGTCGAGGCGGAGGGCTGTAAGGCTGCGGTGGAGTCGAACGAAGAGGAGGAAAAGCTGGAGGGGGGGAGACTCGCGATGGTCGGCGCCTGTGGTGGCTGCGCCGCCTAGGCGCGGTGGCTCATCGGGGGGGGGGGGGGGGGGGGCAGCGTCGATCGCGCCCCCCTTTCGTTCTCTTCTTCTTCTTTTTTTTTTCTTTTCCTGAAGAATGAAATTACTCGGGGGGGGGGGGGCAGAACGAGGTTAAAGGAGAGGACGTTTTTTTTTAATTTATTTATTTAATTAATTACTTCCCAAAAAGTTGACTTTTGCTTGCGACCTCGAAACGAGGCCCACCGCCTGTCGTCCCTAGCGTTTCACCCCCATTCTGAACACAATGGGATATGTATCACAAGCTGATTCGATCGTCTCGATAAGCTTCCGTTGAATTTACATTTTAAATCACTATATTGAATTTTAAACGTATATTTCAAATTACCGGGGTTACATACTAACTCTATAAATTGCAGAAAAATATTTTCTAGGTTCGTATTGACGATACGGTCCTAACAAAACTAGTTTCGTCGAATTCTGAGACCGTTTGAAAAATGGCCAATTTCCAGTCGATTAAAATCAACTGAAATGGTCAAATCACGTTTTCCTTAGCCACGCTCACATATTGATTCGAAAAATTATGAAATTTGAAACCTAGCAATAACTTGACACTGCGGATCCAACAAAAGTGGTTTCGTCGAAATCCGAGGTCGTTTGCAAAATGTCCATTTTTAAGGGCCTGAATTCCATAGCGACTATTCAGAATTTTCAACTGAACATATCTTTTGATTCCCGCTATGAAATCTCAATTATTCGGATTCGTTGGAAAGATATCATCAATCAGATTCCATTATTTTTGGTTTCACTAAAATCCGGATTGTTTTGCACCCGGTACATTCAATTGAAGTTTGAAATCGAATTATCGAACTACCGCGCCATTTTCAATTCTATTTATAATTATATATAAATATTTATATTCTAACGACGACGCATATAATATATACGTTCGAATTATATTCAAAATAAATTTTCTCGTCGATATTATTTAAAATAATTTATTTTAAATATCAAAATTCGATAAAATTGCCAAAATAAAAATTTTTAAACTGGCCCAGATTTTCCGGGTTATTACACTGAACGACCCGATTAGGCCTTTCGTCCGGAAGCTTTTTACATGTCATAGGTACCCGATTAGGCCTTGTATCTGAATGTCTTTTACATATCATGGGTATCCGCTCGGTTAAACAATCCCTACTGGGTGCAGAATCGTTGCTGAACGACCCGATTAGGCCATGCGTTCGAAAGCTTTTTATGCGTTATAGGTACCCGATTAGGCCTTGTGTCTAAATGTCTTTTACGTGTCATGGGTACCCGCTCGGTTAAACAATCCCTACTGGGTGTAGAATCATTGCTGGAGTACCTGATTAAGCCTTGCATCTAGAAGTCTTTTACGTGTCATAGGTACCCGATTAGGCTTTGGGTGCGGATGTGTTTTACGTGCCATTGTATCCGCTCAGTTAAGCAATCCATACTGGGTGCATAATCGTTGCTGAACGACCCGATTAGGCCTTTCGTCCGGAAGCTTTTTACATGTCATAGGTACTCGATTAGGCCTTGTCTATGAATGTCTTTTACGTATCATGGGTACCAGCCCGGTTAAACAATCCCTACTGGGTGCAGAATCGTTGTTGAATGACCCGATTAGGCCTTGTGTTCGGAAGCTTTTTGTGTCATAGGTACCTGATTAGGCCTTGTGTCTAAATGTTGTTTACGTGTCATAGGTACCCGCTCGGTTAAACAATCCCTACTGGGTGCAGAATCGTTGCTGGAGTACCCGATTAGGCCTTGCATCTAGAAGTCTTTTACGTGTCAAAGGTACCCGATTAGGCCTTGGGTGCGGATGTGTTTTACGTGTCATTGTACCCGCTCGGTCAAGCAATCCATAATGGGTGCACAATCGGTGTTGAACGACTCGATTAGGCCTTGCGTCTAGATATGTCAAAGGTATCAGCTTAGGCTTGAGTCCAGCAATCTTTTGAATCTCATAAGTACTCACTTAGGTTTGAATCTAGTCGTACTTCAAAATTAATCCGATTGTTCGATCAACCAATATATTTTCGGTATAGATTGGTTATCAAAGGTACCCAACTAAGCTTGAGTTTGGACGTCCTTTGAATTTCGTAAATACTCGATTAGGTTTGAGTCCGGATGTTCTTTACAGTCATTTAAATTATTCGGTTAACTAATTTGTTTTTGGTATAGTTTAGTTTTGAAAAGTACATGACAAAGCTTGAGTTTGGCCGTCCTTTGAGTCTCGTAAGTACCTGCTTAGGTTTAAATCCAAATGTCCTTTACAATCATTTATATTGTTCGATTAACCATTATGTTTTCGGTATAAATTGGTTTTCAGAGGTTTTGGCTTAGGGTTCAGTCCAGTCGTCCTTTACAATCATTTATATTGTTTGGTTAACCAATATGTTCTCGGTATAAATTGGTTTTTAAAGGTGCTTGATTAGGGTTGAGTCCTGCTGTCATTCGAATCTCGTATGTACTCGGTTAGATTTGAATTTAGTTGTCCTTTACAATCGTTTTTTTTGTTTGGTGTATATTTATTTGCATGGGTATCTGATTAAGTTTTGAATATTGTCTTCTTTTATATCCATATGTACCCAATTGAACTTGGAGTCTGAATTTCGTTTGCGTTTCTGGGTTTGGTCGGCTGAATGAAATATTTTGGTTATAGATTCATTTATGGTTATTTTGTTTAAATAATTTATTTTTATTTTACATTGATATGCATAAACAATTAGTTATAAAAATGTTATTTGTTATAGCATTTTTAATTTAGGATACAGTAGATTCATTTATGGTTATGTTGATTAAATAATTTATTTTTATTTTAGATTGGTATGCCTAAACAATTATTTATAATAATGCTATTTGTTTATAGCACTTTAATTTATACATTTCATCACATAACATCAGACATAACCCAACCCATACACATAATGGTTGATCGAACAGTAACACATAACAGTAACCACCAAACCATAAGCATAACAGTAACCACCAAACCATCACATACACATAACAGTAACCACCAAACAATCACAAAGATCTCAAAAAGCCAAATGATCACAAAGATCTCAAAGACAAGCATAACTCAACACATTCGTATAACAGTAATCACCAAACCATCACAAAGATCTCAAAAAGCCAATATACAGTTGCTATAAAACAACAATTTTCCCAAAATTCTTATTGCACAAAAACATCAGACATAAGCCAATCCGAACAACAGGCTACAACCTTAATTTTCATTAAAACAACAAGTCACAATCAATTCAGCTTCAACTACTATGTATGAAATTAAAACAGAGTAATTAACCACGTGTAGGTATGAAATTTGTACAGGTACAATTATGTCCGTACCATAATTTTTTAATCCAGATTCAGCCACTACTTTAACATCAATTCAAATTACTAAAACTTAATTACAATTAGCAACTAAATGTCTAAACAGCAAATTCAAATTGAATTAAAACAGGCGCTACATCAACAATTCAGTGTTTCCTTCGTTCATGTTCTTTCTTCTTCACAGCATTTTCAATTTCTTCTGGGGACAAGTTTGCAAAGTAACTCATAATATCCCAACTTCATGGTGGGTCATTCAATATGTTGAACACTGTGTTAGCACGGAGAAGACTGATATCTTCCTTTTTATATTCTTGTGGTAGATTTTTTCTCTGTCGAATTTTTCGATGAATTTCATCACAAATAATTTACAGTCACAACTGCAAAATAATAAATAAATAAGGATTGGTATAAGAAATGCAATGCTATGATCATTTAGCATTTTGCCAATGGATTATTTGGCAAAAACCATGTGTTGTGTTCAAATATTATCCAATTTCCAGGAAGGAACACATAATCGTCGAATATCGTTCAATTTCTACGGTTTATATTTTATTTTCCTAGGATTTTATGAAATGAAACATTATTTCATGGTACATCAACTTTCCCTTCAAGTAAACTATTGCATAATAGAATGAACTGATGATTTTATTTAGTTTGTCAGTCGCAGAATATGAACTGATGATTATTTGGTAAAAGACAGTATTGGTACAAAAATATAATGGTTTGAGCATTTAGTATCTATTAAAAAAAACTGTTAATGTTTACTTACGAGTCGAAATCTTGTTGTGGGCATTGTGGCTGTTTCATCGGCTTTGTTCCAATATTTTTGTTTATAATGTTGTTTTCAGCCAATTTCTCATACATGATCATTTTAATCTTTTTTCTCTGTATCAGAAAAAAAAAATACATAGCTTTTTTTCAATTTACATCCAAATATATATTTATATATGATAATAACAATCTTACCATCTTCAGCGCTTCCTTATAGTGTTTATTTGATACAGAGGTTGTTCTTCTGGGCCTCAATGAATCATAGTGGTTCCATTGCATTTTAACATAGTCCAAAGTTAGTAAAGTCCAATGGTTGATGTAATGCAAGGGAAAGAATATGGTTTCTGCAACTTCGTCTTTGACAATTTTTTGGACCATTGGGTTAACCAATGTTTGAACAACATTTTCAACATCTGTTTGTATGGCATGCTGCAAATAAACATTAAAAATATTAATTTGTTTCTGATATTTACAATTTTATAGTAAAAGTTTTGTTTACCGTCATGATTGTACTGAATATGTAGTTGTGTTCATATGTTTTTGCATTTGAAGTAAACCAGTCAATAACCTGCATTATAAAAATAACGTTAGCTTAGTATATTATTTTAACATGGAATTTGCTTCTATATAAATTTGTTACCAGGATGTTGCATTGTATATAAATAATGTTAGGGGGAGATAGCATTTTATTACCAGTATGTTGTCTGATATAAAAATCAAAATGATAGGAGAGTTTATCATTTTTGTAATAGCATGTTGACTACCCAATTAAAAATCAAAATGTTGGTAGAAGCTAGCATTTTTTGAACTACATTTTGTATTATCATAAATTTCATTATAATGCTAGCAGAATTTAGTATTTTTCAATCACCATGTTATTAAAAAAAAATCATAATGCTAGGAGAATTAGCATTTCACGAACATTGTTGTTTATTTAAAAAGTGATCATAATGGTAGCGGAAAAAAGTCTTTTTGGAACAACATAATGGTTTATAAAAAAAATTCCAAAATGCTAGTGAAGGCTAGAATTTTAAAAAATAACAATCACAATGCTACAAGTTAGCATCTTAGGAACAGAATATTGCTTAATAATTAAAGAAAATACCTATTACAATTTACATTTACCTGACCATCTGTAAATTCTTCAAATAGCAGTTCTTCTAGCATGGACTGTACAATTGTTATCCCTCCTCTTCCAGTATCATCATTTTTCCATGCTATCGTGCTGTATTTATATTTTAATTTAAAAATATTAAAATATCACAGATTCATTTAAAGAAATTCAGATTTTAACGAGTACAAAAAGCTTACTTTGTATTGTCTGCGCATGCGAAGAATGCCCTGATTGTGTTTTGTTTGTGAGTATCTAGGAGTTGTAATATCGGACTCTTTAAAATATTTCTTTGGCGATATACTTTCTTTCTTGGATAATATTTGTCAACCTCCATAGGTTCTACATCTTGAGCTTCATCATCTGTACTGGATTCTTCTTTCTCTTCTTCGACCAGTTCTTTTTCTTTTTCAGTTTCTTCGAATTTTGTATCACATTCGTCACTTCCATCTTCATCCTCAGCTTCATCTTCATATTCATCCTCATCTTCATTGCTTGTATTTTCAATATTTACTTCACCATCGGTTACATCTTTTTTATTCTCCTCTTCTTCACCTTCATCTTCATTCTCTTCATCATGTGTTTTATCTTCCCTTTTATTCTCTTCACTTTCTTCTTCATTCTCATTTTCTATTTCATCATTTTTTCCTCCACCATTCCACTGTCTTTTTCATCGTATTTGGTTTTTTTTGCGGTGTACTACTTTATACTAAAATTGAGAATCAACTTTTGGCTTCCTCTTTTTCCCTTTTAATCTTTCAGTCATTGAACTTGGTGTTACTTTTTTAAGCCGCTGGCTTCTTCTTCTCACATCCTTCTCTTCTTTGTTTTCCACTTTTTTGTACTCTTCCTGAGTCTCATTATCTTCTTGAGTCTCGTTATCTTCCTGAGTCGCATTATCTTCCTGAGTCGCATTATCTTCCTGAGGCTCATTATCTGGTGTGGTTAGAAGGTCGAAAGAAGGAGGGGTAAGTTGCTCTATAAACTTCTGAATAATCAAATTTCGCTGTTCCTTATCAGATTCTTGGAGCACTGATTTTAGCATGCTAATTTTTTTTCTTTTTGAAGTAATTCTTCTTCTCTTTTTTTCCTTAGCTGCTTTTCTTCCTCCAACTTTTTTTTCACATCCTTCAATTTTTTTCTAATTGTCTAATTTGGAAATTTTGCATTTCGATTTGCCTGTCTTTTTCATCAACTCCTAACTCTTCATCTTCACCTTCACTTGTAATCTCTTTTGTTTGCATAAGTGCTTTGTTCTTCGATTCATCAAGTAACATCTTCTCTTTAGATGTTATTTTCTTAATTCCAAGTGAAATCTGTAATAGGCAAACATAAGAATTTTTCAGTCATAAATTCATATATCATTTATAATATTTTAAAGTGCTAGGATGTTCTAGTATATTAATATGTGCACATGAAAAAAAAAATTACTTACTGAAATACGATTACTAAGTTTTGAGTGATAAAGAGATTGTTACAAAACTAAGTGCATTGTTGAAATGCTAGCAGAATTTAGTATTTCCTAATAACCATATTAATCACACAAAAAAATTAATAATGCTAGGAGAATTAGCATTTCACTAACAGTTTTCTGTTTATGTAAAAAATTGTTATAATGGTACGATGGTTTAGCATTTTATTAACAGCAAATTGCTTAAATAAAAAAAAATCAAAATGATAGGAGAGGTTAGCATTTTTGTAATAGCATGTCGACTGGTTGACTAAAAATCAAAATGCTTTTAGAAGCTAAGCATTTTTTGAACAACTTTTTTAATTAAAAAAAAATCATTATGCTAGAAGAATTAGCATTTCACTTATAGTGTTTTGTTTATGTAGAAAATTTATTATAATGGTAGGATAGTCTAGCATTTTATTAACAGCAAATTGCTTAAATAAATAAAAAATCAAAATGATAGGAGAGGTTAGCATTTTTGTGATAGCATGTCGACTGGTTGACTAAAAATTAAAATGCTTTTAGAAGCTAAGCATTTTTTGAACAACTTTTTGTAATCCAAAAAAAAAACTTCATTATGCTAGGAGAATTAGCATTTCACTGACAGTGTTCTGTTTATGTAAAAAATTATTATAATGGTAGGATTGTCTAGCATTTTATTAACAACAAATTACTTAAATAAAAAAAATCAAAATGATAGGAGAGGTTAGCATTTTTGTAATAGCATGTCGACTGGTCGACTAAAAACCAAAATGCTTTTAGAAGCAAAGCACTTTTTGAACAACTTTTTGTAATAAAAAAAAAACTTCATTATGCTAGGAGAATTAGCATTTCACTTACAATGTTTTGTTTATGTAGAAAAAATATTACAATGGTAGGATAGTCTAGCATTTTATTAACAGCAAATTGCTTAAATAAAAAAAATCAAAATGATAGGAGATGTTAGCATTTATGTAATAGCATGTCGACTGGTTGACTAAAAATTAAAATGCTTTTAGAAGCTAAGCATTTTTTGAACAACTTTTTGTAATTAAAAAAAATCATTATGCTAGGAGAATTAGCATTTCACTGACAGTGTTCTGTTTATGTAAAAAATTATTATAATGATAGGATAGTCTAGCATTTTATTAACAGCAAATTGCTTAAATAAATAAAAATCAAAATGATAGGAGAGGTTAGCATTTTTGTAATAGCATGTCGACTGGTTGACTAAAAATCAAAAAGCTTTTAGAAGCTAAGCATTTTTTGAACAACTTTTTGTAATAAAAAAAACTTCATTATGCTAGGAGAATTAGCATTTCACTTACAGTGTTTTGTTTATGTAGAAAAATTATTATAACGGTAGAATAGTCTAGCATTTTATTAACAGCAAATTGCTTAAATAAAAAAAATCAAAATGATAGGAGAGGTTAGCATTTTTGTAATAGCATGTCGACTAAAAATCAAAATGCTTTTAGAAGCTAAGCATTTTTTGAACAACATTTTGTAATCAAAAAAAATTAAAATAATGTTAGGAGAAAAACATTTACATTAATCAGTGTTAACTACTGTGTTTCCAGTATTAAGCAAAAAATTACAAAAGCAGTTGCATTATTAAAATTTTAACAAAATAAAATATTATCATACCTTTTTACCATCCATATTGGCTAGGATTTCCTTTGACACATTGTTTTTCATCAAGTTAAGCGACCATTTTGCAAATCTTGGAGCCCCGCTTATCCAGTCTTTTCTTCGCTTAAGTATATCCACATGTTCACATAGAAAATACTAAAAAAAAAGAACAAAATATTAGTTAGAATAAATTATCATACTATATTATAATGAATAAATTATCATTGATTTATTCTTACCAACGGAAGAATGGAATAGCCAGACATATTTCTTGGTTTATCCTTGAAAAAATTTAATGATTTAGTTAAATGATAATGAATACTTTTAGGCCAAGAAATTTGATTCATTTTTTTTGGATCAACGGTGTATTGGAGATAACCCCAGTTGAGCATTCTTTGATTGTCAGGGAAAAGAAATGTTATAAAAAGAAGAATTAGAATAAATCTTGGCAAATCATTTTCCTCTTCTGGAATCTCTTTTTTAATTTCTATTTCTATTCTTTTAATAACAAGATCTTTGGTTATATGATCTATGTTAATAAAATTTCTTGAAACAAATCTTTGACAGTTTTCAGGAGTGCATGATAAAGACACTTTTGGTAATGGAAAAATATTTTTCCCACTCATAGGCAAACCAAAAATTAATGAAATATCTTTCATTGATAATTTTAATTGTTTCCTCCCAATCAAAAAACATTCCTCCTTAACTGAATAACAACTTATTAAATCATCTAAACTTTTAGAAGATTTTTTAATTTGCATTGGTCCAATATTAGTTGAAAAAAAAAAGCATTTATAAATTCAAAAAAAGGAGTCAGTTTTAGAAAATTTAATTGATTACTTGAATTATTTTTTTTAATTTTTTCAAGAATTTTAACTAGTGATACTAGACCACACCGGTATTGGACAGTCTCTTTTTTCCTTTTTTGGCTTGCAGCTATTTTTTGCTTTTTGCTTTTCTTATTCTCAGGAGAAGAATCTGATATTTCCTGCAAGACAGAGATAACAAAATAATATTAATTTTTTTATAAAATATAGATCTGTATTATAATACAATATTAAAGAAATCATTTTGTGCAATATAATGTTAGATTAATCTAGCATTTTCATACATTATAATGCTAGGTTAAACTGGAATTTTCATATACTGGTTAAGGCTGGGTAATGCACTATAATGATAGGTTAACCTAGCATTTTCATACAATTTTCAAGGGCTCGACCACTGGCTGCAGTGCTAGGTTAACCTGTCATTTACATATGTCGGTTAACGGCTCGGTCGGGCCATGTAATGACATGTTAATTTAGCACTTTTGTAAACTTGTAAAGGTTTCGGCCACTCGCTATAGTGCTAGGTCAACCTGTCATTTACATATATCAGCTAATGGCTCGGTCAGGCCATGTAATGACAGGTTAACCTAGCACTTTTGTAAACTTGTAAAGGTTTCGGCCACTTGCTATAGTGCTAGGTCAACCTGTCATTTACATATATCGCCTAACGGCTCAGTCGGGCCATGTAATGACAGGTTAACCTAGCACTTTTGTAAACTTGTAAAGGTTTCGACCACTCGCTATAGTGCTAGGTCAACCTGTCATTTACATATGTCGGTTGACGGCTCGGTCGTGCCATGTAATGACAGGTTAACCTAGCACTTTTGTAAACTTGTAAAGGTTTCGACCACTCGCTATAGTGCTAGGTCAACCTGTCATTTACATATGTCAGTTGAAGGCTCGATCGTGCCATGTAATGACAGGTTAACCTAGCACTTTTGTAAACTTGTAAATGTTTCGGCCACTTGCTATAGTGCTAGGTCGACCTGTCATTTACATATGTCGGTTGGCCACTCGCTATAGTGCTAGGTCAACCTGTCATTTACTTATATCGGTTAACGGCTCGGTCATGCCATGTAATGACAGGTTAACCTAGCACTTTTGTAAACTTGTAAAGGTTTCGGCCACTCGCTATAGTGCTAGGTCAACCTATCATTTACATATGTCGGTTGACGGCTCAGTCGTGCCATGTAATGACAGGTTAACCTAGCACTTTTGTAAACTTGTAAAGGTTTCGGCCACTCGATATAGTGCTAGGTCAACCTGTCATTTACATATGTCGGTTGACGGCTCGGTCGTGCCATGTAATGACAGGTTAACCTAGCACTTTTGTAAACTTGTAAAGGTTTCGGCCACTCGCTATAGTGCTAGGTCAACCTGTCATTTACATATATCGGTTAACGGCTCGGTCATGCCATGTAATGACAGGTTAACCTAGCACTTTTGTAAACTTGTAAAGGTTTCGGTCACTCGCTATAGTGCTAGGTCGACCTGTCATTTACATATGTCGGTTGACGGCTCGATCGTACCATGTAATGACAGGTTAACCTAGCACTTTTGTAAACTTGTCAAGGTTTCGGCCACTCGCTATAGTGCTAGGTCAACCTGTCATTTACATATATCGGTTAACGTCTCGGTCATGCCATGTAATGACAGGTTAACCTAGCACTTTTGTAAACTTGTAAAGGTTTCGGTCACTCGCTATAGTGCTAGGTCAACCTGTCATTTACATATATCGGTTGATGGCTCGGTCGTGCCATGTAATGACAGGTTAACCTAGCACTTTTGGAAACTTGTAAAGGGTTCGGCCACTCGCTATAGTGCTAGGTCAACCTGTCATTTACATATGTCGGTTGACGGCTCGGTCGTGCCATGTAATGACAGGTTAACCTAGCACTTTTGTAAACTTGTAAAGCTTTCGGCCACTCGCTATAATGCTAGGTCAACCTGTTATTTACATATGTCGGTTGACGGCTCGGTCGTGCCATGTAATGACAGGTGAATTTAGCACTTTTGTAAACTTGTAAAGGTTTGGCCACTCGCTATAGTGCTAGGTCAACCTGTCATTTACATATGTCGGTTAACGGCTCCGTCGTGCCATGTAATGACAGGTGAATTTAGCACTTTCATTCACTAGTTAAGGGCCTGGTAATATGCCATAATGCTAGGGTAACGTAGTACTTTCAGCACCAAATACAGATAAATTAAACTGGCATATTATGCACTACACACCAATCCTAAAGTAATCTAGCATTTTATAATATATTTCTGTTCGTTTTCCCCAATTAACCTGTACATAATTTATAACTACAGCTACATCAACTATACACACTCGATTTAAGTAATTAAGTTTCATTTTGTCAAAATATTCTTATACCTGATCTCGTTTTTCCTTCTCCTTCGCCATCGTCTTTCTAGCCTTTATCGCTGATAGTGATAGTTTTGACGAAGCCCTAGTTTATTTTCTCGGTGGCGAATTTGGAGATTTCTCTGATGACGATGACCTTAAACGACGACTTTCCATTAGACGGTTGAATTTGAATTCGATTTCGAATTGTTTTTTCTCGACGAAACCCTAACTGACTTTGAACAACTGAAGAAATGAAATGATAGAATGTGGAAAGAGGAAAATGCTAAATTGATTTAGCGGGTTTGCTTTATTTTCTAATTTTATTCCGCAGGTCCTTCAGCCCAATTATCAAAAGTTGCGGCCCAGAGAATTAATTTTAAAATAACTTTGTCCTTTTGCCTAATTAACTCTATGTAATATATGTTCAGCGAACATATTATTTACAGCATTCCTCTTTATGTTTGTACATAAAATTACTATCTTATAGCTGCATACATTTTCTTATTTCATTTACATAAACAATAATGTACAAAATTAGTCAACAGTTGCACTAAAGTATGCAAGCATAACAAATTATTGCATATAGGAAAATAACAAATTAGAAACAACTATAATTTAGTGATAAATTTCAAAATACTTCCTTCAAAACATAAAATATTCCACCATTCCAGCTAACAAAGTACACAACATTGTCACCGTAGTTCCACTACTTAATACCACTGATAATATATACATCAACCTTACACATCATTTAACAAATTTATACTATCTTGTTGCTGAAGACAGAAAAAAGTTTTGTGTCAAGTTTTCGACTGAATTCCAACTACGCGGTTTACAATTTAGAATCTTGTAAGCAAGACTAGCTCTTTGAAGATACATTGCTTGTGATTTGTAAATTTCATCTTGTTCATCTAGTTCCCTGTTCTCAGAACCTTACTTGATAAAATTCATCAAAAACATGGCGCATTAACCTCTGCAAAAACAGAAAACCATAAAAAATTATTTTCAATAATTTTGTATTTTTAATGGAACTATTTTCTATTATCCGCACATAATAATGAATTAACTTTGCAGAACGCACTATAGTACGTCATATTGCTAAATCTATTTACATACGTCTGTCCTTGCTGAGGGCAATTAGAAAATTCAATATCCTTGTGTTCCACATAATTCTTCCCTAGCATTTTTTTTCACAAAAGCATGGACGTACATTCTCTGTTCAACACATCAAGCCATGAGTTAATGCAGATATTACTGCAAGAATTATTACGATTATCAACACACATACCATTTTCTTCGCTAATTTCTGTTGATCTCCACCATCACATCTTGGTTTATTCGAATCATAATGTATCGATCTTCTCTCTTCTTTTTCAAACTCTTAAGCGAAAAATGATTTCCATGGTGTATAGGGATGAATATTTTTGTACAAGACTTATACTCTTGCTTCACTAGGATATCCACTAATTTTTTTACTTGTCGCATTGACTTCATATTAAGAAAAGTCTGTAAATGTTCAAATTCAGTGAAAAATTAAAAATTGGTCTCACCGACTTTTTATTGAAAATAAGAAAATACTTACAGAAGCTATAGTTTTCAAGTATAGAATTTATGGGTGTTCCTTCCGCAGTTCATATGCAAACCAGTCGATAATCTATTAAAACAAGTAGTATTTATTACTTACTTTTGTAATTACTCAAACTAAAATACAATTTCTTTCCAGTTATACCTGTGAGTCAATAAAATAGCCACGTATCTGTAACGGCTGGAAATTTCCGACTCCTCGAGAGTCGGAAATTCCGAGACGTTAGTGAATGAATTTAGAAGGTGAGAAAGAAAAGATAGAACTAATAGAATAGAAGAAGAAGAAGAACATCAGAATCATCAGAGTAACACGAATCTCACAGTGGAACGAATAACATACAATATATAACATAACTTTGAAGTAAACAGTTATATATATACAATAGCACTTATCAGAGTACAACACTTACAACACAGCGGAAATAACTATAGCTATAGAATCTTGCAGCCTCCTGCTCCAAGCTCTCCAAGTATATCTGTAAATCCCGACTACTTGACTGCCCGTACAAATTTAGGCACCCAAGAGTTTAGGGAAAACAACAAAGTAAACTCCGGGTCAGTCATGGGACTGGTATGAGTAAAACAGTTTAAAACAATTGAACAGGTATATGATATCTCATAAGACCACGCCGTGAATACGGAACGGGTTTTTCCTTATGAGTATCTAAACAACTTTGACAAGTAATATCATTGTGATATTATAATAATGTCTAAGTACAAATAGGTATCAATCTAGCAGAAACGCTTGCATCTCACGTTCTACATACATAGTATAAAATCATAAACCGTAGGGCGTTTATCGGAGAATGGATTCCAACAGACAAGGTATGGGAGCACCTTCTGAATAGTGTACTCTAGAGGTGATACACTCAGGGTTCAACAAGAACGTCTTGCAACCCGGCCACACATGACCGCTCACTCATTTAGCTTGAGTGTCGCGAATATATTTCCACCACGGTTATAGGCCATCAAACCGTCATCCGAAGATACAGAATCAAAAAGAAGTATAAATATGAATATTCTCTAGATCGGTGACAATACACCCTGCTTGGGGATGACCCAACTAGCCATGCTGCCTAGCCCAACTTTTGTTACTTCCTGGTTGTGAGGCTAGAGGCTACGTCTATCTTCAGAACATCTGATCACCATTCACTTTGAATGCCACATCGTCATACCCGCCAAATCACAAATTGACTTATCCAAAAATAACACGGGTATACAGCTAAGAGAAACGAATTCCTCCGCCACCAAACGTGAATACGTTTGAACAGATCAACTTACGCGATCCATTGAATATACTCTGTCAGACCTTCTTCCATATACGTTGTCCTGGGACTGGACAAACCGAAGGCACTATTCAGTATATCCATCTTAGTCACTGTTATCTAAGACTTATACAACAGCCCTTGCACTTTACTCCGTCTTCAATTTATCTTTGGCAGATATTGCTCGCAACGCTTATGCCAATACAGAGTGGTTCTTTGGATAATAATCCAACCGGTCTCTCCATATTAACAACGTTAAAATGGTAAAAACTTTGATAGTCTGTGATTCAACTATCAAATGAAAACATGTCGGTGTACAAACAACGATCTTATTTCCAAATGGAAATTCGATCGATCAATCATCATATGTTCATATTTCCTTATTTCATATATTTAGAAAATATATGTTATTAATCATTGGAAAACATTTCCATAGCTTATTTTCACATCACTATTATTTCGCAACTATCGGTCCCTAACTGTAACTAGTATGAGAACAATTCTCTAAGTATCAATCCGGAAGGTCGAAACCAACATCATATCGTTACTTAGAAAACCGTTCAACTTACCCTCTCCAGTTAGTTTCTGAATTTGCTTAACTCTATTTATTAAATTCTTATCATGAAAACATTTCATTTCCTATGTTTAGAAAACATATCTGACTATATTTGGAAAACGTTTCCAAAACTCATTTACGGATTTCCAATGAACGTTGTATAAAACATCGTTACGCTTAATCCATAAATCGCTTATTACTTAACTATATTTCAAATCAACCTTTTCTATCGAACCACAACTATTCCTTTGTCAATTCTGAAGTCAATCAAGTTGGGGTATAATTACCTCTCAGACCTTAATTGCAATCTCCTTTACTGTGAAATAGATGAAGCTCGTCACTCACTTTTTACAATCATCTGTCTTACGCAAATTCTCGGATTCAGGTTACGAATCCACTTCTTATATGACAACGTTTGATTATAACTATAACGTTATAATTCCTACTTCTGCAATGTCTAACCTAAATTATAACTTTATCCCCTAACTCGAATAATTTAACAGACACCTAATTTCTAAATCAATAACTAAACCTTGATTTAAACCCTGGAAAGTAAATAGTACTTTCCCGAATTCGCTATAATCGAATTCGACGTATAACTCTCTTTCGAGTAATCTCTATTTGATTAACTCTTCTTCGAATAACCTATATTCGATTATCTCTCTTCGAATAACTCATATTCGAAATCTCTCTCTTTCGAATAAACAATATTCGATCTCTTTCTTTCGAATATGCTATATTCGAAAATCTTCTTTCGATTTACTAATCGATAACTCCTTTCGATCAAACTAAAATTGATAACTCCTTTAACTCTATTCGAATAACTAATATTCGACTAACTCCTTTGGATCAACTCATTTGATTAACTCCTTCGAATAACTAATTCGAATAACTTACCTTCGAATAACCAATATTTGATTATCTCTCTTCGAATATCTCATATTCGAAATCTCTCTCTTTCGAATAAACAATATTCGATCTCTTTCTTTCGAATATGTTATATTCGAAAATCTCCTTTCGATTTACTAATCGATAACACCTTTCGATCAAACTAAAATTGATAACTCCTTTAACTCTATTCGAATAACTAATATTCGACTAACTCCTTTGGATCAACTCATTTGATTAACTCCTTCGAATAACTAATTCGAATAACTTACCTTCGAATAACCAATATTTGATTATCTCTCTTCGAATATCTCATATTCGAAATCTCTCTCTTTCGAATAAACAGTATTCGATCTCTTTCTTTCGAATATGCTATATTCGAAAATCTCCTTTCGATTTACTAATCGATAACTCCTTTCGATCAAACTAAAATCGATAACTCCTTTAACCCTATTCGAATAACTAATATTCGACTAACTCCTTTGGATTAACTAACTTCGAATAACCAATATTCGATAACTACTCTTCGAATAAATAATATTCGGTAACTCTTCTCAAATGAATACATTTGATTTCTCCACTCGAATAAACTATATTCGATTACTCTTCCCTCGAATATACTATATTCGATAACTCTACTTCGAATAAGTGATATTCGGCAACTCTACTCGATTAACTCCACTTGGATAACTCTAACTGGTCAACTCTAACTAGTCAATTCTAACTGAGTAACTCTAACTGATCAACTCTAACTGGTCAATTCTAACTGAGTAACTCTAACTGATCAACTCTAACTGGTCAACTTTAACTGGTCAACTTTAACTGGTTAACTCAAATGGTTTAACCTAACTGGTTAACTCAAATGGTTTAACCTAACTTGATTTACTTGTCTCGATTAACTGAACTAATCCACTTAGTTTAACTTAGTTAATTCACTTTGATTTACTCTAACCGATTTACTTAGTTTAACTCAACTAATTCACTTTGATTAACCCAACTAATTTACTTCGATTAACCAATTAGTTTAACTTGACTAATTCACTTAGTTCGACGCAACTAATTCACTTTGATTTACCAATTAGTTAACTTAACTAATTCACTTTGATTTACTCTAACCGATTCACTTAGTTTAACTTAACAAATTCACTTCGATTAACTCGACCAATTCACTTGGTTAACTCGACCAATTCACTTGGTTAACTCCTATTTATTTAACAAATAAATATCTCCTTTAGTTTAATTCTATTTAATTAATCTCTAAATAAATATCCTTTATATTTCTTTTAACGAATATAATTCCTTTATATTTTGATTAACAAATATATCCCCTTATATTCGATTAACATATATATTCCCTTGTATTTGATTTACAAATATAATTCTTTTATATTTGTTTTTACCAACTATATTCCTTTATATTCAGAATCCTTTTTGTTATATATATATATATAAAATCCCTTGATTTTATATAAATAAACTATTTTCACAATATACTTTGAAAACCCCTCTCCTACATTCTGGTATTTCTCATGGTATTTAACACACCATATAACAACGATAAATATCGTCCTACCACACATAATCACACAGATTATATACATCACATTTATATATCACAATACATAAATCACAGTAAAAATAACTGTTGAGGAATCCAGTTGGATTCCTCCAACCTGTTTCCCTGCATCACAGATGTTAGACAATATAGATAACATCACTTTCAATTCCATATGATATATTCTGTTAAACAGAATCAATATAGAAATTTAACTAACTGACTAGCAGTTCAATCAACTAATCAACACACAGTCAAACAGACAATTTTTACAGTTCTAACAATGCAACATGAAATTATAAACTGTTCAGAGTTAGTGAGATTTACTCACATTTGCGCGTTAACCGATAAATATCGGTTTGCGTTCATTGATTCAGTCGAACAATTTATTTCTCCATAAATTGTAACGAGCTCGGATTGACTCACGGTCAGTCCCATTGTGTTGCTCCCGTCCATACGGTCCTGACGCAACTTACGGTTCGTGATTCTGATTTCATATGATCAAGTTATTCAGTTTATAAGTTGGTACACTATTTAAATTAAATAAACTTATATAAAATATCCATTAGACTTCATCCTTACTTTGAAACCAGCCCACCAAGCCCAAATCCTACCATACAAACCCAGGCCCGCTAAATTCCTTCTCCCCAAATCATACGATTGCTCCAGTATTCCTCCATGTTATTCACAGCCATTTCTTGCCCCCACCGATCGTTCATTCCTCAACGAAAACAACCATCACCACCATCATTTGCTTGCTCGTCCTCCCCTCTCCTTGCTCATCTACACATCATCCAACTCGCGCCATGCCTCTGTACCGCGACTCCAGGATGTTTCCGCGCCAGTACAGTATCTCAAGCGACATCGGCCACCACAGGAGACCACAATACTTAGCATACGGGTTCAGTTTCCCACTCTCTCCTCCTCCGCGAGTCCTTTAACCCTATCTCCAAATTGAACAGCTCGTCGCTCTTGCCTGAACTACGACCTCGAAGGTCTCGCGTCGCCAAGCAGGAAGGGTGCGACACAAAGGGTGGCTGAACACTACAATACCCAGCATACCAGTGCGAATCTCTTCCCTAAACTCAAATATCACGATCGTTTCAGGAATTATTGCTCTACACCCCTTTGGTGTTTAACCCTAGCCGCTGTACCAAAAGGACAGCGAACAATATTTGTTCGATCCTCACCACAATGTATATCAAAACGAAGAGCATCAATGCAGGAAGTTGAATATCCAAGTTTGGAGATTTATTGTGATTGTATTTGATTTATTGAAAATCACGATTTCATGTTTTGCTGAAAAGTGGAGGCGGCTCGATTTTTAGCTGAGCAAAATGGAAATGAGAAATTTGGTTAAGTAATATATATATATATATATATATATATATATAGTCTCATGTGGTTATTATTCATTTGAAATGTATGTTGGAGGAGTGGCCACATTTCCAGAGAAGGGTAGGGGTTTTTATGGTCCACGTTTTGCAAAGAAGGGTAGGGGTTTTGTCTTACTTTAGATATTTGTTAAGGGATATTTTGCTTTAGTTTTCTGGTACCATTTCATTTCCTGGTGCTTAGTTATTTATGAATTTGCTACGTGGTCTATGTGAACACCACTGGTTTGTGTGGTTGAGAAAGGGTGGTGGCGTGGCCTGTTCTTGGTCGTGGAATTTAGGAAGGGATATTTATAGTGAATGGGATAGATATGTTATTGTAATTGTTTTATGTTTATAAAGTTTATCAGCACTTGGTAGAGGATTTCCTTCCTTTACAAACTATTGTCGACAGAAGTAAATGTACCGTTGTAATCAGCTCGGTGCTACGATCCCAAAAATGTAATAATACCGGTAGGTGGACTCATATTTTGAAACTTCGAAATGTTGATTTCAGGGTGCAAAATACTTCAAATAAAAAGTCGCTTATTTAATTAATTAAAAATTACCATAAAATTCTAAAAATTAAATTATCGTTATGTCTCTAAAGAACCTTGTCTAAATTCAAGCCCGATCTCTAGTTATAACGAATAAACCGTTATGGTCGATAAACGATTCTATAGCGACTATTTTAAAATTTGATTTGGACGTATCTCAAAATCTACACGACGAAATCCCGATTTTTCTCTTCCACTAGAAAGATATACTTCACCAGCTCCACACGTTTCTTGTTTCACAGAAATCCGATTTAAAACGGATTCTGTATATTCAGTTGAAGTTCAAATCGCCAAATTGCGAACTGCCGCGACGTTTCAGGTTCGTTTTAATTATAATTATAAATTATAAGTTCGAACGTTTTACTTTAAGTTATCGATATCGCCAAATCGATATATAAATAATTAAATAAATTAATTATTCGACAGCTAACAAAACGCGCCATTACAGTATCCGATCCGCCCACACAGTTCCAACTATGCAAATGTCTTCATTCCCATTTAGGTAACCTCTTTTGCTGTTATTTAACAAATTTAAGAAAAATAACATACATTGCATGTTGTTCTACTACTGTGTTAAAATACACCTGCTTACTTTAATATATGTATGCAATTATGTATATAACTTGCATATATTTATGCAATTGTAAATATTAATCTAAATAAAATCCCTACCGAAACTACAAGCTTGAATATAAGTATACATGTTTTCTAAATTCTTTGTCCAAGTATTGCAAATACTGAAATTTTCTACTGCGCAAAATAATATTTCAATGCATATTATTCGTACCTAAGTAAAATTGGATAATAAATTTACCTTAGTCCAGTCACATAAACAAACTCTTCCATTTGCTTAATCTGATGCTCCTCCAAATTCATGACATTATTGTACTTTCTAAGATTCAATTTGGTACCCATTTGTGTTTCTTCACTTCTAGAAACATTTTCAAAGTCCCCCACTACCACAGTCTCCATTTCTTTCAGCTTCATTTTGCCTTTATCTGAAATTAACAACAAATATATACAAACTGTACTTAACTAACATATATATTTGAAACATTTTTACATTCATAAATTAATATTATTTTTTTACCATTCTTCCTTTTTAAAGACAGAAGTTCCCATTTCTTTCCCTTTATCTTCTTCTGATCCATAATATGTTTTTCGTCTTTGCCGTGTACATTATCCTGCTGTTGTTCTATCGCCACCTCTTTTTGATCTTGAACACCTTCAGCAACAAAATCATTATCCTTTATCTTATTGTTACCTATTTAAACAAACTTAGTCCCATCAGTATATAAATATGTGTTACTAAAGACGCATAAATTTTAAATAATTGTACACAAGCATGAAATTATTCAGAACAGACTCAATTACACGTCTCTAGATTAAAATAATTATGCGACTATCCAAATAATTGGACATAAATGTGATAATATTCTAGGTAGAATAATAAAACCAAGCACAAATTTTTTAATATTTACACAAAAACATCCATTACAAGTTATCACCCTAGCAGATAAATGTATTTGGAAAAATCAGTTAACACCTCAGCAGAAAATATAAACACAAAAAAGTGCAATTATTTTGTAACCAATTATTATTTTTCAAACTTTATAATGTATGTAATATTAGCATCAACAATTGTTATTTTATAATAAGAACATAAAACAAACTTATACATATTTTGAATATATATCTAATTTATTTTGGTGACAATTTATATAAATTTACAATTTCGTAAAGTACCTTTTATAAGTTCTTCCCTTCTCATTTCCTTCTCCTTCTATACCTCATCTACCACTGTATTGTCTTCTGCATTTTTAATGTCTTCTTCTTTCTCAACCGCTGGTGTATTTTCTTCATTAACTTCATCATCAACAACGTTGTTGTTTTTCTCCTGAAATTTGTCATGCTCTTCTCCATTCAACATCTCCTTGTCTTCGTCATGCACTTTTCCGACATCTGTTCACAAATAATTACTGGCATTTATAATTCTAAATATATGCAGACAATAATGAAACAATTACACTTACTAGAACACTACCATGCAATTATTCACAGTGTAATAACATAGGGAACCACACAAGTCTAAATATGTGCATACATGCATACTATATTTTAAATTAATTGAATAATATCATGCTACTTTTTTTTAAACTATTTACTACTTTAATCAATTTCTGCTATTTTATTCACATAACCATGCAATAAGTATTATAATATTCAAACTAACATGCAGTAAATATTAGTACATTCGCACTTGTATAATTGTTCACAATTTGCATTATGAAGCAACAATATTACCTTTTTCCATCTCTGAATTTTCATGTTCTGGTACCTCTACATTGACCATCTACTCTTTTTCTGGCTCGTGTACCGTTTTACGCTGCTCCTTTGGTTGTCCAGCCAACTTATTTTGTTTTTTCATAGGATCTATCAACAATTTTAAAACACATTTCTCCTTGACCATCTCTTTCTTCCCTTTTTACGGCTCATTTTTTTTCACACACTTCTTTTCATTATCATTTTTCTGCTCCTCATCTTCTTCACTCCAACTGTCATTCTCCTCACTATCGTTATCTACGTTCATCTCATCATGATCTTGTGCTTCATCTTCTGCACTATCGTCCTTTTCTTCATCTTCAACATCCATCTCATCTTCATCGTCTAGTACTGCTTGCTGCTGTTCTTCACTATCTGATGATGACGTTTCAGCCTCAAGTTTATCAACTCTTTTTTTCAACCTCGAAATCTCCTCTTTCAACTTCCTATTCTCCAACTTTAATTACGCAATCATCTTTTTGTACTTTTTTCTGTTTTACTAAGCACTGCTTGATATTCAGCATCCTTCTCAACAAATTGTTTTAGCAACTTCATTTCTTTTTCTTCTTCATCCTACAAAACAAAAGCAACAAGTAATATTTAATCCATGACTCGGATATTTGCATAAAGGTTACAATAATGTACAAAAAATTTAATAAAAACATGAAAGTATTCGACATCAAATTCATTAAAATTTCCCAATAAATGCATATTGTTTTACAAATAGATGAAATATCATCATGTAATTATGCTACTATTTATCACATTTTTAAAACATCAACTACAAAATCTTCCTGAGTAATTTCACAAACCTACTGATTTCTTCTACATACTTTCACACCATTACGATTGTTTTTACAAACATGCATACAGTACGCAAATATACCAAATATATGTATATATATACACACATAAATAAATTTTAACAGCATACATAACTTGAACTATTATGGCACTTATAGTTCTCACAAATAACTGAAAAAGAGAATAAGTATCTTACAGTGTTGAAAGTGACATTCAAGAGCATTGCTGGCTTTAACAATGTAATATCCCATTTACCAGCCAATGGGTATAACGAGCTGTTGTACACTTCCTTTGATGTTTTTAAAACATATGTTTCCTCGCATATCCACCACTACATAAAAAAAAGATTAAAAAAATCAGAATTAAGTATTAAATTTATAAAACTTACCAGCAGTAGCGTCAGGCAAGCATTAATCTTGGGTGGTGTTTCATGATACTTGCCAATTTGGCGTAATATATGGTTATGAAGGGTTTTAGGCCAGGATATTGTCATCAACTTCTTGCTGCATACACAATACGGTACTAGCGTCCAAGGTAAGGTGTAGTTTGGATTGGAAACAAGGAATGTGGCTGCTAGATATAGAAATACGAGCTTTACAGTATCAAAACATTCTTCTTCACACCTTCCATTTATTGTACTGAAAATTTGTCTCTCAATATTCCTTGTGTTAACCGACACTTCATTCTTGAAGTGTCTTTCTACAAATGATTTATACTCCTCATCCTCCTTATCCTCCTTCTTTAAATGACCACTTGTTTTTATCATCTCACCTTCAATTGAAGCGTTTAAAACTTTTTAATATCTTCGTCTTTGAATGTTACTATCAAGACTCCAAACTGAAAATATTTCAAATGCTTCTTATAGCTTTTGATTATAATATCCAAAATGGTAGTATTTTTATTCGTCTCCGATGAAGAAATTACACCATCGAATATCATATCTATAAATTTTCCTAGAGGAATTTTGTAACATACCGTCTTTCGTCCACTTCAAGCTGGTAATTAAACCAACTCAAACCGTTCGAAATGACAGAATGTTATTAGCTTCTGAGGTAAATAGAATAAATCACAGAATCACAGACATAGAGAACATTATATCTCACAGCGGAATAAATAAATTATACAATAGTAGTTCATGAAGCTACTAAATCAAAAATCAAAATTTATACATAATATCAGAGTTACAAACTTAAATACAACGGAAGTCGAAATACATGAATTTCTAATACAAAGGATAAAAGACAGAATCAACAGGTAGAGGTGATATCTTCAACAGTCTCCAGCTTCAGAAGGTGAAATTTCAACACTGCATTACTCAATCTGACCCGAGCAATATTGCAAAAAAAAACAACTCGGATCAGGACTAACATTCTCATAGAAGTAGATCAACTCAAATGAAATGTTCAATAAAATGCATCTGTAACTTAAAAGATGTTTAGGATCACCATCCTCTAAGGATCCGTTAAACTAATATCATATAATATAATACGCTATTATAATAATGTCTATGGTTAAATATAACATATTAAAATGGCGTAAGCGGGATTACATTTTTACCCTTACACTGTTTATAAACATTGTCGTAAACATTGCATATAAAACACCAGTAACGGTCGGTGGATAGTGATGCGCCGCTATACGACAACGTCAAATCAAAATTGTAGGGACTCGATCAGGATAATATGACAAGGCACAAGAGGAATACCCACGGTAGGATTCTACCGATGCACGCCCGGACCGGTGGTAACGCATAGCCGCAACTACCGCCCACCTCGAACAACACTCCCATAATCAAGGGTGGCCACCAATCAAATCACAAAGTAATAGATATAGTTCGAAGAAGTGTGTCCGATGGAGGTGCGACCTCACTTAATCACGGTATAGCACCTGTTTTAGTCATTTTAATTATGACCCGAAGGTCAAGGCTATCCATCAACGTTCTCTTTCTTCAATCCAGTAATCGCCTCCAAACCATCCTACTTCATTCTGGAACTCCACCGCGTACACAGTTGTTAAAGTGGTTTTCGGTATTGGCAGAGAGTATGACAATATCCGATCCCGGTCTCTTTAATAACCAAACGTTTACATTTTTCACACCGTGGCCATTTTAATAAAATCATATCTTGAAATAAGTTGATTTACAAAATTTCTTTAATTCAAATCAAACAGTTTATGAATCAATTCCATATATAAAATTATTTCAGTTCATATTCAGTCAATTTTTAATCGAATTCATATGTTCATATCAATTATAAATTCAAATTCCAATTAATTACGTAGTTCACATTCATTTCCTATACAGTTCAATATTTAAGTCGATTTAAAATTCGCATTTAGTTGATTAAAAATCAAATTCATTGAATCAAGTATCGTTATATAAATTTAATTCTTTAATCCTCGCATTTAAATTGCAAAATCAAAACTTATCCACCTTTTGAGTTTATTATTAAAGTTTATAAAATATATATAAAATAAGCATTGAAAATATTGTTTATAAGTTATAAATTTATATAGAAAATAACTTTATAAACATATATAGGTTTAAATTAATTCAAAAATAGGTTTAGAAAGAATAATTTATTATAATATATTAATTTAAAGTTAAAAGTACATATATGATTAAATTATACGGTTTAAAATAAATAAATTATAAGTAAAATCTTAAATAAGCATTTAAATACATTTTTACTCATAAAATCATTTTAAAACATATAATTTAGAATTTACAAAATTTAAGTATAAACCTTTAAAATATAAATATAAAATATAAGATCTTAAATTAATATTATTACAATCAAACTTTCCAAATCATTTTAATTCGAAAACATGACCAACGGTGTCCGTATATAGTTTTCTACCCTATGGTCAAGTGATACGGATATTTATCATTTCAACCCGCAATTTATAAAATTTCTACGGGTTTATCATTTCAACCCGCAATCCCAAATTCAGTAAAAATCGTTCAGGTCTATCATTTCAACCCATAAAGATTTTTCCCTAATCTAATGTCTGTTCGGGTATGTATCATTTCAACCCTTAGTGATTTTCCTAAAGTAGGGGTATATACAACATAACAAACCATCATATATAGTCAATCACATCATAGTCATATATATTCAGTGTACATACATGTCATATGAATATCGTGTCACATATAAAAGTGCATATTTAAACAAACAATTTCTACTGACAATCCTATACATTTCATAACAGTTCATTTAGTTGATCTAACATCTACGAAGTAATGTGAGTCAGGTGTGAGATAAACTCACTTTTCGTGGCGTAGATTAAAGACAATAGATGGATTTATGCAGAATTGAAACGACGACTTCCATGCACGATTCAGAATAATTTCAGCTCGATGATCGCTCAATATTTTATTTTATTATATAAGAGGAGAAGGGATTTTCTCAGCAAAACAACATAGAAATTGGATTTGTGGAACAATTTACGAAACCTTTTTCCATAGGTATAAAAGAAGCAACACAATTACACAAAAATTCCATTACCTTATATATATTATATAAAACATACGCATCAAAATACTTATATATGTATATTTTAAAAAAACAACTCTACGATCCAAGCACCTATCAAATTTTCACAAATAATTTCTTTATAAAAAGAAAACAAAATAGAAACTTAACCCAAACTCATGCATACAACAACTATATACATATTATTTAAAGAGAGCGGTTATATGAACAAATTTTTTTTGACATAAATCAAAAGGCATAATTTCTCAACCACATGATTCATTTATCTTTATGTGAGGGGTGCAATCATGGGGTAATCTTATGGTTTAGATTTTATGTCACTCAATTTGTGTCAAATCTTTGTGTCTAAATAGACTTTCTCTTATATCAATCACAAAAACACATACACATAGGCGAAATAAAAAAGCGCATGCCCCAAGCAAATATATATATATATATATATATATATATAAATTAAACATAAATCAAAAAAAAAAACTGAAGTAAGATAAACCCACACATACACATAACTTGACCCAATGGGCAAGGGAAATGCAAGAAGGATGGATCATGATTTTTACCAAAAAGTTACAAAACTGAACCAAATTTTAACAATTTTAAAAGTGATTTTTGAACAAGTTAAATTCAGAATTTGGAAAAATCATAAACTGAAAAGTTGTTACAAATTCTTTTCTCTTCAATTTAAAATAAAGAAAACCCAATTTCCGATAAAATTTGAAGCAGATATGATCAAAACAGCGACGAACAAATATTTGGATCTGAAATCTGGCTTCAAAAACGCACCTGAAAGATTGGCAGTTTTGGCCAAGAAAAATTCGAAATCTGGAAAAGCGTATTGCACAAAAGTTTAAGCTCTTTCAATTTTACACAATTTGAAAAAAAAAGTAAAGTCGATTTGGGTTCTGTATGACGATGTTATGGTCCCTACAAAACAGAACAAAATCTGAAAAAGAAAAAAAAATAGAAAATAAAAGGAGAAAAAAGGGAGAAGAGATTGATGGATTTGGTTGCTTCTACTTTTTAGTTTGAGAAGTTTCTCTATTAGATTTAGATGTAGATCTTGATTTTAGCCATGGTTGATTGCTGAGAATTTTGGAGAAGAAGGAAAAAGGGAATGGTTGTATGAATGAATAAAATGACGATATAAACAAAAAAAAACATCGTAAATAATCATTCATGGCTTTCCAATTTTTAATGTTAATTAATGAATGTGTCCCCGCAAATTAATTTTCACCAATTCAAATTCAAGCCAGTATTAATATAAATGATAATGTAAAGAAAGATATTGATTTTACACACATATATATATACATACATACACACACATATATATATATATAGAAGCTTTCATATCTTTATAAACGAAGAAGAAGAATATAGGGAGGGGTGGAGAGATAACAGTAAAAGAACAGAGCAGGTTATAAGGAAATGGGAATGGAAAGTTTTAAAATGCTGTATTATTTTCATGAACTAATGCTTGAAAAGTGACAACAACTTTGAAAAAAATTAGGAACCGAAGGGGTTATTGGGAAGTAATCAATGTTTAAGAACAAATAGATTTTAAAAAGGGAATAAATAGTTGTTTCACAAAATCAGAGGAACAAAAGGAAATAATTAAAGAAAATGGGACAGTGTAAATTTCCAAAAACTAGTTAAGAATGGCAACCAAAAAAATTAGAAGTCAAAAAAAATGACAACAAATTATTTCACAAGGAATTTAAATTTATATATATATATATATATATATATATATATATATTTACACTAAATGAATCAAAGGAGATGAACGGTTAAATTTTGAAATAATAAACATGCAAGGAAAGTAATTGTACTAATAAATGGACATTGAATTTTAAAAGTTACACATTAATTGCAAATAAAAGGAAATATAAATTTTTAATTCAGAGGACGAATGGTTTGACAATAAATAAATAAAAATCAAACATTTTGAAATTCAGAATGCATAACATTCTTTTGGAAATAGAAACTTGCCATTGGAACGTAAGTGAACGAATGGAAACAGGGAACCGAAATGAATGAATACAAGGAAATAAATGGAAGGAAAACGAACGTATATTTTTTTTTTTGAAATTAACAACCATGTAAGGAAAGGAATAATATCAAGGAATAGATGTTTAACTTTAAAAATGTAAACGGTGTTGGCAAATAAAGGAAATGATATAAATATATTTTTTGCAAATAAAATAAATAATAGACGAAATAAAAAAATCCAAAAAAATAAAATAAATAAAACAAAATTTAAATTAAATCATTAAATAAAATATACTTTAAAAATTGAGGTTGTTACAATCTCCCCTACTCAAACCTTTTCGTCCCTGAAAAGGAACGAGGTAGAGAAATAGTAATTAAATAATTAATATATTTAAACCAAAGGTTCATATTTATATTCATACCTATATTTATATATCACAAATTAAAATCTTTATAATCCATTTAAATTTATAAATTCCGATATATGCATAACTTTATAAACTATATTGTTATAGACTTCAACTAAGATAACATCATTTTCTTACAAAATCTACATCTTTACCTCTTATTCAAAATGTATAGTTTATAAAATATAAAGTCTTAAAGTATAAACATCAAATCCTTTCAAAATATTGGTATTACCATAACATAATATTATTTACGAATATATATATATATATATATATATATATATATATATCAAAATTTCAAATAAATATTAAATAAGAATACTCTTCTTCTACTTCTTATCTCGTTATAGACAAGGATAAGTTATAGAATTCAAGGTAAAAGCTGAACGAACGAAAGAACCTAATCAAAGAGGATCTACGAAGGAAGATAGACTCAATGGACAGGAAATCACAGGAAAAGAATTTCAAAATATATATAAAAAAATTATATTCGAAAATATTTCTTTTAAACCATTTTAAAAACAATTTATACTTTAAAAATACGCTCTTACGCAATAAGGATTAAGCGACTAATTCCACTCATTCTAGGGTATCACAAGCCTATCTCTAATGAGTTTTTACCTCATAAGCTAAAGCTTTGATAAACCAAAGCTCTGATACCAAATGTAACATACCGTCTTTCGTCCACTTCAAGCTGGTAATTAAACCAACTCAAACCGTTCGAAATGACAGAATGTTATTAGCTTCTGAGGTAAATAGAATAAATCACAGAATCACAGACATAGAGAACATTATATCTCGCAGCGGAATAAATAAATTATACAATAGTAGTTCATGAAGCTACTAAATCAAAAATCAAAATTTATACATAATATCAGAGTTACAAACTTAAATACAGCGGAAGTCGAAATACATGAATTTCTAATACAAAGGATAAAAGACAGAATCAACAGGTAGAGGTGATATCTTCAACAGTCTCCAGCTTCAGAAGGTGAAATTTCAACACTGCATTACTCGATCTGACCCGAGCAATATTGCAAAATAAAACAACTCGGATCAGGACTAACATTCTCATAGAAGTAGATCAACTCAAATGAAATGTTCAATAAAATGCATCTGTAACTTAAAAGATGTTTAGGATCACCATCCTCTAAGGATCCGTTAAACTAATATCATATAATATAATACGCTATTATAATAATGTCTATGGTTAAATATAACATATTAAAATGGCGTAAGCGGGATTACATTTTTACCCTTACACTGTTTATAAACATTGTCGTAAACATTGCATATAAAACACCAGTAACGGTCGGTGGATAGTGATGCGCCGCTATACGACAACGTCAAATCAAAATCGTAGGGACTCGATCAGGATAATATGACAAGGCACACGAGGAATACCCACGGTAGGATTCTACCGATGCACGCCCGGACCGGTGGTAACGCATAGCCGCAACTACCGCCCACCTCGAACAACACTCCCATAATCAAGGGTGGCCACCAATCAAATCACAAAGTAATAGACATAGTTCGAAGAAGTGTGTCCGATGGAGGTGCGACCTCACTTAATCACGGTATAGCACCTGTTTTAGTCATTTTAATTATGACCCGAAGGTCAAGGCTATCCATCAACGTTCTCTTTCTTCAATCCAGTAATTGCCTCCAAACCATCCTACTTCATTCTGGAACTCCACCGCGTACACAGTTGTTAAAGTGGTTTTCGGTATTGGCAGAGAGTATGACAATATCCGATCCCGGTCTCTTTAATAACCAAACGTTTACATTTTTCACACCGTGGCCATTTTAATAAAATCATATCTTGAAATAAGTTGATTTACAAAATTTCTTTAATTCAAATCAAACAGTTTATGAATCAATTCCATATATAAAATTATTTCAGTTCATATTCAGTCAATTTTTAATCGAATTCATATGTTCATATCAATTATAAATTCAAATTCCAATTAATTACGTAGTTCACATTCATTTCCTATACAGTTCAATATTTAAGTCAATTTAAAATTCGCATTTAGTTGATTAAAAATCAAATTCATTGAATCAAGTATCGTTATATAAATTTAATTCTTTAAACCTCGCATTTAAATCGCAAAATCAAAACTTATCCACCTTTTGAGTTTATTATTAAAGTTTATAAAATATATATAAAATAAGCATTGAAAATATTGTTTATAAGTTATAAATTTATACAGAAAATAACTTTATAAACATATATAGGTTTAAATTAATTCAGAAATAGGTTTAGAAAGAATAATTTATTATAATATATTAATTTAAAGTTAAAAGTACATATATGATTAAATTATACGGTTTAAAATAAATAAATTATAAGTAAAATCTTAAATAAGCATTTAAATACATTTTTACTCATAAAATCATTTTAAAACATATAATTTAGAATTTACAAAATTTAAGTATAAACATTTAAAATATAAGATCTTAAATTAATATTATTACAATCAAACTTTCCAAATTATTTTAATTCGAAAACATGACCAACGGTGTCCGTATATAGTTTTCTACCCTATGGTCAAGTGATACGGATATTTATCATTTCAACCCGCAATTTATAAAATTTCTACGGGTTTATCATTTCAACCCGCAATCCCAAATTCAGTAAAAATCGTTCAGGTCTATCATTTCAACCCATAACGATTTTTCCCTAATCTAATGTCTGTTCGGGTATGTATCATTTCAACCCTTAGTGATTTTCCTAAAGTAGGGGTATATACAACATAACAAACCATCATATATAGTCAATCACATCATAGTCATATATATTCAGTGTACATACATGTCATATGAATATCGTGTCACATATAAAAGTGCATATTTAAACAAACAATTTCTACTGACAATCCTATACATTTCATAACAGTTCATTTAGTTGATCTAACATCTACGAAGTAATGTGAGTCAGGTGTGAGATAAACTCACTTTTCGTGGCGCAGATTAAAGACAATAGATGGATTTATGCAGAATTGAAACGACGACTTCCATGCACGATTCAGAATAATTTCAGCTCGATGATCGCTCAATATTTTATTCTATTATATAAGAGGAGAAGGGATTTTCTCAGCAAAACAACATAGAAATTGGATTTGTGGAACAGTTTACGAAACCTTTTTCCATAGGTATAAAAGAAGCAACACAATTACACAAAAATTCCATTACCTTATATATATTATATAAAACATACACATCAAAATACTTATATATGTATATTTTAAAAAAACAACTCTACAATCCAAGCACCTATCAAATTTTCACAAATAATTTCTTTATAAAAAGAAAACAAAATAGAAACTTAACCCAAACTCATGCATACAACAACTATATACATATTATTTAAAGAGAGCGGTTATATGAACAAAAAATTTTTGACATAAATCAAAAGGCATAATTTCTCAACCACATGATTCATTTATCTTTATGTGAGGGGTGCAATCATGGGGTAATCTTATGGTTTAGATTTTATGTCACTCAATTTGTGTCAAATCTTTGTGTCTAAATAGACTTTCTCTTATATCAATCACAAAAACACATACACATAGGCGAAATAAAAAAAACGCATGCCCCAAGCAAATATATATATATATATAATATAAATTAAACATAAATCAACAAAAAAAACTGAAGTAAGATAAACCCACACAAACACATAACTTGACCCAATGGGCAAGGGAAATGCAAGAAGGATGGATCATGATTTTTACCAAAAAGTTACAAAACTGAACCAAATTTTAACAATTTTAAAAGTGATTTTTGAACAAGTTAAATTCAGAATTTGGAAAAATCATAAACTGAAAAGTTGTTACAAATTCTTTTCTCTTCAATTTAAAATAAAGAAAACCCAATTTTCGATAAAATTTGAAGCAGATATGATCAAAACAGCGACGAACAAATATTTGGATCTGAAATCTGGCTTCAAAAACGCACCTGGAAGATTGGCAGTTTTGGCCAAGAAAAATTCGAAATCTGGAAAAGTGTATTGCACAAAAGTTTTAGCTCTTTCAATTTTACACAATTAGAAAAAAAGTAAAGTCGATTTGGGTTCTGTATGACGATGTTATGGTCCCTACAAAACAGAACAAAATCTGGAAAAAAAAATAGAAAATAAAAGGAGAAAAAAGGGAGAAGAGATTGATGGATTTTGTTGCTTCTACTTTTTAGTTTGGGAAGTTTCTCTATTAGATTTAGATGTAGATCTTGATTTTAGCCATGGTTGATTGCTGAGAATTTTGGAGAAGAAGGAGAAAGGGAATGGTTGTATGAATGAATAAAATGATGATATAAACAAAAAAAAAAACCACCGTAAATAATCATTCATGGCTTTCCAATTTTTAATATTAATTAATGAATGTGTCCCCGCAAATTAATTTTCACCAATTCAAATTCCAGCCAGTATTAATATAAATGAGAATGTAAAGAAAGATATTGATTTTACACACACATATATATATATATACACATATATATATATATATATATATATATATAGAAGCTTTCATATCTTTATAAACGAAGAAGAAGAATATAGGGAGGGGTGGAGAGATAACAGTAAAAGAACAGAGTAGGTTATAAGGAAATGGGAATGGAAAGTTTTAAATTGCTGTATTATTTTCATGAACTAATGCTTGAAAAGTGACAACAACTTTGAAAAAATTTAGGAACCGAAGGGGTTATTGGGAAGTAATCAATGTTTAAGAACAAATAGATTTTAAAAAGGGAATAAATAGTTGTTTCACAAAATCAGAGGAACAAAAGGAAATAATTAAAGAAAATGGGACATTGTAAATTTCCAAAAACAAGTAGTTAAGAATGGCAACCAAAAAAATTAGAAGTCAAAAAAAATGACAACAAATTATTTCACAAGGAATTTAAATATATATATATATTTACACTAAATGAATCAAAGGAGATGAACGGTTAAATTTTGAAATAATAAACATGCAAGGAAAGTAATTGTACTAATAAATGGACATTGAATTTTAAAAGCTACACATTAATTGCAAATAAAAGGAAATATAAATTTTTAATTCAGAGGATGAATGGTTTGACAATAAATAAATAAACAATCAAATATTTCGAAATTCAGAATGCATAACATTCTTTTGGAAATAGAAACTTGCCATTGGAACGTAAGTGAACGAATGGAAACAGGGAACCGAAATGAATGAATACAAGGAAATAAATGGAAGGAAAACGAACGTATATTTTTTTTTTTGAAATTAACAACCATGTAAGGAAAGGAATAATATCAAGGAATAGATGTTTAACTTTAAAAATGTAAACGGTGTTGGCAAATCAAGGAAATGATATAAATATATTTTTTGCAAATAAAATAAATAATAGACGAAATAAAAAAATCCAAAAAAATAAAATAAATAAAACAAAATTTAAATTAAATCATTAAATAAAATATACTTTAAAAATTGAGGTTGTTACAATCTCCCCTACTCAAACCTTTTCATCCCCGAAAAGGAACGAGGTAGAGAAATAATAATTAAATAATTAATATATTTAAACCAAAGGTTCATATTTATATTCATACCTATATTTATATATCACAAATTAAATTTTTTATAATCCATTTAAATTTATAAATTCCGATATATGCATAACTTTATAAACTATATTGTTATAGACTTCAACTAAGATAACATCATTTTCTTACAAAATCTACATCTTTACCTCTTATTCAAAATGTATAGTTTATAAAATATAAAGTCTTAAAGTATAAACATCAAATCCTTTCAAAATATTGGTATTACCATAACATAATATTATTTACGAATATATATATATATATATATCAAAATTTCAAATAAATATTAAATAAGAATACTCTTCTTCTACTTCTTATCTCGTTATAGACAAGGATAAGTTATAGAATTCAAGGTAAAAGCTGAACGAACGAAAGAACCTAATCAAAGAGGATCTACGAAGGAAGATAGACTCAATGGACAGGAAATCACAGGAAAAGAATTTAAAAATATATATAAAAAAAATTATATTCGAAAATATTTCTTTTAAACCATTTTAAAAACCATTTATACTTTAAAAATACGCTCTTACACAATAAGGATTAAGCGACTAATTCCACTCATTCTAGGGTATCACAAGCCTATCTCTAATGAGTTTTTACCTCATAAGCTAAAGCTTTGATAAACCAAAGCTCTGATACCAAATGTAACATACCGTCTTTCGTCCACTTCAAGCTGGTAATTAAACCAACTCAAACCGTTCGAAATGAAAGAATGTTATTAGCTTCTGAGGTAAATAGAATAAATCACAGAATCACAGACATAGAGAACATTATATCTCGCAGCGGAATAAATAAATTATACAATAGTAGTTCATGAAGCTACTAAATCAAAAATCAAAATTTATACATAATATCAGAGTTACAAACTTAAATACAGCGGAAGTCGAAATACATGAATTTCTAATACAAAGGATAAAAGACAGAATCAACAGGTAGAGGTGATATCTTCAACAGTCTCCAGCTTCAGAAGGTGAAATTTCAACACTGCATTACTCGATCTGACCCGAGCAATATTGCAAAATAAAACAACTCGGATCAGGACTAACATTCTCATAAAAGTAGATCAACTCAAATGAAATGTTCAATAAAATGCATCTGTAACTTAAAAGATGTTTAGGATCACCATCCTCTAAGGATCCGTTAAACTAATATCATATAATATAATACGCTATTATAATAATGTCTATGGTTAAATATAACATATTAAAATGGCGTAAGCGGGATTACATTTTTACCCTTACACTGTTTATAAACATTGTCGTAAACATTGCATATAAAACACCAGTAACGGTCGGTGGATAGTGATGCGCCGCTATACGACAACGTCAAATCAAAATCGTAGGGACTCGATCAGGATAATATGACAAGGCACACGAGGAATACCCACCGTAGGATTCTACCGATGCACGCCCGGACCGGTGGTAACGCATAGCCGCAACTACCGCCCACCTCGAACAACACTCCCATAATCAAGGGTGGCCACCAATCAAATCACAAAGTAATAGACATAGTTCGAAGAAGTGTGTCCGATGGAGGTGCGACCTCACTTAATCACGGTATAGCACTTGTTTTAGTCATTTTAATTATGACCCGAAGGTCAAGGCTATCCATCAACATTCTCTTTCTTCAATCCAGTAATCGCCTCCAAACCATCCTACTTCATTCTGGAACTCCACCGCGTACACAGTTGTTAAAGTGGTTTTCGGTATTGGCAGAGAGTATGACAATATCCGATCCCGGTCTCTATAATAACCAAACGTTTACATTTTTCACACCATGGCCATTTTAATAAAATCATATCTTGAAATAAGTTGATTTACAAAATTTCTTTAATTCAAATCAAACAGTTTATGAATCAATTCCATATATAAAATTATTTCAGTTCATATTCAGTCAATTTTTAATCGAATTCATATGTTCATATCAATTATAAATTCAAATTCCAATTAATTACGTCGTTCACATTCATTTCCTATACAGTTCAATATTTAAGTCAATTTAAAATTCGCATTTAGTTGATTAAAAATCAAATTCATTGAATCAAGTATCGTTATATAAATTTAATTCTTTAAACCTCGCATTTAAATCGCAAAATCAAAACTTATCCACCTTTTGAGTTTATTATTAAAGTTTATAAAATATATATAAAATAAGCATTGAAAATATTGTTTATAAGTTATAAATTTATATAGAAAATAACTTTATAAACATATATAGGTTTAAATTAATTCAGAAATAAGTTTAGAAAGAATAATTTATTATAATATATTAATTTAAAGTTAAAAGTACATATATGATTAAATTATACGGTTTAAAATAAATAAATTATAAGTAAAATCTTAAATAAGCATTTAAATACATTTTTACTCATAAAATCATTTTAAAACATATAATTTAGAATTTACAAAATTTAAGTATAAACCTTTAAAATATAAATATAAAATATAAGATCTTAAATTAATATTATTACAATCAAACTTTCCAAATCATTTTAATTCGAAAACATGACCAACGGTGTCCGTATATAGTTTTCTACCCTATGGTCAAGTGATACGGATATTTATCATTTCAACCCGCGATTTATAAAATTTCTACGGGTTTATCATTTCAACCCGCAATCCCAAATTCAGTAAAAATCGTTCAGGTCTATCATTTCAACCCATAACGATTTTTCCCTAATCTAATGTCTGTTCGGGTATGTATCATTTCAACCCTTAGTGATTTTCCTAAAGTAGGGGTATATACAACATAACAAACCATCATATATAGTCAATCACATCATAGTCACATATATTTAGTGTACATACATGTCATATGAATATCGTGTCACATATAAAAGTGCATATTTAAACAAACAATTTCTACTGACAATCCTATACATTTCATAACAGTTCATTTAGTTGATCTAACATCTACGAAGTAATGTGAGTCAGGTGTGAGATAAACTCACTTTTCGTGGCGCAGATTAAAGACAATAGATGGATTTATGCAGAATTGAAACGACGACTTCCATGCACGATTCAGAATAATTTCAGCTCGATGATCGCTCAATATTTTATTTTATTATATAAGAGGAGAAGGGATTTTCTCAGCAAAACAACATAGAAATTGGATTTGTGGAACAGTTTACGAAACCTTTTTCCATAGGTATAAAAGAAGCAACACAATTACACAAAAATTCCATTACCTTATATATATTATATAAAACATACACATCAAAATACTTATATATGTATATTTTAAAAAAACAACTCTACGATCCAAGCACCTATCAAATTTTCACAAATAATTTCTTTATAAAAAGAAAACAAAATAGAAACTTAACCCAAACTCATGCATACAACAACTATATACATATTATTTAAAGAGAGCGGTTATATGAACAAAAAAAAATTGACATAAATCAAAAGGCATAATTTCTCAACCACATGATTCATTTATCTTTATGTGAGGGGTGCAATCATGGGGTAATCTTATGGTTTAGATTTTATGTCACTCAGTTTGTGTCAAATCTTTGTGTCTAAATAGACTTTCTCTTATATCAATCACAAAAACACATACACATAGGCGAAATAAAAAAAACGCATGCCCCAAGCAAATATATATATATATATATATATATATATATATATATATATATAATATAAATTAAACATAAATCAACAAAAAAAACTGAAGTAAGATAAACCCACACAAACACATAACTTGACCCAAAGGGCAAGGGAAATGCAAGAAGGATGGATCATGATTTTTACCAAAAAGTTACAAAACTGAACCAAATTTTAACAATTTTAAAAGTGATTTTTGAACAAGTTAAATTCAGAATTTGGAAAAATCATAAACTGAAAAGTTGTTACAAATTCTTTTCTCTTCAATTTAAAATAAAGAAAACCCAATTTCCGATAAAATTTGAAGCAGATATGATCAAAACAGCGACGAACAAATATTTGGATCTGAAATCTGGCTTCAAAAACGCACCTGAAAGATTGGCAGTTTTGGCCAAGAAAAATTCGAAATCTGGAAAAGTGTATTGCACAAAAGTTTTAGCTCTTTCAATTTTACACAATTAGAAAAAAAAAGTAAAGTCGATTTGGGTTCTGTATAACGATGTTATGGTCCCTACAAAACAGAACGAAATCTGGAAAAAAAAAAATAGAAAATAAAAGGAGAAAAAAGGGAGAAGAGATTGATGGATTTGGTTGCTTCTACTTTTTAGTTTGAGAAGTTTCTCTATTAGATTTAGATGTAGATCTTGATTTTAGCCATGGTTGAGTGCTGAGAATTTTGGAGAACAAGGAAAAAGGGAATGGTTGCATGAATGAATAAAATGATGATATAAACAAAAAAAAACCACCGTAAATAATCATTCATGGCTTTCCAATTTTTAATGTTAATTAATGAATGTGTCCCCGCAAATTAATTTTCACCAATTCAAATTCAAGCCAGTATTAATATAAATGAGAATGTAAAGAAAGATATTGATTTTACACACACACACATATATATATATATATATATACATATACATATATATATATATATATATATATATATATATATATAGAAGCTTCCATATCTTTATAAACGAAGAAGAAGAATATAGGGAGGGGTGGAGAGATAACAGTAAAAGAACTGAGCAGGTTATAAGGAAATGGGAATGGAAAGTTTTAAATTGCTGTATTATTTTCATGAACTAATGCTTGAAAAGTGACAACAACTTTGAAAAAATTTAGGAACCGAAGGGGTTATTGGGAAGTAATCAATGTTTAAGAACAAATAGATTTTAAAAAGGGAATAAATAGTTGTTTCACAAAATCAGAGGAACAAAAGGAAATAATTAAAGAAAATGGGACAGTGTAAATTTCCAAAAACAAGTAGTTAAGAATGGCAACCAAAAAAATTAGAAGTCAAAAAAAATGACAACAAATTATTTCACAAGGAATTTATATATATATATATATATATATATATATATATATATATATATATATATTTACACTAAATGAATCAAAGGAGATGAACGGTTAAATTTTGAAATAATAAACATGCAAAGAAAGTAATTGTACTAATAAATGGACATTGAATTTTAAAAGTTACACATTAATTGCAAATAAAAGGAAATATAAATTTTTAATTCAGAGGACGAATGGTTTGACAATAAATAAATAAACAATCAAACATTTCGAAATTCAGAATGCATAACATTCTTATGGAAATAGAAACTTGCCATTGGAACGTAAGTGAACGAATGGAAACAGGGAACCGAAATGAATGAATACAAGGAAATAAATGGAAGGAAAACGAACGTATGTTTTTTTTTTTGAAATTAACAACCATGTAAGGAAAGGAATAATATCAAGGAATAGATGTTTAACTTTAAAAATGTAAACGGTGTTGGCAAATAAAGGAAATGATATAAATATATTTTTTGCAAATAAAATAAATAATAGACGAAATAAAAAAAATCCAAACAAATAAAATAAATAAAACAAAATTTAAATTAAATCATTAAATAAAATATACTTTAAAAATTGAGGTTGTTACAAATTTTTGCTAGTAAAAAGCTGTGCTGACAGTAAATAATTCTTCTTCCTTGATTCTGTCAACCAAATCTATGAAAGATTTCAAATTGTTCCTGTAAACTTCTTCCTTTTTTACTCCTCTAGCTACGTCACCAAATTTTCTTTTCTTTGTTAACTGAAAAGATGATCTTGCTTGTTCAGTTGTAACTAAGGCCTTTTCTGCATTCCCCACACCATCTTTAATTTCTTCAACATTTTGTTTCTGCAATAAAATTAACATAAATTTTATTGTAACGTTAACTAAAGACACTTAGTTATAATAAAACAGTTGACCACTACACAATTTCAACCATAATTCTCTTTAAATAAATATTAATTTTAAACATACAGTACAAAATTGTAGAATCTAATGCAACAATAATAGTTTATTGCATATATTATTGCAACAATTCAATTATAGTTGGACAATTGTAAGAAAACCAATTCTCAAACTGCATCACAAATAGAACATTAACATTTAACTGCAAACATTGACGCAACTAAATACACACAATTGCACACTTATATGAAACTATTCATATTAACTACACACTTTTATGCAACAATTAAATTTAACTGCATACGCTTATTAACATGCTAATATTAGCATACTTTACTGAATCAGTTAAGTTACACTGCATACAATGACGCAACTATATGTTGATAGTTGTACACTTGAATGAAATTTTTATAATTTTACTGCATAACTTACTGCCACATTCTGTTTTAAATCTCCACGGTTGTACGCAACATTTCTAATATATTTCATTCAATAATCCAACATTTTTGCAAAAAAATAAAACAAATCCACGGAATTCCAAAAAAATCATCAAAATTCAACTATTAATTATATATCAATAAAAAAAACATTCTAAAGTGTGCAAATTCGATCGAACAAAATATGTTCAGTTACAGAAATTTATATAACATTCTGTTTATATATGCACACTTGCATGCAACACTTAGAAAAAACTGCATACAATTGTGTACTTAAATTTTGATACTCGTACACTTGACTTAAAAAATTCTGCTCAACTACAATCATTAATGTCGGTTTTAGATTACATCTGCACATAAGCATGCAACATTTCAATCTAATTTCACCCAATAATGCAGCTATTTGATTATCCACTATTTCACTTAATTTAACTACTTAACTATTCTAATAAAACTCATGGACCCATTTACCTTTTCTAAAATAAAAAAAATTACAAACACATACAACTTCAAAATATGCATGTATAATTTTATATGAACTTCTTTAATGCATATAATTTTAAATTAATTTCAAAAACATGCATAATTCAATGAAAATTTTCCTAATATATTCATCCAATGAGGTGTTAACTGATTTTCCAAATTTTTTTAGCATCATTTCATTTTTGCCTTGTTTCCAACAACAATTTACGCATTCTTAACAAATGCATATATGTTTCCAGATTTTAATAACAATATATTGCAATCCAGCTAGAACTCTTACTATATACATACAATCATGCAATATTTTTGAATGTTTCATATAATTATGCAACTTTCTGTACAAACAACCCAACATCAAGAAAAATTATGACTAATATCAAGCATGAACAAAATGCAAAGTTGCATGCACTGATTCAAAACAACTGCATATAACCAATCATCTATTTTTTAATATTTGCAAGTTTGATTGCAACATTTTTTGCTTACTTATTAGTGGAAATGAGTGTCACATCCTTATAATTAATCTTAATTAAGCTCACATCCTCCCCTATAAAAAAGTATAAATTACATCCTTCTTTTTAAACTAACCTCTTATATGTGACTAATTTGCCCAAATTCAATATTTCGGCTGGACATACGGATGTCATTACAGTCATTTTTTTTCTTTATTTATCTGATAATTACGCCTTAATTTTCGGCAATTTTAGAGAACTTGCGATTAATTCTGAGGATATTTCGTGATTAAGGTTTTTTCATCCGAAATTTACTCCTGGTAATGGCGGCTGCATTTTGTTTTTGAGGTTCCATTTCCGTCCAGTTCATATTCAAATTGGTTGGCAACTTTTCCACTGATTTTTTACATCGAACGACTGTGTTTGAAATGGCTTCATCTTGTCTCAGGTAAAATATGCGTTTATTTTTTTAACTTTTTTTTGCTTGTTTTCATTCTTCAATATGTATTTGTTGATTCAATAGATTTAGTTGACGGAATTGTCTAGTGTTATTGATGTGTGATTTCAATAATTTATAAAGTTTCATTTATTTTTTTGATGTATTCACAGTATTATAAATTAGTCTGGCAAATTTTCTGTTCATCTGTTGTACGTACATGTATAAAAGTATGCATATATATTATGAGCATATGTAAAAGCAAATATTTTTTATATTAAGTCTGTTTGGATGTACTCAGCAAATTTGTCTGCAAGTTATTACTGTTTATTAGTTCTATCATTCTATTACTTTTGGGTTAATTTATGCATAATACATGGGTTCAGGTTTTCTTAAAATTCAAAATTTCTATGTATATATAATTTTTGCAGATATATATGCAGTTATTACTGTTTATTGCATCTTTGTATGCATTTAACTGTATTCCTATTTTTTTGCTATTGTAATTTTATTTGGCTATTGCTGATGTTACTGATTATTTTTTATTTTTTTCATTTTTCCTCCAGTGGTCCTTCAAATATTGGTGTGTTGGTGCTGCTCAAGTATGGGAATGATAGTTTTTCTATTCGACTCTATTTTGATAGTACAGTTGATACCATTATAGATGTTGCTTGTGGTAAATGGATTGAATTAAGTCCGTTGTCGTTGTGCTTTTATCACATTAAAGATGGTTTGCGAAGAAATATAGAAAATAATTTTGATCTTCATTCCATCCTTTTATTGGCTGCATATTATCGTGAAGATTACTTGGTTTTTTTTGTAGACGTTAATCGAATTAATTCTTCTGCTGCTCCTGATAGCAATTCATCTTTAGTTAATGATTCATCTTTTGGTAGTAACAGTGAGTCAAACAACCAGTTTAAGCAATTGTTGAAAACTGATTTGAATCAATCTGTTTTCTCCGGTGTTGGTCAACAATTTAAAGGAGGTGTCACTGAGTTTAGACTATATTTGATGATGTATAGCATGAAAACTGGATATAAGCTTAACTTGCTTAAAAATGATAAAGAAAGAGTTACTGCTGTTTGCTCCAAAAAAAATTGTTCTTTCAGGATTCATACTTCACTCAAGTTTAATCTTCCAAGATTTTTTGTTGAAAAGCATTTACAACCAGAACATAATTGTGGTGCTGGCATTCATGATATAAACAATCCCGTTATATCTAGTAAATTGATTAAGCTTTTGGTTTGTGACCATATTCATGCAAATCCTTTAATGAAAACAAAGGACATTATGAACTTGTTCCAAACTGAGTACAATGTCATCTTGAAGTATTATTACGCTTATACTGGAAAGAAATTGGCATTAGATGATTTACATGGTAGCGACGTAATGTCCTACCATCACTTGCAGTCTTTTTGTGATGCAGTTCTTTCTACTAATCCTGGAAGTACAGTTGTGTTGGAGTGCAATGATTCTACCCGTCAATTCGAGAGAGTTTTTATTGGATTTGAGGCCTGTGCATTCGGATTTCAATTTTATCGACCATTAATTTTTGTTGATGCTACCTTCATGAAGGGACGAGCTCAAGGATGTTTAATGGTTGCTACTGGTAAAAATGGAAATGAAGGTATTTTTTATTTTAATTTTTCCTTGTTCGACTATCAATATTCTTATTTTTAATCACTTAAAAATGATGTTTGTTTGAAACTATGCATTTACATGTGCCATTATTTAAAATAGTTGCATCCATTTATGATATTATTCTGAAGTTACAAATATAACCATGTTTCTTCAGTTTCAGAATTGCTTAAAATCCTGTAAAATTAATTAACATACGGGTTCAATTATTTCAATTTTTGTGACCACTCCTAAAATAGTCGAAACTCTTTCACATTCGTATGCAAATTATATAAATATATGCATTCTGTCATGCTATTATTCTGCCTGTACGCCGCTCAAGCAACTGTTTTTTGCATTATCAACTATAAATGAAATTATTTTTAAAACCTGCATCAACTTTCAAATCTGTTATTACTTATGTACCATTGGAAAATAAATTGCTTGCATTTTTTCCAAGAAAAAAAATACTAACATATAACATCTACTATATTATTCCTAATCAATTTCCCGCATTCATCCTTTTTTTCAAAACAAATATTCCTGATTCATATTCAACTATTAAACAATTTTTTTAAAAACCAGGTTTTTACCCTATAGCAATTGCAATTGTATCTAGCGAAGATGAAGCTAATTGGATTTGGTTTTGTGAACAACTACGAGAGTTTCTTAAAGAAGATTCTAAAAGCTATGTTTTCATATCTGATCGTCATCCAGGTATCCTTGCTGCAATTCCACAGGTGTTTCTAAATTCAATCCATGGATCCTGTTTTTATCATTTGACCAACAATTTAAAAGTTGCTTTAAAATCACAATTTTCTAAAACGAATAAAAGGATGTTGTTGGATTCGTTCTCCAGAATTTCTTATGCATATAATTTGACTGATTTCAATGCTGCTTTGAAGAATTTTAGAGATGTAGGTGGATCGACTGCAACAAACTTTTTGAGTGGAATAACATTTGAGAAATTTTCTAACGTATTCTTCCCTGGTTGTCGTTACGGTGAACTGTCTTCTAATTGTTCAGAAAGTTTTAATAAGTGGATTTTGGAAGAACGACATTTACCAATCACTGCTTGTTTAGACAAAATAAGAATGAAGTTAATGAAACTCATGTCTGATCGTCGTGAAGTAGCTTCGACTTGGACTAGCGTTTTATGTCCTGCTATTGAAACTCGATTAAGAAGTCTACATTTGGAAGGTTCTTCTTGGTTTGTTATCAAATCAAGTGAATATAATTTTGAAGTTCATTCTCCCGTACATCAATTTGTTGATTTATACAATCGAGTTTGTACATGTAATGTGTGGCAAATCAGCGGTTTTCCTTGCGCTCATGCCGTTAGAAGTATTTTAAGCTGTGAAACCTTGTTTGTGTATGACTACATTGAATCATATTTCAAAGTTGGACATTTTCAGCTCTCCTACTCACATCCAATCAATCCTGTTATAAATTATATGGGTGAAGATGTGGCTTTTGAAGATGCAATTATACTTCCTCCAAAAGGTAGAAGAATGCCTGGTCGTCCATCATCTTCTAAAAGGCTGAAATCAGCAGGTGAATTTACGAAGACTACTAGATGTGGATTGTGCAATAAGTTGGGTCATAATAAGATGACATGTTCTTCAATAGCGAAGTAATTTTTTTTTGCATAACAAATGTAAATTTTGTTCGAATTAATAATGTTCTGAACTTTTTACATGCACATTTGCTTTTAGTTCATTATATTTGTCGTAAATTCTTGTTTATTTCCACTTAATTCAGTTCATTACTTTTGTTTCTCCTGTTATTGAAATTATCTGGTTATAAACATGCAATTATTAAATTTTCTTGCATACATAAATGCAATTATATTGCATACTTGTACCTACTTTGTTTCTTATTCACAAATGTGACTGATTTAACATTATTCCAACAAACTAAATGTAACACCCCACACCCGCTACGGTCACTCATAAAAAGAATGCCATAACATCGGTGGAGTATTTTAAGTGAATATAGAACAGAAAAATTACAACAAGACAGATATAAGTAATACTTGAGAATTTAAAACATCATTTCATTGCAGCGGAAAGTAAAACATGTTTGGTTACACCAAAACCATAAACAAGAGTCAAGTACATAATATCCAACCTGATAAAACAAAAGTACATAATCCCACTACATAACTTAATAGCCATAATAGAAAAGATAAACTGAGCTTTACATCCACGGTCCAAGCTCCAAAAGATAGACAAAGCAGTCCGATCAAAGCCCACTAGTGCTAGGCCCACTCTGATAACCTGAGGGTTGGGAAAAAGATAAAAACAACGGGGTCAGACATAAGTCTGAGCGAGTCCTATAACTTTAACAATACAATCATTAAAGTAACCAGAGTAAGACGTAAGCTTGATATACCGTAACGACTGGGGATAAATGGCTACACTAAGCAGCCAACTAGACTTAGGATGAACTAAGATAACCGTAAAGACACATTTACCCACCCAAGGATAATTCCTACACTGCACCACACCAGTTCTACCCACCCAAGGGTAATTCCTACTTAAAGGTTGATCCCACTAAGTGTACTTAGTAATTTTTAATAGTAGTTTCGTGTACCCCTAGCTGACTACATAGGTGCCGTCTGCCCCTATCTCCACTGGGTGTACCCACTACTCCCCAAGTAATCGGCTCCCTACCGTAGATACCCGTGCTGGCCCCACAATGGGGTGTATCACTCCCCAAAGTGGCAACCCAATACAACAAATGGTGCACGGCTTATATCTACACGATGCAACAACGTCTTACCTACCAGCCCGGGTCCACACACGCATATGAAACCCGTTGGACTCGCGTTGCCACCGCTAACCCGTTTTGGCCTCTTACAGTCAAGCCCAATATGCGTGTCCCGTCCTCGACTTGGGTCGAGCCCACAAAGATACGTTTGGGATATTGGTTGAAATGGGCCCCCACAAGCTACCCACCTAAGCTTGTCATTTCTAGTGAATCCCACTTAACCCTTTAACCATGTCCACTTACATGTTACAAATTTTGGTTAAGTCTTTTAATCATATTTTAATTGTCACTCAAGGCCCCCACAAGCTACTACTTAAGCTTGTCATTTAATCATATTTCAATTGCCACTTAAGGCACCCACTAGATTTCCACATGCCACCCAAGGCACTTACTTGATTCCCACATGCCACCCAAGGCACTTACTTAACCCTTTAATCATGTTTAATTACATGCTCCACTTTGGTTAAGTATTCTAATCGTATTTTCTAGTGCCACCCAAGGCAACCCACTAGTTTCCTCATACCACCCAAGGCACCCCCACTAGTTACTACATGCCACCCAAGGCACCCACTTAAACCCTCATGCCTCACTACATGCTAATTTGGTTAAGTGTTTCTTAATTAATTAAGATCGTAACCTTTGTAAAGACCTCTCACATTAGACTGCCTTTTATGGCAGCTGGATATGCCGGTTGGTTCCGGGCAGCCTTACACCATAACAGAGTCTAACCTCGTGTCTTTACACTTGTCACGTATTTAGTTTATGACTAAGACCTCTCACATTGGGCCAATCATTTGTAGCCGCTGGATTTGCCGGTCGGTTCCAGGCAGTCTTATGCTACAAAAGGGTCCAACCTCGTGTCTTAGTTGATTAATTACACCTAATTAATCACCCCCATAATTTGTATTAATTATCCCTAATTAATTACAAATATATAAGAATATGGGTAGACCTAACTCAATAGGTAAATTCCCAATTCCATAATATAGGTAGACCTAACTTAATAGGTAAATTCCCAATTATGTCCATCCACTTTATGGTATGTTTAATCATACCCACTTCACACAATTTTATGTGTTCATTAATTTTTACCCCATCGTCCCCACGTAAATACGTTAACATGACATACTTCAAAAGAGAAGATTCATCATACACACAATGGGTTCAACTTAGCATATCATTAGCATTATCAAGGGTTTAAAAAGGTGTCAACTTGCATATATGACCATAAACCCAACTTGCATAAATAACCAACCCAAACTTGCATGAATCACATATGTCATAAAGATGGTAACTTGCATAAATGTTCATGTCATAGACCTATCATAAAGGTGTCAACTTGCACACATGTCATAGGTCTAAAAGGGATGAACTTGCACATGTACTTATGTCATACATAGAGGCAAACTTGCATATATTATGCATATCATAAAAAGAGACAAACTTGCATATGAACTTGCATCATAACTTGCATATAAACTTGCATCATAACTTGCATATGAACTTGCATAACATGCCATACTTAGAGGCAAACTTGCATATATTATGCATATCATATAAAGAGACAAACTTGCATATGAACTTGCATCATAACTTGCATATGAACTTGCATCATAACTTGCATATGAACTTGCATCATAACTTGCATAAAACCAAGCACTTAGCATGCATAAAACCAATTACTTAGCATGCATAAAACCAAATACTTAGCATGCATAAAACCCACCACTTAACATGCATTAACCAAAACACTTAACTTGCATAAACATAGTGTCATCATGAATAAGTGTTAAAAATAGTGATTAGCAAACTAGCATCATAACATATGACCTAAAACCCATTGATCCGCAAGCAAAACCATATGATCTCATCACATTTCATCTACTTAGTTTAACAATTGGTTATTAAAGTGATAGAAACTCACAAACTCCAAGATTAGCTCCTTAGATAGTTGCTAGAGTTGAAGTAGAGGTGGATTAGTAGTTGATTAGCTTGCAACCCCCTTCTCTAATTAGTGGAGGCTCCTTCTAAGTTGCATTTTGGCGGCATGATGGAATAGATTCAATTTTTAGTATGGATTAGGGTAGTCTTAGGGTGTATTTATAGGATTAGGTTGTGTTTTAGACCCTTAGATTAACCCTAGGTTAGTTTAGGTCCGTCAGATTTCGTCCCAAGCCCTCCAACCCAGCCCAAAACTCAACCAGGTGCACCCAGGCCAGAATCAGCCGACAGGGCAAGTCGACAGCCCTGTCGACTGCCAAGTCGACAGGCATGTCGACAGGCAAGTCGACAGCCCTGTCGACAGCCAAGTCGACTTGGCTGGGGGGGAGTTTTCCCGCCTGGCCCCCATTTCTGCATGTTTCGAAATTCAAATTTCCCAAAAACTTCTTTGGGCCTTAACCGGGTCATACGGACTCCGATTTACAAAATTTCGGACTCTATTTCGCGTATTTTTCCGAGACGAACACAATGACGTAACCCGTTTCCCCTGATTCTCACATCTGAGATTATTAATTCTGTAATTAGTGAATATCAGTGTTAACTGAAATTCGGGGTGTTACATTCTCCCCTCCTTACAGGATTTCGTACCCGAAATATCCAAGTTAAGGAGAATGCATATCCTACCATCCAAACAACCAGCTACTCAATCCATCAAACACGGGTATCCATTGTCCTTAAAACAATTTCTACTGATGTATGAGCATATGCAAAAAGTGTGTGTATATGTTCCCTATCTAATGTATGAACATATGCAAACCGTGATAGTGCCATGCATCCAATATGTATGCGAAAGAACCCTATCGACACATATTATATCTACATGAGTGCACAATCATTCACCAAAATGCATCATCCATATGATAACACAACCATTATACATCCATAAATATAGCTACCTACACACAATTATATGCAATATGCAATATGAAGTGATTGAGCCGATCTAGTGTCTAGAGTGTGTGTATATGCATCCACGAGCAACCACTAGCAAACACTTGCATCCACATGCATCCATCAATCATAACATGTCTCAAACACATGTTTCATCCATAGGTTTACCCTATCTAAAGGTCAAAGGCACTAACAAGAGGACATACTAAAGTTAAGATAAGTACTAGACAAACGATAAAGGAGAAGTTAAAAGACATACCCTTAAAAAGGAATGGGTATAATGAACGCATTTTCGCTTCCGTCTCCCAAGTCGCGTTGCTCTCATCTTCTCCCCATTGCACTTTGACTAGTTGAACCTCCCTGTTTCTCAACCTCTTAATCTCTGACCCAAGGATGCGTGTAGGAGCTCGTCGAATAGTCGCATCACGCTCTATCTCTACTTCTCTAAGCAAGCTCGGCTCTACCACCTCTGCGGTCTCATGTAGGCACTTCCTCAAATGTGACACATGGAATACATCATGTACACCACTAAGTCTGTCGGGCAACTCCACTCTATAGACCATCTGTCCAACCCTTTCCTTGATAGGAAACGGTCCAACAAACCTTGGTGCTAACTTCCCAAAGCGAACCACATTCCGTAACGGAGATACTTTGACAAAGACCATGTCCCCAACATCAAACTCAAGCTCTGTTCTCTTCTTGTCCGCATAAGATTTCTGTCTGCCTTGCGCCGCTTTCATCCTTCTTCGAATCAAATCAATCTTTTCCGAAGTCTTCCTAACCATATCGGGCCCAAGCAAGATCTTATCCGTAGATTCCCACCAACATGTAGGTGATCGACTAGGCCTTCCATAAAGAGCTTCGAAAGGAGCCATGCCAATACTAGACTGAAAGTTGTTATTATATGCGAACTCCACCAATGGAAGATGCTCTTCCCATGTACCTCCAAAATCCAAGATACATAGCCTAAAAAGGTCTTCTAAAATACGATTCACCCTCTCGGTCTGGCCGTCCGTCTGAGGATGATATGCGGTACTCAAACACAACCGAGTCCCTACCGCCTCTTGCAAACTCTTCCAAAACTCTCTAGTGAAGATAGGATCTCGACCGCTCATTATACTGGAACGTACACCATGCAATCTAATAATCTCTCGAATGTAAACTGAAGCTAGCCATGGAGCAGTTCTCTTACTCTTCACGGGTATAAAATGGGCGCTCTTAGTAAGTCTGTCTACCACAACCCAAATTCCCGTATTACCCTTCCTCGATCTTGGTAATCCATCGAGACACTATCCCACTTCCATAGCGGAACCTCCAATGGGTGAAGCAACCCACCGGGTTTCTTCTGCTCTGCTTTCACTTGCTAGCACACCAAGCATCTAGCGACATACTCGGCCACATCTTTCTTCATACCGGCCCAAAAGAAAACTCGCTTCATGTCTTGGTACATCTTGTCCCCACCGGGATGAATGGTCATCTTCGACCGATGTGCATCATCAAGTATAGCCTTCCTCAAACCCTCATCTTGCGGTACACAAAGTCTACCGTCTCTACGCAACCACCCCTTACCATCTAGGGTGTACCTACTCAAATGGCTGGACGACTCCCCCCCTTATGAGCTTCTCTACTAACTCAACCAACTGTGGGTCGTCTCGCTGTGCCTCGCCAATCCGTCCCAAAAGAGTAGGCCTAACCTCCAAGGAGGCTAGCAAACCGGGTACAAAGTCAACGGAAGGTCTAAAGTCAAACATAGAAATAAACTCTAAGCTCCGTCGTTCAACGAACAATGAACTCAAGGACAACCTTTTTCTACTTAAGGCGTCCGCTACCACGTTACCCTTGCCATGGGTATACGCTATCTCAAACTCATAGGATGCTAAGAATCCCATCCAAAATCATCACAACTGTCCATCTCTCACGCAGACCACCCTAGTCGAACTCGACATCCCCCAAATGGAAGCCCCAAAGGCCTAAACCAGTATCAGACAAACACCCAAGGGATACCTCATTCGAATTCAGACGACCTACGTGAGATGATACTAGTAAAAACGGCTAAATAATTAAGCCCTTGTCCAACTCTGGATGTCCTCGCCAGTCTCGCTCCAAAACCACCGTTTATCCCATAACTGGCTTTGCTCAACCTATTGAGCCCATACGAAAACTTATTTCGCTCCTAGAAAAGACCAAGATGTCATTTACAAAGACCATCACGAACTTATTTAGGGCTGTTATGGTAACGGTTACCGTTACCATTATGCAAATACCGTTACCGTACTGTTTTCTCCGGTAAATAAAAAATGCTTACCGTTACCGTTACCGGAACAACGGTAACCGTTTTGTCGGTATACCGATACAACGGTAACCGTTTTGTCGGTAACGGTAAATTACCGTTTTCTAAAAATAATATAAATGAAATTTTTTACTTGAAGTTAATGAGCAAATAAACAATGCAATTCAGCTTAAACAATAAAAAAACAGTTCACAATACATGGCAGTACAACAATTCATGGACGCAGCACTTACATAGCTGCTAGAACAATAAAAAACAGTTTACAATACATGCCTACATGGCATAACAATTCATGGTTGCAGCACAAAGTTGCTGGTTGCATAAATAAAAAACAGTTTAACCGTTTACAATTACAACACATGGCATAGAAATTCAGCTTAAATAATAAACAAACACATTCATCATTTCATTACAAAAAAAAAAGAAAATAAGTTTCAACTTGGAGTTAAATGAGCAAATAAGCCACAAAGATGCTCTAATTTTCCCATCAATTAAGTGAAGTGAAGTGGAAGGTGGCCAATCAGGAAGTGGAAGTCAAACCTGCAAAGATGAATATAAGAAAAAAAAATAGATGAGATGAAAACACAAGCATCATTCAGGTTTAAGATGAAAACACAAATGATCACATTCAGAATATAAGAGAAGCTATAAAATGATCTATAGCAGCATTTCTAACCAATAAAATGATTGGACTCAAGTTTAAGATCAAACAAGGATCAAATTTGGTATTACTATTACTCATTTTACAACCAGAATCAATGTCTACACTTTTGATCAAAATTTTAGCTGAAACTAATGTTTAGTGTTTCATGTTAAATAACAAAATATCTAGCTTTTGACATGGAAAGAATTCAAGAACTAAGCTGTTTGAGCTATTTCTTAGATGGGCATTGTCAATACAAAGAAAACGCTATATTAATATTATAGTTTTGACTGTAGTTTTTTTTTTGTGAAAAAATATTATCAGCGGCATTTCTCTAATTTAAACTTTATTTCGTTAATACTTAAACTTAGTATTGAACTTTATATACTTAAAAACAACTTACTTGATTCAAATTCTTCAAGTTCCTTGTACAAAGAGACATCATCTTCGCTCGGCTCCTTATAGAAATTAAATTCATCTCCCCTAAGCCAATCATTTGTACAAACCAATGCCTCAACCATTTTTGGAGTTAATGAAGCTCTAAAAGGATCAACGATTCTCCTTCCCAAACTAAAAACATTTTCACTAGCCACCGTTGAACTTGGAATTGAAAATAAATCTTTGGCAACTAACGAAAGAATTGGATACCACGCTTGATTCACCTTCCACCAATTCAAAAGATCAAAAGATTCACCGTCGAGTTTCTCACAAGGATCGGAAAAGTATTTGTCTACTTCATTGTTAATTTCTCTAATTTCCATTTGTTCTCTCTTTCTCTTAAGTCGCATCTCAACATGAGAAAGTCCACTTGATTGAGAACTAACATTTACATGATCCTTAGAGGTAGGTTCCTTTGTGATAGATAATCGTGTTTGTTCATTAACCCCTTTGTATTCATTATATAACTTTAAAACACATTCTTTTACTTCATGGACAATGTTGTTGATAGCATAACTATCCTTTCCCATCTCTTCAAAGGAAATTTGCAGCAATTCAAGTTTATATCGTGGATTGAGAACATGAGCCACATATATCATCTTGTTAACACTTTCATAATTTCCCCAATATTTATCCCACTTAATTTTCATAGATTCCCCAACACTTTGTAAAATCGGATTACCATCGTCATTAATTTTCATTTCAATATCAATAAGTAGATCCGACACAACCACAAACATTAAAGGAGATGTACAAGATTTAGTTGCACTTAATGATAATGTGGCATCATAATTTTTTTTAAAAAAGTGAACAAAGGCCTTAGACTTCTCCCAATCATCGTCATTTGGTGGTCCAACTCTTTTTAATCCATCTTTATCTTTTTCATTGAAATAACTTACAAAAGGAGCACATTCATCGGCCATTCTATCAAACACCTTCTTATATTTTCCGGAACATTCAAGCATTTTATATGTTGAATTCCATCTAGTCGGAACATCCATAGGAATATTTGACATTTGATCCATTTTAAACATGATAGCATGTACCCTAAACTTATCTAACCTTGCGGGGGATGAATGAATAAACTTAACACAATTCCGTATACATTCAATGGAGCTATATAAATCTTTCAAGCCATCCTTGACAATCAAGTTGATTATGTGACATGCACACCTCATATGCAAGTATTCACCATTGAATAATAAAGTATTCATATCACTTAATCTTTTTTTCATGTATTCAACAGCCCCATCATTAGCCGACGCATTATCAACCGTAATACTAAAGATTTTTTCAATTCCCCAACTTCTCAAGCACATCTCCAAACATCTTCCTATATCTTCACCTTTATGACTCGTTATTTTTGTAAAATTAATTATTCTTTTATGTAACTTCCATTCATCATCCATAAAATGGGCAGTGACAACCATATAATTTATGTTTTGAACGGATGTCCAAGTATCAGTAGTGATGCTCACTCTTCTTTCCCCTATCACGCTCATTATTATACCCTTCTCTAAAGTATACATTTCCCACACCAAACTTGCAATTTTTTGTCTAGTAGGTATGAAAAAACGAGGGCACAACTCCTTTAATAATTCCCTAAACCCCTTACCCTCAACTACCCTAAAAGGCATTTCATCCATGATAATATACCTAATTAACTTTTCTTCGCATTTTTTTTGATTAAAAGTATGTGGCACTAAAGTTCCCCCTGCTCCACTATCTAATGAAAGAGTAGGCTGACCTTTTACGACGGTGTTACGTCCATATGCAGGACATTTCTGGCACTGTTTTGACAAATGATTAGCAAGCCCGGTTGTTCCATATTTGCTGTCCGCCTTCACTTCTTTTTTGCATGTTTTACAAACACCTACAAAGTATTCTTTACCGTTTGCATCTTTTCTTTTTTCTTTGTCCGCAAAATCCCATACCCAAGAAGTTTTTTTCCTACCTAAATTAAATAAATAATGAAAACGTTGTAAATAAGCAAGCGAGAATTTCACAATATATTTAAGTAGTTTTTAATTCTTTACCTGCTGTAGCAACAATTGATCTGGATGATTTAGTTTGATTTGTAGGTGTTGATGCATTTTCATCCATGCCCTCGACGTTATCACCTAAACTCGACTGTGCCGATGTCATATCTTAAAGTATAACTTGAAAAGATATCAAGAAAGAAAGGATTTCTGCAAAAAAATAAAATGGAGAAATGTAATCTGGTTAGAGTTTCATCATATATGCAATTCAGCGTTGAATATATAACCAGCAATGAAACTCTAAATAAATCATTAGTAGTTAGTACTGATTTTTTTGAACTCTAAATAAATAATTATAGGCTAAAATATATTTTAAGTTTCTGCATAACTAAAATTTAAGACCTGACTTAAGCTATCAAGATTGTTCTTAAATGTCTAATTTGCAAATTGAATGATGCTTCACTATTCTAACAAAAATATAAGTTGCTAAGAAGAACATAAATAAGCCTCTGCCAATTGATATTATATGTTTTGTTATCAATCTGAGAGAGCACATCGTGTGTTAGGTGAAGCAAAAGAAAAACTAAAAAAGCAGCAACAGCAAGAGTAAATAATTCAAAGGAAAAACTAAAAAATCAGTCTGTTCAAAGGAAAAGAAAGAAGGTAAATACGGCAACACGAAGGGTAAGAAAGAAGACCTCTTACAGTGAAGCAAAAGAAGAAAAGCAACAATGGCAGGAGAAGGCAAGACAGCAATGTCTTTTCCAATCTTCCCCTTTTTCCTCCTCCTCTGAGTTACTTCTTCAAACACCTTCGATTTAGAAGACTTTATATATATACCAAAAAAAAGAACAGTTAAATATCGAAACATTCATTTTATAGGAATTGAAATCGCGGAAGAAATAAAATCTGAAAAAAGGAACTCAATCAGAATTCAGAGATTAAGAAAATTTACCGATTAGCACTTAGCAGAGTGCGGTTCACTGGTTCTTCTTTAATTTTCGAATCGAACTGGAGGAAAAACCCTAATCGACATTGGAGAAATATTATAAAAGGGAAACGAAAGCAAAATTGAAACTGTGAATGTGTAAAACCACTTGCGGCTGAAGGCAAAAGAGAAAGCGAACCCTAATTCTCTAATCAACTAGCGCCCTTTGATTCAGATCGAAGGGATAAAAATATAAAACTTATTAACTTGCGGTAATTTACCGTTACCGGCGGAATTTTATTTTTTTTACCGATACTTTACCGCTTATAACGGTAAAATTACCGTTACCGTACCGAATGCATCGGTATACCGTTTAATTTTGTAAGCGGTTACCATTTTACCGGTAACGGTACGGTAATGGTAAATTTACCGTTACCATAACATCCCTAAACTTATTTAGGTACTCCCTGAACACCCTTCTCATCAAATCAATAAAGTATGCGGGGGCGTTCGTCAAACCAATGGCATCACCAGCCACTCATAAAAAAAACCATCCGGAGTCCTAAAGGCGGTCTTCTCTATACTATCCTCAGCCACTCTCAACTGATGAAACCCCGTGGCTAAGTCCAACTGCGAAAATACTGAGGCGCCAACTAACCGATCAAAGAGATCATCAATCCTCGGCAATGGGTGTCTATTCTTCTTTGTGAGTTTATTTAGTTCTCTTTAGCCTACACAAAGTCTGAGGGACCCATCCGCCTTCGTGGCAAAAACTACTGGAGCACCCCACTCCGATATACTTCGTCTTATGAACCCCTTCTCAAGCAAATCGCCTACTTGCTTATGGAGTTCCCTCCTCTCACGAGGAGCCATGTGGCACACTGGCCAAGATACTGGTTTGGCATTGTCTACCAGATATATTCGGAAGTCAATCTCCCGCTCCGGAGGTAAGCCCTTCACCTCCTCAAACACATCCGAGTATTCCCGGACCACTCTAACAGATCGCAAACTCTCGACCGACGTGTCAAGCGATTCTAGATAACGTAGCATAACATATTCCATGGGATTACAAGAGATCTCGAGAGTGTTACCCAAGCGGGTCATAAGCCTAACAACTCTCCTTTCACAAACAAGAACGACACCACTACTGGATAACCAGTCCATGCCCAAAACTAACCCATAGCCCGTGAAGCCCAAAAAGCATCACATCTAAACTCAACGCTAAGTATAGAAACTTTCAAACCCAAACACATCATGGAGCCCCCAATTGGGTTTGAAACAACTAAGGGATCATCTACTAAACTGGTGTCTAAGTGCAGTGACTCAACTAACAACGATGAGATAAACGAACTCGATGCGTCAGAATCAAATAAAGTTCGAACCGGATAATAAAGAAATCCAAATTCCAACCTAGACGGTCCTATCCCCATCTGGTAAACTAGCCGTGAGGGAATACAACTACCCTCCAGAAGATTCCGTACCTTGCCCTTGCCTCCTTGGACAATCCTAATAAGGTGTCCTATTCCTCCCAAAAGGATAACTACTAGCCTTCTTCTTCCCATTCTCCACTCGTAACCTCCCATCAATGAGGTTTCGTCCTTCATTAACCAAACAACTATTTGAGCCTTCCACCCATCGTCTATCCCATAGATACCTACAAGTCCTCCTCCTTCTTAAACCAACTTCTAGTCCGACTAATGTCTAAGTCCCTTGAAGTGGTATTCCATTCTTATCTATCTTAGAAAGATCATCTATACGCGGAGGGGAAACTCAAAACGAGAGAGGAAGAGATTCAAAACGGAGAATTCGAAAGATAAAGATACGGCTATCGGGATTATGCTTTTCTTTCAAAAACTTTTCTCTTAAAAGACATGTTTTTGAAAATACTCCTTTCAAAAATATTCTTAGAAAATAGTTTTTCTAAAAATTTTATCTGTTCTGGTAACCTTAAGCTCTGATACCACGTTTAACACCCCACACCCGCTACGGTCACTCATAAAAAGAATGCCATAACATCGGTGGAGTATTTTAAGTGAATATAGAACAGAAAAATTACAACAAGACATATATAAGTAATACTTGAGAATTTAAAACATCATTTCATTGCAGCGGAAAGTAAAACATGTTTGGTTACACCAAAACCATAAACAAGAGTCAAGTACATAATATCCATCCTGATAAAACAAAAGTACATAATCCCACTACATAACTTAATAGCCATAATAGAAAAGATAAACTGAGCTTTACATCCACGGTCCAAGCTCCAAAAGATAGATAAAGCAGTCTGATCAAAGCCCACTAGTGCTAGGCCCACTCTAATAACCTGAGGGTTGGGAAAAAGATAAAAACAACGGGGTCAGACATAAGTCTGAGCGAGTCCTATAACTTTAACAATACAATCATTAAAGTAACCAGAGTAAGACGTAAGCTTGATATACGGTAACGACAGGGGATAAATGGCTACACTAAGCAGCCAACTAGACTTAGGATGAACTAAGATAACCGTAAAGACGCATTTACCCACCCAAGGATAATTCCTACACTGCACCACACCAGTTCTACCCACCCAAGGGTAATTCCTACTTAAAGGTTGATCCCACTAAGTGTACTTAGTAATTTTTAATAGTAGTTTCGTGTACCCCTAGCTGACTACATAGGTGCCGTCTGCCCCTATCTCCACTAGGTGTACCCACTACTCCCCAAGCGATCGGCTCCCTACCGTAGATACCCGTGTTGGCCCCACAATGGGGTGTATCACTCCCCAAAGTGGCAACCCGATACAACAAATGGTGCACGGCTTATATCTACACGATGCAACAACGTCTTACCTACCAGCCCGGGTCCACACACGCATATGAAACCCGTTGGACTCGCGTTGCCACCGCTAACCCGTTTTGGCCTCTTACAGTCAAGCCCAATATGTGTGTCCCGTCCTCGACTTGGGTCGAGCCCACAAAGATACGTTTGGGATATTGGTTGAAATGGGCCCCCACAAGCTACCCACCTAAGCTTGTCATTTCTAGTGAATCCCACTTAACCCTTTAACCATGTCCACTTACATGTTACAAATTTTGGTTAAGTCTTTTAATCATATTTTAATTGCCACTCAAGGCCCCCACAAGCTACTACTTAAGCTTGTCATTTAATCATATTTCAATTGCCACTTAAGGCACCCACTAGATTTCCACATGCCACCCAAGGCACTTACTTGATTCCCACATGCCACCCAAGGCACTTACTTAACCCTTTAATCATGTTTAATTACATGCTCCACTTTGGTTAAGTATTCTAATCGTATTTTCTATTGCCACCCAAGGCAACCCACTAGTTTCCTCATGCCACCCAAGGCACCCCCACTAGTTACTACATGCCACCCAAGGCACCCACTTAACCCCTCATGCCTCACTACATGCTAATTTGGTTAAGTGTTTCTTAATTAATTAAGATCGTAACCTTTGTAAAGACCTCTCACATTAGACTGCCTTTTATGGCAGCTGGATATGCCGGTTGGTTCCGGGCAGCCTTACACCATAACAGAGTCTAACCTCGTGTCTTTACACTTGTCACGTATTTAGTTTATGACTAAGACCTCTCACATTGGGCCAATCATTTGTAGCCGCTGGATTTGCCGGTCGGTTCCGGGCAGTCTTATGCTACAAAAGGGTCCAACCTCGTGTCTTAGTTGATTAATTACACCTAATTAATCACCCCCATAATTTGTATTAATTATCCCTAATTAATTACAAATATATAAGAATATGGGTAGACCTAACTCAATAGGTAAATTCCCAATTCCATAATATGGGTAGACCTAACTTAATAGGTAAATTCCCAATTATGTCCATCCACTTTATGGTATGTTTAATCATACCCACTTCACACAATTTTATGTGTTCATTAATTTTTACCCCATCGTCCCCACGTAAATACGTTAACATGACATACTTCAAAAGAGAAGATTCATCATACACACAATGGGTTCAACTTAGCATATCATTAGCATTATCATGGGTTTAAAAAGTTGTCAACTTGCATATATGACCATAAACCCAACTTGCATAAATAACCAACCCAAACTTGCATGAATCACATATGTCATAAAGATGGTAACTTGCATAAATGTTCATGTCATAGACCTATCATAAAGGTGTCAACTTGCACACATGTCATAGGTCTAAAAGGGATGAACTTGCACATGTACTTATGTCATACATAGAGGCAAACTTGCATATATTATGCATATCATAAAAAGAGACAAACTTGCATATGAACTTGCATCATAACTTGCATATGAACTTGCATCATAACTTGCATATGAACTTGCATAACATGCCATACTTAGAGGCAAACTTGCATATATTATGCATATCATAAAAAGAGACAAACTTGCATATGAACTTGCATCATAACTTGCATATGAACTTGCATCATAACTTGCATATGAACTTGCATCATAACTTGCATAAAACCAAACACTTAGCATGCATAAAACCAAATACTTAGCATGCATAAAACCCACCACTTAACATGCATAAACCCAAACACTTAACTTGCATAAACATAGTGTCATCATGAATAAGTGTTAAACATAGTGATTAGCAAACTAGCATCATAACATATGACCTAAAACCCATTGATCCGCAAGCAAAACCATATGATCTCATCACATCTCATCTACTTAGATTAACAGTTGGTTATTAAAGTGATAGAAACTCACAAACTCCAAGATTAGCTCCTTAGATAGTTGATAGAGTTGAAGTAGAGGTGGATTAGTAGTTGATTAGCTTGCAACCCCCTTCTCTAATTAGTGGAGGCTCCTTCTAAGTTGCATTTTGGCGGCATGATGGCATAAATTCCATTTTTAGTATGGATTAGGGTAGTCTTAGGGTGTATTTATAGGATTAGGTTGTGTTTTAGACCCTTAGATTAACCCTAGGTTAGTTTAGGTCCGTCAGATTTCGTCCCAAGCCCTCCAACCCAGCCCAAAACTCAACCAGGTGCACCCAGGCCAGAATCAGCCGACAGGGCAAGTCGACAGCCCTGTCGACTGTAACACCCCGCCTCCGCTAGGGTCACTCGCAAAGGAATGCACTAGCTTTAGAGAGGCATTATTGGTAAACATGCACAGAAATATCACAAGACAGAACATATAAAATAGCGGAAGTAAAATCGAACTTTCATAAACATTAATAATTATGGTCTAAAGCCTTTTACATCAGAGTACATCAAAACCTGTCTTGCAATAGTAAAGAAGCATAAAGACTTTTTCATAAATTATTCCCCAAGTAAAAACAGTAAAGTAGCCATAGCCAAGTAAAGTCCAAGCCATCCATGATGACCTTCAAGCAGAAGAAGTCCGAACTAAACAACAGTATTTCCTCCCTGTAACCTGAGGGGGGGGGGGAACGGAAGAAAAGAGGCGAAACAAAACGGGTCAGTCAAAAAGACTGAGTAAGCCCTATCTACTATCAGCATAAAAACTAGTAAAGTTAACTGACATGAGAAACTGAGATGAACATAAGCATGATGACAAGATAGATAAGCTAGATCAAAATAACAGGATGAACTACTGAACTCAGATAAACTAAGGTGTCATGATAAATTACGGTGTCAAGATAAAACAAGGTATCCCATCGTCAAGTTCCTGTCAAGTATAATATCCCCAAGATATCAATCACGTATAACATCCCATGGTATCTATCCTGTCTTTTAGCTCTGCACCTACCGTACTAGTATCCCCACCGTATCATGTGTTAACCATGAATGACCCTTACTCAAAAGTCGTGTAATGGTCCATGTCAACCTGTATATATAGGTTACTCAACTCGTATGTTTTATTCCATGTAAATATTCAGTCCCTTGCCGTAGACCATACGGGCTTTCCCATGAGATTCTATACTACTTTAACATAGTTCCATGATCCTTAAGATCGTTTTGGACTGTCACCCTATATCTAACTAGGGTCTTTCAACATAAATCATCGTTTGTACAACTAGGACTTATGCTACCTAGGACTACTAGGGATTATGCTTACCTATTGCACGTTTTCGTATCTCGGTTTTGGTTCAACCACCCAGGGCCACTAGGATTTACGCTAACCGTCAACCGCGCCCTTTTTCCCACGCATTCATCATGAATCGTTTTTCCATGACTGTATGCACATGTATGACATCGTGCCATCCGAGTCCTGTCACAGGGCAGACCAGGAAATACAGGACTCGGTCGGGAGCTTTCGATTTATCTGCCGATGCAGATGCTAAGGTCTATTTTTTTTCTATACGTGGCTATGGTCCCACGAGACCACTCCCTCAACTAGCGAAAGACAAGACAGGATAAATCCTGTATGAGAACACACTACTGGCCAACCCACAATCTAGCCCTACCGCAACCATAATTAGATAGCAATTATGGCCTTTTGGGTGTTCTCTGCCTTTCCGTACGTACACGCTTGACCAAAGATGGTAGGTAGCCTGACGAAATGCTATCTAGGGTACGACCGTGTATCGTCGACTATCCCCTATCCATCCCCGTCTTTAGGTCGCTCGTATAGCAACCAAGGCATACTCTTGGTTCTTCTAACGCAGACCTTAACCTCTCATGAGCCTAGTATAATCACCTGGCAGCTCACAGAGGGATACCAAGAATATCCTCACGTTCCCCGAAGCCGCTGCTTCGTTACCCAGTTCGCTGGAGCCTTTATCTAAATCAGATACTTGCTCCTACTCGTATACTTAAACGATGACCTACCGTATCAGGTTACTCATCTATCTATGAACTGGTCCAAATCTCCTTGACTAAGAATTATTACTTAGCTATTCTTCAACTAAGGTTTACCACTTAGCCTTATTCCCGTTATTCTTGTTAATTACGGTTATCCACCTAATTCTCCGAATTAGGGTTTATATAATGGATTAAGTGTCACTTAAGTTCATGACTTAATCCCGCCTACAAATCATGTCAAAATTGGCTAAGTATCCAAGTCCAAGACCTAACCCTACAAACCATGTTCAAGTTGGTTAAGTATGTATTAACTCGACCCTAACAAATTATTGAGTCAAATTGGTCAAGTGTACTCAAACGATTCGTGACTTAGCCTTATCATGTTATCACGTTAGATTGGTTAAGTATTGGTTAACTTAACCTTATCAATTAACCGAGTTGGAGTGTTAAGTATAGGTTACTTAATCACTTCAAAATTACTGAGTTAGATTGGTTAAGTGTTGGTTAACTTAACCACTTCAAAATCACTGAATTGGATGGGTTAAGTCTAGATTAACTTAACCACATCCCCTAACTGTATTATACGGTTGAGCGTAATTAGGAAAGCTTAAGTAACCGTATCAAATTCACGTGTTGGTTTGGTTAAGTGTTGGTTAACTTAACCCCGCCCACTAGTCGTATAAAAATGGTTAAGTGTCATTAGGCAAATCAAGTTACTTAACCTACCCAACCTTGTCATGTTTTGTTAAGTATCATTAGCCTAGTCAATTTACTTAACCCATTTGTCCATGTCATATTTGGTTAAGAGTCATTAATCAAATTAACTTAACCCTATCATGTGGCATTAATTACTTAATGCACCTCGACCTCTCACATTAGACTTTGTTGTGGTTACTAGTTAAGCCGGTCGGTTCCGGGTAGCTTTACACCACAACTTGGTCTAACCTTGGGTCCAAGCACAACATGACCAACTTCTCACATTGGGTCTTATTGTTTGCAACTACTAGTTAGGCCGGTCGGTTCCGGGTAGCTTTATGTTGCAAACTCAACCCAACCTCGAGTTGGTCACACTTATATTTTCTAAGTGTCATGTCCATCGTGTTTCCAAAACACATTACAAGTTTTCAAGCAATTGGGTAGACCTAACTTAATAGGTAAATTCCCAATGGGTAGACCTAACTTAATCGGTAAATTCCCAAGCTTATGTTCTTATGTCATTAGAAATTTCCCATAACATAACCCAACGCTGTTAAACTCGCATATACGTTCGCAACAACGTAATGGATTAAAAGAATAGACTTGGCAAAGGTATGGCAATAATGGATATTAAGCCACAAGTTAATCATGGTGGCAAATGAGGCACAAATGTGTTCATTAACTTGCATGTTACATTCTTAAGCCTCAAAAACATGCATAAACCCAAACTTGGCACATAAACGAATCATGGTGACAAAAGACATGGAATGATGACTAGTAACTCGCATATATCATCATATAAGGGTTATGACTTCATATGCAAGTTGACTTAAAGGTTATGAAGGTTCTCATGTTGCATAATGCAACATTTCAACACAAAGGTTGTAGCTTTTAGCTCACAAGATCAAGATAATGACTTCATAAACTTGCATGACATGATAGCATGTATCATTCTCAATGATCAAACCCAAACTTGCAACATGAACATTTAACTTCATAGTTAATATCTAAGAGTAGGGAAAAGGGCTTACATTGTTATGAAGGCACAAATCGAAATGCAGAACAAAGATTGTGATGAAGCCTATGCATGCCATCATCCAAAAACTCAAAGATGAACGCTCCAAATCAATAAAAAAAACCCATCTTTATGAACAAAGATCAAAGCTTATGCCTTGAAATCAACTTGAGAAGCTCTCATACTAACATAGAGACTCTCTAACACTCACATAATCATGAAACCTCTCATAGGAATTTACTTAGGAATTTTAGAATGAAAGTGGAGGCCATGAGAGTAATAATTTTTCCATAGTTTAGTTGCATGAATGAATAATGAGGATTTAGGGGTAGGTTAGGGGCTTATTTATAGAGATTAGGAGTGATTAGGACCTTAGGATTAACCCTAGGACCAATCTGAACCTTTAAAACCCGTCTCAGGACACCAGACTAAACCAAAACAGATGACCAGGTGCACCAGGCCGTAACACACAGAAGTGTGTTTTTGGGCCCAGTCGACAGCCCTGTCGACTTGGGTCCTGAGGTGTCGACAGCCCTGTCGACTCCCCAGTCGACATGGGCTTTGGCGGGAAAATTCCCGCCTACCCCGCCTGGACCAAACTTCTGAGTTTTCGAGTTGTTTCCTACTTGAAATTTCCTGAAAATCGATATGGGCCTTAACTGGGTCATATGGGCTCCGATTCTCGAAAACTCGGACTCTATTTCGCGTATTTTTCCGAGACGAACGCAATGGTAAATTCCGTTTAACTTAATTCTAAAAGTATAAACATAATATCTTTTATTTTCATAGTTCATTAGTTTATACGCTTGTGTATCATCACATACGTACGTAAATTTCTTATTTTTAAAGCGTAAAAATACGGGGTGTCACATTCTCCCACCCTTAAGGAATTTCGTCCCCGAAATTCAATAATAGTAGGATTTATGTCCCCACATTATCATCCATAAGTGTTCAGCCAATTGTTGCAACCATGTGCACATGTGCAAAAGTGAATCACAATATAGAAAAATATGTATGCCTAACTTGTGGTACCACCTACATGAATGCTATTTCTTGATAATTTCTTTTCTGAAAATATGATGCTCTCATCCTAAAATATACTTGCAGTTCTAAATGAATGCAAAAATTTGAGAAAGCAATTTCATCCAAATTTTCCCACACTCTTACAAGATAAGAGTGAAGTTCATCCAATTGGCGCATCTAAGAGCTTACCATCCATTTTTAATTTAGAAAAAATCTAATTTTCTAAACTTTATATAACGGAAAGATTTCCCGTTTTATTACTTTCTTGCTTTACTTTGTTTATAAGGCATTATCGTGCAATATTTCATAATTACATTAAGCACAACAGATTTCATAAACAAACAACATGCAAATATTAAGATAGCTTTCAGTACATCGTTACTACCAGATAAAAAAGAAAACAGTACTAAAAAAAATACTATCCTACGGATACACTGATAGAAGTCAACCCTGATGGAAGTAGCCACGGATGAGCTCCTCTAAGCTATCTAACCTCTCCTCATGTCGTCGGTTCCCCTGCCTAACTTCTAACTGTATGTCCTCTATCCCTGCTCCTAACTGATCATAGGAGCTACCCATGTCTTGAAGCATCTGCTGTTGAGTCTGAGCTAGGCCTACCTGTGCCTGCAGCATCTCCTGCTGTGACTTCATTATGTCCCGATGGCTCCTCATTATGCGAGCCTGCTGCACTAAAACATACCTCAGCTCAGTCCTCCAATCTGGATCCCTAGCAACCCATGGATCCCAGGCACCTGTATCTGAAGTCCCCTGTGTCGGGGCCTGATGAGCCCAGGCTCCTTCCCAAGCATGCCCTGTCTGTGCCTGCTCGTCCTCATGCTGTGGTGCCTGATAGGGTTCCTCAAACTGTCCGAACCGACCATCATGTGGTTCTTCCTCCTCGTCACCTTCACTCTCTCCCTCATCTAATCCCTCATGCTCCATAGGATGTGGCTCATCTTGCAGATCTTGCATATTTATACCCATCCTTCCTAGTGCAGCCTCAGTGATGATAACAGAGGGATGGTTAGAAAGTGTCAGATAATCCTCATCATGCAAATCAACCCCAAATCGGTGAAAAACCGTGGTCCATAAGTTGCCAAAACAAATATTGGCGTGCCTTGCTTCCCTATAAATTTGGTATTGCTGTAAGATGGTCCTTGCCCAGTTCATTTGTATGCCCCCAAAAATAGCATAAGTGGCGGCCTTAACAACGACTGGGACTCTATCAAACCCAGCATTTTGCCCCGCAAGATTATATTGCAATATTCTGACCACAAACCTAGCTAGCGGGCGCAAATGTGTACTATCCCAATGTCTCATCAGTCCATTAAAAAAGATCCTACCCCACACATTCAAATCATTCATCTCAAGATCGTTCGTATCTAGTCCCGTACCACGGATATTCAACATGTCCCCAAACTGGATCTCATTCATAAATATATGGGTACCCTTAACCCTTGAACTATAGGTTATTAGCCCATCATTATCCACACCAATTTCCAAATGAGCATCAAAAAGTCTTACCATACATTTGTAGCCTCTCCTCTCGGCCGTGCGCGTATCCAGAATATGAATCAAACCCGCATTAGCAAACAAATTTTCCACGGCGGTTCCCGCAAAATCCGCAAACCTCACCGATCGGCCTAAAAGCAAATTCCTCTTGGCGATCCGCGCGTAGTGCTCGATTATCTCTTGTTGCTCGTCACACCACTCGACCTCTTGCGCGGTTAATTGACGGTAAAGCTCGTAGAGATTGGGTGGATTAGCCATGGTGATTCGGGCACGAATCGGAAGAGGTAAACTATAGATCCGGGTAGAGAGGGTCTTTAGCTTCGATTTAAGACCAAATTTATGAAGAATAGTGGAGGAACGAGGTGATGGGAGGTGGGGGAAGTGGTGAATTTTCGGGTTTGGTGGCTGGAAGGGAAGAGGCAAGAGAAATGGGGGTTTGGGGAAGAAAGCCGTCGGCTGCGGCTATATATATATATTTTTCCCTACAGGCACCTTGTGTCGACAGGGCTGTCGACAGGGGGGGGGAGGGGGTAAGTCGACTGCCCCGTCGACAGGCCTGTCGACTTGCCCCTTTATATTTTTTTTTTCTCCTTTTCCCAACTATCCTTCCATTACCATCCTTTTTCCTAACTCAGTTCTATTTCTCTCGAGAACTATCTCCATCGTATAGAAAACACTTTCCTAACTCGGAAACTAATCGTAACCAAAACCATCGTGACTACCGATGGAAGAGAGAAAGGAAAAGGGGATTCAACCGATAAAACGAGGACAGTACTAATGGCCTTTGGGGAATAGCCTTTAAAAACAAAGTTTTTCTTGTAAAATGCTTCTTTGTAAACGGTTTTCAAGTAGTTTTCAAAAGGTCTTTAAAACCTTTTGCCCAGCCTGGTAACCTTCTGCTCTGATACCAAATTGTAACACCCCGCCTCCGCTAGGGTCACTCGCAATGGAATGCACTAGCTTTAGAGAGGCATTATTGGTAAACATGCACAGAAATATCACATGACAGAACATATAAAATAGCGGAAGTAAAATCGAACTTTCATAAACATTAATAATTAAGGTCTAAAGCCTTTTACATCAGAGTACATCAAAACCTGTCTTACAATAGTAAAGAAGCATAAAGACTTTTTCATAAATTATTCCCCAAGTAAAAACAGTAAAGTAGCCATAGCCAAGTAAAGTCCAAGCCATCCATGATGACCTTCAAGCAGAAGAAGTCCGAACTAAACAACAGTATTTCCTCCCTGTAACCTGAGGGGGGGGGAACGGAAGAAAAGAGGCGAAACAAAACGGGTCAGTCAAAAAGACTGAGTAAGCCCTATCTACTATCAGCATAAAAACTAGTAAAGTTAACTGACATGAGAAACTGAGATGAACATAAGCATGATGACAAGATAGATAAGCTAGATCAAAATAACAGGATGAACTACTGAACTCAGATAAACTAAGGTGTCATGATAAATTACGGTGTCAAGATAAAACAAGGTATCCCATCGTCAAGTTCCTGTCAAGTATAATATCCCCAAGATATCAATCACGTATAACATCCCATGGTATCTATCCTGTCTTTTAGCTCTGCACCTACCGTACTAGTATCCCCACCGTATCATGTGTTAACCATGAATGACCCTTACTCAAAAGTCGTGTAATGGCCATGTCAACCTGTATATATAGGTTACTCAACTCGTATGTTTTATTCCATGTAAATATTCAGTCCCTTGCCGTAGACCATACGGGCTTTCCCATGAGATTCTATACTACTTTAACATAGTTCCATGATCCTTAAGATCGTTTTGGACTGTCACCCTATATCTAACTAGGGTCTTTCAACATAAATCATCGTTTGTACAACTAGGACTTATGCTACCTAGGACTACTAGGGATTATGCTTACCTATTGCACGTTTTCGTATCTCGGTTTTGGTTCAACCACCCAGGGCCACTAGGATTTATGCTAACCGTCAACCGCGCCCTTTTTCCCACGCATTCATCGTGAATCGTTTTTCCATGACTGTATGCACATGTATGACATCGTGCCATCCGAGTCCTGTCACAGGGCAGACCAGGAAATACAGGACTCGGTCGGGAGCTTTCGATTTATCTGCCGATGCAGATGCTAAGGTCTATTTTTTTTTCTATATGTGGCTATGGTCCCACGAGACCACTCCCTCAACTAGCGAAAGACAAGACAGGATAAATCCTGTATGAGAACACACTACTGGCCAACCCACAATCTAGCCCTACCGCAACCATAATTAGATAGCAATTATGGTCTTTTGGGTGTTCTCTGCCTTTCCGTACGTACACGCTTGACCAAAGATGGTAGGTAGCCTGACGAAATGCTATCTAGGGTACGACCGTGTATCCTCGACTATCCCCTATCCATCCCCGTCTTTAGGTCACTCGTATAGCAACCAAGGCATACTCTTGGTTCTTCTAACGCAGACCTTAACCTCTCATGAGCCTAGTATAATCACCTGGCAGCTCACAGAGGGATACCAAGAATATCCTCACGTTCCCCGAAGCCGCTGCTTCGTTACCCAGTTCGCTGGAGCCTTTATCTAAATCAGATACTTGCTCCTACTCGTATACTTAAACGATGACCTACCGTATCAGGTTACTCATCTATCTATGAACTGGTCCAAATCTCCTTGACTAAGAATTATTACTTAGCTATTCTTCAACTAAGGTTTACCACTTAGCCTTATTCCCGTTATTCTTGTTAATTACGGTTATCCACCTAATTCTCCGAATTAGGGTTTATATAATGGATTAAGTGTCACTTAAGTTCATGACTTAATCCCGCCTACAAATCATGTCAAAATTGGCTAAGTATCCAAGTCCAAGACCTAACCCTACAAACCATGTTCAAGTTGGTTAAGTATGTATTAACTTGACCCTAACAAATTACTGAGTCAAATTGGTCAAGTGTACTCAAACGATTCGTGACTTAGCCTTATCATGTTATCACGTTAGATTGGTTAAGTATTGGTTAACTTAACCTTATCAATTAACCGAGTTGGAGTGTTAAGTATAGGTTACTTAATCACTTCAAAATTACTGAGTTAGATTGGTTAAGTGTTGGTTAACTTAACCACTTCAAAATCACTGAATTGGATGGGTTAAGTCTAGATTAACTTAACCACATCCCCTAACTGTATTATACGGTTGAGCGTAATTAGGAAAGCTTAATTAACCGTATCAAATTCACGTGTTGGTTTGGTTAAGTGTTGGTTAACTTAACCCCGCCCACTAGTCGTATAAAAATGGTTAAGTGTCATTAGGCAAATCAAGTTACTTAACCTACCCAACCTTGTCATGTTTTGTTAAGTATCATTAGCCTAGTCAATTTACTTAACCCATTTGTCCATGTCATATTTGGTTAAGAGTCGTTAATCAAATTAACTTAACCCTATCATGTGGCATTAATTACTTAATGCACCTCGACCTCTCACATTAGACTTTGTTGTGGTTACTAGTTAAGCCGGCCGGTTCCGGGTAGGTTTACACCACAACATGGTCTAACCTCGGGTCCAAGCACAACATGACCAACTTCTCACATTGGGTCTTATTGTTTGCAACTACTAGTTAGGCCGGTCGGTTCCGGGTAGCTTTATGTTGCAAACTCAACCCAACCTCGAGTTGGTCACACTTATATTTTCTAAGTGTCATGTCCATCGTGTTTCCAAAACACATTACAAGTTTTCAAGCAATTGGGTAGACCTAACTTAATAGGTAAATTCCCAATGGGTAGACCTAACTTAATAGGTAAATTCCCAAGCTTATGTTCTTATGTCATTAGAAATTTCCCATAACATAACCCAACGCTTTTAAACTCGCATATACGTTCGCAACAACGTAATGGATTAAAAGAATAGACTTGGCAAAGGTATGGCAATAATGGATATTAAGCCACAAGTTAATCATGGTGGAAAATGAGGCACAAATGTGTTCATTAACTTGCATGTTACATTCTTAAGCCTAAAAAACATGCATAAACCCAAACTTGGCACATAAACGAATCATGGTGACAAAAGACATGGAATGATGACTAGTAACTCGCATATATCATCATATAAGGGTTATGACTTCATATGCAAGCTGACATAAAGGTTATGAAGGTTCTCATGTTGCATAATGCAACATTTCAACACAAAGGTTGTAGCTTTTAGCTCATAAGATCAAGATAATGACTTCATAAACTTGCATGACATGATAGCATGTATTGTAACAACCCGTATTTTCAATAACCTGTAATAACATAAATCGAGGCAGAATTTAATTCTAAAATGGGAATCAAGGGAAACGGGCTATGCCATTGTGTTCGTCTCGGAAAAATACGCGAAATAGAGTCCGAGTTTTCGAAAATCGGAGTCCGTATGACCAAGATATGGCCTCGCGAAGTTTCACGAAAATTCCCAAATTAAAGTATACTTAATTAAGTGAAATGGGTTGTGTAGATATATATATATATATATATATATTGATATATATATATATATAATTGAAAATTTAATAAATAAATATGCAAAAATGCTCAAAACAGCGAATTGGGAGAGGGGAATAACCGAACCGGCCGATTTTTGAAGTCGACCCGAGCCCGCTGGGTCGACTAGGGGTTAATCCAGGGTGTTTGGCTGTCAACCCGTGGGCCGATTCGCTCAAGTGCAGATTTTGCATTTGAATGGTTCTCATGGTCCATCTTTAATCTAAAGGCCCTAGATGGTTCCTACACTTGACTTCTTCCCCAAGACATGCTTTGATGGCTTGGATTGAATCTAGGGTTAATCCTATGGCCTAAAACACTTGCCTAATCTATAAATAAGACCCTAACCTACCCTAATTCATTCATAATTAAACCTAGTGACTAAACTATGGCAAAATGCTAGCTCTCATGGCCTCCACTAATTTTATGAAGAGCGTTGCATACTAATCACTCTCTAATCAACTTCTAATCCCTTCTTAGCATCTTAATCTTCTTCATTTGGTGTTCAAAGTTGCTAGTTGTGAGTTTCTATCACTTTGATGATCTTTTGGTAAACTAATTAGATGAGATGTGATGAGATTTATGGTTTTGTATGTGGGTTAATGAGCTTTGAATCATATGATATGATGTTAGCATTAATCTTATGTTTATGCATGTTGAGTATGTAAGCTTATGCAAGTTTAATATGATGTATGTTATGTTTGCATGATGCTAAATATGCAAGTTGTGGGCTATGTAATCATATGCATGTTATGCAAGTTCATGGTAATATGCTATGCAAGTTACATGTTTGTTAATATGCAAGTTACATGTTTGTTAATATGCAAGTTACATGTATGTAAATATGCAAGTTACATGTTTGTTAATATGCAAGTTACATGTTTGTTAATATGCAAGTTACATGTATGTAAATATGCAAGTTACATGTTTCTTTATATGCAAGTTACATGTTTGTTAATATGCGAGTTACATGTATGTAAATATGCAAGTTACATGTTTATTAATATGCAAGTTCATGATGACACATTATGCAAGTCTATAAGCTAATATGCAAGTTTGTTATGCAAAATGAATATGTAAGTTATGTGACATATTATATGCAAGTTATGTGACATGTTATGCAAGTTCATATGCAAGTTATGTGTTTGTTAATATGCAAGATGGCACCTTTGAAACATGTTCATTCATATGCAAGTTGACACCTTTTATATGTGTTATATCATGAACGAAATTACGTGGGAACGATGGGGTAATTAAATGCATAAGTTAATAAGATTGTGTGAAATTAATATAATTATGCATAACACAAAATAAATAAACATAGTAGGGGAATTTGCCTATTTGGTTAGGTGTACCCATACTATGTGTTGGGAATTTACCTATTGAGTTAGGTCTACCCCATGGGAATTTACCTATTAAGTTAGGTCTACCCATGTTAAGAAAACTTGATTAATTAGGGATAATTAATATAAAATTATGAGGGTGATTAATTAGGTGTAATTAATTGACTAAGACACGAGGTTGGACTCAGTTGTAGCGTAAAACTGCCCGGACCCAACCGGCTTAACCAGTTGCTACAAATGTTAGCCCAATGTGAGAGGTCTTAGGCACAAACTAAATACGTAATTAATGTAAAGACACGAGGTTAGACTCTGTTATGACATAAGGCTGCCCGGACCCAACCGGCTTAACCAGCGGTCATAAAAGACAGTCTAATGTGAGAGGTCTTTACAAAGGTTACGTTCTTAATTAATTAATTAAGAAACACTTAACCACATTAGCATGTAGAGGGACATGAGGGGTTAAGTGGGTGCCTCGGGTGGCATGAGAAAATCTAGTGGTTGCCTTGGGTGGCAATAGAAAATACGATTAGAATACTTAACCAAAATAGAACATGTAATTAAAACATGATTAAAGGGTTAAGTGGGATATACTAGAAAAAGGGACAAGCTTAGGTGGGTAGCTTGTGGAGGCCCATTTCAACCAGTAACCCATACGTATCTTTGTGGGCTCGACCCATGTCGAGGACGGGACACGCATACTGGGCTTGACTGTAAGAGGCAAACGGGTTAGCGGTGGCAACGCAAGTCCAACGGGCTTCATATGCGTGAGTGGGCCCGGGCTGGTAGGTAAGCCGTTGTTGCATCGAGTAGATATAAGCCGTGCACCTTTAGTTTCATCAGGTTGCCACATTGGGGAATGATACATCCCACGGTGGGGCCAGCACGGGTATCTACGTTAGGGAGCCGATCGAATGGGAAGTAGTGTGTACACCTAGTGGATTGTAGGGCCCCGTGGCGCCTACTTGGTCACCTAGGGGTACGCAGGTACTAATTAGTAAATTTTATAAGTCCTTGGGTGGGATCAACCTTTAAGTTAGGAACGACTGGTGTGGTGCAGTTTAGTAATTTACCTTAGGGAGGGTAGATGCGTCTTTATCCTTTATCTTCGTTTAGTTGACTGCTTAGGGTAGCCATTCATCCCTATATGTTACCGTATATCAGTTTATGTCTTCTCTGGTTACTTTAACGATTGTATTGTTAAAGTTATAGGACTCGCTCAGACTTATGTCTGACCCTGTTGTTTTTATCTTTTTCCCAACCCTCAGGTCCTACGGTGGATCCTAGCAGTAGTGGAGCTTGATCGGATTGCTGTTCCAGTCTTTAGGAGCTTGGATAGATGTAAAGCTCCAGTTATCCAGTTATCTTTTCTTTTGTTTGGCTATTGTATGAGAGTGGGATTATGTACTTCTTTATTTTGATGGATATGGTACTTGACCTTTATTGTGGTTTTATGATGTAACCAGACATGTTTTACTTCCGCTGTTATGAGATGATGTTTTAAAATTTCAAGTACTATTTATATCTGTCTTGTTGTAATTTTTCTGTTCTATATTCACTAAAATACTCCACCGATGCTATGGCATTCCCTTAGTGAGTGATCATAGCGGGAGTGGGGTGTTACACGTGGTATCAGAGCTTAAGGTTACCAGAACAGATAAAATTTTTGAGAAAAACTACTTTCTAAGAGTATTTTCGAAGAAAGTATTTTTAAAAGCATGTCTTCTAAGAGAAAAAGTTTTTGAAAAAGAAAAGCATAATCCCCAATAGCCATATCTTTATCTTTCGGAATCTCCTTTTTGAATCTTTCCTCTTTCGTTTCAGCATGGCTGAAGATCTTAACATCCCGGAGGGTTTAGTTATACCACTATGGTATAGGAGGTTGCAAGAGGCTAGGGCCGCGGCTGCGGGTCCGGCCAATGCTACTACACCAGAGACAACCGCTCCTCCTCCTCAGCCTAGAGTGGATAATTTTGCTAAGGTTTGCAAGGAGTTCAAGGCTATAGGAGGAAAACCTTTTCTTGGTTCAGAGACTTTCGTAGAGGCTAGAGATTGGCTTAAGGAAGTGGAAGAGTTGCTAGATATCTTTGAAGTGGAAGAGGGAAAGAAAGTCAAGTTGGCGGCTTGGTTAATGAAGGGAGAGGCCTCATTCTGGTGGGAGGTCACTAATGGAGAACGCCCTGTTGACTCTTGGGCAGATTTTAAGCAAAGGTTTGGGGCTAAGTTTCTCTCAAGGGCGGAAGAGAATCTGTTTATGGAGAAGTTCTTGAATTTGAAGCAAGGGAATCTCACGGTGAAAGAATATGTCAACAAATTCAATCAATTAGCAAGGTTTGGCATAGAGTTGGTGAATACACCGGAGAAGAAGGCTTTGAGGTTCGTTAGAGGCTTGAACGAACCATTGCAAGGAATAGCTATGACTCACATTCCTATGGGGGCCACTTTTGAGAAGCTTGTCTACATGGCACTTATGCATGAGGATGATAAGAATTCTAAGGCACCAGAGAAAAAGGGGGATCAGAAGAAACCGCAACAGCAACAACAAGGCAAGGGCGGAAAAGGCAATGGTGACAAAAAGAAGACGAAGAAGAAGTGCTTCAATTGTGGAACACCAGGACACCTCAGTAAGGATTGTCGCAAAAAGAAGAAGACCGGTTGCTTTCATTGTGGTGAAGCAGGGCATCTTGTGAAAAACTGCCCAAAGAAGGGGCAGAAGACGGGGTCTACCTCAGGAGGCCAGGTGCAAGCTCTTATAGCACCACCTCAGTCAGGGGGGCAAGTTCAGGTTCTCTCAGTTCCACCGATTCAGCAGAGAGGTAGAACTATTTCCGTTGAAAGTCTGGTTTTTCTGTTTGATCATCCAGTTCGTACTTTGTTTGACTCTGGCGCATCGCATTCTTTTAACTCATCATCGTTAGTTGAGTCACTGCACTTAGACACCAGTCTAGTTGATGATCCCTTGGTTGTCTCAAACCCAATTGGGGGCTCCATATATCTGTCTATGATATGTTTGGGTTTGAAGATTTCTATACTTAGCGTTGAGTTTAGATGTGATGCTTTTGTATTGGGCTTCACGGGCTATGGGTTGATCTTGGGCATGGACTGGTTATCCAGTAATGGTGCCGTTCTTGATTGCGAAAGGAGAGTTGTCAGGCTCATGACCCGCTTGGGTAACACTCTCGAGATCTCTTGCAATCCCATGGAATCTGTTTTGCTAAGTTATCTTGAATCGCTCGATGCTTCGGTCGAAAGTTTGTGTTCTGTCAGAGTAGTCCGGGAATATCCGGATGTGTTTGAAGAAGTAAAGGGTTTGCCTCCGAAGCGGGAGATAGATTTCCGAATTTATTTGGTGGATAATGCCAAACCAGTGTCTTTGCCAGTACGCCACATGGCTCCTCGTGAGAGAAGAGAACTTCATAAGCAAGTAGGGGAGTTGCTTGAAAAGGGGTTTATAAGGCGGAGTATATCGGAGTGGGGAGCTCCAGTAGTATTTGCCACAAAGGCGGATGGGTCCCTCAGACTTTGTGTGGATTATAGAGAACTTAATAAGCTCACAAAGAAGAATAGACACCCATTGCCGAGAATAGATGATCTCTTTGATCAGTTGGTTGGCGCCTCAGTGTTTTCGCAAATGGACTTAGCTACAGGGTTTCATCAGTTGAGAGTGGCGGAGGACAGTATAGAGAAGACTGCTTTCCGGACTCCGGATGGTTTTTATGAGTGGCTAGTGATGCCATTTGGGTTGACAAACGCCCCCGCATACTTTGTTGATCTCATGAGTAGAGTGTTCAGAGAGTATCTGAATAAGTTTGTAGTAGTTTTTGTGGATGACATCTTGGTCTTTTCCAAGAATGAAGAAGAGCATGCCTTACATCTCAAGGAAGTGTTGGAGACTCTTCGAGCGCATAGTCTTAAAGCTAAATTCTCTAAATGCCATTTTTGGAGAAGAGAAGTGCGATTCTTAGGGCATGTGGTCTCTAAGGAAGGGATAGCTGTGGATCCCGCAAAGATAGTATCTATCCAGGATTGGAAAGTTCCTAGAAATGCTACCGAGGTAAGAAGTTTCTTGGGGTTGGCAGGATATTATAGGAAGTTCATCAAAGACTTCGCGAAGATATCAGCCCCATTAACCCGCTTGACGAAGAAGAATCTGGTTTTCTCATGGGATGTAGATTGTGATGATGCTTTCCGACGGTTAAAGAGAGCTTTGACCACCGCTCCAGTTTTAGTGCTTCCAGATGGGAGTAAGCCGTTTGTTGTTTATACCGATGCTTGTGGAACAGGATTAGGCGCAGTCTTGATGCAGGAGGGAAGGGTAATAGCCTATGGAGGGAGACAATTGAGAGTGCATGAGAAGAATTACCCTACCCATGATCTAGAGTTGGCCGCGATTGTTTTCGCACTTAAGTCTTGGCGCCATTATCTTCTTGGTGAGAGATTCGAGTTGTTCACCGACCATAAATCATTGAAGTACTTATTCTCTCAGAAGGATTTAAACTTAAGACAGCAAAGGTGGATGGAGTTCTTAGCATCCTATGATTTCGAGATAGCGTATACCCCTGGTAAGGGTAACGTGGTGGCAGACGCCTTAAGTAGAAAAAGGCTATCTTTGAGTCCATTGTTCGTGGAACGACGAAGCTTGGAGTTTCTTTCTTTGTTTGACTTCAGACCTTCTGTTGATTTTGTACCTGGTTTGTTGGCATCCTTGGAGGTTAGACCTACTCTTTTGAGACGGATTGGCGAGGCTCAGCGAGACGACCCACAGTTGGTTGTGTTGGTAGAGAAGCTTATAAGAGGGGAGTCGTCCAGCCATTTGGGTAGATACACCATAGATGATAAGGGATGGTTGCATAGAGACGGTAGACTTTGTGTACCGCAAGATGAGGGTTTGAAGAAGGCTATTTTGGATGATGCACATCGTTCAAGAATGACTATTCATCCCAGTGGAGACAAAATGTACCAAGACATGAAGAGAGTTTTCTTTTGGGCCGGTATGAAGAAAGATGTGGCCGAGTATGTGGCTAGATGCTTAGTGTGCCAACAAGTTAAAGTGGAGCAAAGGAAACCCGGTGGGTTGCTACACCCATTGGAAGTTCCACAGTGGAAGTGGGATAGTGTCTCGATGGATTTCATCGACGGGTTACCGAGATCGAGGAAGGGCAATACGGGAATTTGGGTTGTGGTAGACAGACTTACAAAGAGTGCCCATTTTATACCCGTAAAGAGTAAGAGGACCGCTCCATGGCTTGCTTCAGTCTATGTTAGAGAGATTGTTAGATTGCATGGCGTACCATCCAGCATTGTGAGTGATCGAGATCCTATTTTCACTAGTGAGTTTTGGAGAAGTTTGCAAGAGGCGGTAGGGACTCAGTTGTGTTTGAGCACCGCATATCATCCTCAGACGGACGGTCAGACCGAGAGGGTGAACCGTATCTTAGAAGATCTTTTGAGGCTTTGTATCTTGGATTTTGGAGGTACATGGGAAGAACATCTTCCTTTGGTGGAGTTCGCATATAATAACAGCTTTCAGTCCAGTATTGGTATGCCTAATGCAACATTTCAACATAAAGGTTGTAGCTTTTAGCTCACAATATCAAGATAATGACTTCATAAACTTGCATGACATAATAGCATGTATCATACTCAATGATCAAACCCAAACTTGCAACATGAACATTTAACTTCATAGTTAATATCTAAGAGTAGGGAAAGGGCTTACATTGCTATGAAGGCACAAATCGAAATGCAAAACAAAGATTGTGATGAAGCCTATGCATGCCATCATCCAAAAACTCAAAGATGAACGCTCCAAATCAATAAAAAACCCCATCTTTATGAACAAAGATCAAAGCTTTTGCCTTGAAATCAACTTGAGAAGCTCTCATACTAACATAGAGACTCTCTAACACTCACATAATCATGAAACCTCTCATAGGAATTTACTTAGGAATTTTAGAATGAAAGTGGAGGCCATGAGAGTAATAATTTTGCCATAGTTTAGTTGCATGAATGAATAATGAGGATTTAGGGGTAGATTAGGGGCTTATTTATAGAGATTAGGAGTGATTAGGACCTTAGGATTAACCCTAGGACCAATCTGAACCTTTAAAACCCGTCTCAGGCCACCAGACTAAACCAAAACAGATGACCAGGTGCACCAGGCCGTAACACACAGAAGTGTGTTTTTGGGCCCAGTCGACGCCCAAGTCGACAGCCCTGTCGACTTGGGTCCTGGGGTGTCGACAGCCCTGTGGACTCCCCAGTCGACATGGGCTTTGGCGGGAAAATTCCCGCCTACCCCGCCTGGACCAAACTTCTGAGTTTTCGAGTTGTTTCCTACTTGAAATTTCCTGAAAATCGATATGGGCCTTAACTGGGTCTTTTGGGCTCCGATTCTCGAAAACTCGGACTCTATTTCGCGTATTTTTCCGAGACGAACGCAATGGTAAATTCCGTTTAACTTAATTCTAAAAGTATAAACAGAATATCTTTTATTTTCATAGTTCATTAGTTTATACGCTTGCGTATCATCACATACGTACGTAAATTTCTTATTTTTAAAGCGTAAAAATACGGGGTGTCACATCGACAGCCAAGTCGACTTGGCTGGGCGGGAGTTTTCCCGCCTGGCCCCCATTTCTGCATGTTTCGAAATTCAAATTTCCCAAAAACTTCTTTGGGCCTTAACCGGGTCATACGGACTCCGATTTACAAAATTTCGGACTCTATTTCGCGTATTTTTCCGAGACGAACACAATGACGTAACCCGTTTCCCCTGATTCTCACATCTGAGATTATTAATTCTGTAATTAGTGAATATCATTGTTAACTGAAATTCGGGGTGTTACACTAAATATCCATATGTCATTTTTCAACGCAAATTGATACTGTATTACGGTTTTATTTATATTGGCATACAATTGTTCAACCAGTTTAATTATTGTCAAAAACGTACTCAAAAATTTGGTTTCGTACATGCTCTGGTATACCTGTTAATTAATAATACCTATTTAAACTTGAATTAGTTAACTTTAAGATCAAAATCAAATTTTATTCAATCCGTCTTCAGTACACAAATTTTAACCTCCTTAATTTGTAAATTGAACAGCAACTTTTCAACACACATTCCAACAAGGCTGTACAAAATTTTACAAATGATTTCAGAAATATTTTTACTGAATGTTGCTTCAATACTGATAATATGATCAACATTTTAAACTCATATCTACTAACCGTATTATTTCTGAAAAAAGTATCCTTTCCCTCTACATATTATATGTAATGCCTCCACAAATGTAGACAAACTATTAACAAATAACTACACAGAAGAATGCTTCAACACATAATTTCACGTCAACCAAACGAAACTTAATTCAGTGCAGAAAAATACAAAGTACTTCAGTTCAAACAAAACAAAACCATTTACACGTGGTCCGGCAAACAAAACAACATTCATTATTACCAAATCAAACTAAAATTCCCTGTTCTTTCATTTCAAACAACATGTTTGTTATATTCCGACTTGAGATATTTCTGCGTTAGCCGCCTCTCCTCAGTCCAGCTATACAGTTTGCAGCTAAGGATTTCATGAGCCAACTCAGCACGTTGCTTACTTATTGCTTCAGCGCCAAATATTCCTTCATCTTTAACAATTTTATTCCCCTCGCATCTTTGTTTCATTATGTTGATAACAAACATCCCACAATCGACACTGCAGAAAATTATTAATCAATAACACTTTGTTCGATATTCGGTTCTTATTCACAAAAACTGCATACGTGTACACAATTATTCACATTAACTGCATACAAATACGAAGTTACTACCAATTTGTTGACAAAAATAACAGTTTAACTGTGTATAATTTTTCATTTCTTCAGTATAAGCTTATGCCAGCATTTATGAAATATACGAAAATAATTGATACTTGTATAGTTATATGCTAATACATGTATAATTTGTATAGAAACATGCAGATATTCAAAATTTTGATTTTCTAATACTAAAACAAACTTATCTTATTTTCTTACGTGTAGCCTTGTTGTGGGCAATCCGCTATTTCGATTTCTTTTGGTTCCTGAAATTTTTTCTTCTCCATTTTTTTCATCACCCCACTAACGTAACTTATCTGCATACAACAAAATATTAACAATCAAATACATATTAAATTTTTAATCAATCAAATATATAAATATATATACATATATATATATATATATATATATATATGTGTATACTTATTTATATCTATACATTTTTATTATGGTATAAACTACAACTTGAAATCAAAATTTTAACAATTTACATACCATATCTTTCGCAAATTTTATATGTGGTCCTTCACGCCGTGGTTTGTTGGAATCATAATGGATCCATTTTCTATCATCTTTAATGTACTCCAAGATAGAAAAATGATTCTTTTGATGAATAGGAATTAACATTTTCTTGCAAGCTTTGAATCCCTTTTCAAGCGGTTGATCTATAAAATGCTCCAGTTGGTCTACTGAATCCGTACTTACAAATGCCTGTAATTGCAATCTATTCAGTGGACAAATGTAACTACAAACACGACTTTACGTACCAAAAAAAATATAAAACTACTTACAGAAGCTGAAACTCTAATGTATAACAACTCCGGATGTTTTTTCTTCAAATTGTATCCCACATAGTCAATTATCTGGTACAACAAATAGAAAATTTTAATAAACTAATATTCACAGCAAAAGATTTATAATATACTAATACCTGTCCGTCTATAAATCCTCCGGCTAACAAATCACCCAATGAACTTCCAATAATGCAAATGGAATCTTCACCATTCAAATACGCGCTTTTTCTGAAAATATACGTAATAACAAATTATAAACTGATACAAATAAATAAATTTTTCAACTGCATAATTGTCTACAATACGTTACAATATTTGCCTACGACAATCATCAACAAATACTTGTTTTATGTTCAGCTACTCGGTATTTTTTTCATCTCCGTACTTTACAATGATTTACATCGACATATAGGCATGCAATCATTTTCCTGATCTACATCGTTAAATCAAACATAAACATTACATCTTCATACATGAATGCATATATTACCAAAATATGCATACAAATCTGCACTTATGTTACTCATCTGCATACAATTTCGCACATTCTGTTCGAACATGTATACTAGAATGCAAATTTGACAACTGTCTGCATAATTTTATGCAAATTTTTATAAAACATTGCTTCATTAGAAACAAAACTAAAAGTCAACACAAATGAAAATTAAGTAAATTCTAAAAACATTTTACCTCATGTTCGTTTTTGCAAAAAATTGCTCTAATAATTCTATTTGGTTCTCTTCGAACTCCCGCACATTCTTAAATTTCCTTATGCTCAGTTTAGCTTTCATAGGCATTTCTTTATCTCGTGGTCCTTTTCCATAATCTTCAACTTCAACAATTTCATCCGCTTTCCATTTTCCTTTTCCTACAACTACAAATAACATAACATTTATCATCCATGAAACTTTGGAAATTATATTTCATAAATATTACTAAATCAATAAAATGTAGCATACCTTTTCTGCTTCTTAAATTAATACGCCTATTCAATTTTTCCGTATCATCGATCTGGTTCTTCACACTAACTTTTTCTTACATTTTTGGTTTCTTACATTTTTGGATTTTTCTTTCATTCTATTCCATGTTTCAACCGCCTCTTGCTGCTTCTCCTTTACATTTCCTAGGTCTGTCTCAATTCTGCTACTAACAATCTGCTTATTTTCCCTCATTTTTTCTTCTTCATTTTTTTCGGTTGTTGTCCTGTCAATCTCTGTCACTTCAAGCTCATCCACTACATTCTTATTTTGATCCTTCTCTACACAATCACCTAAACTGTCATTACCCTGAATACCTTCAACATCTGTTTCTTCATCATTTTTATCATTAATATCTCCCAATATTGTTATTTTTCCCTCCTTCTTCTTCTTCTGCGCATCTTTCTTGCTGTGCATCTTATCAATTTTCTCCACCAGATTATCAATCACCTGCTCAATGTTTTCGTCTTCCAATTCTTTATCACTTCCAGTTTTCTCATCATCTTCATCAATATTCATTTCATCATGACCTTGATTTTCATTTTCATTGCCTTTATGACTATCCTCACTGTCTGTACTAACCTCGCCATCATTTTTTTTACTTACATCTAGATCATCTTCAGCACTTTCTGATGTCGTGCAAGCAGTAAGCTCTTTTATCGTCTTTTTAACATTGTGTTCTCTTCTAGTAACTGTCTATTCTCTTGTTTCAAATCGGTTATCATATCTTTCAAGTGTTTTTCCCTCTTTTTGAAATATGCGTCATATTGTTCATCTTTATCCACGGCTTGTTTCAGCAACTTCAATTCCTTTCGTTGAACATCCTGCAAACACATCAAACAACTTATATTCAGTAAATACTGCATAATCAATATTTAGTATCGTGTCATCATGTTTATGACAAACCAACTTAAAAAACCACAAGTGTACAAATTACTTGAACTTCAATTTGTAAATATTAAAATTACTTTTTCTACATTCCTAGTATTACATTTCATAATTTCTCAAAAAATATATGCATAAATCCTTATTGTTTGCACTCATTCGAAAAAATATTTCAACTTAAGTTTTGATTTCACAAAACACTTTCTACTACATAAGACTATTATCCATTTTGAAACAAATTATCTACATATATTACTGCAAATATTAATCAATTTTTCACTCAAATATTCATCTTTTAATTTTTCAAATTTTTATAAGTATGTAGTTTTCCTAATTACAACATATTACAAATATGATACAATTGTTAATTTTTGAACATTTACATGCTAATATTGTGATAACATGTGTACAAATTATAAAGTATAGGTAACATATGTAGAAAATTATGCGTTTATTGCAAAAATTTGCAATGAATGATGCAACTATATCTCATATCTCCATACAAGTATGCAGATATACCTTATATTTGCATACACGAATGTAAATATTGGCATTATATCCAACCAACTACGCACATAATATCCAATATCATTACAGTTATTTGTAATACTAATTTTACAGATAGAAATGTTAACAATTTACACGAAAATTACATGGTTGAATTTTATATCCAGTATCATCGCTGGCTTTAGCAATTTAAGGACCCATTTTCCTGCTCGGGGAAAAACATCTTCATTGTAATTAGGTTTCGATGTTGGCAGAATATGAGTTTTGTCACAAACCCACCACTGTATAAACACAAAATAAACAAAACATTACAAACAACAAGACCAATATTTTTTAAACAATCAGAAATAATAAGTAAGATATTATTACCAAAAACAATGTCACAACCAGTAATTTTCCGTGGTGCCTCATAATATTTATCAACTTGATTGATTAGATGGTGATGAACAGTTTTCGGCCAAGATATTGTACTTAACTTTCTCTCGCACACACAATATGGCACCAAAGTCCACGGTAAAGAATAGTTCGGAGTAGATACCAAGAATGTGGCTACTACATAGAGAAGCAAAAGCTTAACAGTATCAAAACATGCCACTTCTGTCTCAACTTTAATTGTTGCAAAAATTTGTCGTTCTAAATTTCTCTTGTTAATCGTAGCTTCTCCACAAAAGTGTCTTTCTATAAAAGCTTTATAATCTTCATCCTCTTTGTCATCATTTTTTAAATGTCCACTTGTTTTAATCAACTCACCTTCGACAGGAGCACCCAAAAGATCTCCAACATCTTCTTCTGTAAATGTTAGCATCAAATCTCCAAAACTGAAAATACTTCAAATCCTTCTTATAACCTTTGAAAATAATATCTAAAATTGTCGAATTTTTAATGGCTTCTGCAGGAGAGATGACGCCATCAATAATCATGTCTACGAATTTACTCAATGGTATTTTCTCAAGAAATACATAATGGTGATGCGTATACAAGTCTTTCTTCTTCAGGTCCTCAATCAGCTCTATAAATGCTTTCAGATTGTTCCTATACACACCTTCTTTCTTTGGTTTCTTTTCTAATTCTTCAACTTTTCTCTGTTTTACCATTCTGTCCACTTTACACGGTTGCTCAGTAAGTACTATAACTCTCTATTTTTCAACATTGGGAATATGGTCCGCTTCGACCAATGCTCTCTGTTACAAGAAAGTTAAATGTAATCACATATATGCATACATCTATACAATTATTCTGAATAAAGTCATATATGAATGCTTGTATTCTTAAAACATGTACAAAATTTCTGACTAGTGTAACTTCAGTCACAAATTTGTCCAACAAAACCTAATATCTGTACACAAATGTGAAAAAATTACTACCAGTATTGGACAAACAATGCATCTACATTACTATTACAAAGTTGTGCAAATATTTCAAAAATAATTACGCACGCATGCAATTAATACAAACATTAGCATGCAACTGTTCACTTATTCTATACATTATCACAAAACACTGCAAGTAATTATAAAACTTGCAACAAACTCTGCAGTTAACATTCTAATGTATACATTATTAGTTCCCTTCAATCTTGAATTACTCATAAATTTGTCTACTACTTATACTGTAGCAAGATACATATTTCATATTACACAAGAATAATAATTGATATTAATTACACAATCCATTTTTATATTTACTTCACTCTATCTCCCTTTTATAATAATGCTCAACCATCTACTCATGTTTCTTTAAGAATATTAATTCAAAACTGCGACCAATTCATAAATATGCACACAACCAAGCAAATCTTCTGAAATTGAACATTTCCGCATGCATATATTTCGAAAACATGCAGTCAAACCTTTATTACCCTATCTTGGATACAGCCATACACATCATACGCATAAATATCATACATTTATGCTAACATTCCTTACAAATTCATAATCATATTTATTAACCAGGTTATAACTAACTTACACCTCCCTTTGGGTATTCAGATTTTCTAAAAAAAATTATACAATCCCGAAAATTTTCAAATTAACATATACTACGAACACCATACACCCAATTGCAAAGTTTTTTTTTTACAAATACTACACTTTTTCACAAGATGATATCATCTGCAGTCGATTACGAACGAAAAAAGTTTGATTTATACTTTTTTCTCGCCATTTTTTAACTTTGACGACGACGTCTTCAAATTAGAAGCAATGATTGACAATTCTGGAAGAAGCTACAGAACGGTGGCTTTCGCTTCTGAAACTTGAATGATCGTCTTAGGGTTTTCTGGAATTCTTTCTCTAGGGTTTAGGGAGAAATTATAGGAGCGATGAGTGATTAATTGTTTAAGTCGTTTTTAAATGTTTTGAACGGTCACAAGGGTATTTGTGGAATATTTAGACCGATGTTTCAAAAATAGGGATGTTTTTTATATACTTTTTATCACCGGGTTTTTTTTCCCATTTAGAAAGTTTATAGGGACTTGTAAAAAACGCACCCTACTTATTATACTGCTTCAAAAACCAATTAAACATATCACCCACATATACATTATTTTTAGACAATTAGCCTACACTACTGATATATTTCGGATCAAATTATATGACTAATGCAGATAATTTGTCCACAATTGGGAAATCAAGCATCTGCGTCTAATACTACATCTATAAATGCAACTTTTCAAGTTATCTGCTTCTAAAACTACACATGTATCAACAACTTGCACACAACTACGACATTAATTTTAATCCATTCATACTATAGTTCTTTTATTCAACATCATACCTTTTCCTTTAAAATTTGCAGAAATATTTGCAAGATACCCACAAAAGACTCGAATACGAAATAACGCAAGAAGATTTATACATTTTTTTCGCCATATCTTACAGATGGATGAAGACGACAGAGAATTGGAGCAAAAATTGCAAGATCTCGATCAAATTGATGATGGCCACCTTTTGATTTTAAAGGAAATATTTTAGGGTTTTGGAGAACCGAGGATTAAGGGTTAAGCGAGATTAATGGAGTGGCTTGACTGAACTCAAATCGTTTTTGGTTGTGTTTAAATTCAGCGTAAGGGTAAAACTAGTATTATTTTAGAGCGATTTCAAAAATAGGGATGTTTTTTACAATAATTTTATTGCCGGGTTTTTTATTTTTTTATTTTAGAACTTAATAGGGACCTATAAAAAACGCACCCTTATTTTAATTTCTTTTATGATTGTTTAAATTTATAATATTTTTTGTTTAAATCGGTTTTAAAACCAAAACCGAAACCGAACCGATAAAAACCGAAACTAGTGCTTCGATTACGGTTTTGCTTATCGATTTTTAAAACCGAGGTCTTTCGGTTCCGGTTTTGGTTTTACCCCAAAACCGAGCCGAATCAGGGTTTGCTCACCTCTAATTATACTAATCCCCCCTTTAAACAATATCAATTACATAGGTAAAACTCTAATAAAAAAGTAGAGACTGTTTTTGGATCCACAAATTATTATCCCCATAACAGATTATGTGACTAGCTAACGAATCACTACATGGACTCGTAGACGAAAGAGTACCTTTATAAATTGGGTTTTGACCTAGAGTAATTATTGTTAGTTTGGCTTGAGATGATAGAAGATAGTACAAAATATTATAAACCCCACAGAATATATATAATTTAAACTAGACGAAAGCATATTACAGTGCTTTAACATTGATACTTACAAGAAAATAAGGTAAAATTGACTGAAATGCAAAGTAATCCAAAAAATACAGTGCTTTAACAGTGATACTTACAAGTACTTCTAACTGTTGGACTTATATCTTTTTTATCCGTTAAAAATACAGATTTCAATATTACTTTAGTTACTGGAGACTTTAATGTATTTATTTATTTATTTATCGACTAGTCTACGACTAGTCCATTAGTAGGCTAATTGGACCTCTATCTACTCGACTCGACTTACCGCCGTAACAACCATGCTTAGGGGTGAGCAAAAAACCGAAACCGAATTGAAACCGAAAAAAACCGAACCGAAAAAAAAAACAGAAACCAAAAAAACCGAAACCAAAACCGAAAATATAAAAACTGAACCGTACTAATATTTCGGTTGCGGTTTTAGGTCCAAACCAAACCAAAAAAACCAAACTGATCCGAATTATAAAATGTTGCACATTGTCTTTTGATGCATGTTGTTTCGCATTATATAGTATATATACAATGGCCACTGCTTCACTCATTTGATTTAGCTGAATACAGGATTAGGGATAGACTAATATAAAATGTCAATTTCTTGTTTTTTTTTTTTATTATTTGATGTTTTGAATTGAAGATGAAAGTTGAGCTATCAGTAAACTATTTTCTAGAATTCCAAGTTGTTGCTGATCTGCTGTAGTGTGGTTCACTGGAGTACTCTTGCTCATTTCCTTTTTTTTGTTTCTTGTCTTTGGTTTAGAGCTAGCTAGCTTAGCTTTGTACTACTTTGGATGATTTATAGTCTATTAGTCTGTACTATGTACCATGTGTCCCAATACACTCAGTTGAAACGATTTATTTAATTTCTTTTATGGTTGTTTAAATTTATAATATTTTTTGTTTAAATCGGTTTTAAAACCGAACCGATAAAAACTGAAACTGGTGCTTAGATTATGGTTTTGTATTGATTTTTAAACCGAGGTCTTACGGTTCCGGTTTCGGTTTTACTCCAAAACCGAACCGAACCAGGGTTTGCTCACCTCTAGTTATACTAATACCCCCTTTAAACAATATCAATTGCATAGGTAAACCTCTAATCAAAAAGTAGAGACTGTTTTTGGATCCACAAATTATTATCCCGATCACAGATTATGTGACTAGCTAATGAATCACTACATGGGCTCGTAGACGAAAGAGTACCTTTATAAATTGGGTTTTGAACTAGAGTAATTATTGTTAGTTTGGCTTGAGATGACAGAAGATAGTACAAAATACTATAAACCCCACAGAATATATATATATAATTTAAACTGGACGAAAGCATATTACGGTGCTTTAACAGTGACACTTACAAGAAAATAAGGTAAAATTGACTGAAATGCAAAGTGATCCAGACCCTTACCAAAATTGAGTCAATCTATCAAGTAGTTAGTTGAACTAAAATTCCCGACAATTTCCCTCCTCGGCATGAAACCAACGGCGACTAAAAGCGCGCTTTACAATATAATGCAAGATCCCGGCTTTCAATCACACGCCTTGCTAGCTTTGTTTATTTCAGATTTTGATGGTTGAAGCTGATAAATTACCTCATTCCGAGGCTTTACTTTCGTGATGAACTAATAAATCTATGGCTGACGGCTGTGTATCTATTGCAATTTAAAAAGCGGTCTAGGGTTGGTAGTTGGGTTAGTTCTGTTCAAACCATGCCCGGTCCTGTTTCGGGCCCAATGTAAACTTTTGTTTAACAACGTGCACACTGTTGGTAGACGTAAATAAAGATTTGTTTATTATCCATTTGATCTAGAGCATTTTCTCCACTAGTATTTATATTGCAATGTGTCAATATAGTGTGGTATAGTGATTTTGGTTGTTTTGGTTTATCCGATAACGAAATTTGTCAAACCAAACTGAAACCAATAAAATTGAAAATCAAACCAATTAAATTAAGTTTGGTTGGTTATCCGATTAAATTGAACTAAAAATGTTGAATATTCACTATAATTTGAAATAAATCATAAACATATGATTAGAGTATTATAATTTATAATTTTTGTGCTTTCTAATATTGATTTTGACAACTAGGTTATGATTAAAATTTACATAAATAACTAAACTAACATAATTTTTTTTTATAATATCGATAATTTTGACAATGCAGTAAAAGTTTGCTTAATTTGGTTAAACCAATAACCGAGCTTAATGATTTTTCGGGCCAAAGACAAACCAATTTAATTTTAAAACCGAATCAAACCGACCAAAATAAATTAGTTTGGTTGGTTAATTTGGTTCACCTTTAGTGTGGCATGATGATGGCATGCTGTGTACATGTCGAGTGAAAGATTGGAGTTCGAGACTTCCCTTAAAAAAGATATTGCAGTGCAGTATGCATCCAAAAAAAAAAAAAACAAACTATCCTCTGTATTTTAATTTTAATTGTAAGTCATATTTTACTGAGTACTCGGATTTATTAATATATGTTACTCTATTGTGTAGTTGTTCCATACTCAATGCTTTTACATACGCATAAATAACTTTAGAGGTTGGTGGTTAATTTTCTTCAATAACGTTGCCTTTGATTCCGGTGGATGTTGTATTTGTATAACATGAAAGAGCATGTAAATTTATGAACACATTCAAACCTGAGTAATTCTGTACAATATAATTTACAAATTAACAGTGGATTTGATGGGATATCAGCTCTGACTGTAGAGTATATATGACCAACACCAACATGTTCATTCATAACTTTCCGGATCAATCAATAAACGACCGTTAGTAGGCCAAAAGCCATTATAATTTGTTGGAAACCAAGTATTCAATGAATGGAAAACACAGCATAAATGGGAAAGATAAGGAGAGAGATGCAGCACTACATAAGTTAGTCAGCAGGTAGACCATGTTTTTCCCTTCATTAAAATGCAGCCTATATTCTCAGTCACTGTATAAATGCATGCACGCAAATAAACACATCTCTTGATAACAGGTGGAATAAAAACATAATTCGATAACGTAGTTTCAAAAAATCATTCATTCTATGAAAGATAAATTTAAGAATTACATCTTTCTTTTGGTTAGACCACTTGATTTTTGTTACCGGTAGAATTATATTTTTCTTTTTTTAATTTTATTGAATTAAATAGAAATTTCAATTTTAATGTGCCTTTTTGCATTGCACAAGGTCTGGCCCATTTAAATAAACTTCAACGGACTAGGTATTTTTTATAACCGAAGGGTAACATTGTTTCTTTTTAAACGGGTACTTATTTATCAAATGCAAACAAGTGTACAATTCATAGCATGTAAATAATAAATGATGGTGTGGGTGTTAAATATAAATCATGCACAAAAACAATTATATGTTTCCTAGATGCTCGAGAAATGAAAAAAACAAAAGAAAAATAACACAAAAACGATGACCGTGGAAGGCCACACTCAATGTTAGGGCTATATAATTTCTTGGCGAGTTATGCTACAATACCCGAAAAAGTTTTTTATCAAAAAGTAAGAAATAGGGGTAAATCCGAAATTCAGAGGTGGTATGCATTGAATTCAGAAGGGTATTTGTGTAATTCAGGGGGTGAGCCTCCTATTTTCTTGTCTCTGGTGTATTTTTTGAAAAAACTGTTTTTGTCAAACTAGCATTTTTGTTTCTGGGCTTTACATGTGAAACATTCAGTATTCACAAAAATGCCATAAAGCAAAGTTGTCGTTTAGGGAAAAAACCACCTAATTGGATCACTACTCCTCATCGCTCCTTAAGCTGACGCCAATTGAACTCCTAACCCTCCACACTACCTCGTTGCTCTGTATACCGCGACAAGACGACAACCCCTATGCAATTCCTCCGCAGCTCACAGGTCTTAAGTCTTCTCTTCCGCAATTTCGTTGTCTTCTCCTCCACGGCTCGTTGCCTTCTCTTACTCTTACGTGGCTCTAATTTAGAAATTGGAGGGGAGTAATATTGATTTAATGAATTGATTTGCGTTATTTTTGCAAAATAAATTGGTCATAAGAAGAAAATGGAAGGTGGCTAATTTTGCAAAAGTAAATTTTTGTAAGGAACTAAGAAGAATAGTTGAGTTGAGGTATTCAATTTGGCATTCACAGTTAATTTTTGTTCGGCAAATTCTATTCATACACCGAAAATTACTCAACGTACATCGTTATTTTGCTAACAAACTATATTTCTAAATTGCCTTTCTTCTTTATTGCATTCTGATTTTTTTAATTACAACCCATCAAATTAAAACATTAGAATTAACGATATTGACCAAATCCATGTATAAAAATTAAAGAACTTAATGTGTTTTTAAACATGAAACCTAAAATTTAGATTATGGTAACTTCTACAAGTAATTGCTCAAGTTTAAAATCATATAATTTAGAAGTAGGGTCTTTTTTTGCTGAAATTAAGAATTTTTTTTATAGCATAAAAATTTGATTCCCACATATTCAAAAAATTGAAATTAATTTTACTAAACTTATTTATTGCTATAAATTTCTTATTTTTTGTGAATAGATTTAAAGTTTTAAAGAAAGAAGATGATGAAAAATAAAAAATAAGGCTAATATTGTAAAATAGACGGTGTATGTAAAGTAATTTTTGATGTATGGTAGTTTATTTTATTTCATGGTGTATGTTAAGAGATTGTTGGTGTCTGAATAGAATTAGCCTTTTTGTTCCAGATTGCTTGATTATTAGGCATATGACCAAATGGATAGTGGCACTTACTTTGACAATTAGGAATTCAATTAGGTTACTCACGGTTCTCAATATACACTAAAAAAGGGCTATTACCTAGCAACCTAAATTTTCCGAGATCGGCTATTTTGTTGCGATTGCTTGTTTCCTTCGATCCTCCTCCTCTCTCTGGTTGTCTTCGCTATTTTCCATTTGTTTACTCCATTGCGCATCGTTCTTCGCTATTCCTTTAGCTGTGCTCAGGCTCCATGGTTTTTTTTTGGGGAAAATGATTGTTTCTCCTTTTCGAGTTCTTTTGTGGGCATTTTCCCTTCTTTGGAAGCGATTTGCGCCGTTATTTTATGCTTTGCAGGGGTGTTTATGAGGGCGGGTTTGATCACCTCCTCCAACATTTTTGTGCTTGTTGGATCTCTACTGGATTTTGTGGCTTTATCTCGTCACAAGTTTGTGGCAGTGGAATGTTTTTCTTAGAGTTATGCCCAACTAAATTGGTCTCTCTAATTGTAATTCCTTCTATCTTACAACATATTGCTGATTTACGGTGCCCGATTGCTCGATTGGTTGTTGAGTCTGAGCATTCAACCCACTCTGTTGTTTCTTCAGTTGACATTAAAGGAAAATGCGGTGTAGGGGAACTGACACCCTTTATCTGATTCCTTCCTCGGTCGGTCCTTGGCTGTAGGCTTTTTTAGCCGGAACGTTTGGTTGAGGCAACTTTTGCTACTGACTTTTCGGGTGCTTTGGGCCGCCAATATGGTCATCTGTCTTGCTGTCTTGCTGTTGCCGGTATTAGTGCAAAAAGTGAGGTAGTATTATTAGAAAGGTTGCAAGTCTTCACTTAATATTCGACCTTTTCTTTGTGTTTTTCTTTTGTGGTCAGTCTCCCAAGACGCTTACGAGTCCACTGCTTTAATTGCCCTTACTTGCTCTAGTGATCTAGCAATAAAAATATTTTCTTCAATTGTTGACGATGGTCCCTCTAAAAGGCACAAAGGAGAATTCTTTGTATCTCCTCTTTCTGATAAAGGAATTGTTGTTTCGCCTAGTGGTCAAGCATTGCTTGATCCCATTGCCCCTCCTGCTGATACTACTCCCAACGTGGGTTCTTCTCAAACAGAGACCGACTTTATTACTGGCATCCAAATGTCTGATCCACAAGAAGCTTTGGATTCGAGGGAACATAAGCTAACCTCTTCTCTTCCACCTCACTATGATGATTCTTCAAGATTTCCTTTACAGACTTCTGACTTTGATAGAATTGTGAAATATGTTCCTCCTTATGTTGACATTCCTAGTGTAACACCCCACCTCCACTAGGATCACTCCTTAGAATGTACTAGCTTTGGAGGGGCGTTATTGTGAAGGTAAACAGGCACAGAGATATCGCAAGACAGAATATATGAAAATGAATATAAGTAAAGCAGCGGTAGCAGATAAAAACCCATCATCATCATTTCAGAAAACCGACATAGTCAAGTACATAATATCAAAATGTCATGATCCAAAATACAACATAAGTCTAGATACGTGATAACAAAATACATGGTAAAACATCAGTACTAATCCCCAGAAATAAAAGATAAGCCACAGCTAGCTCAGATCCATACATGAGCTATCCAACAAGCAAGCCAAAGATCCACTAAGCAGATGTAACCCCTCCCTGAGAACCTGTGGGGGGGGAGGGGGGGGGGAAACGGAAGAAAAGAAGCGAAAGAAAACAGGTCAGTCAAAAATACTGGTAAGCCCTACTACGATCAATCTATAAACTAATAAAGTTAACAGCATGATGGAAACTGAGATGAACATACTGGCAATAGATAAAGGTGACATCACACAGATGAGATTAAACTTTGCACCACAGTGTACTAGCAAACCCACAAAACAGATCTTGATCCCTTCGCCCAAACTTTGGCCCAATAACATGAAGTGACCTTAGTATAAGGTCCAGCCCAACGGTCTAGTCGATCGGCTCCCTATAAACCTAACACGTCAAGTGTTGGTGTCCATACGGCCCACATGGATGTAGTCAGACTGTGCTGGGTCCACCTTCGGGTGTATCAAGCCCTAAGGTGTCAACCCCGGACACCTAAGCAATAATGCACAGTCTAAGCCTACTGGTACCCGTGCCTCGAGTTTGTCCAACATCGGACTATGTGCACGTCCGTAGCCCGCTGGACCCGCACCGCTGTACCACTCAGCCGTCGCTTTGGTCGCTTACATCAGTCCAGTAATCGTGCCCCGCCCTAACCTAGCTGTAGGGTTGTAGTGATACCAAACTGGGATTACTGCTGGAACAGACCACGTTGCTAGGGTTTCTAAGAGGGTTAAGTGTGGTTTTAACCCCTCACTAATCATGGATTAAATTAGTTAAGTGTGACCACTTAACCCCATCTAATCCTCGCATCCCCATTATTGGTTAAGTATTAGTGGGCCATGACTTAACTCTAATCATGAGGCATTAATTACTTAACGCACCCAACCTCTCACATTAGACATCCGTGGTTACCTGGGAAGATTTACACCACGTCTAGGTCTAACCTCGGGTCTTATGGTGCAACATGACCAACTACCCACATTAGACCCCACGTTGTGGTTACCTGGGAAGATTTACACCACAACTAGGTCTAACCTCGAGTTGGCCATATCATGTTATCTAATGTCATGTCCACTTTAAAACATATTTACAAGTTAACATATACTTGGGTAGACCTAACTTAATAGGTAAATTCCCAAGGGGTAGACCTAACTTAATAGGTAAATTCCCAATCTTTTAGTTTCATGTATTTTTAAGTTTACCCAAACCCTCCCAACGTCATTATCTCGCTTACATATTCGCCATAACGCATAAGGGTATAAAAGGTAACTTGGCATAACATACATGATGAACTTCACACATCATAATAACATGCATACATGTTAAACTTGCAAATCATGTCATAGTGAACTCGCATAAACATGCATAGCTTATTAAATATGCATAACATGGTAAGTTGAACTTGCATAGGCATGCATAACCCATTAAACTTGCATAAAATGGTAAGGTGAACTTGCATAGACATGCATAACCCATAAAACATGTATAACATGGTAAGGTGAACTTGCATAAGCATGCATAATCCATTAAATATGTAGAACATGGTAAGTTGAACTTGCATAAGCATGCATAATCCATTAAACATGTAGAACATGGCATAGTAAACTCACATATGCATGCATAACTTATGAAACATGTAAAACATGGCATAGTAAATTCGCATAAGCATGCATAACTTATGAAACATGTAAAACATGGCATAGTAAATTCGCATAAGCATGCATAATCAAATAAACTCACATAAATCTCAACTTTCACCACATATTAACTTTAGAGTTTGTAAAGTGAAGGTAAGAGGGCTTACTAATATAAACAAGTCACAAATCCACCAAATAAGATGAAGAAGCCCTTTAAAACCCCAAAACAAAGCTTCAAATAAGAAAACCCTTTTGCAAAATCCCAAAAACACAAACTTAGCAAATCAAACTTGCAACCTAATGAAGTATGCAAGTTATTAAGCATTCATACAACATAGAAAAGGTTGTATGATCACCATATCTTCATAGGAGTAAACTTTGAGGAAGGTGGAGGCTAGGTTTTAGGTGGAGGCCCTTTGAGGATTCAATTTGATATAGTTTAGTTGCTAGATTGATTAATGAGGCTTTAGGGCAGGATTAGGGGTATATTTATAGAAGATTAGAGTGTTTTTAGCCCTAGGATTAACCCTAGGTTAGTTTTGGCCCGTCAGATTTCGGAATTCTCTAGAACCAAGCCACAAGACCAAGCCCAAATCAAAGTGGCGCACCAGGCAAAACTGCCTGCTTACCCCCTGTCGACAGGGCTGTCGACAGGGCAGTCGACACCATAGGACCCCTGTCGACATGCCTGTCGACATGGGGGCCCTGGCGGGAATTTTCCCGCCTAACCCCGATTAGCCCTAATCCTGGTTTTTAATTTGAAATTTAAATCTGTTTTTAGCATAGAAATTTCTGAAAACTTCAATGGGCCTTAACCGGGTCATACTGACTCCGATTTTCGAAAACTCGGACACTATTTCGCGTATTTTTCCGAGACGAACGCAATGGCATAGCCCGTTTCCCCTGATTCTGATTTTTGAATTAAATTCTGCCTCGATTTATGTTATAACAGTTTATTGAAAATACGGGTTGTTATATTCTCCCCTCCTTAAAGGATTTCGTCCCCGAAATCTTCAAGTTAGGAAGAACGTATCCTACCATCCAACATCCATCTACTCAAAACATCATCCACGAGCAACCATTGTCCTTAAAGGATTCTAAATGCCGTATGAACATATGCAGAAGTGTGTGTATATGCACCTATCTAATGCAAAGATCAATGCAAAATATGCTAGTGAAATGTATCCATATGTATGCGAATCCCTAACATAATGTACAATATCTACATGCGTGCTCAACCATACATCCATATGCAACATCCATTTGTAAATTCGCCTCAGCTGAAGATAGAAACTTGGTCACAAATCTAGCCCTCAAATCGGCCCAAGTCTCAACGGGCCTCATCCCATTGGTGACCTCCCACCAATAGGCCGCCTCATCCTTCAAAAGCCATATTGTCAATAAGATCTTCCTCTCGTCATCAATCCCAAAGATAGCAAACAAGTCCTCCGTGTCTTTCAGCCAATTCCTAGCTTCAACAAAAGATTCCGTGCCTAGGAAATTCTTGCCTCCCATTGCCTTGAAGTCTTTACAAACCTTTGTAAACTCAATCTGAGGATGCTGAGGGGGAGGAGGAGGAAGAGGAGCCTCAGCAACGGGAGGGGGAGGAACATTAGCAACGGGAGGGGGAATATTAACTGCTGGAGGAGGGGGAGCAGGAACCACCGGAGGAGGGATATTAGGGATAGGATTCTCAACTACAGGAGGAGGAGTGGGAGTAGGGTTGGCGGGACCAGCTGCCGCCCTAGCTTCTAGAAGTCTTCTATACCAGAGTGGTACGTTCACTCCATCTGGGATGTCAAGATTCTCAGCCTTACTGAAACGAAAGATAAGATAAGATCAGGTCAAGGGAACGAAGGATAACGCTAATGGCTTTTGGGGATTAGCCTTAAAATAATCTAGACTTTATTTTGGAAAATACTTAGTAGGTTTTTGAAAATAGTTTTTCAAAAAGGGTTTTTTTTTTTTCAAAAGTTTTTGTTCAATCTTGTTAACCTTGTGTTCTGATACCAAATGTAACACCCCACCTCCACTAGGATCACTCCTTAGAATGTACTAGCTTTGGAGGGGCGTTATTGTGAAGGTAAACAGGCACAGAGATATCGCAAGACAGAATATATGAAAATGAATATAAGTAAAGCAGCGGTAGCAGATAAAAACCCATCATCATCATTTCAGAAAACCGACATAGTCAAGTACATAATATCAAAATGTCATGATCCAAAATACAACATAAGTCTAGATACGTGATAACAAAATACATGGTAAAACATCAATACTAATCCCCAGAAATAAAAGATAAGCCACAGCTAGCTCAGATCCATACATGAGCTATCCAACAAGCAAGCCAAAGATCCACTAAGCAGATGTAACCCCTCCCTGAGAACCTGTGGGGGGGGGGGGGGAACGGAAGAAAAGAAGCGAAAGAAAACAGGTCAGTCAAAAATACTGGTAAGCCCTACTACGATCAATCTATAAACTAATAAAGTTAACAGCAAGATGGAAACTGAGATGAACATACTGGCAATAGATAAAGGTAACATCACACAGATGAGATTAAACTTTGCACCACAGTGTACTAGCAAACCCACAAAACAGATCTTGATCCCTTCGCCCAAACTTTGGCCCAATAACATGAAGTGACCTTAGTATAAGGTCCAGCCCAACGGTCTAGTCGATCGGCTCCCTATAAACCTAACACGTCAAGTGTTGGTGTCCATACGGCCCACATGGATGTAGTCAGACTGTGCTGGGTCCACCTTCGGGTGTATCAAGCCCTAAGGTGTCAACCCCGGACACCTAAGCAATAATGCACAGTCTAAGCCTACTGGTACCCGTGCCTCGAGTTTGTCCAACATCGGACTACGTGCACGTCCGTAGCCCGCCGGACCCGCACCGCTGTACCACTCAGCCGTCGCTTTGGTCGCTTACATCAGTCCAGTAATCGTGCCCCGCCCTAACCTAGCTGTAGGGTTGTAGTGATACCAAACTGGGATTACTGCTGGAACAGACCACGTTGCTAGGGTTTCTAAGAGGGTTAAGTGTGGTTTTAACCCCTCACTAATCATGGATTAAATTAGTTAAGTGTGACCACTTAACCCCATCTAATCCTCGCATCCCCATTATTGGTTAAGTATTAGTGGGCCATGACTTAACCCTAATCATGAGGCATTAATTACTTAACGCACCCAACCTCTCACATTAGACATCCGTGGTTACCTGGGAAGATTTACACCACGTCTAGGTCTAACCTCGGGTCTTATGGTGCAACATGACCAACTACCCACATTAGACCCCACGTTGTGGTTACCTGGGAAGATTTACACCACAACTAGGTCTAACCTCGAGTTGGCCATATCATGTTATCTAATGTCATGTCCACTTTAAAACATATTTACAAGTTAACATATACTTGGGTAGACCTAACTTAATAGGTAAATTCCCAAGGGGTAGACCTAACTTAATAGGTAAATTCCCAATCTTTTAGTTTCATGTATTTTTAAGTTTACCCAAACCCTCCCAACGTCATTATCTCACTTACATATTCGCCATAACGCATAAGGGTATAAAAGGTAACTTGGCATAACATACATGATGAACTTCACACATCATAATAACATGCATACATGTTAAACTTGCAAATCATGTCATAGTGAACTCGCATAAACATGCATAGCTTATTAAATATGCATAACATGGTAAGGTGAACTTGCATAGGCATGCATAACCCATTAAACTTGCATAAAATGGTAAGGTGAACTTGCATAGACATGCATAACCCATAAAACATGTATAACATGGTAAGGTGAACTTGCATAAGCATGCATAATCCATTAAACATGTAGAACATGGTAAGTTGAACTTGCATAAGCATGCATAATCCATTAAACATGTAGAACATGGCATAGTAAACTCACATATGCATGCATAACTTATGAAACATGTAAAACATGGCATAGTAAATTCGCATAAGCATGCATAACTTATGAAACATGTAAACATGGCATAGTAAATTCGCATAAGCATGCATAATCAAATAAACTCACATAAATCTCAACTTTCACCACATATTAACTTTAGAGTTTGTAAAGTGAAGGTAAGAGGGCTTACTAATATAAACAAGTCACAAATCCACCAAATAAGATGAAGAAGCCCTTTAAAACCCCAAAACAAAGCTTCAAATAAGAAAACCCTTTTGCAAAATCCCAAAAACACAAACTTAGCAAATCAAACTTGCAACCTAATGAAGTATGCAAGTTATTAAGCATTCATACAACATAGAAAAGGTTGTATGATCACCATATCTTCATAGGAGTAAACTTTGAGGAAGGTGGAGGCTAGGTTTTAGGTGGAGGCCCTTTGAGGATTCAATTTGACATAGTTTAGTTGCTAGATTGATTAATGAGGCTTTAGTGTAGGATTAGGGGTATATTTATAGAAGATTAGAGTGTTTTTAGCCCTAGGATTAACCCTAGGTTAGTTTTGGCCCGTCAGATTTCGGAATTCTCTAGAACCAAGCCACAAGACCAAGCCCAAATCAAAGTGGCGCACCAGGCAAAACTGCCTGCTTACCCCCTGTCGACAGGGCTGTCGACAGGGCAGTCGACACCATAGGACCCCTGTCGACATGCCTGTCGACATGGGGTCCTGGCGGGAATTTTCCCGCCTAACCCCGATTAGCCCTAATCCTGGTTTTTAATTTGAAATTTAAATCTGTTTTTAGCATAGAAATTTCTGAAAACTTCAATGGGCCTTAACCGGGTCATACTGACTCCGATTTTCGAAAACTCGGACTCTATTTCGCGTATTTTTCCGAGATGAACGCAATGGCATAGCCCGTTTCCCCTGATTCTGATTTTTGAATTAAATTCTGCCTCGATTTATGTTATAACAGTTTATTGAAAATACGGGTTGTTATACCTAGCATGCCAATACCTTCTCAGTTCTCCCTTGGATTGGTCAGATTTCTATCATTACCTCATAAAGCAACAACTTTCGGTATGTCTTTTATCCTTTTCAATTTCTCTTTTGCTTTCTCATCCCATACACGGACTAATATGTTCTCATTCCTTTTCAGGTATGCAAGGTTGGTACTCTCTTCGCTCGGTGATTGCTTCATCATCCTCTGAAGTGAATAAACTTAAAGAGGAAAAAATTGCTTTAGAGTTCAAGGTTCATGATTTAACTATGGCGAAGAGTAATAGTGATAAGGAATGTGAACAGCTGAAAATACTCCTTGAAAAAGAAACGGAAACCAAGACTCTTTTGTTTGATAAGGTTTTGGCTTTGGAGAGTGAGCAAACGAGTATGCCATCCGAGCATACTGAGCAGATGAGAGTGAAAGATGATACACTTGGTAACGCTAGAGTGGTTGTTTATGAAGCTCAAAACAAGATTTCTTTGTTCTTGGAGACACATCTTTCGGACGTTGCGATGGAATACTACGAAGACACTCTCTTCCTTGCTTATTGTGACAACTTCAAAAAGTTTCCAGGTATATACTTCCCTTCTATCCACCCTTCCGTTCGGAGTAGAGTTATGGAGAGAATATACTTGGACAAGCAAGGAATTAAGGTTCTAAAGAGAGACAAGACGAAATCCAAGGACCTTTCGTACATTGAAATTTGCCAAATAATTCGGGGACTGGTGACGAGGAGGAAGAAGATTTCGCTGCAAGTGATGGCAATGAAGATGGTTGTGATAATTACCCTAGCTCTGAAAGTGGAGGCCTTTAGGAGAGTTTCGACAAAGATGACGACCATCCTCCCCTACCTATTGGCAGCAACCCAGGATCCAGGGGGGTGAATTCCGATCTCTCATGTGTTCCTGACACTCCATATCTTGCGGTACGCCTGCCAAAGAAACTGGTTTCTTGGATTTTGGTGAGTGAGAACAAACTATGCAATCTGATTCTTATATTCATGAGGTATATATTTTGCACATGTGATACTTTCCTCCTTGCCTTTGATTATTTTACTTCATCTTGAAACTTACTGGTATTTGTAAGTCGTGATGTTATAGTCATATGCTTCTAGGGGTGTCCCTTTCTTACTTATAACCATTGTTCCTCTTTTCACCTTATAACAAAACCTTGTTTTTGCTAATGACGTCGTTCCCAAGAATGATTTGCATTCATTGTCTTGGTTGAAGAGAGAGTTCCTCATAAAATCACCTTGTATGTCCAGCAAAAAATGCTTTTTGAAAGATCTTAAGCATATTTACATGAAGTATCCTCAGCTCCCTTTTAGTTTCTTGGGTGATGATAGAGTGATGACATTAAGGAAACTTAGAGCTCACCATGCAAAGCTGATATGCAATATGAATAATAAACATATTGAGGGAAATGACTAAATTATGTAATCTTTGTAGCTAAGGCTTGTTCGGGTGAACTTAGGGTAACATATGTATTGACCCCTTTTGAATGATTAGAACTATGGTTTACTATTACTATTTTCTTTCGAAAGTAAAACCTATAAGCAACGGTTTATATGTTTGTAAAGTGGTAATTCCAAATAAGAGATCTTCCTTCCTTCAGTGGGAAGGACGTATTTCAAATTGTAGATTAGAGAGACATTCCAGAAGATCCTTCTGTCTATACTAGCGGCGACTCCATTTTATTTCAGAAGCCGACTATGAAGTATTTGAGTGAACAATTGAATATTTTGAAGAACCAGATAAGGCAAAAGGATAGAATTATCCTCGTGCTAAAGAGAGTAATAAAAACGGAACCCTCCATTGATTTTGATAAAGAAGTAGATGAACTACATCATCGAATTGCTGACTTTGAAGTTGAACGCGACAACGCGTTAACAAATTGCAAAACTTGGAAATTTGTATTTAGGTGTACTACCGACATTTTTGCGTCTAAGTCCCCACAAATTATGGTCGAACTTTAGGCTCCAAATTTGAGATAGGTGATTACACAAAAAACTCTCCTTCTGGGTTAGATGATTCTACTATTGGATGGTGCCAGAAAATCAAAGCAGATATAAAAGGCTTTTATGATAGGAAATATAACGAGGACACACTCCGACGTATTGATTACTATGTTTCTAAAGTTAAGCAATTACGAGGAGAAAGGCATGCTTAACGAAAAAGTGCTTTCAATTTGGAGAAAGAAAATAATACTCTTCGAGCCATGGGTAGGGCTTATAACCGAGCTTTGAAGCTTCAAATTAAGCCTTTAGACGACCCTGATAAATTTGTGGAAAAGTGGTAGAAGATCAATGAATTCTTGTGCATCGCGCTTCATTACGCTATTATTCCCCATTTACTCGAAAGCTTGGAAACATAGAATACTGTATCAAGTGTCATTAATGCTTAACTTTCTTTTAAATAGTTAATGACATGACTTTGTGAATGAATTCATAAATGGAATATGTATTACTTTGTATGTGGCTTTTTGCCCATATAGTAGTGATTTGTACATAATGAGTTTAAGAAATATCCCTGAGCAAGATATAAGATCACAATCTTCGTTTGAAGGCTTCTAGATAGTAGAGTTAAGCCACTACTCTAAGTATTGATAGTTGATCCCTTCCTTCACGGGTAAGAATTAGATTCTTGTGACCCAGATATGGGTATTAATAAGAGATGGCCAACATGCTTCTTTTGGCAATAATTAGGAGCTTTGATCCTTCTCTGGATTAAGGTATTTGAAAGAAGTCCAGGAATCCACCCCGGTACTAATAGAAGTCTCGAACCAAACCTAATTCAAGTTATCTGATAGAAGTCCAGAAATCCACCTCTAGCATTTAATAGAACTCCCGATCCAACCCAGATTCAGGTATTTAATAGAAGTCCAGAATTCCACTTCTGGTAATAATAGAAGTCCCAGACCAACCCAGATTCAGGTATCAAGAATAGATGACTAGAAATCCCCATCTGGCAATTAGTTTTGTTACCCCCTTTAGGTTTGATTTAGGAAGCAAAGGATGTACGTGCTTCGGGAGTCATTCTCTAGGCCTTTGATCGTCAAAGTAGAGGATGCATGTGCTTTGTCTGGCCACTCTCTGGGCCTGTGCATCCAGTGTGCTTGGCTAACTTACTCTTAAGCAGGGGCCAAGGACTTACCCGACCTCCCTCCAGGAGATGCCTTATCCCGGCCATCGTAGGAAATGATAAAGGCTTAGATGCTTAAAACGTGTCATCTTAGACATGGAATTAAGGCTTACTCTTTTGATTCTCTATCCCGACCATCATAGGCAATGATAGAGCCTTACACTCCACCCCCTCCAAGGGGTGCCTTATGCTGGTCATCGTAGGCGAAGATAAGGGTTATCGTTCCCTTCTGTGGGTAACGCGGAACATAAGAAAAGGTAAGACGTGCTCTTCTGCGAGCAGAGGTAGGACCTGCTTAGTTGATAGCGGAGGCTGGGCGTGCTAAATAGATGTTTCGTTCCAACCATTTCTAGCGTGGATCTGAGACTTACACTTTCGATGCTTTAACCTAGCCCTTTCTGATTTGGGCGTAGAGAAAGTCTTGCACATCACCCCCCTCCCTCCCCCCCCCCCCTCTCCGAGGGATGCCTTGCCCCGACCAGCTTGGCGATGACAAGGGTTTTTATTCGTTTGTATTTTGACCCTTCTCGGGTTTTTCCAAAGTTTGAGAGGGTTTCCATACCCTAATTTATGTGAATAATGGCAATAAGGGCCTCCCAATTTTCTTTTACACTCGGGCTTCTTCTTTGTGGATGGCCAAAAGTTAAGCTTGTGTTTGGTTAGAAAGTAAATACTTTCCATTGAGGTGGTGAGGCGGTATCCATCAGGTAATCTTGATATAAAGTTCTTTTCCTGCTGTGGGAACTTAGCTCTTTAGCCAATTGACCTTGTTACTCCTTTTCAAGTTGTATTGAGATTGAAGTACTATCCTTTAAGTCCATTTTGAAGCAAAACGGTTAAAATCCTTTATTATTCCTTGTTCGAATATCATTCCTTTGGTTTGTTCATTGATAACTTCTCTTATATGAGAAAATAGGTTATATTCCCTTGATGTAGAACCACCTAGTGTAAAGGTTGGGATTTGTCCTATGTAGGAAGGGTTGTTGTTCCAATAATCATAATTGTAATGTTCTATTTCCTTTTTCCACTTCATTACTCGTAAGGCTTCCAACCTCAACATTTGTTCTTCTGTCACTCTTAGGTTAGTTGTACTTGACATAGCCATTTGAGATCCAGAAGACTCCTGCTGGGACCTTTTTCCCATAATCTTGCTTCTTCAAAGCTTATTCCAATATGGGACAGAACAACACAGTTAGATATGTGGCTGTTAACCACAAGGCCATAGGTTCAAACCTTCCTTCTAGTGCCAAAATGTTAATGATATTTTTGGGCAACACCGGAGATAGGTCTAAGGAAATGGACCTAAGGGGAAAATGAGATTATTTAGTTCCCACAAGCTTGAGTTAGTTCATTGTTCCCTAGATATCAAGGTCTTAAGCTCAAAGATTAGTCACTCTTCCCTCAAGGGGTGAGTATCATGCTTATGAGACTTAACAACCAACAATTACCTTGGGATAAGGGTTTCTTAAGCACAACACAAGATAGAAAGCTAAACGGTTTGTAGAAAGAGGTTTCTTAATAATCTTGAGGAAGGGTTAGGACTTAGGTAAGAACCCGTTGTCATGTAGGAAGCATTAGTAGTATGTTAAGGAAGAAGTTAACAACTCCTGAAAATTATGCTAAGTGTCGATCCACTATTTATTGCTCATTGTTTTGAGTACATAAATGTTTACAAAGGAAATCCCCAAATTGATTTAGAAATTAGGGTTTACTATATGAGAAAAGAGTACCGGATTGAGAAATGAGAATTCAACCCCGAAATTGTGACCCCCAGGGTTTTATTTATAGAAAAATCGGGATCTCTTTTAACATTAAACCAACAGAAGCCTCTTTCAGGTGCGTCAACTGTGTGTCGGCTGCTTTTCACCTTACGGTCCTGGTTGTCTGGGTCTCGGCTGTTGTTGAGAGATATGACTTAGCCTTTAGTGTGTCGGTCTCCAACTTTTGGAAGGATGGTTATGGTCTTTGGAGCTTCTCCTTGAAATTGTTTCTACCTTCTGTATCGATACCAAGCCTGTTAGTATTGATGGCATCAGGTATAGCCTCCGGCTTTCGAAGATAAGTTCTTGGTCTTGTATTTAAGTCTTCACGATGTTCGCCTTCGTGCTTTGATTGCCATCGTTCTTGGAGACATCACCCCTTTCGGTATTGACATTAAGCATGTTAATGTGGATAGCACTTTTTCTCAAAGACTTTGGCTTGCTCTCGGTGAATCTCTAGGGTGGATTTTCGACCTTTCGGTAGGGTGCTTTTGGTGTACTTCCTATTGAAGTTGCTTTCAAGTAGCCGGCAAGCTTTGAGTTCAATAACTGGCCTTCGGGAAGCTTGGTCTCAGCCTTTCTGCCAGCTTGAGGTGATTAACTTTCGGAATTAACTTCACATTATTTGTCTTCTACTGTGGATCCGTTCTGCCGGCATTTCTTTTTCTTGTTGGTTCTAAGCTCTCTCCTTCGAGGATGATGACAGTTGTCTATTGTAACCGTTGTTGTTTTCTAGGCTTTCAGTTTTATTCTGGTATCGGGGTTATGCTCTCGGATTATTCCTTTATGCTTGTGGTGGTTCGATACCCCTTCACCGATAGCCTATTTCGGTGTTGAATTTTGGTAGTAACAACTCGACGTCACAATTGGCATATATATATCTATCTCACTTTCTGGACCTAAAAATAAATATTGATGATGTTGCAGTCACTATTAGAATCATTTTCAAGCGACTAAAGTGCTATTCTATATCAATCTAGTACATACAAGATTTAGTACATACGTTAGCTAGGCGTATGTTCAAAATCTTTACATACTTGATGGTCTAATCTTAACGTCAAGTATAATACTTGAAACTTTTCTTTGTAGTTAGAGTGTACATTTCAATTATTCATCTGTTATAAATTTGAAATGGGAAAATTTATATCTTTTCCTCGCTCTTTTTTGTTAAATTTTAACTTTTATCATGTATCAGATATAGTCAACTTAAAATTTGCAAATGTATATCATATAACATTTTAAAGCATATTTCAAAACAAATTATAAGATATATGTTGTATTAACATATATCACCTTTACTTAAGTTACATTTGTTTAATGCACAATTCATATTTGAACCCATAATAAAGTTTATGCTATAATTCCATCTTAATTAAGTTTTCAAGTCTTAATTACCATTAAGAATACTGATTACGTTCTTATTCATATTAGTGCACAAATCTAGTTCATGTTCAATCTTATCTCATCAAATAAGATACACATCAATATTGTTCTTTGTATCCTTAATATGACAATTTTTTAAATTTATTTCAACATTTTCCAAGTTCAACATTGTTTCTAAATGACTAAAGTCGGGTTTATTTAAATAATAAAAATCCTTATTAGCTCTACAATATGTCACAGAATCAAATTTGCCTAGATCATAATTACAAATTCCATTTTCTTTGTAAGTCCAATTGATATTATATGTTTCACAATCATTATTCGTTTTTTTTTTTTTTTCTGCAAATTTTATATCCACATAAAGTGGATCTTACCATTTCATATCATCTTTCCAAATTAAGATTAACATTCCAATTTCATTTACTTGAATGAAATTAATGTTTCATACTTATTAATGTTAACAAATTCAAAATATCATGCTCATGAAACATAATTAATATCATGCATATCCAAATACGACTATTATTTTAAAATCTTTCCATCTAAAATTTTGAAATAATCATCTTATAAATCTTATTTATGCAGATTCTATTTATATAGCATCTTTAAAGTTCAGATATTACATTTCAAAATATTTTATTTCATTGATAAGTGATTATTGCCCTCGCTATTAACACATTCACATTTTCTCATTAATTCAGAATAGGAGCTATACTTCAAATTTCTTCAATTATTTATTCTGTTAGGTCAAAGATAAGTTTAAACATGAGTAAAAAGTTGAACCAACGAAGGAAACTAATCAATAGGAATCTACCAAGGACGGAGCTCTAATTAAGGAGAATAACTTGTTGTGTATAACGGTGTTGTTATATGATTTTTGTTTGATGATAACGAGCAGATATATATTATTATAAATGTATTTGTTATTGTCTTGTTATGTTACATCACATACATAAATATAATATTTTATTTCAATATTTAAACAGTACAAATTTTATAACCCCATTATTTGTACACTTCACTAATACACTTCAATTTGTTATACACATTCTTTTTCATACACTGCTCCTCACTACAGATTCACTCATACACTCAGTTTACACTCATATACATATATTCTCTGACTCATTCACTGATATTGTCTTCATCTTCTGTCTTATGTCTTCACAGCTCACAGTCAGTCCAGTCACCATCTGCTTACCTGTCACATGAAAAAGAAACACACAGTACACTGCAATATGAATAAAACTGAATACATGCAAATATAAATTTATTTTTAAATTTTATCTGCCTTAGAATTTCAGTGTGTTTCTCATCATTTTTCATGACTTGATCTGACAGTGTTTTTAGTGCTTGAATATACACACATTACATGTATAAACATACATTATATGTATATACACATATTACAATGCAGGGACAGGAAAATTATTCTGATTGACTGCATATACACACATGCATAAATATACACGTGTGCACTGCCTCGCCAATCAACATACAGTGTGCATCTAAGGAGTAGCCACGTGGACCATCTCAACTCAGTGCACAACTCAACACATTTCAAGACAGTGAAGTTATCAACAAATATGGTCGAGACAGGAGTGGGATAGCAAATTTTCAGATCAGCCGAAAATAGGTTGGCAAACATGGCAGATCAAGTGATTCAAGCATGGCAGATCAACTAATTTTGCAACATGGTCAACTTAAGTGCAAACTGATTTGCACAATCAACAAAGAGACCATAGCAGCAGTTTAATATTGGGAAAAGCAAAGCAGGTTATTTAAAGTGACAATACATGCACATTCAAACTGCCACAACAATGGTGAATTCAAGACTGGTTGAAGCATGAAATGATAAGCAACAATATGATATCAACACAACAGCAATCTAAGTGGTGCAGTTTAGACCCAAGTTTCAAGATAGCATGAAGGCAGACCGAATTAAAGGTTGAAAATCAACAGAATGGAATAGCACATATCAAACTGGTGTATACACAACCTCAGCAGTGTACATATGACAGTGGACAATTCTAGTGTCAAATGGACAAATACAATGGCAACAACTACATTGTACACATCAAATCTACTGCATGAAGTCAAGGCAGTGAGCACATACAAGAACTCATGCATGTACACACATGTTGTGTGTATAAACACATGTTCCTGTGATGGACATAGTCTCAAGGTGATCATACAGCAAAGAGTGGTGAATGTACAAGTTCAGATTGCATGAACAACAACAATTTAGTATGCGCAATTTAATTTTCAGGAAGCTAGCAGCAGTTCAGTGATAAAAACAGATTGTACTCAAGTATACACATCATATATACATGTTCAAAACAGTTCTGAAGCAAAATAGTGAGCAGTGGTGATACAAGTGTGATATGGCAGAATATACAAAGTATGATAGTGGCGATGGAGCATACATGTCAGCATACACATCAAACAACATGGTAGCAATTCTGCATATGTGCAAATGGACTTCATGAATAAGCAGACATGGCGGAGTAGCATTTTTTAACATCACAGCAGTACTCATACAAGTTTGTGTGTACACAGGCATTACTCAACTTTAAGTGGTCGAGCTCAAGAGTATTTCCAGTTTTGCCAAGTCATATTTGGCAAAATTTAAAACAGTTTTATAGAAAGCAACTAGCAGATTTCCACATGACATGCAAATAGGATAATGTTTTTGGCAAGTGCAAAATATAAAATTGCAGATTGATTTTTAGAATCTCAGTAATTCATTGCTAAAATCAAGCTGATACAATTTTGGTGCAAACAGAGAAACAAATCCGCATAGATATACAGATGAGTTATGGGCAGAGATATGCAATTAATAATTTTTGGCAAGGAATTAAATCTGTATGATGAGTGTTGCCACGTTGTTTATTTTCCAGAATCAAAATTGAGAAACAAACTAATCAGCGTGCAAATTTGTCCACAAATGGACAAGAAAATTATTCAATAGATAGAAAATCATATGTTTCCAGTTTTGTACATGAATATATAAGGCAAGAAACAAACATTTATTTCTAGTTTTGAATCGACCAAATTATTACTTTTATTCAAGGGAAAACTCCATTTTCATTCAAGGAATCCATTTAAGCCGAGAGATTTCATTTTTAAAAGGGAAAAAATATGTTTTTGAAGAAAACAATCTAGTCCAGATTCATTGCGGCAATCAAGGAAACAAATTTCATTAATTAAATCGATCAATTCAAAAAAGAAAACTAGCCTAAATCACATACGTGAAATCATAGTTTCGAGGTTCGAATTACCCTACAAAAGAACCTTTCATCACAGGCAAAATGATCATCGAAATACAACACAATTAATTCAAAGTGCAGAGAATCAAACTTACTCATATTTTTCTAAAGATTTCGATTGAGAGGAAGAGCAACCCCAAATCGAAGCATCAAGCCATAGAGATTCAAGCATCCTAACATCGGATTTCATCAATCAAGCATTTTGTGACGACCCCAAAATTCCGTAGTACGAAAGCAAGGATAATTATAGGGGAATAACATAATTACAACAATAGCAGATCTCAGATAGTAGCATAAGACATAATTCATTGCAGAGGAAATAAGAATGTCATCAACATCATAACATTAAAGACATCAGAGTATGCAGTTACACGATACACTTAGCAAATTGAAGTCTCAACAAAAAGAGAAATAAGTCTCAACTCAGTCAAATGCATCAAAGATCAATAATGTCTAAATGTATCAAGTAGCAATAAAAAATAAAAAGGAAAATGTTCTTCATCTTCTTCCTTAAGCAAGCTCCAATCCAGAATGTATCCATACCTAAATCTGTCACTTGGCTGCCCGTGTGAAAAGAGGGCACCCGAGTTTGCAAAGTGAAACAAACTACGAGTCAGTCATGGAACTGGTATGAGAAATCTTTCTTAACTAACAATATGGCTAATCACAGGACTACGCCGCTAACGCGACACGGGTTTACTCCATTGGATTGTCAGTGCATAAGTTTAATAATTTTTATTCAAAAACAACGCAATGCTTTTTAGAAAATGAAATCATTATAAGACTCAAGTCCCATCACACAATGCAACGCAAACCGGAGGATAGAGTTTTACCTTATAATGATCAAACATGCTTGATACGTAGAAAATAATATTTTAATATAATTATTAGTGTCTAATCAGTTTAAAAATACTTCAAAGTAAATGTATCAATCCTAAACGGCATATCTACCATATACTATGTCGTCATATACAGGTTTACAATCAAAACCATAATGTCGTATTGGAAATTGGGTTTCCCTCATGAGTCAAGGCTAGGGACGATCTCCTACCGATTCGAGACACTCTAGCAATATCTTAGGACTCGGATGCTGGCGAGCCCTTGGATCCTCCAAGGCCGGTCCACAAATACTTTAGTGGATTAGTTATGCCTGAACACACGTTTCTCGGTCCTATTGAACCTATAATTTGGTCACTATCGAACAATATAACCGAGGCGCCTCATTCCATCAACCACATAAGTAAAATGTCAGGGCTTGCAAAACCCTGATACCACTTCTAGCTAGAAAGAAACGCGTGCACTCCTTGGGTCCCTTGTCCCGTTTCTGACTCTTACGGGGGTGTGAGGCTCGCGAGGCAATGTTATACACAAAGCTATGTCGAAATAGGCTATGCTTTGATCATCATCCACAAGGCTCTGCTTTTCAATAACAGCCTTGATCAGTTGCGTCTTGGCATGTCACATTGACAATTCACATCATGCGTTCGATAAATACCAATATATAACCTCTGAGCTGATGCGTCTCAGAGAAGGGTGTTAAGCAAGAGAATAAATTCTCCGCAACAATAGATATATATTAAATAGAAATCAATTTACATGGAATGAAATCCAATGTCGGACACATATCCATTTACAAGTCCGTTCTGGGTCTGAACGAAACCGGAGACACCTTATTCCTCGTCCCGCATGTCCAATACGGAAGAGAGGTGCTTGCTTATCCAGACAATCAACAAGTACCTCCGGACAACTGCCACTTTAACCCTTTACTAAGGGCTAACCAATGTCGGGCATCAGTAGTTATCCTTTCGATGTGAAGATCGCCGGTCTTCAATCGCCGTCTTCAATATCTTCGATTTAAATTGTCGTATAATCATTTGAAATGAGATTGAACTCGGTCTTTTCAAATGATTCTCGCATATGTACAGTTTATAAACAATTCATATCGTTAATAGTATTTAATAACGATTTATCGCTATTTTTATTTATATAAAAATAGCTAAATTAATTTAACGACGCTTCGGGTCAATAGGCGGTCCTAGCGCTGTTTTTATCAAAATTTGATTAACATTTATCTCGAAATCTAACCATTGGATTTTAACAAAATTTATATCGTTGGTAGATCTTCCCAAAGAGGTCCTAACGGTTCCAGGTTTGAGAAAATCCGACGGTCGAATCTGTTGTTATAATCGTTTGAATTCACGATTCCGAAACACGAACTACCGCACTCGATTCGTTTAATATTAATTTATATATATATATATATATATAATTATATATAATTATATAAATATAAACTGTTCGACGATTCCACTAATGTATTTAACATGCCAAATAAAAGAATGTTTTTACTGACATATCATATCTACATATTCATCATGTCAAACAAAATATATTTCATTTACATGAAAATTAAACCAATGACAAATAAAAGCTAATTTTTATTTGTATTTCTATTTTTAACTTTAACAAATAAAAAGAGAATATTTTATTTGTATAAAGTTTTCAATGAATGTTTGTACAATAAAAATAATTCATACAGATTCAAATGTACGTATTGTAAATAAAATGATATTTTAACTATACATATAAATTCTAATATATGCATTGTTACATATAAATTTATTCTTAACTATGCATATAAATTCTGATATATGCATTACAAATAAAAATGTAGTTTTACTATGCATATAAATTCTAATATATGCAATGTAAATATAAATATAATTTTAACAATGCATATAAATTCTAATATATGCAATGTAAATATAAATGTAATTTTAACAATGCATATAAATTCTAATATATGCAATGTAAATATAAATGTAATTTTAACAATGCATATAAATTCTAATATATGCAATGTAAATATAAATGTAATTTTAACAATGAATATAAATTCTAATATATGCAATGTAAATATAAATGTAATTTTAACAATGCATATAAATTCTAATATATGCAATGTAAATATAAATGTAATTTTAACAGTGCATATAAATTTTAATATATGCAATGTAAATATAAATGTAATTTTAACAATGCATATAAATTCTAATATATGCAATGTAAATATAAAGGTAATTTTAACAATGCATATAAATTCTAATATATGCAATGTAATTATAAATGTAATTTTAACAATGCATATAAATTCTAATATATGTAATGTAAATATAAATGTAAATTTAACAATGCATATAAATTCTAATATATGCAATGTAAATGTAAATGTTAACAGTTCTATTTTTAAACAAAATGTATGAAAGCGATGTTTACATAAAAAAATATGGTTTTAATGTTTCAAAACTTTTATTCAAATATGAACAATTTAATATGAATCAATTCTTTTGTAAAAAATGATATTTCTAATGTCAACATGTGTTTGTTTTAAAAATGAACATTTTCTAATGATTCATTCATTTCATTAAAAACAAAGTTTTTAATGTGAACATGTTTTTATTTTAAAACATGCATATTTGTCTAACTTATTTTATTACATAAAAAAGTGAATTTTTAATTAACTTATATTATTACATAAAAAAGTGAATTTTTAATATAAAACATGTTTACATTTAAAACATGAATCCTTGTCTACATTTCTATTATTACATTAAAAGTGAATTTTTAATGTAAAACATGTTTTCATTTTAAAACATGAATCTTTGTCTACATTTCTATTATTACATTAAAAGTGATTTTTTAATGTAAAACATGTTTTCATTTTAAAATATGAATCTTTGTGTACATTTCTACTATTACATTAAAAGTGAATTTTTAATGTAAAACATGTTTTCATTTTAAAACATGAATATTTTCTTAATTCCTGTTTAATTCAACAAAATGTATAAAAGTTTATATTTCATTTTTAGTGAGACTTCTTGTTCAACAAAATGATAAATTTGATATCTCATTTTTGTTGAAAATTCTAGTTCAACAAAATGACAAAAATTGATGTTTTCTGTTTGTTGAAAACTCTAATTCAACAAATAGCCAAAAATTTGTGTTTTCATATTTGTTGAAAATTCTAATTCAACAAGTAGATAAAGTTTAATGTTTTCATATTTATTGAAAATTCTAATTCAACAAATAGATAAAATTTGGTGTTTTACATTTGTTGAAAATTCTAATTCAACAAATAGATAAAATTTGATGTTTTCATATTTGTTGAAAATTCTAATTCGACAAGTAGATAAAATTTGGTTTAAACAAAATGTTCATTTTTGTTTTGCCCAATTTAATTTAAACAAAAATGACAATTCCCATGCAACTATTTTAACTTTGACAAAAATGATAATTTTTGTCCAATGGTTCCAACTTGAAAAAAATGACAAATTTTGTCCAATTATTCCAAATAACAAAGTGATAATTATTTTAATCGACTATTTTAATAAACCCAAAAAGGTTGATTCTTAGTTTCACTATTTAAACTAATAAAATGATAAATCTTGTCCAGTGATTCTAATTTGATAATTTTAACTAAACAAAAATTATATATTTTTGTTTTACTCAATTTATTACTTCAAATTGATCTATATGTTTCTAACAATTTTATCACTACAAATCAATATGTTTTAACAATTATATCACCACACAATATCCCCAAACAACCCAATCTACATACTACATCCATCACAGAACAAATCATGAATCATAACAAACAGGAATTAACTATTGATTGGTGATAATAAAATCAGAATTATTTCTAATTGTTAAAAAAAAGAAATAAATAGATTTCTCAAAGTCGTTTAAATCTGAAAGATTCAGATTTGAAATTTGACCAAAATTCGATCTGCTCAGAATTGGTTCTAGTCGGTCCTAGAGCGTAGATTTCGGACTTACGATCGTAGCGAATCTGAAATCGTTCAATTTCGAGTTCATATGAATAAGATATGATTTAATTTGCATTAATAACATTTTAAAATAAATTAATTAAATAATATATTTCAAAAACCACCTTCTTCCTCCTTCAGATAACATGGTCGTATGTTCTCCTATGGTTTAAATTCTAGGGTTAGATTTTGCGTCAAAACTGAGAAGCTTCGTCACGATCAGGGATCACCACGCCGGAGAGGAGCAAGAGACACGCTTGGGGGGTCCCACTTTGGCCAACTCGCACACGGGTACAAGGGTGGGCGGCGCTCGAAAGAAGGCACTTTAGGCGCTAAATCTGGTCCCAATATGCCATGAAACTTGATCACTTCCATATGGAATTGTAGTGGAGAGCAATCTCTTCAAATTGTCTAAAGGAATGGAGGATTTTAATGTGTGGATCGATGGAAATTAGTGGATGAAGGTTCAAGCAATTTCGGCCATGAATCAGAAAGGGGGCGGCGGCTAGACTAGGGTATTAGGGTTTTGAAGACACTATTTATAATATTTTAAAATTAATTTTTCTTAATTAATGAATTTTGGCCCTAACGGTTCCAATTTCAGCCCAGCAAAAGTCATTCCTACCTAACTGCCCCTATTCCGGAACCAATGGGCTAGGTCCCGTCAGCCCAAACGATTGTTTTCATCCTGTTTTCTTTAATTTAAAATTTAAATCCTTTATTAAATTAATTCGATCATATATTTAAATTCACCGGGGCCACATACAGACTCTGAAAATTCCCAAAAAATAAATCTAGCTATGTTTTGATGATACGGTCCTAACAAAATTAATTTCATTGAATTTTGAGACTGTTTGAAAAATGGCCTTTTTAACGGTCGATTGAATTCAATAGAAATTATCGAATCATAGTTTAATTTACTACGCTCACAAATTAATTCCAAAAATTCTGGAAAATTAAACTTAGCAATAATTTGACATTCCAGATCCGACAAAAGTAGTTTCATCAAAAACGGAGGTCGTTTATATAATGGCCATTTATACGGACTATAAATTATACTATATTCCATTGCGACTATTATGAATATTCAACTGGCCATAACTTTTTATTCCCGCTATGAAATTTCGATTTTTCAGATTCATTGGAAAGATATTCTTAAACAGATTTAGATATTTTTGGTTTCACTAAAATCCGTTTTATTTTGAATCCTGTACATTCAGTCAAAGTTCATATTCAAAATTTCAAACTACCGTGCTATTTCTAATTTCTATTAAAATTAAAATAAATATATTCGTTATAACTTCGATTTAAATGAATTTTTAATCGTTATTATTTAAAATACATTATTTTGACTATCCAAAATTCATTGAAATAGCCAAAATAAAAAATTTAAATTGGTTCTGATTTTCCGGGTTGTTACAATCTCCCCCACTTAAAAACTTTTCGCCTCGAAAAGGAAACAATAGTAAAGTAGGGAACAAAATGGAAAATGCAAGGTATTGTAAATGTACCTCAACACATACTCGGAGTTATCCACTTAGTATTTGGGATAGGCATGTTTGATGCTTTCCTTAGTCTCCCATGTACAGTCTCTAGGGTCCCCGCTCCACTGCACTTTGACTAAGTGGATCCTCTTGTTCCTCAGAACTCGGGTTTCTTTGCCAACTATTTTCATTGGTTCCCTTCTCACTGCTAAGCTCGGTGTAATCTTCCAATCTTGTTGTCCTGCTTCCTCCACAACTAAGTCTGGATCACGAACATGTTTCCAAAGTCTAGACACATCATGAACCCCTGACAACCAGTCAGGCAATTGCACCCTATAAGCGAGATTTCCAATCCTTTCAAGAATAGGGAACGAAACAATGGATCTCGACGCTAATTTCCCAGCCTTCCCAATCGAATTACACCTGTCAATGGGGAAACCCTCAAGTATACAAGATCACCAACACAGAATTCCAAATCCCTTCTTCGCGAGTCTGTATAGCTCTTTTGTCGGCTCTGAGCAGCCAGCAATCGCTTCTTAATAAAATCAACTTTATCTAACGCTTCACGAATCATGTTGGGACCCAATACTAATCAATTGCCGGGTTCCACCCAACATGCCGGAGATCTGCATAGCCTACCATATAATGCTTCAAATGGCGACATCTGCAAGCTTGCTTGGTAACTGTTATTATAAGAAAATTCAACCAAGTGCAAGTGATCTTCCCATGACCCGCCAAAATCAAGAATGCATGCTCGCAATAAGTCTTCCAATATGCAGTTCACTCTCTCTGTCTGAGAATGATAAGCGGTGCTCATATTCAACTTGGTCCCAAGCTCTTCTTGGAATGCTTCCCAGAATTTGCTAGCAAATATCGGATCGCGATCACTAACGATGCTACTGGGAACTCCATGTAGTCTGACAATCTGTCTGAAATAAAGTTGCGCTAGACTTCGGGCTATTCTATTAGATTTGATAGGGATAAAATGGGCAGTCTTTGTGAAACGATCTACAATCACACATATACTGTCATTCCGTTTTCTTGTTCGGGGCGAGCCATCAATAATGTCCATAGAAATTTGGTCCCACTTCCAACCCGGAACCTCTAGCGGTTGCAACAATCCTGCAAGCTTCTGCTGATTGCTTTTAACTTGCTGGCAGGTGGGACATCTAACAACATATATAAAATTGTCTCTCTTCATAAATATCCACCAAAATGTACGCTTGAGGTCATGATACATCTTGCTCACCCCTAGATGAATGCTGAGCTTAGCTTTGTGACATTCATCCATTACTTCCTTTCTGGCCTAATAGCCTTAGAACCCCTTTGTCGTCAATCTGGAAACTCATGGGTTCACCTTCCCTAACTCTTTTGTTAATTCTCTGAATAAATTCATCATTCTTCTGAAGATCAGAGATCTTATCAATCAAGGAAGGTGTAATAATGGGATTGGCGAGGATAAGATTGGTGCTGGCCGTATTCTTCCTGCTGAGTGCATCAGCTACAACATTGGCTTTCCCTGGAGTATATAGGATGTCCAGGTCAAAGGCCGCAAGAAATTCAACCCAACGTTGTTGCCTCAAGTTCAAATCTCTTTGAGTAAACATATACTTCAAAGATTTGTGATCAGTATACAGTTCGAACTTCTCACCTAAGAGGTAGTGCCTCCATATCTTTAGAGCAAACACGATGGTCATCAACTCAAGATCACGAGTGAGGTATTTCTTTTTATGTGGTTTCAATTGACAGCTAGCATATGCAACTACTTTGTCCCTTTGCATTAACATCACACTAATACCTTAAATAGATAAAAGGATAACATGTTAAAATGAGATTTGTCATTAAAAATGTCATTTCTGACATGTTTGTTTAGATAAAAGGAATAACCACCAATACAAGCATCTGTCCAGACTTTCAAATCCTAATTGCCATCAACAATGGTCAACACAGGAGCAGTGGTCAACCTATGTTTCAGCTCTTGAAAGTTGCCTCACATTCGGGTGTCCAAATGAACTTTGTATGCTTCTCAGTCAGCTTCGTCAATAGACAAGATAATTTCGAGAAATCCTTAACGAATTTCCAATAATAGCCCGCCAATCCTAAGAAACTTCTGACTTCTGTTGGAGTGCTAGGCTGCTTCCAATCTTAAATGGCTGAGATCATTCCTGGGTCTACTGAAATGCCTTTCTTTGATACAACATGGCCAAGGAATTTCACCTCTTCTTCCCAGAATATACATTTAGAGAATTTGGCTTTCAACACATTCCTTCGCAAAATCTCCAAGACTTCTTTCAGATGCTTTTCGTGTTCAGCGATTTATTTAGAAAAGATTAAGATATCATCGATGAAAACCAACATGAATTTATTTAAGACCTCTCAGAATACTCTATTAATCAGATCAACAAAGTAGGCTGGAGCGTTACGTAGGCCGAAGGGCATTACTAGCCATTCGTAGAATAAGTTTGGCCCTCTGTACGCGGTCAAAGGAACACATTCTTCGGCAATGCGCAGTTGATGGAAACCTGAAGCTAGGTCCATCTTAGAGAATACTTGTGCTCCATTCAAGTGGTCCAATAGATCATCAATACATGGCAATGGGTATTTATTTTTCAGCGTTTGCTTACTGAGGTCACGGTAGTCCACACATAGTCTGAGGGTACCGTCTGACTTTAGGACAAACACCACTGTTGCACCCCAGTTTGAGAAGCTAGGCCTGATCAGACCCTTCCACAAAAGCTGTTTAGTTTGATTGCTCAGCTCCTCTTTTTCTTTCAGTGTCATTCTCCGAATAGGATGTACAACGGGCCTTGCATTAGGAACCAAGTCAATCCTGAAGTCGATTTCTCTACGGGGAGGTAAGCTATCAACTTCTTCAAACACATCCTCATAATCTATGACAACAGGGATATTCTCTATAGAAGTAGGAGTGACTTCTAGAGAAGACCAAAATTCTTTCCTATCTGTTGCTGAGCCGTGACATGGTATAATAATATCTCCGAGCTTCGTTTTAATTTTGACACTTCTTTCGGCATATTTAACCTCGACCTCATGTTTTGTTAACCAGTCCAGCCCAAGAATGATATCGAACTCAGAAAAATTCATCACGATCAGAATAGAAGGGAATCGGTAGAAGGAATAGGAGATGGGCACTTTGCAAAATAACCCGAGAACAAGAGAACCTCTTATCGGATTATGGACACTAACTGATTCTTTAAGATTTCTTGTTTTCAAATTTAGTTTTTTAATCGTGTCACTAGAAATGAAACTACGTGATGCACCAGTGTCAAATAATATGGTAACAGGAATATTCTTAATGTTAAGAGTACCTCCTAAAACATCGGGTTTACCTACTCCCTCGGAAGAAGCTTATAACGACCTATATTCTACGCATCAAGGGATCGTAGAATATTTATTTCTTTCTCATGCGAAGTCGTACAGCCATGTGATTGGAAGGCGACTATCGGGGTCATTTCCCATGTTCATGATTCTTGTCGATTTTTAAATGACCATTTTGGCCCTAGCTAATTGTGACGGCCCGCCTCGCACCAGCCTGCATTTCCTCCAAAAGTGCGCTGTACACATGCTCGACTAGCACAAGACGGTCGTCAGAAGAAAGGAAAGAAGGGAATGAACTAATCAAAGAACCTGTAGAATGTCTCACAGCGCATGGGATAAAATATAATAATAACATACTTGACATAAAACAGGCGAGACAGTGCATAAGCTGATAACTAAAACCAACATCAATCTCAAAGCAGCGGAAATCCAAATACAGCTTATTACAATTTTTTCCAAATTTACTGTCTCTAAACAAAAGAAAGCTAAAGTAGAAGATACACCAACAATGCCCAAGCAGTGATCTTCAACAACACAGGGAGAATATTATGTATATAGTACGTGGAAGCCTCCTGCTCGTCTCCGGATCATCTACCCGTGCATCACCAGCTAACCTGTCTCTAGTCTGCTCGTGTGAGCACCCAGAGTAATAAGAAGAGACATAAAACTCTGGGTCAGACATAAAGCCTGGTATGAGCGATAAGCATCTAAACAGAGAAATAACAGGTATACTAAACCATACCTGAACCTGGACCTGCAACCAAAGAGTTAGTACCACATACCGTACAATACTCCAAGGTGCCATAATAAATAGTATAAGAATACGGGGGTGGGGTGTACATGTCACAACGATAGCAAACAAATCATCCATAGCAACCATCCTCGCATCTCTCACTCAGTGCGTAAAGCGTACGACATCTACCACTTTGAAACACTAGACAAACTGAGGCAACGACGAATCCCGACTTGTAGAAACCCTGCTGTGACCAAGCCAAACACTTGGAGTCATGACCAAACATTTCAATGACCCACTTCATTGGTCATAGCCCTTGGTTCTACCCATGCCATAATGGCCCTGAATCCGCCTTCGTACCTCCTACCATAGTGGTCCAAAGCTATAGACGTCGATAACTCCTTGGCACGCGTCCCGCAGCAAAGCCCAACCATGAAGTGAACTCGTTGATTCCCATCTGAATCTTAAGCTCTAACTTCTCATTTGGACCTCCTTTGCATATCGGGTTTGGTCGAATTGGAGTGGGTCTTCAGAAGAGTTGTCGTACATTAACAGTCCTAGAGTTCTGTTCGGTTCGGTAGTCATCACCATCACCGGGTCGGGTCGGTGTCTCCCTCCGGGTCGGGTCGGTTCAATGATTCTCCCCCTTCAGTTCGGTTCGGCAATCATTGCCCTCGTCTGTTCGGTTCGGGTTTCTTCACTCCGGGTCGGGTCGGGTTGCTATCCTCCTTCCAGTTCATGCTCCTTCTTCGATCAGCTCCCTCGTTTCTTCTACTCCGATCCGATCACTTCGCTTTACTTCAGTCCGATCCACTCCGCTCCCTAGCCTACTCCGATCCGATCCCCTTGTCCACTCCAACTCTAAGTAAACAGCCTTCCTTTTTGCCAAGTCTTCTATGTGCCAAACTCCAGTTCGGGTCGGGTTTCTCGCCCAGTTCACATATCCGATCCGAGCCCCTACTCCGATCCGATCCGGTTCGGAACATGCACTTTTCTGCAACTTTTCCAGCAACTTGTTTACGCCGTTCGACGACGTTTTTGACAAATCTAACTATTCTAATCAATCACAATTCATGTCAAATAGTCATAGCAACATGTAAGAACAACCACAAACACCTAACAACAATTCAAATGAACCAAAATGGATCAAAAGTGGCTAAAACCTCACATTTTCCTATAATCCTTCTTAATCATGTTTAAGCATACGATTAGCAAAACACATCGAAATTAACCCAAATTTCTAACAGAGCCTTAAAACATTATTTTAGAATTTTAAGAATTTTTCCAGAATTTATTTACGTATAAATTCGCTAATCTTCACTAATTACCCCTAATCACCGTAATTAGTGCAAAAACTATGCAAATCACTCACCTTGGCCACAAATGAAATTCTCAGAACTGAAACTCCTCTGATTTGGGGTGGATACTGATGTCTAACAGCGGCTCCAACCTTGCTTTGGTGCTTTTCTCCTTAATTTGGTGTTGCTAAGCCTAATCTTCAATTAGAGAGTGATTTGGGGTGTTTTAGATGTAGGAAGCCATTACTAAGGTCTTCAAGGAGGTTTGTGGCGGCTCAAAACTGAAATGAAAGTGATAACCTAACCCTAATCAGACCTCCTAACCCTCTAAACCCGAAATTCCCCTTGGGCCTAGCTGCTAATCACCCGTTTAAGCCCAACTAAGCTGTCTTTCACCATCTGAAACTTGTTTCAGCCATATCTCCCAAACGGTAAGTCCGTTTGGCTAATGTGACCACTCTACGGAAAGAGAAACCATCATCCGAAGCCAATGGAAGTGGTTTCAGGTCAAAATTCCTTTCCAGTCAAAAGTTATGGCCAAAACAGTGCCAACTAGGGGTAAAATGGTCATTTAAAAATCGGGAAAAATCATGAACATGGGAAATGACCCCAATAGTCGTCTCCCAAAGTTACATGACCATACGACTTCGTATGTGAAAGAAATAAATATTCTACGATCCTATGATGCGCAGAATGCGGGTCGTTACACTCTCCCCCCCTTAAGAAATTTCGTCCCCGAAATTCCTTAACCCAAAACATACAAAGGATCCCGCATGCCTAACAACCACATATAACAAAAATCAAACATGCAAAACAAGCAAACAAGCCTATCCTAGCATGCGGAAAAACTAAATCGAAGTCAAAATCTTACCAGGCAAAGAGTTCAGGATAAGTCTTCCTAATGTTCTCCTCTGTCTCCCAAGTACAATCATTCTCGTCCTCGCCCCACTGAACCTTGACTAGTTTCACCGCCTTCCTTCGAAGTTGCTTCATGTCGTGCTCGACAATACGGGCCGGCTTGCGGTTCCCAACCGCCTCGGGTTCTACTTCGAAGTCCTCCAACTGATCAGGTGAAATAGTCATATCTGAGTCGTGAACGAACTTCCTTAGTTGGGAAACATGAAATACGTTATGAACTCCCGCCATCTTCTTCGGTAAGTCAATTCTATATGCCAAATTCCCGACTAGTTCAAGAACAGGGAATGGGCCAACAAATCTTGGTGCCAACTTGCCTTTCCTGCCGAATCGTATTACGCTCTTCAACGGAGAGATCTTGACAAACACCAAGTCGCCAACGGAGAATTTTAAGTCTCTTCTCCTATTATCAGCATAACTCTTCTGCCTATCCTGGGCAGCCTTCATTCGTTGTTGAATGACCTTGATCTTATCCGACGTTTCTCTCACCACCTCTGGTCCAAGCATAAACTTCTCGCCAGTCTCTATCCAACATGATGGTGAGTTACACGGTCTTCCGTATAAAGCTTCAAACGGAGCCATACCGATACTGGATTGGTAACTATTATTATATGCAAACTCTACTAGATGCAAATGGTCATCCCATGATCCACCAAAGTCCAACATACATGCTCTCAAGAGATCTTCCAAAATACGATTCACCCTTTCCGTCTGACCGTCGGTCTGAGGATGATATGCGGTACTGAGATGTAACTCTGACCCTAGCGCTTCTTGCAAGCTCTTCCAAAACCCACTAGTGAACAACGGGTCTCGGTCGCTCACAATGCTTTTAGGTACTCCATGAAATCTCACTACCCACTTCATATACAATTCTGCTAACTTAGCTGTCGTTCTTGTCGATTTGACTGGTATAAACCTTGCACTTTTAGTCAGTCGGTCTACAATCACCCAAATGCTATCATATCCCGATCTAGTCCTTGGTAAACCATCGACGAAATCCATTGAGACTTGCTCCCATTTCCATTCGGGAATTTCTAATGGCTGTAACAGACCACTAGGCTTCTTTTGCTCGGCTTTAACTAGCTGGCAATTCATGCACTTGGATATAAACCTCCCAACGTCTCTTTTCATTCCTTCCCAGTAGTAAGTCTGCTTCATATCTCGATACATTTTGTTACCACCGGGGTGTATAGTCAGTCTTGAGTGATGACATTCTCTAAGCACTTCGTCTCTCAATCCATTGACATTGGGTACAACGAGCTTCCCATTCCTTCTAAGCCATCTATCTTGATCAAGCCCGTACTTGCTCACCTCCTCATCGACACCCATCTCTAACTTGGAGATGATTTCCAATAGGTTAGGATCGTCCCTCTGACTAGAGCCGATCCGCTCAATCAAAGTGGGTCTGATCGTCAAACTCGCTAACATTTCTGAATCCAATTCGCACTTTGGTCTGAAATCAAACCCCGCGATAAACTCCAGTTGCTTCCATTCAAGGAACATAGCCCCTAAGCTGGCATGTCTTCTACTCAATGCATCAGCCACCGCATTGCCCTTTCCTGGTGTGTATGCGATGTCAAAATCATAGGAAGCTAAGAACTCTAACCATCTCTGCTGACGGAGATTTAAATCCTTCTGGGAGAATAGATACTTTAACGACTTATGATCCGTAAATAGCTCAAATCTTTCTCCCAAGAGATAGTGTCTCCACATCTTTAACGCGAACACGATCGCTGCCAATTCTAAATCATGGGTAGGGTATCTTCTCTCGTGCGGTTTCAATTGCCGACTTGCATAAGCTACAACCCTACCGCCTTGCATCAATACAGCACCCAGTCCGGTACCACAGGCATCCGTGTATACCGTCATCTCTTCATCCCCCTTAGGAATGACTAACACTGGTGCGCTTGTCAACTTGTCCTTTAGACTTTTAAATGCATTCTCGCACCTTTCATCCCAAATAAAAGCTTGATTCTTCTTGGTCAACTGGGTCAACGGTGCTGCTATCTTGGAGAAACCTTGGATAAACTTACGATAATATCCCGCTAACCCCAAGAAACTTCTTACATCAGTTGCATTCTTGGGCGTAGGCCAATCCTGTACCGTAGCCACCTTTGCTGGGTCCACGGCAATACCACTCTCTGATACAACATGGCCCAAGAACCTCACTTCCCTCTTCCAGAAGTGACACTTAGAAAACTTTGCTTTCAATTGGTGTCTTCTCAACACCTCCATCGCTACCCTTAAATGTTCCTTGTGTTCCTCCTCTGTCCTCGAATAGACCAAAATATCATCAACGAACACAAGGACAAACTTATTCAACTGATCTCTGAATACCCTATTCATAAGATCCACAAAATATGCTGGGGCATTGGTCAGCCCGAATGGCATGACCAACCACTCATAAAACCCAGACGGCGTCCGAAATGCCGTTTTAGCTATACTCTCAGCTTCCACTCTAAGCTGATGAAAACCTGTCGCGAGATCCAACTGAGAAAATACTCTCGCGCCACTCAACTGATCGAACAAATCATCTATCCGCGGTAGAGGATACTTGTTCTTCCTCGTCACTTTATTCAATTCGCGGTAGTCTACACACAAACGAAGGGAACCATCCGCCTTGGTAGCAAACACAACTGGTGCTCCCCATTCAGAAACACTCCTTCTGATAAATCCCTTCTTCAAAAGATCGCTGACTTGCACCTCGAGTTCCCGCTGCTCTCTTGGTGCCATACGACGAAGTGGCATCACTATAGGCCTGGCATCTTTTACCAAATCAATACGGAACTCAATCTCTCGGTGTGGTGGAAGTCCGGTCACTTCTTCGAAAACATCCGGATACTGGCCAACCACGGGCAACCCTGACAACTCACTATGCGGAATGTCGAGGGAGTTTAGAAAACTAGCCAATACCCCCTTACTGGGTAGACCACCAAACACTATCCTCCGCCCATCATCCGCTCTAGCTGTCACCAACAAGCCCTCACAGTCTACCACCACCCCGTATCTTTGGAGCCAATCTACTCCCAAAATAATGCCAAACCCAGTAAAGCCCAAAACAAAGCAATCACAAACAAACATGCATCCATGACTCGATAGAACCACATTACGACAAATCATGCTAAGACTAGTCGAACCACCAATCGGGTTCGTCACTACCAAAGGTCTATCGACAATCTCGGGCTCCAATCCCAACCTATCTACCAGGTCACTAGATATGAAAGAACTGGAAGCTCCGGTATCAAACAAAACTCTAGCAGGAACATCATAAATAGAAAGCATACCTTGAATGACGACAGTCTTTCCCTTCTCCGCCGCAGTTGGGGCATTCGACGAAGAAGGAATAGCATTAAGAGCATATGCTTTCACCATTTGCTTTTCCTTAGGGGGCTGTGGACACTTGTCCTTGTGATGTCCCAATTGGCCACAATTGAAGCACTTCCTATCCGCTGGCTTGGCCCGACAATTACTAGCATAATGGCCCTTCTTACCACAGCTGAAGCACTCCACATCTTGCTTATTCTTCTTCTTCTGGCCATCCTTAGCCTGATTCTGCTTTCTCTTACTCTGGGAACCACCCTTGCCTCCACCACTTGCTTGTGGTTTTGGCTCTTCTGCAGATGCAACCTCAGTCTTCGACTTAGGGTAAAGACTTTCCGACCTTAACGCTTTCCCCACAATCGATTCAAACGTCTCATCGATGTGGTTAATAAGCCTTTCCCCTAAGTACTGATCTAACCCAGTTATGAATTTCTCATTCTTTTTCTCGGCAGTATCAATAAGAGATAAACCATATTTTGACAAAGTGTCAAATTCAGCAATATACTCCGAGACAGCTCTGCCATTCTGCTTGAGCTCCAAGAACTTCTTAAACAGCATTGACTTCTGAGCAGCTGGAATGAACTTCTCGCTAAAGCGAGCCTTAAACTGCTCCCAAGTAATCTGATCTTCGGGAGTAGCTGCTTTTATAGCATTCCACCAATTCATTGCCCGCCCTTGCAGCTGACGGGACGCTAGCTTTCTCTTCATCGCATCCTCGATACCTAAATCCTCGAAGATACGTTCGCAACTATCCAACCAATCTTGAACATCCGTGGCCGACTCCGTTCCGTGGAACGGCTTCCCACCAAGGCTAGTATAGTCTTTATTCAGCTTGGCGAAGTCGACCCTCGGCGCCTGCACTATTGGACCACCACCATTTCCGTCATTGGGAGCTGCCCTCTGAACATCCCTAAGCATCTCTCTCATGAGGTCTGTAAACATCGCCCTCATGTCAGCAGCATTCCCATTATTGGCTCCCCTACCAACACCTCTAGTATCTCGGCTCATCGTCAATCTGAAAAAGGAAATGATTAACGACTCCATAGTGGTGCTAGTGCAGTACGACTTCATCCTTATACTACTAATAGTATATATATATAGCTTTTAAAAACCAAAGTAATCACAAATACGCTCTCTCGTATACGTATATTATCTCTCCCTGATAACTTCCCTAGGCTAACTACGCAACCTAGAGCTCTGATACCAAGTGTGACGGCCCGCCTCGCACCAGCCTGCATTTCCTCCAAAAGTGCGCTGTACACATGCTCGACTAGCACAAGACGGTCGTCAGAAGAAAGGAAAGAAGGGAATGAACTAATCAAAGAACCTGTAGAATGTCTCACAGCGCATGGGATAAAATATAATAATAACATACTTGACATAAAACAGGCGAGACAGTGCATAAGCTGATAACTAAAACCAACATCAATCTCAAAGCAGCGGAAATCCAAATACAGCTTATTACAATTTTTTCCAAATTTACTGTCTCTAAACAAAAGAAAGCTAAAGTAGAAGATACACCAACAATGCCCAAGCAGTGATCTTCAACAACACAGGGAGAATATTATGTATATAGTACGTGGAAGCCTCCTGCTCGTCTCCGGATCATCTACCCGTGCATCACCAGCTAACCTGTCTCTAGTCTGCTCGTGTGAGCACCCAGAGTAATAAGAAGAGACATAAAACTCTGGGTCAGACATAAAGCCTGGTATGAGCGATAAGCATCTAAACAGAGAAATAACAGGTATACTAAACCATACCTGAACCTGGACCTGCAACCAAAGAGTTAGTACCACATACCGTACAATACTCCAAGGTGCCATAATAAATAGTATAAGAATACGGGGGTGGGGTGTACATGTCACAACGATAGCAAACAAATCATCCATAGCAACCATCCTCGCATCTCTCACTCAGTGCGTAAAGCGTACGACATCTACCACTTTGAAACACTAGACAAACTGAGGCAACGACGAATCCCGACTTGTAGAAACCCTGCTGTGACCAAGCCAAACACTTGGAGTCATGACCAAACATTTCAATGACCCACTTCATTGGTCATAGCCCTTGGTTCTACCCATGCCATAATGGCCCTGAATCCGCCTTCGTACCTCCTACCATAGTGGTCCAAAGCTATAGACGTCGATAACTCCTTGGCACGCGTCCCGCAGCAAAGCCCAACCATGAAGTGAACTCGTTGATTCCCATCTGAATCTTAAGCTCTAACTTCTCATTTGGACCTCCTTTGCATATCGGGTTTGGTCGAATTGGAGTGGGTCTTCAGAAGAGTTGTCGTACATTAACAGTCCTAGAGTTCTGTTCGGTTCGGTAGTCATCACCATCACCGGGTCGGGTCGGTGTCTCCCTCCGGGTCGGGTCGGTTCAATGATTCTCCCCCTTCAGTTCGGTTCGGCAATCATTGCCCTCGTCTGTTCGGTTCGGGTTTCTTCACTCCGGGTCGGGTCGGGTTGCTATCCTCCTTCCAGTTCATGCTCCTTCTTCGATCAGCTCCCTCGTTTCTTCTACTCCGATCCGATCACTTCGCTTTACTTCAGTCCGATCCACTCCGCTCCCTAGCCTACTCCGATCCGATCCCCTTGTCCACTCCAACTCTAAGTAAACAGCCTTCCTTTTTGCCAAGTCTTCTATGTGCCAAACTCCAGTTCGGGTCGGGTTTCTCGCCCAGTTCACATATCCGATCCGAGCCCCTACTCCGATCCGATCCGGTTCGGAACATGCACTTTTCTGCAACTTTTCCAGCAACTTGTTTACGCCGTTCGACGACGTTTTTGACAAATCTAACTATTCTAATCAATCACAATTCATGTCAAATAGTCATAGCAACATGTAAGAACAACCACAAACACCTAACAACAATTCAAATGAACCAAAATGGATCAAAAGTGGCTAAAACCTCACATTTTCCTATAATCCTTCTTAATCATGTTTAAGCATACGATTAGCAAAACACATCGAAATTAACCCAAATTTCTAACAGAGCCTTAAAACATTATTTTAGAATTTTAAGAATTTTTCCAGAATTTATTTACGTATAAATTCGCTAATCTTCACTAATTACCCCTAATCACCGTAATTAGTGCAAAAACTATGCAAATCACTCACCTTGGCCACAAATGAAATTCTCAGAACTGAAACTCCTCTGATTTGGGGTGGATACTGATGTCTAACAGCGGCTCCAACCTTGCTTTGGTGCTTTTCTCCTTAATTTGGTGTTGCTAAGCCTAATCTTCAATTAGAGAGTGATTTGGGGTGTTTTAGATGTAGGAAGCCATTACTAAGGTCTTCAAGGAGGTTTGTGGCGGCTCAAAACTGAAATGAAAGTGATAACCTAACCCTAATCAGACCTCCTAACCCTCTAAACCCGAAATTCCCCTTGGGCCTAGCTGCTAATCACCCGTTTAAGCCCAACTAAGCTGTCTTTCACCATCTGAAACTTGTTTCAGCCATATCTCCCAAACGGTAAGTCCGTTTGGCTAATGTGACCACTCTACGGAAAGAGAAACCATCATCCGAAGCCAATGGAAGTGGTTTCAGGTCAAAATTCCTTTCCAGTCAAAAGTTATGGCCAAAACAGTGCCAACTAGGGGTAAAATGGTCATTTAAAAATCGGGAAAAATCATGAACATGGGAAATGACCCCAATAGTCGTCTCCCAAAGTTACATGACCATACGACTTCGTATGTGAAAGAAATAAATATTCTACGATCCTATGATGCGCAGAATGCGGGTCGTTACACTAATCTTGTTTCTGTCATAACTTTTGATTGGTAAGGAGTTTTGACCTGAAACCACTTCTATTAGATTCAGATGATGGTTTACCTTTCCATAGAGTGGTCACATTAGCCAAACGGACTCACCGTTTGGGAGATATGCCTGAAACAAGGTTTAGAAGGTGAAAAACAGCTTAACCAGGCCTAATTAGTGTGATTAGCAAAAGGGCCCAAAACCGATTTCGGAATTAGGGTTATGGGGAGGCTGAGAACAGTAGGAAAACGATTTTTATTTCATTTTTCAGCTGCCTAAAACATTTTCCTAACCCTAACAATGGCCTCCAACACCCAAATCACCATCTAATCACCATTTAATCAAGTTTTAGCCTAATCTACATCTAATCATGGAAAATTAGCATCAAATTGGGAATAGAGTTGCTGTGTTGCATAGAGATTCAACCCAAATCAGATATATTTTCACATCTAAGATTCGTTTGTGGCCATGATGAGTGATTTGCATAGTTCCTCACTAATTACAGTTAATTAGGGGTAATTAGTGTTAATTAGCGAATTTATGTATTAATAAATTCTGGAAAAATGTTTAGAAACTCTTAAACACCTTTTTGGACCCCTGTTAGAAGTTTGGGTTAATTTGGTTAAGTTTTGCTAATCCTATCATTAGATTTGCTTAAACATGCTTAAGGGGAAAATATGGGTTTTGGGTATGTTTGATCCGTTTTGACATATCATATTGCTGTTTTGGTGTTTGTGGTTGGTTTCACATGTTACTACGATCATTTTATGATTGCTTAGAACAGTTAGAATGGTCGAAAACGCCATCGTATGGCATGAAACAGTTGCTGGAAAAGTGTGCAGGAACCGGATCAGATCGGTGGAGGACGAACCGACCCTCTCATGGAGTATTCCACGACCCGACCCGCTCACATCTGGAGTTCTTCGACCCGACCCACTCGTGAAGAGTAGCCACGAACCGAATCGTCCCATCTCTAGCACCATGAACCAGAAGCTCCGAACCTACTCGAGCTCACGACCTGAACCAGTGCATTACCCTGAACCAAACCGATGCCTCCACGAAGTGCCACAACCTGGGAGATTGACCACGAGCAAGGGAAGACCGAACTGAACAGGAGATGAGGTCACGAGCTGAACCGATCTAGTGCAAAGAAGAGGAATCACGAACCAGTGAGCAACATGATGAATGAACCGAACTACTTAAGGAAGCATGAACGGAAGCAAAGTGAAGCGAAGAACCGAACCGATCCGGAGGAGACCAAAACCCGAGATGCAAAGGTAGTCCAAATGGGAAGTTTGTACTTAGGATCCAGATGGAAACCAACGAGTTAACTTCATGATTGGGCTTTGCTGCGGGACGTGTGCTAAGGAGTTATCGACGTCTATAGCTTTGATTCACCACCAAGATGGATTTTAGGCTGCGTATCAGTGTAGTGGGGGTAGTTACTACTCCATGGGGCAGAGTGATTGTAGCATGGCTATGAGCCAGTGCAGTGGAGTCTTCATGACTTCATGGGGTAGAGTGGAAATACCAAGGACTAGTGGCTATGGATCAGTGCAGTGGAGTCGCCATGACTCCATGGGGCAGATTGATCATTGCAAGGATTTGGGTGATCAAAGCGGTAGATATCGTATGCTTTACGCACTAAGTGAGAGATGTGAGGATGGTTGCTATGCTTGATTGTTTGACATCACTATGACATGCACACCCCTTTCCCCGTATCTTTGCACCATATGTTAGTGTCACCTTAGAGTATTGTGCATCTTGTTGTGCTAACTCCTTGGTTGCAGGTAAAGGTTCAGGTATGGTTTAATATACCTGTTATTGTTCTATTTTGCTGCTTATCGCTCATACCAGGCTTTTGTCTGACCCAGAGTTTTATGTCTCTTCTTATTACTTTGGGTGCTCTTAAACGGACAGACTAGAGACATGTTAGGTGGTATGCACGAGTAATTGTGCTGGAGACGAGCAGGAGGCTTCCACGTATGATATATATATATAGATATTCTCCCTGTGTCGCTGCTGGTCACTACTTTGGGCATTAATAGTATACCTTTCTTATTTTTCTTTAGAGACAGTTTTCAAAGTTGTAATAATGATGATGTGAAACATAAGCTGTATTTTGGATTTTTCGCTGCTAGGATGGTATAGTTTTCAGCTTATGCACTGTCTCGCCTGTTATTATTATATTTTATCTCATGCATTGCGGGACATTCTACAGGTTCCTTGTTAGTTCGAGTTCTCTTCTTTCCTTTCTTTGACGACCGTCTCGTGCTAGTTGGACATCGGCGCAGCGTACTTTCATTGGAAATGTCGGATGGTGCGGGACGGGCCATCACATTTGGTATCTAAGCTCTAGGTTGCATAGTTAACCAAGGGAGAGATAGTATACGTATATGAGAGCGCGTATTTGTGATATTTTGGTTTTCAAAATCTATATATATACTATTATTATATTTAAGGATGGAGTCGCATTGCACTGGCACCACTAAAGGGATGGTTAATAGTTTTCTCCTTACAGATTGAACCGTGAGTCGATATACTAGGGGTACTGGTAGAGGAGCTAATAATGGGAATGCTCCTGATATGAGGACGATGTTCACTGACTTCATGAGAGAGATGATTAGAAATGTGCAAGGAGCAGTTCCGAATGCTGCAAATGGTGGTGGTGCAATGGTGCAGGCGCCTAGAGCCGATTTCGCCAAGCTTTGCAAGGATTACACTAGTTTTGGTGGGAAGCCGTTCCACGGAACGGAATCGGCTACAGAAGTTCAGGATTGTTTGGATAGCTGTGAGCGTATATATCTTCGAAGACTTAGGTATCGAGGATGTGACGAAGAGAAAGCTAGCATCCCGCCAGCTGCAAGGATGGGCGATGAATTGGTGGAATGCTATTGAGGCAGCTACTCCTGAGGATCAAGTTACTTGGGATCAGTTTAAGACTCGCTTTAGCGAAAAGTTTATTCCAACTGCTCAGAAGTCAGTATTGTTTAAGAGGTTCTTGGAGCTAAAGAAGAATGGTAGAGCTATCTCAGAGTACATTACTGAGTTCGATACACTATCGAAATATGGATTATCCCTTATTGATACCGCCGAGAAGAAGAACGCGAAGTTCATAACTGGTTTGGATGGGTACTTGGGGTAAAGGCTTATTTACCACATCGATGAGACGTTTAAATCGATTGTGGGGAAAGCATTGAGGTCAGAGAGTCTTTACCCTAAGATGAAGACTGAGGTTGCATCTGCAGAGGAACCAAAACCGCAAGCAAGCGGTGGAGGCAAGAATGGTTCTCAGAATAAGAGGAAGCAGAACCAAACTAAGGATGGTCAGAAAAAGAGTAAGAAAGATGTTGAGTGCTTTAGCTGTGGCAAGAAGGGCCATTATGCTAAAGAATGTCGAGCAAAGCTGGAGGACAAGAAGTGCTTCAAATGCGGCCAAGTGGGACATCACAAGGATAAGTGTCAGCAACCCCCAAAAGAAAAGCAGATTGTGAAAGCGTATGTTATCAATGCTGTTCCTTCTTCGTCGAATGCCCCAACTGCGGCGGAGAAAGGAAAGAATGTCGCCATTCAAGGTATGCTTTCTGTTTATGATGTTCCTGTTCGACTATTGTTTGATACTAGGGCTTCCCATTCCTTCATATCTAGTGACCTGGTAGATAGGTTGGAATTAGAACCCGAGATAGTCGATAGATCTTTAGCGATGACGAACCCGAATGGTGGTTCGACTAGCCTTTGCATGATTTGTCGTAATGTGGTCTTATCGAGTCATGGATGCATATTTGTTTGTGATTACTTTGTTTTGGGATTTACTAGGTTTGGCATTATTTTGGGAGTCGATTGGCTCCAAAGGTACGGGGTGATGGTAAACTGTGAGGGCTTTTTGGTGACAGTTAGAGTGGATGATGGGCAGAGGGTAGCGTTTGGTGGTCTACCTAGTGATGGGGTAATGGCTAGTTTTCTAAATTCCCTCGAAATCTCGCATGATGAGTTGTCAAATGTGCTCGTGGCTGGCCAATATCCGGACATCTTCGAGGAAGTGATCGGACTTCCACCACACCGAGAGATTGAGTTTCGTATTGATTTAGTGAAAGATGCCAGACCTGTTGTGATGCCACTTCGTCGTATGGCACCAAGGAGCACCGAGATCTCGCGGTGCAAGTAAGTGATCTGTTGAAGAAGGGATTTATCAAAAGAAGTGTTTCTGAGTGGGGAGCACCAGTTGTGTTTGCTACCAAGGCAGATGGTTCACTTCGATTGTTTGTGGACTACCGCGAGTTGAATAAGGTGACGAGGAAGAATAAGTATCCTCTACCATGGATAGATGATTTGTTTGATCAGTTGAGTGGTGCGAGAGTGTTCTCCCAGTTGGATCTCGCAACAGGTTTTCATCAGCTTAGGGTGGAAGCTAAGAGTATAGCTAAAATGGCCTTTTGGACGTCGTCTGGATTCTATGAGTGGTTGGTCATGTCATTCGGGTTGACCAGTGCACTAGCGTATTTTGTGGATCTTATGAATAGAGTATTCCGAGATCAATTGAATAAGTTTGTTCTTGTGTTCGTGGATGATATCTTAGTTTATTCGAGGACAGTGGAAGAACACAAGGAACATTTGAGGATAGTGATGGAGGTGTAGAGGAAACACCAATTGAAAGCAAAGTTTTCTAAATGTCACTTCTGGAGAAGAGAAGTGAGATTCTTAGGCCATGTTGTTTCAGAGAATGGTATTGCCATGGACCCTGCGAAGGTGGCTACGGTACAAGATTGGTCTACACCCAAGAATGCAACAAACATAAGAAGTTTCTTGGGGTTAGTTGGATATTATCGTAAGTTTATCCAAAATTTCTCCAAGATAGCAGCACCGTTGACTCAGTTGACCAAGAAGAATCAAGCTTTCGTCTGGGATGAAAAGTGCGAGAATGAATTCAAGAGTCTAAAGGAAAAGTTGACATGTGCACTAGTGTTAGTCATTCCTAAAGGGAATGAAGAGATGATGGTATACACAGATGCCTGTGGTACCAGACTAGGTGCTGTATTGATGCAAGGAGGTAGAGTTGTAGCTTATGCAAGTCGGCAACTGAAACCGCATGAGAAAAGATATCCTACCATGATTTGGAATTGGCAGCGATCGTATTCGTGTTGAAGATGTGGAGACATTATCTCTTGGGAGAAAGATTGGAGTTGTTTACCGATCATAAATCATTAAAGTATCTTTTCTCTCAGAAGGATCTAAATCTCCGACAGCAAAGATGGTTAGAATTCTTGGCTTCCTATGATTTCGATATCGCATATACACCAGGAAAGGGCAATGCATTAGCTGATGCATTGAGTAAAAGACATGCCAGTTTAGGGGCTATGTTTCTTGAGTGGAAGCAATTGGAGTACATCGCTGGGTATGATTTCAGACCAAAGTGTGAATTGGATCCAGAAATGTTAACAAGTTTGACAATCAGACCCACTTTGATTGAGCGGACTGGTTCCAGTCAGAGGGACGATCTTAACTTATTGAAAATCATCTCCAAGTTAGAAATGGGTATCGATGAGGAGATGAGCGAGTATGGGCTTGATCGAGATGGATGACTTAGAAAGAATGGAAGACTGGTTGTACCCAATGTCAATGGATTGAGAGATGAAGTGCTTAGTGAATTTCATCACTGAAAACTAACTGTACATCCCGATGGTAACAAAATGTATCGAGATATGAAGCAGACCTACTACTGGGAAGGAATGAAAAGAGACGTTGGAAAGTTTATATCCAAGTGCATAAATTGCCAGCTAGTTAAAGCTAAGCAAAAGAAACCTAGTGGTTTGTTGCAACCATTAGAAATTCCCAAATGGAAATCGGAACAAGTCTCAATGGATTTCATTGATGGGTTAACAAGGACTAGGTCGGGCCATGATAGCATTTGGGTGATTGTGGACTGCTTAACCAAGAGTGTAAGGTTTATACGTGTCAAGTCGAATAGAACAACAACTAAACTAGCAGAACTGTATATGAAGTGGGTAGTGAGATTTCATGGAGTACCTAAAAGCATTGTGAGTGACCGAGACCCGTTGTTTACTAGTGGGTTTTGGAAGAGCTTACAAGAGGCTCTAGCGTCAGAATTATATCTCAGTACCGCATATCATCCTCAAACTGATGGTCAAACAAAGAGGGTAAATCGTATATTAGAAGATCTCTTGAGAGCTTGCATATTGGAATTTGATGGATCATGGGATGACCATTTGCATCTAGTAGAGTTTGCATATAATAATAGTTATCAATCCAGTATTGGTATGGCTCCATTTGAAGCTTTGTATGGAAGACCATGCAACTCACCATCATGTTGGTTAGAAACTGGTGAGAAGTTTGTGCTTGGACAGATGTGATAAGAGAAACTTCAGAAAAGATTAAGATCATTCAACAGCGAATGAAGGCTGCCCAAGATAGGCAGAAGAGTTATGCTGATAAGAGGCGAAAGGATTTGAAATTCTCCATTGGCGACCTAGTATTTGTCAAAATCTCTCCATTAAAGAATGTTATTCGATTTGGAAGGAGAGGAAAGCTGGCGCCAAGATTTGTTGGTACATTCCCAATCCTCGGGCAAGTTAGGAATTTGGCATATAAAGTGGAATTACCAGAGAAGATGGCAGGAGTTCATAACATATTTCATGTTTCCCAATTAAGGAAATTCGTGCACGACCCCGATATGACTGTTTCACCTGATCAGTTGGATGATATCGAAGTAGAATTCGAGGCGGTTGGGAACCGCAAGCCGATTTGTATTATCGAGCACGATACGAAGCAACTTCGAAGGAAAGCGGTGAATCTAGTCAAAGTTCAGTGGGGGCGAGAATGAGAATGACTGTACTTGGGAGACAGAGGAGAGCATTAGGAAGACGTATGCAGAACTCTTTGCCTAGTAAGATTTTAATTCCAATATTAGTTTTCCAAATGCTAGGATAGACTTGCTTGTTGTTTTGTATGTTTGAGTGTTGTGAATGGTTGGTAGGCATGCGAGATACTTTTACCTATTTCTTAGTTAAGGAATTTTGGGGATGAAATTTCTTAAGGGAGGAAGAATGTAACGACCCGTATTCTACGCATCAGAGGATCGCAGAATATTCATTTCTTTCTCATGCGAAGTCGAATAGCCATGTAACTTTGGGAGACGACTATCGGGGTCATTTCCCATGTTCATGATTCTTGCCAATTTTTAAATGACCATTTTGCCCCTAGCTGATCTTGTTTCGTCCTTAACTTTTGATTGGTAAGGAGTTTTGACCTGAAACCCCTTCCAATAGATCCGGATGATGGTTTACCTTTCCGTAGAGTGGTCATATTAGCCAAACGGAATCACCGTTTGGAAGATATGGCTGAAACAAGATTTAGAAGGTGAAAAACAGCTTAACCGGGCCTAATTAGGGTGATTAGCAAGAGGGCCCATAATCCATTTCGGGATTAGGGTTATGAGGAGGCTGAGAACAGTAGGAAAACGATTTTTATTTCATTTTTCAGCCGCCCAAAATATTTCCCTAACCTTAACAATGGCCTCCAATACCCAAATCACCTATTAATCACCATTTAATCAAGTTTTGGCCTAATCTACATCTAATCATGGCAAATTAGCATCAAATTGGGAATAGAGCTGCTGTGTTGCATAGAGATTCAACCCAAATCAGAGATATTTTTGATCTAAGATTCATTTGTGACCAAGGTGAGTGATTTGCATAGTTCCTCACTAATTACGGTTAATTAGGGGTAATTAGTGTTAATTGGCGAATTTATGTACTAATAAATTCTGGAAAAATGTTTAGAAATTCTTAAATACCTTTTTAGATCCCTGTTAGAAGTTTGGGTTAATTTGATTAAGTTTTGCTAATCCTATCACTAGATTTGCTTAAACATGCTTAAGGGGAAAATATGGGTTTTGGGTATGTTTGATCCGTTTTGAGATATCATATTGCTGTTTTGGTATTTGTGGTTGGTTTCACATGTTGCTATGATTGTTTGAAATGTTTTAGGACTTCTTAGTACAGTTAGAATGGTCGAAAACGCCGTCTTATGGCGTGAAACAGTCGCTGGAAAAGATGCAGGAAAACTATGTAGGAACCGGATCGGTGGAGGACGAACCGACCCGCTCGTGGAGTATTCCACGACCCGACCCGCTCACATCTGGAGTTCTCCGACCTGACCCACTCATGAAGAGTAGCCACGAACCGAACCGCCCCATCTCTAGCACTACGAACGAGAAGCTCCGAACCCACCCGAGCTCACGACCCGAACCGGTGCATTACCCCGAACCAAACGGATGCCTCCACGAAGTGCCACGACCTGGGAGATTGACCACGAGCAAGGGAAGAACGAACCGAACAGGAGATGGGGTCACGAGCCGAAACGATCTGGTGCTAAGAAGAGGAATCACGAACCGGTGAGCAACATGATGAACGAACCGAACCACTTAAGGAAGCATGAACGGAAGCAAAGTGAAGTGAAGAACCAAACCGATCCGGAGGAGACCAAAACCCGAGATGCAAAGGTAGTCCAAATGGGAAGTTTGTACTCAGGATCCAGACAGAAACCAATGAGCTAACTTCATGATTGGGCTTTGCTGCGGGACGTGTGCTAAGGAGTTATCGACGTCTATTGCTTTGATTCACAACCAAGATGGATGTTAGGCTACGTATCAGTGCAGTGGGGTAGTTACTACTCCATAGGGCAGAGTGATCGTAGCATGGCTATGAGCCAGTGCAGTGGAGTCTTCATGACTTCATGGGGCAGAGTGGACATAGCAAGGACTAGTGGCTATGGATCAGTGCAGTGGAGTCGCCATAACTCCATGGGGCAGAGTGATCATAGCAAGGATTTGAGTGATCAAAGCGGCAGATATCGTATGCTTTACGCACTGAGTGAGAGATGTGAGTATGGTTGCTATGGTTGATTGTTTGAAATCACTATGACATGCATACCCCTTTCCCTGTATCTTTACACCATATGTTAGTGTCACCTTAGAGTATTGTGCATCTTGTTGTGCTAACTCTTTGGTTGCAGGTCCAAGTTCAGGTATGGTTTAGTATACCTGTTATTGTTCTGTTTTGCTGCTTATCGCATATACCAGGCTTTTGTCTGACCCAGAGTTTTATGTCTCTTCTTATTACTTTGGATTCTCTTAAACGGGCAGACTAGAGACAGGTTATATGGTATGCACAAGTAGCTGTGCCGGAGTCGTGCAGGAGGCTTCCACATATGATATATATATATATAGATAGATATTCTCCCTGTGTCACTGTTGGTCTCTACTTTGGGCATTAGTAGTGTACCTTTCTTATTTTGCTTTAGAGATAATTTTCAAAGTTGTAATAATGATGATGTGCAACATAAGCTATATTTTGGATTTTCCGCTGCTATGATGGTTTAGTTTTCAGCTTATGCACCATCTCGCCTGTTTTATGTCAAAGTTATGTTACTATTATATTTTATCCCATGCGCTGTGAGACATTCTACAGGTTCCTTGTTAGTTCAAATTCTCTTCTTTCCTTTCTATGATGACCGTCCCGTGCTGGTTGGACATCGGCTCAATGCACTTTCATTGGAAATGTTGGCTGGTGCAGGGCGGGCCATCACAAAGCCGGTGCTGCCACTCCATCATAGACATGCGCCACCTCGGTTTTCTTTAGCAATGGACAATTTTTGATAAGATGCCCAGGCTTGTGGCAATTAAAGCATTCTCTGGGGCCACGAGAATTCTGTCTATTATTCTGCCCAGGTCCAGATTCATTCCTTCTTGGCCTCTTCGGTGCTCGGCATTCGTAGTCAAAGTGCCCAATCTTCTGACAACTGAAGCATTTTATCTTGGATTTGTCCCTTTTCTTCCCTTGAGGCTTTGCGGTAGAAGAATTGCTCACCTTTGGTTTTCTGTCAACTTGCTTTCTTTTGTTATTACTCTGGTTCTTCTCACGCTCCTGCTATGCATTTCTGTCATTATCCTCAAGCCATCTCGATCACTTCATTAAAGGGGAGCTTGATGTTAGCTGTGACTCTGTTCAGATATTTCTTGGAGAGGCCATTGATGAATCTTTTGTTCTTCTGCACTAGTTCCCCAAACTAACTCTAGAGCATAGCGTGAGAGTTCTTCGAACTTCCGCACATATTCTGAAATAGTCATATCTCCCTACTGCAAATTGGCAAACTGATCGTGGAGCCGCTCTACTTTCTGAAATAGTCATATCTCCCAAGATATGTCGGCCTTATTATTGCCAATTTTGACTGTATCCCACCAATTTTCAGCTTCGTCTTTCAACAACCATGATGCCAAAAAGCGCTTGCGATGATCTTCCAATTCTAGGCCTCTAAGTATTTTCTCGCGGTTCTTTAGCCATGCTTGTGCCTCAATCACTATCTCTCGCCCGGTAAAGGATACGCCCCCTAAATTTCTAAACTTCTTGGCCATTTTATCCAAGTCAAACGACTATGGGGGTGGAGGTGGTGTTACATCCTTGGGAGTGGGTTTCCCCTGAGCAGTGGGAGTCTCATCTCCAGCTGGTCCTCTAGCCCCACCTCTGCCTCGGGCTCTAGATCTCGCTCTAATGCTCATTTTATAGTTAGTTCTGTACCATCAAGGAAAGAGTCAGACTAACAGAAATGATAATTTAAAGGAAAGGTTAAAAGCAGAGACATATGATAAGATGATAATGATGTAATGACTGATTAACATATGATATTCTGCTGTGCTCATTCTAGGACATTACTAATACTATCTCTAATGAGCTACTCGTCTTCGAATACTACTGATTCTATCTAGATGAATTGTTCTAAAAATGTTATACTCCGAAGCTAAGGTTAACCTTTAGCTCTGATACCAACTGTGATGACCCCAAACTTTTGTAGTATGAAAGCAAGCATAATCATATGAGCATAAAATAATTACAACAATAGCTGATCTAAGATAATAACATAACACATAAATCATTGTAGTGGAAATAAGATTGTCATCAACATCATAACATCAAAGGCATCAGAGTACGCAGTTACAGGGTACACTTAGCAAATAGAAGTCTCAACAAAAAGAGAAATAAGTCTCAACTCCATCAAATACATCAAATATCAATAATGTCTAAATGTCTCAAGTAGCAATAAAAAGATAAAAAGGAAAATGTTCTTCATCTTCTTCCTTAAGCAAGCTCCAATCTAGAATGTATCCATATCCAAACCTATCACATGGCTGCGGGTGTGAAAAGAGGGCACCCGAGTTTGCAAAGTGAAACAGACTACGAGTCAGTCATGGGACCGATATGAGAAATCTATCTTAACTAACAATATGGCAAATCATAGGGCCACGCCGCCAACGCGGAACGGGTTTACTCCATTAGATTGCGAGTGCATACGTTTACTAAATTTTTATTCAAAACAACGCAATGCTTTTTAGAAAATGAAATCATTATAAGACTCAAGTCCCATCACACAATGCAACGCAAACCGGAGGATAGAGTTTTACCTTATAATGATCAAACATGCTTGATACATACAAAATAATATTTTAATATTATTATTAATGTCTAATAAAAAATACTTCAAAGTAAATGTATCAATCCTAGATGGCATAGCTACCATATACTATGTCGCCATGTATAGGTTTGTAATCAAAACCGTAATGTCGTATTGGAAATTGGGTTTCCATCATGAGTCAAGGCTAGGGACGATCTCCTACCAATTCGAGACACTCTAGCAATGTCTCAGGACTCGGACGCTGGCGAGCCCTTGGATCCTCCAAGGCCGGTCCACAAATACTTTAGTGGATTAGTTATGCTTGAACACACGTTTCCGGTCCTATTGAACCTATAATTTGGTCACTATCGACCAATATAACCGAGGCACCTCATTCCATCAACCACATAAGTAAAATATCAGGGCTTGCAAAACCCTGATACCACTTCTAGCCAGAAAGAAACGCGTTCACTCCTTGGGTCCCTTGTCCCGTTTCTGACTCTTACCGGGGTGTGAGGCTCGCGAGGCAACGTTATACACAAAGCTATGCCGAAATAGGCTATGCTTTGATCATCATCCACAAGGCTCTTCTTTTCAACAACAGCCTTGATCAATTGCATCTTGGCATGTCACATTGACAATTCACGCCATGCGATCGATAACTACCAATATATAATCTGTGAGCTCATGCGTCTTAGAGAAGGGTGTTAAGCAAGAGAATAAATTCTCCGGTACCAACAAATATATATTAAATAGAAATCAATTTACATGGATTGAAATCCAATGTCGGACACACATCCATTTACAAGTCCGTTCTGGGTCTGAACGAAACCGAAGACACCTTATTCCTCGTCCGGTATGTCCAATACGGAAGAGAGGTGCTCGCTTATCCGGATAATCAACAAGTGCGTCCAGACAAGTACCACTTTAACCCTTTACTGGGAACTAACCAATGCCGTGAGTAGTTATCCTTTCGATGTGAAGATCGCCGGTCTTCAATCGTCGTCTTCAATATCTTCGATTTAAATCGTCGTATAATCATTTGAAATGAGATTGAACTCGGTCTTTTCAAATGATTCTCGCATACATACAGTTTAAAAACATTTCATATCGTTAATAGTATTTAATAACGATTTATCGCTATTTTTATTTATATAAAAATAGCTAAATTAATTTAACGACGCTTCGGGTCAATAGGCGGTCCTGGCGCTGTTTTTATCAAAATTTGATTAGCATTTATCTCGAAATCTAACCATTGGATTTTAACAAAATTTATATCGTTGGTAGATCTTCCCAGAGCGGTCCTAACGGTTCCAGTTTTGGGAAAATCCGACGGTCGGATCTTTCGGTATAATCGTTTGAAGTCATGATTGTGAAACGCAAACTACTACGCGCGATTTGTTTAATATTGATATATATATATATATATATATTTATATAAATATGAACCGTTCGACGATTCCACTAACATGTTTAACATGCCAAATAAAAGAATGTTTTTATTGGTATATCATATCTACATATTCATCATGTCAAACAAAATATATTTCATTTACGTGAAAATTGAACCAACGACAAATAAAATCTATTTTTTTATTTGTATTTCTATTTTTAACTTTAACAAATAAAAAGAGAATATTTTATTCGTATAAAGTTTCAGTGAATGTTTATACAAAAATAATAATTCATACAAAATCAAATGCACGTATTGTAAATAAAATGATATTTTAACTATGCATATAAATTCTAGTATATGCATTGTTAAATATAAATGTAATCTTAAATATGCATATAAATTCTAATATATGCATTGCAAATAAAAATGTAGTTTTACTATGCATATAAATTCTAATATATGCAATGTAAATATAAATGTAATTTTAACAATGTATATAAATTCTAGTATATGCAATGTAAATATAAATGTAATTTTAACAATGCATTTAAATTCTAATATATGCAATGTAAATATAAATGTAATTTTAACAATGCATGTAAATTCTACTATATGCAATGTAAATATAAATGTAATTTAAACAATGCATATAAATTCTAATATATGCAATGCAAATATAAATGTAATTTTAACAACGCATATAAATTCTCATGTATGCAATGTAAATATAAATGTAATTTTAACAATGCATATAAATTCTAATATATGCAATGTAAATATAAATGTAATTTTAACAATGCATATAAATTCTAATATTTGCAATGTAAATATAAATGCTAACAATTCGATTTTTAAACAAAACATATGAAAGCGATGTTTACATAAAAAAATATCATTTTCAACACTTTTATTCAAATACAAACAATTTCATATGAATCAATTCTTTTATAAAAAATGATATTTTTAATGTCAACATGTCTTTGTTTTAAAAATGAACATTTTCTAATGATTCATTCATTTCAGTAAAAACAAAGTTTTTAATGTGAACATGTTTTTATTTTAAAACATGCATATTTGTCCAACTTATATTATTACATTAAAAAGTGAATTTTTAATATAAAACATGTTTTCAATTTAAAACATGAATGTTTGTCTACATTTCTATTATTACATTAAAAGTGAATTTTTAATGTGAAACATGTTTTCATTTTAAAACTTGAATCTTTGTCTACATTGCTATTATTACTGTAAAAGTGAATTTTTAATATAAAATATGTTTTCATTTTAAAACATGAATCCTTGTGTACATTTCTATTATACATTAAAAGCGATTTTTTAATGTAAAACATTTTTTCATTTTAAAACATATTCTTTTTCTACATTTCTATTATTACATTAAAAGTGAATTTTTAATGTAAAACATGTTTCCATTTTAAAACACGTATATTTTCTTAGTTCCTATTTTAATTCAACAAAATGTACAAAAGTTTATATTTCATTTTTGGTGAGACTTCTTGTTCAACAAAATGATAAATTTGATATCTCATTTTTGTTGAAAACTCTAGTTCAACAAAATGAAAAAATTTGATGTTTTCTATTTGTTGAAAATTCTAATTCAACAAATAGCCGAAAATTTGTGTTTTCATATTTGTTGAAAATTCTAATTCAACAAATAGATAAAATTTAATGTTTTCATATTTATTGAAAATTCTAATTCAACAAGTAGATAAAATTTGGTGTTTTACATTTGTTGAAAATTCTAATTCAACAAATAGATAAAATTTGATATTTTCATATTTGTTGAAAATTCTAATTCAACAAATAGATAAAATTTGGTTTAAACAAAATGTTCATTTTTATTTTTCCCAATTTAATTTAAACAAAAATGACAATTCCCATGCAACTATTTTAATTTTGACAAAAATGATAATTTTTGTCCAATGGTTCCAATTTGACAAAAATGACAAGTTTTGTCCAATTATTCCAAATAACAAAGTGATAGTTATTTTAATCGACTATTCTAATAAACCCCAAAAGGATAATTCTTAGTTTCACTGTTTTAACTAATAAAATGATAAATCTTGTCCAATGATTCTAATTTGATAATTTTAAATAAACAAAAATTATATATTTTTGTTTTACTCAATTTATTTCTACAAATTGATCTAAATATTTCTAACAATTTTATCACTACAGATCAATATGTTTTACCAATTATCACCACACAATATCACCAAACAACTAGATCTACATACTACATCCATCACAGAACAAATCATGAATCATAACAAATAGGGATTAATTATAAATTGGTGATAATAAAATCAGAATTATTTCTAATTATTAAAAAAAAAGAAATAAATAGATTTATCGCAGTCGTTTAAATCTAAATGATTCAGATCTGAAATTTGACCAAAATTCGATCTGCTCAGAATTGGTTCTAATCAGTCCTGGACCGTAGATCTCGGACTCATGATCGTAGCGAATCTGAAATCGTTCAATTTCGAGTTCATATGAATAAGATATGATTTAATTTGTACTAATAACATTTTAAAATAAATTAATTAAATAATATATTTCAAAAACCACCTTCAGATAAAAAAGCCGTATGTTTTTCTATGGGTTCAATTCTAGGGTTAGACTTGGCGTCCAAACTGAGAAGCTTCGTCACGATCAGGGATCACCACGCCTGGGGGGTCCCACTTCGGCCAACTCGCACGCGGGTACAGGGGTGGGCGGCGCTCGAAACGAAGGCACTTCAGGTGCAAAATTCGGTCCCAATATGCCACGAAACTTGACCACTTCCATATGGAATTGTAGAGGAGAGCAATCTCTTCAAAATTGTCCAAAGGAGTGAAGGATTTTAATGTGTGGATCGATGGAAATTGGTGGATGAAGGTTCAAGCAATTTCGGCCATGAATCAGAAAAGGGGGCGGCGACTAGACTAGGGTATTAATGTTTTGAAGACACTATTTATAATATTTTAATATTAATTTTCTTAATTAATGAATTTTAGCCCATTAATCCTTAATGGTTTCAATTTCAGCCCAACAAAAGTCATTTCTACCTAATTGCCCCTGTTTTGGAACCAATGGGCTAGGTCCCCTCAGCCTAAACGATTGATTTCACCCTGTTTTCTTTAATTTGAAATTTATATCATTTATTAAATTAACTCGATCGTATATTTAAATTCACCGGGGCCACATACAGACTCTGAAAATTCCCAAAAAAAAATCTAACTATGTTTTGACAATACGGTCCTAGCAAAATTAATTTCGTCAAATTTGGAGACTGTTTGAAAAATGGCCATTTTAACGGTTGTTTAAATTCAACAGAAATTATCGAATCATAGTTTAATTTACTACTCTCATAAATTAATTCCAAAAATTCTGGAAAATTAAACTTAGCAATAATTTGACATTCCGGATCCGACAAAGTGGTTTCGTCGAAAACGGAGGTCGTTTGTATAATGGCCATTTATACGGGCTATAAATTATACTATATTCCATTGCGACAATTATGAATATTCAACTGGCCATAACTTTTTATTTCCGCTATGAAATTTTGATTTTTCAGATTTGTTAGAAAGATAATTTTAAACAGATTTAGGTATTTTTGGTTTTACTAAAATTTGTTTTATTTTGAATCCTGTACATTTAGTCAAAGTTCAGATTCAAAATTTCAAACTACCGTGCTATTTCTAATTCCTTTTAACATTAAAATAAATATATTCGTTCTAACTTCAATTTAAATAAATTTTTAATCGTTTTTATTTAAAATAAATTATTTTAACTACTGAAAATTCGTTGAAATAGCCAAAATAATTTTTTTTAAATTGGTTCTGATTTTTCGGGTTGTTACACATTTGCGTTTCGATTTGGAGCAAAATCAAGAAACCCTAGAATTTTTCTCAATCACTAGAGCCGCCATTACAAGCAAAGCTAAGTGATCAGACAAATGGAGCAGGGGTGGAACCATGGTTAAAGTAACTGGCCTATTCAAGTGGTTAAAAGGGAAATTAAATTTCTTTTTAAAGACTAGGGTTTGCTTTGTATTTTTTGTTTTGTATTATAATTTCTTGAACAGTTTCTAGAGACTGTAAAATTCTATGGGATTCAGTTAGGGGTTTGACTGACAGTTTCTAGAGTCTGTAAAATCTAGGTGGTTTCCTAGGATCATCTGTAAAACTAGGCAGTTTACTAAATTCTGTAAAACTAGGGAAAATCTGATCTAGAGGATTAGATCAGTCTAGGGTTTTGAGCGTAGGATTAGAATAGGAGCGAGGGGTTCGCGAGTTTACACGGTCATGTAAGCGGGATATATTCTATCACCTAGAAGAAATGTTAGGAATGCAGTAGTAGGTAGGATTTTTCCAAAGCTGGGTATATCTTGTGTCATTTTCTTTCTGCATTTTTATTTCTGCTGCATTATGTGTTCTGTGAATTTTTAATATCCTACAAAAATTGTTATAAACCCTCTTCACCCCCCTCTAGGATTAATGTAGATGCAACATAACTAAGATTCTAAAAGCTATCAATCATAAATTTACAAAGATAGATTCAGCACAAGGATCGAGATTTGCTATGGAATCTTAATCGAAGAGATGCCTATTAAGGAAAATAGTTTCCAAAAGAAGGAAACTCTAGGAAAAAGCTAAATTTTAAAACAAATAAAAGTATCTAAAAATACTTTTAAAAACCATTTAAAACCATTTATACTTTCCAAAATACGCTCTCCTAAGAATGATTTTGAAACTGATTCTACTCATTATAGGGTATTGCTTCCCTAAATCTAATGAGTTTTTAACATCGTAAGCTAAGGTTATCTTAAACTAAAGCTCTAATGCCACATGTAACGACTTGCTGTTTTTAACCATTTAAGTCGGTAATAAAACTAAGTTAGATCGTTCAAAACAAAATTTTGTTATTGCTATGGTGTTAAATATAAAATCATCACATAATCATAGACAAATCACAAACACAAAAGGTAGATTATCTCACAATGGAATAAATAAAATACAATAGTAGTTCATGAAGCTACTAAATACAAATTTTCAAAATTTATACAAAATATTAGAGTTATAAAATTTAATATTGCGGAAGTCTAAATACAAGGATTTCTAATACAAAAGAGATAACTGGAACCAATAGATAAAGATAATGTCTTTAATAAGTCTCTATCTCTGAAAGGTGAAATCTCAATATTGTAGTACTTGGTCTGACTCGAGCAATAATGCAAAGACAAAACACTCGGATGAGGATTAACATTCTCTTGAAATTAAATTAACTTAAGTGAACTGTTCAAATGAAATGCATAAGAAACTTAAAAAATGTTTGGGATTTTCATCCTCTAAGGATCCGATAAACTATTTATTATATAATATAATGCATTATAATAGTGTATATTCAGTAAAGTAAAGTACTAAAATAGCGTAAGCGAGATTACATTTTTACCCTTACACCATTTACAATAACATAGTCTATACAGATATTGTAAAGTCCACCATAAACTAGTGGCTATAAGAGGGCAATCCATAAGTACTGTCAAATCAAAGTCGAAGGGGGCTCGATCAGGATAATATGATAAGGCACACGAGGCGGTACCCACAGTATGATTCTACTAAATAGCGGACCTAAGCTGGTGATAATGCATATGCGCAAATACCGTCCACCTCAGACAATACACCCATAATCAAAGGTGTGCCCGATCAATCACAGTGTAAGAGGTATGTATTGAAGAAGCATGTCCGCTAAGAGAGCTAACTCAATTGCCCTGGATATAGCTCATATTTTATTCATTTAATTATAACCCCATGATCAAGGCTATCCATCATCATTCTCTTACTTCATTCCAGTAGCGTTCGCCAAACCAACCTACTTCATTCTGAATTCTCCACCACATGCACAGCTGTTAAAGTGCTTCCCGATTTTGCCATAGAGTATGACAATATCTGACATTGGTCTCTTTAACAACCAAATGCTTACATTTTTCACACCAAGGCCATTTACAAAAAAAAAAAAAAATCATATTTCAATATCATAAATCAATTTTAACTTCAAGTATTGATATTTTTTAAAATCATTTACTTAAAACTATTAAGTATTAGTTTCATTTACAAATTTCTAATTCTGTATTTTCAAACAATTCATTATCAAATTCAAATTCAAATTTTATATTTTATTTCATAGATATCATTATAAATCCAGATCTTTATCTTAAATCAATTCGGACTTGGAAATAGGCTTTAGTTTAAAATAGTGGAAAATATTTAAAATTGGGTTAATTTTAAAATAATAGAAATATATGTACACTTAAATTTAATATAAACATTGTTTTATTAAAAATAGTTATAAAATTTTGGTTGTTGAAAATATATAAAATGATTTCATTAAAACTAGTAATAAAATTAAAATAGATAAATAATTTAAATAAATTAATCTACTCCATACCAAGTATCCATATTCCAGAATTTGACTTATCATAAACTCAGATTCAAATTTTCATTCAAATTAACTTAAATTAAGTTGATCCAATTTCCAAAAAAATTGGTTTGCAATTAAGATTAGAATTCTAAACCATTACTTCAGCTTGGTTTAAAACTTAAATTCTAAATTCATTTCGTTTCATCCTATTATTCAAAACAACTTCACAGTTTTACTATCAAGTTGTTTCTTATATAGAAATCTCTAACTTCAAAATTTATTTAATTGACAAATTATCTATTTAAATTGTTAAATTGAATTATTCCACTCATTTAAATTTAAACAAATCTTAAATTGAATCCTTCCTTTAAATTATTTTTATTAAAGTTATCATATTAAATTAAATCTTTACATTATATTAAATTAATATTTAAATCAAATCTTTTAAAACTAAATGAATCTTTTATATTAATTTAAAACTTTTTAAAATAAATTATTATATTAAATTAAGTTATATTATTTTAAATTAGTTTACACTATAAAATTTAGTTTAAATTAAATTTTAACTTTGAATATTAAGTCTCAATTTGATTTATAAATTACTTCCAAACAACAATTCCATTAAATCAACTTTAAGTTAAATTTCTAAATTCAAGTAAATATTTTAAACATTAACTTAAACAAATATTTACGTTATAATTAAAAATCTATACATACTTATAACTTCCAAAAAAAATATTTTATTGATCAACGGTGTTCGTATAAAATTTTATATCCTAAGGCCGAGTGAATCAGGTATGTATTATTTCAACCTGTTTTGTTAAATTTCCGGGTATATATCATTTCAACCCGTATCCTAATTCAACATCAAAAGGTATAATGATTAGTGTATATATCATTTCAACCCATATGATTTTCCTAAATCTATAGGGAACTTGCATGTGAGAACATAAATTAAAACATAACAATACTAATATGTAATATAACAGATTCATATCATGTCATTTGTGTCATTAATAGTCAAGACATATCATACATGTTACGAATAAAGATGTATCACAAAATAGCACAATTTCTTGTCATGAATGCAAATATAAATTTAACATAATAATCATGTCAACTAAAATAATCCTAGCATTACACTTTAACCATTCACATATGTTGAATAACACCTTCATAAAATGTTATTCAAGTGTGAGATAAACTCACCTTTCATAGCGAATGAAGACGATAATCGAACGGACATGGAAAGCAAGATGAACAAATCCTACTAAAAGCACAACTGCACACTCTCTAACACCATGGATTGGATAAGTTTACATAATGGTACTGTAATAAAATTTAAAAGAAGATAGTATTGGGGTTTAGGCTAGGGAAGACGGATTTTCATTTTCACAAAATTTACAAAACAAAAGGTTTTTGATATTTTTAAAATAGATTTTTGGATATGTTAACCATTGTGTTTTTAAAAGTGGTCAACATTAAAGTTTTAGGAGATTTATTTCTCTTCTTTTGAAAAAAAGAATCTGGATTTGGATTATTTTTTAGGGAGAAAAGGCTAAAACAGCGATAGACCATTTTTGGGTTAGAAATCTGGGTCCGAAAATGGGTCTGGAAAATTCGCGATTTTGAGATAGAAAATCATAAAATCTGAAAAAGTTGAAAACATGAAAGTCGTAGCTCTTTCAATTCCACCCATTCAAGTAAAAGAAAAAGTATATTCGGATTTTCTGTGAGCAAATTATGGGCATGGAAAGACAATTCAAAATCTAAAAAAACATATAATAGAAACATGTATAATAGGATTTGGGCTTGTGGATTTTAGCTTTGGGTCATGGATGTGTGGTGCGTCCAGTGGATGCAGCAAGACTTAGGTATTTCCAGGAGCTGGTTTGATGGTTTAGAAGCTAGGTGGTGGCTGGCTTGGTTGTTGGTGATAAGGTTTGGTTGTTAGGAAGGAGGAAAACGAAGAGTTTTCAAGAAATAGGGATATAAGTTTTGGGATTTCTAGGTTTAGAGATTTAGGAATTCAGAGAAGGAAGGATTAGAGATTTAGATATTTGTTTTGATTTGTGAATCTGTATGGAGAGAGATGCCATGGAAATTTGTTGGAAGAATTTGCAGAGAAGAGGATTTGCATAGAAATAAGAAGAAAAGAGATGGTGGTAAGATTTAGGGAATAAGATATAGAAAAAGATTTTATTTTTTAGATTTGGGATTTGAAATTTGTGAAAAAAAAGAGATATAGAGTTGACTGTGAATATTTTTTCTTGGAAGAAATAAATCAGAGAAGAAGAGAGAAAGAAGAAGGAGAAAATATTTCGGTGAATGGAATGAGAAGTTAAGAGAAAGAAAACACGTATAACAACTTTCTGGATTCTCTACAAATTCAAACATGAAGTTTAATTAGGGGTGAGGTGGCAAAGCTTTACCAATAAGCTAGAGGAAGATTATAACAAATTATTCAGAAAAGGAGTAACAGAAAATCACACAAACACCATTTGTTTTGAGCACTGTTTAGTGAAAAGCTCATATTTGAACAAATAGAAGCAGATTTTAACGAAATGAAAGATGCTAACAACTCAGAATTTAAAGTAAAATCATAATAAAAATAGAATTTTCAAACTTTTGAAATTTCTACTCAGATTCAAATTTTGGCAGTTTTGACCAAAATTGACCTTTTCTTACAAAATGTTTCATTTTCATAAATTAAGCTTTAAGAATGAACTTGCATTCAAATAATAATATAAATGTAGATGACACCGCAATTAAGGTCTACATGAATCACCACTTAATTCTCATTGTCCCTACTTACGTTTGTATATAAGAATCTAATTCATTTATTTCATATAATTCAACAATAAATTAAATCTTAAATTTCAGTTAATTTATCATTTAAAAAAATTCAAAACTTTAGGTTGCTACAGAAGGCATATGAAACCACACACACTCGTGCTTAGATCATAACACTAGACTACAAAAAAATAACCATTTCGCAACTGGTAACGCCAGTTGCAATGACCTATAGTAGCTGGTAAACTCCGGTCCAGATATTCCAAGTTACAATAGATCAGTTATATTTTGCAATTGTTTTTGATAGTTGCAAGTAAGAGTTGTAGTAGACTTTTCGTAACTAGTAATGCTAGTTGCAAAATAAATGCAAAAATTAAAAAATTAAATGTAACATACATGTTACAATACACTTGTAAAGTACACTACAACAAATACATCATATTACAATTCTATTTTTTATAGATTATTTAATACATTTTTTATATTAAGCTTTTAATACATTTAATTTATTTTTATGCTATAAGATTTTTATACATCAATTTAATTTTTCAAAAATGAACAAACAATTTTATTTAGCAAAAGAAGAAATCAACATTAAACTTGTAGAAAAATTATTTATAGTTGTGGAGCTACGATAAGAGAACAAACCGTCTTTCTAGTTAATTACAAATTAGAAGTAATCACAGACTCTCCGTAGATTCAAATTACAAGTATCGTTGTTGATGTTTCTGATCGACGCTAGTCTATGAATTAGAAAAGCGCGACATTTGTAATAAATTCTGCAAGCATACAGGCGTGTAGCATACAGGTCGAACACAGGGAGGTTTAATTAATAATTATTTTTTATTTTTTTTCTTGGGCGAGTTAGACGAAGCTGGAGGTTGATTTTTTTCGCAAAGCAAAATAAAAACTGAAACTACGAATAAAAGGTGCAATTAAATTCACTATAGATTCGAATCTAATCGGATCTGTAATAAATTCAATGATTAAAATAAAATAGAACACTGGAAATAAAATTGCAGAAAAGAAATCAACAACTGAAAATAAAAACTAGGATTACCGCTGAATCTAATCAGACGGTCAATCACTAGTAAGAAAAATAGAAGCAATAGCAAATTGTGTTCTAGCAAATCTAATTGACTAGACAACACAATATGCCATGAAAATAAAATGCAGAAACTAAAGAAAAGAAAGCTTTATTATGACTGAAAGAGAGTACAGAAGAATGAATTGTTTTTACAATGGTTACAATCACATATTTATAGATGAGAATGGGAAAACCCTAATTAGGTCTATGAATAAATGGGCCTCCTCATTCATGAATATCTCTTGCCTTCCTTGACTAACTTGATTAGAGAAAATCTGGGCATATCATGGTAAATATTTTCCATATCTTTCAATTTTCCCAAGTGGCTGATTGATTGATAGAAGGTTGCATCTAATTAATTCTTCCAAACAAGGACGCTTATCAGACTCCAAAGGCAATATAAGATAAAATCATTAAAATTGATTTTTCTTCTTGGCAACAATTCAATCAGAAATTCTTCTAATTGAAATTGAATGATTTGAATTTAATTCCATGATAAGAATATGGCTATTGCTGAAATGTTAATTGGTGCACATCATAAATACATACACATGAATGTGTGTATGTATATATATAACATAACACTAATCCAGATATTTCTCAAAGCAAAGGGCCAGTGTGAACGCGCTCCGTTTCTTTGGCAAAAAGTGAGCTTGACGGGGTTCGAACTTAGGTCTCTCAGCACCAATTCCTATGCCTTTACCAGTGAGCTACTACTTCTTTTGCAATTGAAATGAATTTGATGTGAGGAAGTAGCTCTTTCTTGTAGTTGGCCTTTGATTTGAAATGAAGGAGGCAACGCTTGAAATCTGTAAAAACACATAAAAAATACCCGAAGTATCATTTATTTATTTACAAAAGATAAAGCATAAGAGTCATAAAATAACCACTTTTCAATGTCAATCAAATACCCCCACACTTATCTTTTACTCGTCCTCGAGTAAAACAAAAATGAAAAACTAAACTAGATAGGTCACACTTTCGTAGGAAACACGATTGCATTGAGCGCATGCAACAAGCCGTTAAACCTCTAGGTGTCCCTAGTAGGACGAGTGGTGTCTCGTGAGGGTTTTCAGCGGATACTACCCACAAAATCCAAATGCAGTATGTTATGATTCTAATGAAACTACATGAATGCAATGGACATATGCAAATAAAAACAAAAAAATGAAAACACGACTTGTTTCAGGAAAGTGGTACAACAAATTAAGTTAACAATTTCTAGTCAGTTGATTTTATTTTAGATACCTCGACTTGTCACAAATTTTCAATATAAATCAAGTTTTCAAGTGTTGAATTCCAGTTTGGCCAGTTAGTTCGGTCGATAACATAGTGCAGCCATGAAATAAATTCTTAGTTTGCTTGGCACAGTTTGCAAAGTGGTATTCTAATTTTCTCATGTATGGCTAGTCAAATCAATAAGGTCAAGAAGTGTTTGGGTATCATCGCTTATTCTTTATTCTATAAAATTTTAAGATTTATGATTAAGTATATACACCTAACTAAAAAGACCAAGGTTTACCACCCATGCACTGCCTCGCGGACTAACGGAGAGTAGGTAAAGAGCTTGGCGGATTGTGCAGGCCGACTTTGACTTTGTCAACAACGTGTCGGTAATCCTTAGGTGTCCAACCTCATAAAATGAGACCAAGATATTCCAACTTTGACTTTGTCAACAACGTGTCGGATAGAGCTTGGCGGGTTTGCACACCAACGCTCGATATACAAGCAATGTTGGATACCCTTGGAATACTATTATTATTATTATCGAAAATATAAGCACAAAAGAGAGTTATGCGAATTCAACTTAACACAACTTAGTTTTAAAGATTTGAAAAGCCAATACAAGTATTTAAAGTCCTCCACTTATTTAAACAAAGTCTACAATATAGAATAGATTTCATGGCCATCACCTAAGAATCTCCCTATGTACCGGTTACACTATTATCCCTCAAAATTAAACTTTTCATTATATTTCCTATTCGATCTAAGTTGAGAGAGAAAAATACTATCAACTGGCTAAAAATTGTAAACTTATTTTGCTGTATCAATTGAAAATGAGTCGTATTTCAAAGAAAAAAAATTTATGGTATGTCACTACAATCTAAAATGGCTGAAAATAAAAAGAAATAAAAAAAAAACAAAGAAAAATGAAAATTGATGAAATGCAGACTCCCCCCCACACTTGATTGAGACAGTGTCCCAACTGTCTAAGGCAGAAAAACAAAAATAAAAAAAATGAAAAAGAAAAATAAAAGAGAAAGAACGTGTACCACCTGATTTCATGGTGGATGATCATGCAGATCGATGGAGTCATCTTCGTCATATTGCTCGAATTCCAAAAATGGTTTCAGTCGTTGACCGTTTACTTTGAAGACTTTTCCATCCCTAGGAATTTCAATTTCAACCGCTCCATGAGGGTATACTGTTTTCACAACATAAGGTCCAGTCCATCGAGATCTGAGTTTTCCTAGAAACAAGTGAAGTCTAGAGTCGTATAAAAGAACTTTTTGACCTACGTTGAATTCCTTAGAAGTATGTTTTTGTCGTGTTGGGCTTTGGTTCTTTCTTTGTAGATTTTCGCATTTTCATACGCCTCATTTCTTAATTCCTCTAATTCAGAAATTTGTAACTTCCTGTGTGAGCCGGCTTTTTCTAAGTCAAAGTTCAAAAATTTTATGGCCCAAAGAGCACGATGCTCTAATTCAAGAGGTAAGTGACAGGCCTTTCCAAAGACTAATCGATATGGTGACATCCCTAGATTGGTTTTATAAGCAGTGCGAAAAGCCCAAAGTGCATCAATCAGTTTTACGGACCAATCTTTTCTATTGGAATTCACGGTTTTCTCAAGAATTTGTTTGATTTGTCTATTGGAAACTTCTACTTGTCCACTAGTTTGTGGATGGTAAGGTGTTGACAGCTTGTGTGTGATTGAGTATTTCTTGAGCAAGGACTCAAAAGCACGATTACAGAAATGAGTGCCATTATCGCTAATGATAGCCCGAGGTGTACCAAAGCGTGAAAAGATGTTTTCTTTGAGGAATTTGACAACAACCTTGTTGTCGTTGGTTTTGGTCGGAATGGCTTCAACCCATTTTGAGACATAATCTACCGCAAGTAAGATGTAAAGATTCCCAAATGAATTAGGGAATGGTCCCATGAAATCGATGCCCCAAACATCGAATAACTCAATCACTAAAATGGGGTTGAGAGGCATCATGTTTCGCTTAGAGATTCGACCCGTTCTTTGACATCGCTCACATTTAGAGCAAAATTCGAAAGCGTCACGGAAGAGTGTGGGCCAATAAAAACCGCTTTGCAAAACTTTTGCAGCAGTTTTTCTTGCTCCACAAGCATGGTCATGTGAGAAAGAGAGAATACTTTGGTGTTCATGATCGGGCACACACCTTCGAATGATTTGGTCTGGACAGTATTTGAAAAGATATGGGTCGTCCCAATAGAAGTTTCGAACTTTTGAGAGAAATTTTTGTTTATCTTGTTTCGACCATTCAGCGGGTGTTTGTTGTGTGACAAGATAATTCACAATGTCAGCGTACCAAGGGGTGTTAGAGATCGAAAGGAGTTGTTCGTCAGGAAAGTAGTCATCGATTTGGGTGTCGTTATCATTTCCGTGCACAATTCGAGAGAGATGATCAGCTACGACATTTTCAGAACCCTTTTTATCTCGTATTTCTATATCGAATTCTTGAAGAAGAAGGATCCAACGAATCAAGCGGGCCTTGGCATCTTTTTTGAAAGCAGATATCGTAGGGCAGCATGGTCAGTGTAAACTATGACTTTGGATCCTATGAGATATGGTCTGAATTTCTCAAGAGTGAAGACAACTGCCAAAAATTCCTTTTCAGTAGTTGAGTAATTCAGTTGGGCCTCGTTTAAAGTTTTGCTAGCGTAATAAATGACTCGAGGGAGTTTATCGATACGCTGACCCAGGATGGCTCCAATAGCAAAATCAGAAGCGTCGCACATAAGTTCGAAGGGTTGAGTCCAATCAGGAGGTTGAATGATGGGAGTTGTGGTCAAGAGTGATTTAAGAGTTTCAAAAGATGTTTTGCAATCATTGGGAAATTCAAACTTTACGTCTTTGGCAAGTAAATTCGAGAGAGGTTTTGAAATTTTCGAGAAATCCTTAATGAATCTTCTATAGAATCCCGCATGGCCAAGAAATGAACAAACATCTTTGACAACTTGGGAGGAGGTAAATTAGCAATCAAATCGATTTTGGATTTATCGACTTCTAGGCCATCTTTGGAGACGACATGACCTAGAACTATCCCCCTTTTTACCATAAAGTGGCATTTTTCCCAATTAAGCACGAGTGATTTCTCCTTACAACGTTTGAGGACAAGTTCTAGATGAGTGAGACATTGGGAAAAAGATGATCCATATATTGAAAAATCGTCCATGAATATTTCCAAGAATTCTTCCACCATATCAGAGAAAATACTCATCATACACCTTTGGAAAGTCGCGGGGGCATTACAAAGACCAAAAGGCATGCGACGATAAGCAAAGGTTCCAAAGGGACAAGTAAAGGTGGTCTTATGTTGATCTTCTAAAGCAACAGGAATTTGGTTATAGCCAGAGTATCCATCAAGAAAACAGTAGTACTCATGTCCCGCTAAGCGTTCGAGCATTTGGTCAATAAAAGGCAAGGGAAAATGGTCTTTTCGTGTGGCTGAGTTAAGCTTTCGATAGTCGATGCACACACGCCATTTGGTTTTGATTTTTGTTGGGACGAGTTCATTACTGTCGTCTTTGATCACTGTGACTCCTGACTTCTTTGGTACAACTTGTACCGGACTCACCCAAGTACTATCAGAGATGGGATAGATGATGTTATTGTCTAGACATTTGATTATCTCCTCCTTGACCACTTCTCTCATGTTCGGGTTTAATCGCCTTTGAGCCTCACGAGTGGGTTTAGCGTCATCAACTAAATGTATGCGATGTTCCACAATTGATGGGCTGATTCCTTTTATATCGCTAATTTCCCATCCCAAGGCGTCCTTATTTTCCCGTAAAGTTTCCAAAACTTTTTCTTCTTGGTCTTCGGTAAGATCAGAGGCCAAGATTACGGGGAAAGTTTCTGAGGAGTCTAGGTAGGCATACTTAAGGTCTGGTGGCAAGGGCTTGAGGTCTAACTTAGGAAGTTCTTGTGTATCAACGTTGGTCAACATTCCTTGGTTAGATTCAGGTGACGAAGTGTCGGAGTCAAGAATTTTGTTGAGTTCAGAAATGTATTCGAGTTCATCGAAATCAGAGTCGAAATGGTCAAGACACATTTTCAGGGCTTCAGAAGTGTCACTAGAGGTTTCATCAACTGTGGTTTGAATCATGTCAATTTCATCGATCTCAAAATCCCTAGGTTGTTTGTTGAGATTAAAGATGTTTAGCTCAATGGTTAGGTGCCCGAAGGAAAGTCGAAGCTGACCATTCCTACAATTAATGACAGCATTAGAGGTTGCTAAGAAAGGGCGTCCTAAGATCAATGGTATTTGAACGTTGGGATTTGAGACAGGCTCTGTTTCTAGAACTATAAAATCGACAGGGAAGTAAAACTATTCGATCTGTATCAAGACGTCTTCGATAATTCCCAATGGCTTTTTGACAGATCGATCGGCTAGTTGAAGTGTGATGTTTGTTGGTTTAATCTCCCCCAGTCCAAGTTGACGATAGACAGTATAAGGGAGAAGGTTGACACTGGCACCAAGGTCGAGTAGGGCACGAGAGATGTGAGTGTTTCCTATTTTACAATCAATCGTAGGGCAGCCAGGGTCTTTATGCTTGACTGGGGCAAGATTCGAAAGAACAGAACTTGTATTCGCAGTTAGAAAGGCGGTTTTTGGGACATTAGTCGCACGTTTTTGTGTGCACAATTCCTTAAGACATTTGGCATATTGAGGGATTTGTTCAATGGTGTCTAAAAGAGGAATGTTCACACGGACTTGTTTGAAAATTTCCAAGATTTTATCGAAATTTGCAGCTTTCTTCTTATTATTGAGTCTATGAGGAAAAGGAGCTACTGGTTTTTCGATTCTGGGATGAGTTTCATCATTCGAAGAAGAAGGTGGTAGGGGTGTAGAAGATGAAATGTTGGGATTGCCAACATTAATTTTCGAAGGTGGGTCGGGTTTGCCGACACTGGGAGAAGAACTGTTGGGATTGCCAACATTGAAGGCAACTTGGGGTTTAGAAGAATTGGCATTCGAAGCCAGTGGGTGCTCATCAAGATTAGGGATTGGGGTCGAGTTAGGAGGTTCGTCAAGGTCGTCTACTTTATTATCAATCCTCTTTCCAGATCGAAGGGTTGTAATAGCGTTGACTGGATTATGGTTTTCGTCCTCACAAGAATTTACAGCACGAGGGTTATAATTTGGATTAACCTCGGGTTGACTAGGCAATTTTTCCTTCTCATGAGTTTTCATAAATTCCTTCATCATATTAAACATTTGGTCCATTTTAGCGTCTTGCGAGTTTATTTTAGCTTCGTAAGAGTTCATCTGTTTTTCTAGACGCCCAATATCTTGTGATGGTTGAGAAGATTGAGATGATTGGTTTGATGATTGAAAATTAGGGTGCCTATAAGGTTGTTTGGATTGAGGTGTAGCTTGAGAGGTTTGAGAATTGGGGGGTGGACCTTGGTAATTCGGATTGGGAATAAAGGGTTGCACGTGAGATGGGTTAGCCGAATTATTGGGGTTTGACCAAGAAAAATTTGGGTGGTTCCTCCAACCAGGGTTGTACGTGGAAGAGTAAGGATTATTTTGAGCTATGGCATTGGCTTGGTCTTGAGAGTAATAGTGGGGTAACCCTTCTCCGGCTTGAGGAGTTTGATTTTCTAAAGGAATTTGACTTGGGTCCACGACATGCACTCCTCTAGTGGAAGTACGAATGGGAACACGGATCGATTCCCACTGCATGTCCTTTTCAGAATAATCTTCTAAGAATTGCCAAGTTTCATCGGCTGTTTTAGACATAAAGTCTCCTCCACACATTGATTCTAGTTGAGTTCTAGTCTGATAGTTGAGCCCTTCATATGCAATTTGACATAAGTGATCTTTTAGAATTCCATGATGAGGACAACTATATAATAGCTGGTTGAATCTCTCAAAGTATTTTGAAAAAGTTTCCCCCTCATTTTGACAAAATTGATTTATTTTGGTTCGGATTTTCAGAGTTTTATGGAAAGGGAAAAACTTTTTCAAGAATACAGTGACAAATTCATCCCAACTTCTTATGGAATGTCGTGCAAGAGAATTTAGCCATCTTTTAGCGCTTTCAAGTAGTGCAAATGGAATTAGCCTTAGCTTGATCGATTCGTTAGATAGTTGTTGCATTTTTGTTGTGGACGCATACAATTCAAATTCACTTAGAAATTCATAAGCATTTTCAGACCCAGTAAATTTTGGTACCCCTTGGATAAAAGAATGTTTAAGCTCAAAATTGTTTCCTTCAGCTGGTGGGAACACAATGACAGATGGTTGAACGGTTCTAGTAGGATAACATCGATCACGAAGAGACAAAGGTCTATCCACTTAGATATTGAGATTTTGAAAATTTTGATTTATTTGGTTTTGATCCCCAAAGTTTTGAAAGTTTTGATTCACTCGATTTTGATCCAATTCGGTTGGAAAGTTTTGGTTGATTCGAGAACCCCTAGGAGAATTTTGTTGGCTAACACTTTTTTCACTCATTGTTGTTAATTGCAAGCACAGAAATTAGCTACGATGAAGTTTTCTGTCCTTATTGGCTCTTAACCCAAAATTATAAAGCGATGCGTTTGATTACTTAGATCAAAAGATTTCTCAGCCAGTTAACGGACAGGAGTTATCGGTGCACCAGGAATCACCCTAGCAATGCAGCCGAAGGTTTAAGTACCTTCAGAGTAACAACCGATATAATATTTACGAATCACCGTAATATTTATAAACGGTTATTTCTCTGCCGTAGTCTAGACACCAAGAAATAATTCGTTCCAAATGAATCAACTATCACAATATAATTAAGCCCTAGATGAGCCTGTGACTCCTTAAGTCCAACGTCTAACCGTTATTATTAGTCAGATTCTACGATGAAATGCAATTTGTGGGCTAAGGAAAGGGTGATGAAATCCCTCACCTTATGTGAATTGGGGTATTGCCCTTAACAGAATGAATAAAAGATGCAGAAATCACACAAAACAATTGCAGAAATTAAAAATTGTACATTCAAAGCTGCTGCCCCTGCAGAAATTTTTTACAACAATTGTCTATATATTTTTTCTTTTTCCTTTTGCAGCAGAGCACCTGTAGAGTTTTAAAAGTTTTCACCTTGATCGGCAGTCCTCCAGTGAATTTGGGAAGCGCTAGCGCGTTCACACCCCACTTGGTGTGCAACCGCTCCAACCCATCTGAATCGTCCGCTGCTTTCTGTTGTTGTCCCCCTTTTTTTTTTTTTTTTTTGGAAGACAATCAAATAAGCAAGCAAAGACAAGAAAAAAAACTAAATTAATCTCAAAACAAAAACAGTAAGCTTGAAAAGAAAAAAAAAATAAAGACTAGGTTTAACAACTAGTTGCAAGTTAAAACTACCAATTCACAAACTAAGAACCCACACTCCACAGAAAAATGAATCCCTCAAAACAAATAAAAAAAAACAATCCCGGCCCTAATAATGTTTGACAAAACAAACACGCCTTTCCCCACTTCAAAAACTTGCCCTCATGTTTATATGTTCCAGGAACTCGACAAGTCCCAATGGACACGCCGCCTTCTCCCTCTCTCTATTTCCCTGTCTTTTTTTTTCTGTCTATAAAATCCTCTCAAAACCAAAACAATTTAGTTATAAAGGCACAAACTTGCGATGCTTGTACGGTCGGAGTTGTGAAAACGTGATGATGGTGCTCTCAGCTTGTGGAGTTATTCGGCTGTGGGGATTATGATGTGGGTTTGACAATCTATTCAATTTTGGTTTGCGGGACGGTCACGAGATTGGGGTGGGATGTAGGGGTATTTTGTTGTGAACGTGGGATGTTGGTGATGGCTATATGGTAGATGTGAGAGGGCAGTTAATGTTTGTGCGTGGATGTATGGACGAGGTTCAGCAACAGGGGTGATTGTTTCTGTGTGATGATGCAGGAGGATGAGAGTTTGGCAGGGGAGGTTTTGTTTTGGGTTTTGAGATGAAGGATGAGGCTGCGATGATATTGGGTGGTCAGGGAGTTTTGCTGGTAGAAGGTGCACCAAACGTTGAAAGTGTGCGAAGTTGCTCAGGAGGTGGTGATGAAAAAAAAATGGAGAGAGATGAAACTTTTGAACAGAGGATGATGAGGTGGTGGATAAAAAAAAAAAAAAATTGCAAGAGGAAATATGTAATTTTTTTTTTGTTGGACTGATCTGATGTGCGGTTTAGTTGAAAGGCAATTGGTGTTGTGATGGGGTGATGGTTAATGATAGAAGTTATTCACGGTGGTATTGTGGATGGTAGATTTGTGAACTGATGGCTTCGTGATTTCAGTTGGTTAGTGTTCGGCAGTACTGAACAAAGAAGAAAATTTGCAAGAAGGGATTTTTTTTTTTTTTTTTTTTTTGTACTTTCGAACTTGCAAAAGAAGAAGAGGAAAACTGATGTAGAAAAATATGGAAAGAAGGTTGAAAATTGAAAATAGATGAAAGAAAATTTGATTTTTTTTTAAAAAAATCAAACAAAAATAAAAATAAAAATAAAACTAACTCGAATCAGAAATTAAATAAATAGTAAAATTTAATCGTTACCTCCCCGGCAACGGCGCCAAAAACTTGATCGACGCTAGTCTATGAATTAGAAAAGCGCGACATTTGTAATAAATTCTGCAAGCATACAGGTCGAACACAGGGAGGTTTAATTAAAAATTATTTTTTATTTTTTTTCTTGGGCGAGTTAGACGAAGCTGGAGGTTGATTTTTTTCGCAAAGCAAAATAAAAACTGAAACTACGAATAAAAGGTGCAATTAAATTCACTACAGATTCAAATCTAATCGGATCTGTAATAAATTCAATGATTAAAATAAAATAGAACACTGGAAATAAAATTGCAGAAAAGAAATCAACAACTGAAAATAAAAACTAGGATTACCGCTGAATCTAATCAGACGGTCAATCACTAGTAAGAAAAATAGAAGCAATAGCAAATTGTGTTCTAGCAAATCTAATTGACTAGACAACACAATATGCCATGAAAATAAAATGCAGAAACTAAAGAAAAGAAAGCTTTATTATGACTGAAAGAGAGTACAGAAGAATGAATTGTTTTTACAATGGTTACAATCACATATTTATAGATGAGAATGGGAAAACCCTAATTAGGTCTATGAATAAATGGGCCTCCTCATTCATGAATATCTCTTGCCTTCCTTGACTAACTTGATTAGAGAAAATCTGGGCATATCATGGTAAATATTTTCCATATCTTTCAATTTTCCCATGTGGCTGATTGATTGATAGAAGGTTGCATCTAATTAATTCTTCCAAACAAGGACGCTTATCAGACTCCAAAGGCAATATAAGATAAAATCATTAAAATTGATTTTTCTTCTTGGCAACAATTCAATCAGAAATTCTTCTAATTGAAATTGAATGATTTGAATTTAATTCCATGATAAGAATATGGCTATTGCTGAAATGTTAATTGGTGCACATCATAAATACATACACATGAATGTGTGTATGTATATATATAACATAACACTAATCCAGATATTTCTCAAAGCAAAGGGCCAGTGTGAACGCGCTCCGTTTCTTTGGCAAAAAGTGAGCTTGATGGGGTTCGAACTTAGGTCTCTCAGCACCAATTCCTATGCCTTTACCAGTGAGCTACTACTTCTTTTGCAATTGAAATGAATTTGATGTGAGGAAGTAGCTCTTTCTTGTAGTTGGCCTTTGATTTGAAATGAAGGAGGCAACGCTTGAAATCTGTAAAAACACATAAAAAATACCCGAAGTATCATTTATTTATTTACAAAAGATAAAGCATAAGAGTCATAAAATAAACACTTTTCAATGTCAATCAGTTTCATACAAGCCAAATTATGATCCTTATCCTTCGGCATTACAATTCCTCTCATATGATTTTCTGGCACCTTGATTTGAGGGAACTGAATTGTGACCAAGAGAGTATTATTAACTGGTGAGTTTACTATCAGTTCTCCAGTAATAGCTGAGTTCGTTGGCACTGAACCATGAGACTGAGAATGTAAAGAAACAGGTGACTACAATATAGAATTATGACTGTGATGAGAGAGTGGAGATGCGATAGGAGTCCTTTACTGAAAATAAACTAATGGTGACGCTTTTGGCGATCTTGATGCTGATATTGCCTAAGGAACCATATTTATCCTGATCTTGTTGTCGACATCTACATAGTCAGCAGTTTCGTCCAGCATTTCTTCTTATAGCAATTCCTCCATAAAATCTTCCATGGTTATGATTCCTAAAATTTCATCATATAATGAATTATTCGGAAAAGATTCAGAGACATCTAGTATGTTATCATGTCTTCCACGGTTAGATTTTTTATTTGTATTTGAACTTCTCCATTTGTCTCCCAGTTGTTCCTTAACAATGGACTTCTAAGCTCAATCACATTGCCATTCTCAACTTTTTTTTGCTTTTCCAAATTTGCCCCAGTTTCCTTTCTGCGCTTAACGACCATGCCATGTGGCCATGGCCTTTCTGGAATTTGTTAAGTACATTATAAAATGGAAGATCATTATATACCCTTGGGATTTTTCTTATACTAAGATTCAGAATGGGAGCTACATCTTCAGGTCGGCAAGTGAGCAAATTTTTAACTAGTATAAGACCAATAATATTTATAGGACTTCCAATATAAATAGGGACACGACTATGCACTTTGGTCATTATTAATTCCATAGTATTCTTAGTAACCAAAATAATAATATCAATGTTCCAAAGTAAGGAAAATATAGTAAACTAGTATCAATGAAACCAAATACATATCAAGCTCGAAGTTTATATCAAGGGCAAAAGTTTTTTATATTTCTGTCATAGCATCATGAGATGTTTTTTGAGCCAATTCCAGGGCACCAGCTATAATTGTTATTTCATCATGTGTCAGCTCCACCCTTTGCTGCCTGAAATAGTTAAGAGAATGTAAAACCCATCCAATTTATCTATTTTTATTTTTAGAAAGAAGTAATTATAAGGAAATGCGGATTAAGGATCTTACGGCGAACTTAACAAAAGAAGGGGGTGAATTGTGTTTAATAGAATTTATGGAATCTTTTTGAATTTAACACAATCAAATGCAGATAAAATATAAATCAAAAAAGAATCAGAAAAAGATGCAAATAATAAATAAATGCATGAAGGAAAGAACAGATCAGGATTTTCATACTGATTCAGAGTTACCCTACATCCAGTCCCAAACAACTTCAGGTTGATGTGGATTTCTTTTCAATATAATCTTCAAATTACAATCCTCGATTTCACAAGCCACGAGGTACACCTCACTTGTTTCCGAAGTACAGTGAGGCTCGTCTGATTTCTGGGCTACAACCATAACCAGTAGATTTGTATGGCTTACAACCACACCTTTTCAATATCAGCTTGGATGGAAGACTCAATAAAACTTTGATCTTGCAATCTTTGATTACATAAACTCTTATAACTCTGAATAGTACTTGAATTCTTGAGAGAGTTTGATAGAGAATCAAACTACAATTGAATTGCTTAACTCTCTTTAAATGTTGGCAGAGTTTCATTGTAGAAACTTGGTAATTAAGAGTAAAAATGGAGAGGAGAAAAGAGAGAAGAAGATAAATGAAATTAGTTAGAAAATTTTGAATTTAGAAGACTAATTATAGTGGTTCAACAGTCATATCCTTTCAGGAAAGGATTTAAACCAATAGACACAACTTTTGAAATTTGCATTTAAAAATTGACGGTCATCATGTCGACATAGGAGATAGTACATGTCGTCATGCCTTAGGGAAATTTTGAAATTTGATTTTTTTTGAAAACAATGTAAATGATGTTGAAATAAATCATGGTAATTCATTGTCATAATAAAAAGTGTTATACATTACTTTAAAAACCGGTCTACCTTGCCAAATAAAACAAGGTAATTCTAGAATTTAAGCATATTATTGTTTTATATATAAGAATAATATAATAAAGTAAAAATATAAGTTCAGAACATGTAATTGTAATATATAAAAAATTATTTAAAACTTATATAAATCTATATATATATAACTATATAAGAAATGTTTTAAAACAATGATATAAAAACTATAACTAAGGAAATTGTAACTTAAGAAAAATATATATTAAAACTAAATGTAAGTGTTGACCAGCGTTTTAGCAAAGCAGTCACACATCAAGCTTATAGTTAATGACATGCTCAAAAATCGAGTACGTTCGTCGAATTTGCAAAGCAACTTGGTCAAAGTTGCAAAGTAATCAAACCCAAATCACGAAAAATTATTGGATTAGGCAAGATCGGATTTCGTTTGCTCAAACTAGGTGATTGCACTGTGCCGATCACTCAAAATCATTTTCACAACATGCACCGATCACCTTTAGAATTTGACTCAGCACAAGCGCTAGGCACCTCAAAATCTGTTGATCAACACGGTATGATCACAGAAAACCAGGGTTGCGCTTCAGCCCCGGCACACTCGGATTTCAGCAAAAAGGCGGGGTTGGCTTGGGTATTTCGTATCACCTCGGGATACAAAAATATGGATTTCGTTTCCCTCCAAGGAAATATAATCTCATATAGGGGTACGAAATCATATCCCTCCATGGGATACGATATAAAGGAGTTTAGCAAGCTCAGAAAGCCTGAGCACTCTAGCTCGATTGCGTTATTCCATAGGATCGACACGAGATTTCGAGTTTGGCATTGATCTGGGATTCGAAATCCCCGACCCAAATTTTGAAAGCAATAAATGTGTGCGAATCACTTCCTTTTAGCTAAGCAACATGGGTTGATCACGTATTTTCAGGATTTGAATTTAGTACAGGGCCAAGATGACTGTCACAACAAAGTGGTGGATCATCCTTGGTATGTATGGATCATTGTTTTTAGGCGATCCACATGTGTCAATCACTGTTTTTTGATATATTTTCCAGGATTTTAAATTTCATGATGGAAGTTGATTTTTTGGCTGAGTCCCGAGGACATGAATTTCGTATCCCTCCAGGATATGAAATTTTGGCTGATGCATGGAATCTTCACCTATAAATACCCCCTCTCTTGGCATTCAAAGAGGTTGGCATTTTTGGGTTTTGGTTATCATTTGGCATACGAGAAAGCTTTATTTAGACCTCATTAATGGCCTCCATGGTGATTCCCATTGCTATGAATCGTCTCATAGACTTATAATCTACACATAGAAGATAACTTTCAACTTTAGGACATTGGAATTGGCATTTACCTTGCTTTTGTACATATTTGGGCTTGAAGACATATTTTTGCACACTTTGGCTTAGATAAGATGGTTATAGATTAATTAGGGATTAACAAGGACTTTGTTATCCTCTAATATGACTGTGTAAATTCAAAGTGTACAATCATTGTAATTGTAACTATGACGATGAATGATCATTATGAAGTGGACGTTAGTGTCGAACCACTATAAAAAGTTGTGTATCCCTTTACATTTCTCGTATTTTGGATATTTGGTTAAAGGGTTTATTACTAAACTCACACTCGGGGGTTGACGTATGCAAGTGACAAATTTCCTATGTCAACAATAAGTAAGTAAATATTTGAATTTATTTAAAACTAAAATACAAGTAATCAAATCAAAAATATTCAAATTAATAATTAGATTTAAAAATCCAATAATTAAAAGATATATATTTTTAAATAGAAATTAATTTTGAAAACAATTTGAAATTAGAGGAAAGAAGATTTAAAATATTATAAGATAAAAATGATCGGATATTTGAAATAGAGATTCAGTAAAATTCTAGACTCTATAACTTATCTTGTTTTCTTGAACTCTTGTTACTCATGGGTCTTCAATCTTATATTCTTCTTCTTATTATTTGTAATCTTTGAATCTCTAAACTGTATAGTCTTCAATAATCAATATCTGTATAAAATTCATGCATACACACACACAGATATATATATATATACATATAACAATGTTAGTATTTATTTTATAACAATAATAGTTAAAACAAGGTTGTTGTCATCAAAACCATCATCATTATTATCTCAGCCTCTAACAATCTCCCTTTTTGATAATCACAACCTTTGTTTATAAAATATACTTACCTGATGTCTTGATACTTCAATTACTCCCTCTTACTCCAATGACTCCTTCCAAAAATACTAACTCCCCTTTAATCTAAGCCTATTTTATAATTCTCTCCCTTTGTTATCAACAAAAACTATATGCCCGTAACTAATCTAAAATGCTCCCCCTTAAACTATTACAAGACTAAACCTAGTCTAAGAACTAACTCTAATACTTTCAGTACTATGATAAGACTTATTCTAGATTAAGAAATAGTACCAGTATATGATACTCAGTCTAAAACTATGGTAACACTAAAACACGATGCTATAATCGAACTAAAATTTTATTATAACATTTATATAATACTTGTAACTGTAGAACAAAAATTAATTAATACACGAGTATTAGCGAATATACGTAATTAAATTACACAACGAATATTTACGAACACACGAAACCTATCAACTGAGTATTTTTGACAATTGGAGACAATGAAGACAAAGTTCTTCACTTTGTTCGATTACATTTCCATCCTTATGAAAACACACCTCGCCAACGCAAATGACTCGATCGTCATCATCCATTTGAACTTCTTGTTAATTTTCTTCTTCCTCTTCTTCTTCTCCTTCTTCTTCTTCCATGCCTCCTTCATCTTCATAGGATTATGAATTCGAATATCGGGCGAATCATCCTCGATAACGATTGGATTAGAATGGTTGTCCATTAGGATTTTTTGCAGATTCCTAATGATTTTCCCTTATTTCTCTTGTTCTCTTGCTATACATAGTTGCATCTATTGGATTTTAGCGAGCATTTGCAGTGTATCCTTCATAGATTCTTTCAATTTGATTATTCAAGCATAATTAGTTGGAATGAGCCTTAAGGAGAAGTAGGAAAGGAGAAAATGTTGTTTTTCTTGGTATTTGATGAGGAGGCCATTATTATTTTATTTCAGAAGTTTATTAAAGAGAAGAATGAGCAAAGTGACATGAATTTTGGAAGTTTAGAGTTTAAATAAGTATAAAAATTAATTTTGGAGGGAATTTTAATTTTGAAATTTTACTATTACATGTTGACATGAGAGGTAGTACATGCCGACATGTCTCCAACAATTTTGTGACTTTTGAATTTTCCTATATTTAATATATACATATGTATGTATATGTATATACACTAATATACGTGGTTATTCTAGTTTGATCAATGAGAAAATACCTAGTTCTCTTCTTAAATTTAGTAAACATTGCTTCATTCAAGGATTTATTTAAAGTGTCTATAAGTTGGTTCTCAGATTAAATGAATTCTAGTGAAATGTTTCCTTTACTTACATTATCTCTTAAAAAATGATGTCTAACATCAATTTGTTTTTCTCTAGCCTGACGCGTAGGATTTTCAGATAAATTTATCGCACTCATATTATCATAGTAGACTGGTGATTTGGTTACATTTAGTACAAAATCTTTTATAGTTTATTACATGTAAATTATTTGAGAACAAGCCAATTGAATTGTGAAGAAGATAGGGGAATTGTATTTTTTTTCCAAGCTTTGCCACAACAATATCCCCTTCATAACCAGATCCACTTCACAACCCTCACGCACAGCCAAACGCCATCAGCCAAATCATCTACTCCGCACCAAACCCTTCTTTGTAAACTACTGCATCCAGTTCCCCAGTCAACACAAATCGACTGCTCACCCAGTACCCTATCAGTCCTTCCATCCAAACACCCAGATCACCTTACAGTCCCCGGTAACGGCGCCAAAAACTTGGTCGTCGCTAATCTATGAATTAGAAAAGCATGACATTTGTAATAAATTCTGCAAGCATACAGGCGTGTAGCATACAGGTCGAACACAGGGAGGTTTAATTAAAAATTATTATTTATTTTTTCTTGGGCGTGTTAGACAAAGCTGGAGGTTGATTTTGCAAAACAAAATAGAAAGTGAAACTACAATTAAAAGATGCAATTAAATTTACTGCAGATTCGAATCTAATCAGATCTGTAATAAATTCAACTATTAAAGATAAAATAGAACAATGGAAATAAAATTGCAGAGCAGAATTAAACGAACAGAAAATAAAAATTAGGATTACCGCTGAATCTAATCAGACGGTCAATCGCTAATGAAAAGAAATGCAGAATACAAATAGTGTTCTACCAATCTAATCGTGTAGACAACACTAATTGCTAAGAAATAGAAAATTGCAGAAAATAAAGAGAAAAATGAATTTTATTAGTGAAGAAGAGAATAGAATGAGATATATGATAGGATAGTGGCTACAATGCCATTACAAGGGTATATATAGGGTAGATAGCCAAACCCTAACCCTAACCCTAATGATAACTGGGCCTGGTCATAACATCACTAATTAGTTTACAATGAGAAACATAAATGGGCCTTGGATAAATAAAGCAAATTTGGGCCTTTTCTCTTTTTCTCTTGCTTCCTTGACACTTCTTCATTGATTTGTGATGTGCAAAGCCTTGTTATCAATCCTTTCTTGTCCAACAGCAACTAGATGTGATATCTTCATCTACAATTCTTCAAAATGCAAATACACAAAAAATTGAACTCTATTTCTCTACATTTCTGGTTGCATGCGGGCTGGGTTGGAATATCTGTAAAAGTAACAAAACAATACCCAAGTAATATTTATTTATATACAAAAGATTAGATATAAGAGCATAAAATAATCACATTTCTATGTCAATCAAACTTGTGTTTGATGAATTGGGCGTGAAAGGGAATTTGCTTGTAGTAAGGAGAGGGTTGTGACGGATACAAGCAGGGGGAATGCGAAGGTGATGTATGGCGGTGGAGTAAGACTGTTTTGGCGTGGATACTCTGGCTATAACCAAATTTCTGTTGCTTTAGAAGATCAACATAAGACCACCTTTACTTGTCCCTTTGGAACCTTTGCTTATCGTCGCATGCCTTTCGGTCTTTGTAATGCCCCCACGACTTTCCAAAGGTGTATGATGAGTATTTTCTCTGATATGGTGGAAGAATTCTTGGAAATATTCATGGATGATTTTTCAATATATGGATCATCTTTTTCCCAATGTCTCACTCATTTAGAACTCGTCCTTAAGCGTTGTAAGGAGAAATCACTCGTGCTTAATTGGGAAAAATGCCACTTTATGGTAAAAAGGGGGATAGTTCTAGGTCATGTCGTCTCCAAAGATGGCCTAGAAGTCGATAAATCCAAAATCGATTTGATTGCTAATTTACCTCCTCCTAAGTCTGTCAAAGATGTTCGTTCATTTCTTGGCCATGCAGGATTCTATAGAAGATTCATTAAGGATTTCTCAAAGATTTCAAAACCTCTCTCGAATTTACTTGCCAAAGACGTAAAGTTTGAATTTTCCAATGATTGCAAAACATCTTTTGAAACTCTTAAGTCAATCTTGACCACAACCCCCATCATTCAACCTCCTGATTGGACTCAACCCTTCGAACTTATGTGCGACGCTTCTGATTTTGCTATTGGAGCCATCTTGGGTCAGCGTATCGATAAACTCCCTCGAGTCATTTATTACGCTAGCAAAACTTTAAACGAGGCCCAACTGAATTACTCAACTACTGAAAAGGAATTTTTGGCAGTTGTCTTCACTCTTGAGAAATTCAGACCATATCTCATAGGATCCAAAGTCATAGTTTACACTGACCATGCTGCCCTACGATATCTGCTTTCTAAAAAGGATGCCAAGGCCCGCTTGATTCGTTGGATTCTTCTTCTTCAAGAATTCGATATAGAAATACGAGATAAAAAGGGTTCTGAAAATGTCGTAGCTGATCATCTCTCTCAAATTGCACACGAAAATGATAACGACACCCAAATCGATAACTATTTTCCTGACGAACAACTCCTTTCGATCTCTAACACCCCTTGGTACGCTGACATTGTGAATTATCTTGTCACACAACAAATGCTCGCTGAATGGTCGAAACAAGATAAACAAAAATTTCTCTCGAAAGTTCGAAACTTCTATTGGGACGACCCATATCTTTTCAAATACAGCCCAGACCAAATCATTCGAAGGTGTGTGCCCGATCATGAATACCAAAGTATTCTCTCCTTCTCACATGACCATGCTTGTGGCGGTCATTTTGGAGCAAGAAAAACTGCTGCAAAAGTTTTGCAAAGCGGTTTTTATTGGCCCACACTCTTCCGTGACGCTTTCGAATTTTGCTCTAAATGTGAGCGATGTCAAAGAACGGGTCGAATCTCCAAGCGAAACATGATGCCTCTCAACCCCATTTTAGTGATTGAGTTATTCGATGTTTGGGGCATCGATTTCATGGGACCATTCCCCAATTCATTTGGGAATCTTTACATCTTGCTTGCGGTAGATTATGTCTCAAAATGGGTTGAAGCCATTCCGACCAAAACCAACGACAACAAGGTTGTTGTCAAATTCCTCAAAGAAAACATCTTTTCACGCTTTGGCACACCTCGAGCTATCATTAGCGATAATGGCACTCATTTCTGTAATCGTGCTTTTGAGTCCTTGCTCAAGAAATACTCAATCACACACAAGCTGTCAACACCTTACCATCCACAAACTAGTGGACAAGTAGAAGTTTCCAATAGACAAATCAAACAAATTCTTGAGAAAACCGTGAATTCCAATAGAAAAGATTGGTCCGTTAAACCGATTGATGCACTTTGGGCTTTTCGCACTGCTTATAAAACCAATCTAGGGATTTCACCATATCGATTAGTCTTTGGAAAGGCCTGTCACTTACCTCTTGAATTAGAGCATCGTGCTCTTTGGGCCATAAAATTTTTGAATTTTGACTTAGAAAATGCCGGCTCACATAGGAAGTTACAAATTTCGGAATTAGAGGAATTAAGAAATGAGGCGTATGAAAATGCGAAAATCTACAAAGAAAGAACCAAAGCCCAACACGACAAAAACATACTTCGTAAGGAATTCAACGTAGGTCAAAAAGTTCTTTTATACGACTCTAGACTTCACTTGTTTCTAGGAAAACTCAGATCTCGATGGACTGGACCTTATGTCGTGAAAACAGTACACCCTCATGGAGCGGTTGAAATTGAAAATCCTAGGGATGGAAAAGTCTTCAAAGTAAACGGTCAACGATTGAAACCATTTTTGGAATTCGAGCAATATGACGACTGCATTTCATCCATTTTCATTTTTCTTTGTTTTTATTTCTTTTTATTTTCAGCCATTTAAGTAGGACCATCATACATTTTAGATTGTAGTAACATACCATAAATTTTTTTTATACGACTCATTTTCTGTTGATACAACAAAATAAGTTTACAATTTTTAGCCAGTTGATAGTATTTTTCTCTCTCAACTTAGATCGAATAGGAAATATAATGAAAAGTTTAATTTTGAAGGACAATAGTGTAACCGGTACATAGGGAGATTCTTAGGTGATGGCCATGAAATCTATTCTATATTGTAGACTTTGTTTAAATAAGTGGAGGACTTAAAATACTTATATTGGCTTTTCAAATCCTTAAAACTAAGTTGTGTTAAGTTGAATTCGCGTAACTCTCTTTTGTGCTTAAATTTTCGATAATAATAATAATAGTATTCCATGGGTATCCAACATTGCTTGGATATCGAGCGTTGGTGTGCAAACCCGCCATGCTCTATCCGACACGTTGTTGACAAAGTCAAAGTTGGAATATCTTGGTCTCATTTTATGAGATTGGACACCTAAGGATTACCGACACGTTGTTGACAAAGTCAAAGTCGGCCTGCACAATCCGCTAAGCTCTTTACCCACTCTCCGTTAGTCCGCGAGGCAGTGCATGGGTGGTAAACCTTGGTCTTTTTAGTTAGGTGTATGTACTTAATCATAAATCTTAAAATTTTATAGAATAAAGAATAAGCGATGATACCCAAACACTTCTTGACCTTATTGATTTGACTAGCCATACATGAGAAAATTAGAATACCACTTTGCAAACTGTGCCAAGCAAACTAAGAATTTATCTCATGGCTGCACTATGTTATCGACCGAACTAACTGGCCAAACTAGAATTTAACATTTGAAAACTTGATTTATATTGAAAATTTGTGACAAGTCGAGGTATCTAAAATAAAATCAACTGGTTAGAAATTATTAACTTAATTTGTTGTACCACTTTCCTGAAATAAGTCGTGTTGTCATTTTTCGTTTTTATTTTTTTGCATATGTCCATTGCATTCATGTAGTTTCATTAGAATCATGGCATACTGCATTTGGATTTTGTGGGTAGTATCCGCTGAAAACCCTCACGAGACACCACTCGTCCTACTAGGGACACCTAGAGGTTTAACGGCTTGTTGCATACGCTCAATGCAATCGTGTTTCCTACGAAAGTGTGACCTATCTAGTCTAGTTTTCATTTTTGTTTTACTCGAGGACGAGTAAAAGATAAGTGTGGGGGTATTTGATTGACATAGAAATGTGATTATTTTATGCTCTTATATCTAATCTTTTGTATATAAATAAATATTACTTGGGTATTGTTTTGTTACTTTTACAGATATTCCAACCCAGCCCGCATGCAACCAGAAATGTAGAGAAATAGAGTTCAATTTGCTGTGTATTTGCATTTTGAAGAATTGTAGATGAAGATATCACATCTAGTTGCTGTTGGACAAGAACATGATTGATAACAAGGCTTTGCACATCACAAATCAATGAAGAAGTGTCAAGGAAGCAAGAGAAAAAGAGAAAAGGCCCAAATTTGCTTTATTTATCCAAGGCCCATTTATGTTTCTCATTGTAAACTAATTAGTGATGTAATGACCAGGCCCAGTTATCATTAGGGTTAGGGTTAGGGTTTGGCTATCTACCCTATATATACCCTTGTAATGGCATTGTAGCCACTATCCTATCATATATCTCATTCTATTCTCTTCTTTATTAATAAAATTCATTTTTCTCTTTATTTTCTGCAATTTTCTATTTCTTAGCAATTAGTGTTGTCTACACGATTAGATTCGGTAGAACACTATTTGTATTCTGCATTTCTTTTCATTAGCGATTGACCGTCTGATTAGATTCAGCGGTAATCCTAATTTTTATTTTCTGTTCGTTTAATTCTGTTCTGCAATTTTATTTCCATTGTTCTATTTTATCTTTAATAGTTGAATTTATTACAGATCTGATTAGATTCGAATCTGCAGTAAATTTAATTGCATCTTTTAATTGTAGTTTCACTTTCTATTTTGTTTTGCAAAATCAACCTCCAGCTTCGTCTAACACGCCCAAGAAAAAATAAATAATAATTTTTAATTAAACCTCCCTGTGTTCGACCTGTATGCTACACGCCTGTATGCTTGCAGAATTTATTACAAATGTCGCGCTTTTCTAATTCATAGATTAGCGACGACCACCAATGCAGAAGTGATATATTTTGCTTTAGTTGTTGATAAGTAAACGGTACTTTACTTTTTGCTAAACCAGGAAACCAGGGAATGCAATAAAAAGTGACAAGTTCCACTTATGATTTTTTGTTCTGATTTACAACCGACATAGTCAGCATCGCAACATGAAATTAAATCTAGTGAATTACTCTTAGGATAAAATAAACTAAAATCTAATGTGTGTTTGACATATCATAGAATTTGTGTTGCGGCTTTCAAGTTATTTTTTTAGGTTGAGATTGCTACCTTGCGCAAAGATAGAGCTATGCATTATATCTGGTCTACTTGCAGTTATCTATAATAGAGAACCTATCATACCCTTATGTGATTTTTTATCAACATCTTTTGATGAGTCATTTTTGCTTAAGGCTTCATTAGTTGCCATGGGTGCGGGTTTTCCTTTGATATTAACCATACTGAATTTATTGATTATGTCTCTAGCATATTTTTCTTAATTAATAAATATACCATTATCTAATTGTTTTATTTGTAATCCTAAAAAGAAGGTGAGTTCTCCCATATGACTCTTTTAAAATCTTTTGTTATGATTTCAAAAAGTCCTTGGTTCATTTCATTATTTCTTAATCCAAAAATAATATCATCTACATAAATTTGTACTAATTGAATATCATTTTTATTTATCTTAATAAAAAGAATATTATGTAACAACCCGAATTTCCCTGCCCTTCGATTCGACCGTAAGGCCCTATCCGAAAGTCAGAAATCTTCGGATTATTAACTTTGGGCGCACAACACATCAGAACAAGCAAAAGAAGACTTTTATTAACATCATAATAATGTTACATCAGAGTACAAAATATCAGAGTACATTGAAAATAATACCGCGGAAGATAAATTTACAATAAATGTAATACAATACAGCGGAAACAAATAAACTAATACAGCGGATAGCTATCAATGTTCTGGACACAACTTTAAGCTTCAATCCAGAGTCCTGCTCAATGAAATAATCTGCAAAACAAACAAATCGACTGCCTGTGTAGAAAATATGGGCACCTGAGTTTGCAAGGGAAAAACAAACTACGAGTCAGTTATTGGACTAGTATGAGAAACTTTACAATTATAATTAACTTATATAAAATAAGGTATATCATGGGACCACGCCGTAATTCACGGAACGGGTTTACCCCCATGAATACCAGTGCATAAACAATAAACAATAATAGACCTATGGATATATGATGCATCAAACAACATGCAATTCCTCAATCTATCCATTTAGGCTTAATCCCAAATTTGATTTTTCGAAATCGAATTCACTTTACAGAAATTATTTCTTTGGACTTTATTCCCGAATTCTTATTTCAAATCATTTGAAATACATATCTAGCTTTTATATCAAAGTATATTTCATTTCGAGATCTCAAACCAAAATCTTTGGAATACGAATTTCAAAACATCACAATGCTTACAAATAGTATGCAACCAAATATCGGGAGGTTTCTCCCATCAAACAAGGCAAAGGGCACACACCTTAGCAACTATATATATATATATATATATATATATATATATATGCACCTCCCACTATGGAGTAGGCTACACTGACGATGCACCATCCCACGCCCTCGGGGAAGATTTACACGGCCATAATACACACACTTCTAGTTTTCAAGGTTACCCCAGTCTTTAGCCACATACTAAACCATTTTTATATCCCGAAGTATGGAAAATCATTTCACAACATTATAATCCCAAGTACTTTCAAACTATAGTACTTCACATCAGTAATTCACATATATGATTAGTCACTATTAATCATATAACCTTTGATCTCTTACGTCTCAAAGAAGGATGTTAAGTAAGAGAATAAATTCTCCGTCACCAAACATATATATCATCGATAACAACAAATCGGTTATGTGTTGAACTACAATGTAAAACCATAATGCTTTTCCAAATCATCTCGGGTTTAGCCCTCGAAATCCTTTCTGTTTTATAAAACATTTTTATAAAACATTCCTTTTCCAAAATTATGAAAACATTTCTTTTCACTTAAGAAAATATCATTTCAAAATCATTCATTAAATTTGAAACGGACTCAACAACATCGCTAAACATCTCATAGTCAAATCATGAAGTGTTTCACAAGAAGTTAGCATACAAATATTTCTACCCAACCCAATGCTAAATGTAAAAGCATATTTTGCTCATAAACTGGTCGAGCACAATCCAACCAATAAATCAAGCACAATCAATATCAACAACCAAGTATATTTGGTTTATACCACATCTCATGTTTTGGTAAATTTAATTACCATTCATTCATTCAAATCTAATTTAAGATTTATTTAAACTCTTCTTAGTTTTAATCTCTGAAATTCATTACTTAAGCTTTGTTCAACTTTTAGGAATATTAATCAAGTCATTAACTAGGCTAAAGAACTAATGTCATTTATAACACCATTCACGATAAACCCAAAATCGTCTTCCATTTAATATAGAAATTTCACGGAAATCTGATCAATCGTAATCGATATAAATTTCCGTATCGAACTAATACTATAAGTGGAATAATGACAAGGCCTTTTAAATTCCATAAATAGTAGCGGTCTTCATTCACAAAAGCTCATCTCGATTATTATTAAATCGAATTCCATTCAATTTCGATTTAGTATATTAAATTGGAAATCTCTGTTAATTGCTGAAATCTATGAATTATCGAAACTAAAAAGCCTCGAACGAATGCCAAACGGTCCTGGCCCCGACCGGGAAAAAGCCTGGATCAAACTAGATTATGGACCGAGGTCCTTTGGTCCACAGCCAAAAATCAGTCGACTGGTCCATTTCAGACCACCCATCTGGTCCATTTCAGAACAGTCGACTGGTCAGAGCCTGGGTTTCTGCCCAGGTTGATACCAGTCGACTGGTCTGAAATCGACCAATCGACTGGTCCGCACATGGGCTGTTGCCCATGTCAGATAGGGAGGCCATTGACCCTCCCGGTCGAATGCCATTGATCGTGCGTGATCATTCGAGCCTCGTGAACACTTGGGGACGTCCACGAGCCTCAACGTTATGCCGCAACAACTCAAAAACCCATACACAAACATACAAACATGAGATTGCAATGGTTTTGATTATAAACCCCAAATTGACTAAATTCTCTAACCGAAGCAATCAAATGCAATAGGAGCGAATAGTGAAGTCTTAGAACTTGCAAGCGTGACAACGGGGCTTCACAATACCGCCAAAACAACTCATAACATACGAATTAGATTGCGTGGACAAGTCTAATCATAATTTTCAATTCAACGAAAACATGATATCAACTGAGCTACACTAGCTCACCCAAGTCACTAGCATATCATCAAACAACAATCATTCATCAATCCAAGCTATTAGCTAACAACATTTAATTAAATAGCCCTTTCATATGTGAGTTGATATTTCTCACCTTAGATGTTAACAAATTAAGGGAATGCTCCAAAGCTTAGCTAGAATAACCTCTCTTCCAATATTACTCACAAATCTTTAATCTGTGCACACAAAAAACCAATTTCCTAAGAGTTAGTTTTAGGAAATCATAAGAAATTGAAGAGGAAGGGAGATGGAGAAGATGGAGAGGAGGATGCAGAAGCTTACCAAAGTTTCCTCTTCAATTTCCCCTTTGATTTGAGCCACTAATTGGAATCCCTAGCTTAGGAATTTTAATTTCCTCTTCCTTTCCCCATTTTCTATTTCTTTTGAAGTGTTAAATGAATGAATGAAGGAGGGCTGATTGGGCACTTAAAGGAAGTGGGCTAAGTTTGCTAACCAAGCCCTAACCAAGGTGTCAAAATTTCGAAGCTCGGAATATATCGAAGTTTATACTTTCCGAACTCCTAAATGACATTTTGGACTCAATGGAAGTGGTTTCTAGTCCAAATTCATCCGTATGCCAAATGTGACTTTTTGGATACATAAGATGATTTAAAAATCGAATTTTTAAATTCTGATGTATTTTCCTGTAAAATTATATTAAAAATAAATTTTAAATTTGTTCTAAAATCTCAGGGATGTGACAATCCCCTACTTAAAATCTTTTCATCCCCGAAAAGGAACGAAGACGTAAGTAAGTTTATTATTTATAATCTAACCTTTCAAAATCTATTCCTTATTACGAATAATCTCTCTCATATATGTAATACTCTTAACTCATTCTAGGGCATTACTAACCCCATCTCTAATGAGCTACTCATCCTAGGATACTACCGATCCTATCTCTAATGAATGTTCTTATACGATGTTACTAATCCTATCTCTGATGAGTCTTTTACTATGTTCGAACGAGTTGCACCCAAAGATTTGAGTTAACCAAAGCCCTGATACCACTTTGTATCTACCCGAATTTCCACGCCCTTCAAATCGACAGTAATGCCCTATCCAAAAGCCGAAAATCCTTGGATTATTAACTTTGGGTGCACAGTACATCAGAACAAACAACAGAAGATTTTTATTACCATCATAATAATGCTATATCAGAGTACAGAATATCAGAGTACATCGAAGGAAGACAAATTTATAATAAATGTAATACAATATAGCGGAAATAAATAAACTAATATAGTGGAAGGCTATCGATGTTCTGGACACAACTTCAAGCTTTAATTCAGACGTTAACGATATTTTTCATTAACACCGGAGATGGGTCATCTGGGGCAAACCTAAAGGAAAACAGGCGATTCAGCTATTTTTGGGTTAAATCGGATCTACAAACGAAATATCAAAGTCTGGAGGAGTGGGATCGCTAAGGGCTGCCAAAATGGATCTAGACTCAGAAAAGGAGGTATATTCTCCTATTCGAGGACATGTTGGGATGGGATCCGTGCTTATCTGAAAAGTGAACAATAAACTACAATAGTGATGATTAGAAAATAACAATATAAACTTATAGAGCAATTTTCTTATAAGAAAATCCCTTTTTATTAGACTTTCATTTGGAGTACATAGTGTAGCAGTGGGAATTCCCAGATTGATCTTTGCGCCAAGCTTCTTTTTAAGAGTACAAGTATGGAAAAAAAGAAAACCTATCCCCCAAAATGTGATCCATGGGGTCTTATTTATAATGGTTCTAGGCTCCTTCCGCTTTTAGGCTATTGGGCCTGTGGGGGCCTTTGTCGGTCGCTTTTTCCTTGGTTTCAGACGCTTGGCTTCGGCCGTCTTTGGAGTATCAGTTATGGTCTTCGGGTGGTATTTGAACCCTTGGTAATGGCTCCTGAATGTAGGCTCTCAGACGTAAGCTTCCGGATGTAGGCCTCCGTTTTATCGTGAATACTTAGACGGGCTTGCACTCATGATGTATGTTGATAACTGCTGGTTCGAAGCCGTTGTGAGTTTCGATACTAGGTAAATCAGTACGTATAGCTTGTGTCTCTGCTTGGGTCCCGGTTAGCCTTTTGGTGGAACTTTTACGATAGCCTAGATCTCCGATGGGTGGCTTTTGGTGATGCTTCGGTTATTTGTGAATGTAGCCTTTCGGTGTTTGTTTACACCAAAAATGGTACAAATGCCTTAAGTACAAAGCTATACTTCACCAATTTGGTAGGGAATAAAGTGGAGCCGTATTCAATCAGTAATTCAAAGTAGAAAATGCTGAAAAAAGTAAAAATAGAGACGAGGTTTAGGGTGGTTCGGCCGTTAATGAGGCCTACGTCCACTATGAAGGTGATTTCTAATCTCATTATGTGAATTACAAAGTACATCAATTCTCTCTGTATCGTACACTTCCATTTTCGCCTAATACAACCTTGTTTATATACTTTAATCTAGGAAATTATATAAGAAGATGGTTGAATTTGAGGAGAAAGAAGATGAATGGATGATTGAGATTGATGATGTCTTTATTCTCTCTGAATCACGAAATTGAGCTTGACGCCATGGCCGGATCCGTGGTTTGTGGCAGAGTTTCGCAGCACCTCGTGGTTCTTCTAAACTCCTCCTTTTTCTCTCGCCTTTTTCAGTGGTGGCTATGGTATATTTATAGGTGAGTCATCGGTTTGAAATCCCTTTCTCGCCTTGTAAATCTCTAATTCTGCTAATTACAATCAGGCCATTGGCCAGTTGTCGCCAGCTATCATTAGCTGTCTTAGGCTGTCATGCGTAGATAGCTTTTTGGGTCGGACGCCTTATGTAGTTTGAGCGGGTTCGTGGGAGTAGGCGCTTCCGTGCGGGCGACCATTTTAGGAGGCCTTGTAGGAACGGGACGCAAGTCTGGGATTGGTTCTTCACTGTTCCCTACACGACCGATTGCTTTAGTTTTAGAGGTGCTCACTCTCTTATTGCTTCTGCAGGATGTGATCGTTCTGGCTTACGTTGGATGAGCGACTTGCTTCATGCTGATGCTTGGTATAGCCTCATTTCCGTATGAGCGACCGGTCTTAGTCTCCGCGCCTGAATCTTGATTTGGACCCAAGTTTTAGGATCGCACACTGCATCATGCCGTCCGGTTGTACTTGGTCGACCTGATTTGTTCTGGGCTTGACATTCAGTACTTGCTCTTGTGACCGTTCTTTTGCATTATGAATGCTTTAAGTGCTTTAGTGACTTTATGTACGAACGACCTTGGTGATGTTAGCAATATATCCCTTGTTCAATGTGCGCGTGGACTTTTGGGGATTAACCTTGCCCCTCGAAGCTTGTGATTTCTTTCAATGAGGAATTACTGGCTTTGACATATCTGATCGCACACAGTTGTATAGGTTTGTTGGTGGGTCGTTCGCTCAAGGATTATAGTTGCTCCAATGGTGTTATCTCTTTCCTGAGCGAAAGGCGTTTGGACTACCCTGTCATTATTTCGAACTGGTGCCAGCTGGCTTCCGATGGGATGGTTGTGTCGGTATTTGAGTATTCAGTCCATCACGGCAAGGATCTTTTAGATGTTTTTCCCTTTAATCTCCCTTTCTGTTTTCTTCGTTCCTTATTTGTCTTGCTTGTATCTTTCTCCAGTAAGATTCCTTAATTGAGAGAGAAAGAAAACTCCGCTTTTTTTTTGCAACTGAGGTTTACTGATTTCTATTCATGCTTTTCTTTCTTTTGATCCTTATAGTTGTCCCTTGGCTGTTTTCAGGATGGTGCCATCACCAGAACGACGCCAACGGGAGGTTTTTAACTTGGGTGTCTCTGCAGACGAGATCCAGTCAATTGGTCAGTCGTCTGTGAATTCTCCGTTTGACCCGTCGTACTCAGAGCTTCAGACAATCATTATCAGGCCTCATCAGACGCTTGATCCTTGTCCTCCAAGGCTATCCAAGCGTTTTCAGGAGTGGAGTTTACAAGGAGTATCTTCTAATGTGAATATATCTCCGTTTGATTCTTAGACTTTCTCTCATGAGATGGTGGAGGCGAAAAGTCAGATTCTGGCTTGCCTCGAGACTGCTGCGTATCAATTTGGGAAGCATATGGACCCACTGAAGAATCATTCTGCAAAGTGGATGGATGGGTGGTGCTCGTTGGCTTGCAATCTCCAAAAACTTCACAAAGATATCCTTAAGCGAATTTCCGTTCTGGATAATGACAAGGTAAGGTTGATTCAAGCCCTTAGGTCCAGAGATAGCTTGGTGGATGCTTTCCCTTCCGGAGGTGTTGAGCTGGTGGCTTCAGATCCAGCTGTCGGACTCACGTCTGGCTCTGTTCCAGCAAAGAGGAAAGTGGGCAGGCCTAGGATGGTAAGAGATATGTGATTCCTTTCCCCTTGACTGTTTTGCTCTTTTGGACTTTAAGGCCGGTTGCATTAGTGGGTGCCGGCCCTCGCTTGCGATTTTTTGCTGGTTGCTTGTGGTGATTTGCATTTGCTCTGTGGCGCACATTTCTGTGATTGTTGTCTGGTTGGTTTGATGATGCCCTTCATGTTTTGGCCACACTATGTTTTCCTTGCCTTGTTTTAGCAATACGTAAATATATGTATCTTTTATCTTTCCGCAACGGTCATATGTTAATATCGTATTACTAAGCATTCGTACATATGTTAATATCGCATCACGGTTAATCTTGTAGCGCCCCATTAGTTTGGGATCAACCAGTCTTAAATATTTGGCTTTTGCTTGTAGAATTTTTAGATTGTTTTATCGTTGGCCATTTTAGCTGTTTAGATTTTTAATTAAACATCCTGTTTATCTGTTTGGGGTGTTTTCTTGAGGCATTTTTATGCGTGCCCCCATGGGAGGACTTGGGTTCCAATGTAGAATCCAAATTTGACTTTAGTTGACTTGGTTAACAGCAAAGAACAAGATTGAACACCCCCATATGGCTAGGATTTCTGCTTTTTACCCCCTTTCGGCTGGGATTTTTGCTGTAATCCAACCCTGGCTTTGTTGACTTTGTTAACAACAAAAAACAAGATCAGACACCACCTTTTGGTAAGGGTTTTTACGAACCACATCGGTTTCTTTTGTTTCACATTTTTGTCGAATTTTGCCGACTTTGCATTTTGCCCAATGAAATAGATACTGGCCCTCTTTAATGAAAAAATTAAGAAATTTTCTCAAGGCGGAGAATCCTTGTATCTTGCACCTAATATGAAGGTGTTTCTTTGATGGGCTTAGCAAATTTTTATCTGAGGGACCTTTTTGATTTGAGTTGCTTTTGTTTCAGCATTGACTGGCGCCAAGACCTTTGTTGGCCCAAAATTATGAGATCCACCATTTGTTGAGGAAAGTTGGAACTCTTCAGATTGATACTTCCTGGTCGATCGCTTACCTACACAAGGAAGTAAATTTTCAGCAGGAGCTTGTGAATGGGTAGCCTGCATGTGTAATCAGGATTACATATTCAAGTATTCTATACTTAAATGCAAGAACTTTACAAATTTCACAGCATTTTCTATGTATTTGGATAACATGTTATATGAAATAACGTCGAATATGCTTGCTATTCCATGCTCATGGAATTTGATTTCCATCTGTGGTGACCAGTTTGAAGGTTCCATCCTAGAGCTTCTGGCTTATCACATAGGGTCCTTCCCAGTTGGGCCCGAAGACTCCAGTACCGGTCATTATCTTTTTTAAGACAAGGTCTCCAACCTTGAAAGTCCTATGTTTGACTTTCGAATTGAAGTGTCTGGCCACTTTTTTATGATATGCAGCTACTCTGAGTTCGGCTTCCTTTCTTCTTTCCTCAAGTTGGTCGAGAGCTTCGAGCTGTAGCTTCTCGTTCTCCTTGGGGTCAAAATGTATCCTTCTGTGGGTAGGGACCTCCAATTCCACAGGGATCATGGCTTCCGATCCATAGGATAAAGAAAAAGGAGCATGCCCTGTTGCTGTTTTGTATGTGGTGCGATACGCCCATAATGCCAGCAGGAGTTCGTCTACCCATGCGCCTTTATCTTTTTCGAGCCGCTTCTTGATGGTGGTTTTGATGGTTTTATTCACCGCCTCCACCTGCCCGTTTGCTTGTGGATGAGCGACCGCTGAAAAGCTTTTTTGGATTTTGTATTTGGTGCAAAAGCTTTGGAACTCTTCACTTTCAAACTGGGTCCCGTTGTCTGAGATTATCTTTTGCGGTACCCAAACCTGCATATGATATTTTTCAAAACGAAGTTGATGACTTTCTTTGAAGTTATAGTGGCCAACGGCTCTGCTTCATCCCACTTTGTAAAATAATCTACGACAACAATTGCGTATTTGAAACCAGATTTTGCAGTAGGGAGAGCTCCTATGAGGTCGATGCCCCAGACAGCGAATGGCCACGGGCTGACCATATGGGTTATTGTTGTGGATGGCAGCCTTGGGATTTTGGCAAACCTTTGGCACCTGTCGCTTCTCTTGGTGTAAGCCATGGAATCCATGTTGATGTATGGCCAAAAGCAACCGTATTGTAGGATCTTCTTAGCCAAGGTTTGTCCACCAGTGTGACCTCCACATTTCCCTTCCTGTAACTCCGCCATGATTGCCTTAGACTCCCTTTCCGTGAAGCAGCGAAGTAAAGGTGTAGAAAGCCCTCGTCTATATAGCCGTCCGTCTTGAATAAGGTATAAGGGAGCCTTTCGCAAAACTTCCCTTCGGAGTTTAGATTCGGTTGGAAGTGCCCCGGTTGCGAGGTATTCTCTAATTGGCGACATCCACGAATTAGGCTCATTAGTTGTCTCCATGACCTAATCCATTTCAACCTGTTTTATGCTTGGACTGGAAAGGACTTCTACTGGGACTAATCCAGTTAGCAGCGCATTCCCTGTGCCTGCATACTTGGCTAACAAACCGGCTTTAGTATTTTCTTCTCTGGGAATATGGGAAATGGTGTAATGCTCGAGGGATTCCAACAGCTTCATGATTTTGGCAAGATAGTCTGGCAGGTTGTCTGTTTTCGCTTGGAATTCTCCCAAGACTTGGCATACTACGAGCTGAGAGTCGCTGAAGATTCGCACGACCTTTATTTGCAATTCCTTCGCTAGCTTTATTCCTGCAATGAGGGCTTCATACTCGGCTTCATTGTTGGTTGATTGGAAATCTAGCTTTAAGGCATAGCATAAAGATCTTCCTTCGGGGGTTTCGAGAACCACCCCTGCCGCAGAACAGCGGTCATTCGATGCCCCGTCTACAAATAGCTTCCATTGGATGCTAGTTTTATCGTCATCTTCTTCCTTCACCTCCCCCCGGTCGGTAAATTCTGCAATGAAATCAGTAATCGCTTGCCCGTTGATCGCTCTCCGGGGATGATATGTAATGTCATACTGGCTGAGCTCTATATTCCATTTTTGCAATCTACCGGAGGTCTCCGGTCGGGACAAGACCTGCCTTAGGGGTTGGTCTGTGAGCACCTTAATGGGATGAGCCTGAAAGTAGGGATGGAGTTTCTTCTATGCGATGAGAAAGCAATAAGCTAGCTTTTCAAGTTTTGGATAATTGAGCTCTGCCCCGGATAACCTCTTACTGATGTAATAGACTGGTTTTTGCACTTTCGAGTCCTCTCTGATCAGCGCTGCGCTCAGAGCGTGGGCAGATACTGCCAGGTATAAGAATAAGTCTTCCCCATCGCTAGGTTTCGATAACATAGGTGGCGTTGCCAAATACTGAACCAATTCTTCGAAAGCCTTTTGACACTCAGGGGTCCATTGTATCTCCTTCTTCCCTTTCCTGAGGGCGTCGAAGAAAGGAAGACATCTATCTGTCACTTTGGATATGAAATGATTCAAGGCTGCAATTTTCCCGTTCAAACAATGAAGCTCCTTCTTGGTTCCCGGGGCACGCATTTCCCTTAGGGTTGAGCTCTTGGCTGGATTAGCTTCTATACCCCTAGCGTTGACCATGTATCCAAGGAACTTACCTGAACCAACACTAAAAGAACACTTCAAGGGTTTAGCCTCATACCGTATCGCCGTAAGACATCAAACATTCGGGCCAGATCCTCCAAGTGGTCCATTGCTCTTTTTGATTTGACCAGCATGTCATCGACATAAACCTCCATAGTTCTGCCAATTTGCGTTTTGAACAGTCGCTGGTAAGTTGCCCCTGCGTTTTTTAGACCAAATGGCATCACCTTATAGCAATAAAGACCGAGATCAGTAATAAAGCTAGTGCTTTCTTGATCGGGGATGTACATCATAATTAGATTGTAGCCTGAATATGCATCCATGAAAGACAGCAGTTCATGACCGGCTGTGGAATCCACTAACTGATCGATTCTGGGTAAAGGGAAACTATCTTTCAGACAAGCTTTATTTAGGTCAGAATAATCTAAACAGACCCACCATTTGCCGTTTGACTTCTTTATGAGTACCGGGTGGGACACCCATTTTGGGTATATAGATTCTCTGATAAAGCCGTTCTCCATCAATCTGTCGACCTCTTCCTTCAAGTCGCGCGACCTTTCTGGCCCTTGGGATCTCCTTCTTTGTATCACAGCCGGAATGTGCGGGTCAATGTTTAGCTTATGGACCGTGGCGTCGGGGGATATGCCGCACATGTCAGAATTATCCCATGTGAACACATCCAGGTTAGCTCTCAAGAAGGTAATCAACTAGCTTCTTAATTCAGGGCTTAGCCGAGATCCTATATTCAGTGCACGGTTCGGGTCCTTTGGGTTTATCACTATAGGGATCGTATGCTCGGTTGAAGTCGCCCTTTCGTCCTTTACACTACTTCCCTAGGGTCGATCTCCTTTTGCACTCCGCTATGTTCACCATGTATGGACTTTTCTTTAATTGCTATAAGGGGGAGCTTTGGACGCGGGAGAGAGCCTCCGCATCCTTCCCTGACTCTCTTCTCTTGACTTCTCTTAGCTCTGTCACATAGCAATCTCTCGCAGTGATTTGGTCGCCCCTGATTACGCCGATTCCTTTTTCAGTTGGGAACTTCATGGTCAGGCACCATGGGGCTAACATGATTTTGAAACCTGAAAGAGTCGGCCTCCCAAGGAACGCATTATAAGACGAAAACTCGTTTATTAGGACAAAGGTTTGTAGTATAGAAGCCCGATGCTCCCCATCTGCCAATTCTACAGATAAGTCTATTGTTCCAATGGGTTGTGTAGCCTGGCCAGTGAAGCCGTGGATTTTATTTGGGTATGCGCACACCTTTGCCATAGGGAGATTCATCTTTTTGAACGTATCTATAAAAAGTACATTGACCGATGCTCCAGTGTCAACCAAGACCCTTCTTACCACCGCAGGTCCGAGACCAATTGTGATTACCATGGCATCGATGGTTGGTGTAATGAGGCCCTCTACGTCTTTATCTCTGAATATCACGTCATCGGCTGAGGTCTTGCGCATCTTCGCTGGGAGCTCGTTAGTAAGGACCATGCTTCCTAACTCTACTGTAGTGTCCCTTAATTCACTGGCGTATCTCTCCATATCCGCCAAACTGCACCCGGCTAGGTGGGGGCCTCCGAATATCATGTTGACTACTGGCCTTGTGTCAGCTGGCACTGGAGCTTCCTCGTTCAAGCTTGGCTGGCGAGTCGTACTGTTATGTCCATGCGCGGCTGGAGGTTCTTGGGAGTTTCTGACATATTTCCGAAGTTGGTTGTTCTTGATGAGTTCCTCAATCAAGCTCTTCAGGTGGCGACATTCGTTGGTGTTGTGTCCTGGCTGGCTGTGGAACCGACAAAATTTTCTGGAATTTGCCTACTGCTCCGATACTCTCTGTGGTTTCATTTGATGAAAAAGGCCCGAGTCTTTTGCAGCTTGATAGATCTTCTCTGGGGTTTCATTCAGAAGGGTTAATTCGGACGGTTTGTACAACCGCGTTTTCTTATAAGTTTTGTTATCCCCCTCGTCATTTTCCCTCTTTTACTTCACATCGTTCTTCTACTTAACTCTAGACCCATGGTTTTTCTCTTCTACCGCGGTGATGCCCTCCGCAGCCTTTTGGACACCTGGAGCTTCGTCCTCCACGCTCATGTATTCTTCAGCCTTCTTGTAGAACTTCCTTAGAGTCTTTGGATTTTTAATCTTGAGCCACTTTCCGAATTCCGACTTCTTGTCGATAGCTCCTCTCATTGCAGCCAACAGGTACCAGGGCTCAAGCTCTATAACCTCTGCTGCCGCAGCGTGGAAGCGTGTGAGAAAAGCTCTGATGGTTTCTCCATGTTTCTGTTCCATCTCGCATAATGACATTACATCTCTCGCTCTAGTAGTTTGTAGTCGAAATTGGTCCTGAAATCTCCTTGCCAGGTCGGCAAACTGGTTAATACATTTTGGTGGAAGTCGGGTGAACCACAATGAAGCCACACCTTCTAGACACACAGGGAAGTACAGACACTTGATCTCATCAGTGGCTCTAGTTCCGTTCATGTGCTGGTCGTACTTGAACAGGAAAATAGTAGGATCTCCAACTCCACCGTGGGGTGACATTGTTGGAGGGGTGAATTTCTTCGGGAACCTCGCTTGACGGATTCCCTCTGCGAACGGGTTTTTGCTGGGGGAAAACTCCCATTTCTTCTCCTCATTTTCTTGGACCACCTTCTCTTTCATGATCCGATGGACCAAACTCGTGGTACATCTCTCGTCATCTGCTGGGCCATTGGAATCAGCACTAATGCTCTTATCAGTTCGATCGTGATTTGAGCTTCGGCGCCTCGCGCCCCTCCTAAGGAGAAGGACGTCAGTAGGATCTGTGACTGCCCGATCTAGTTGTACCTCTTTACGTTGTGGAGATCTGGCTTTAGGATCCTCAATGCCGGCCTCTCCCCTATCTCTCACCATGTTGTGAGGTCGTCCGGGGTTTGAGGCTGATGAGTCCTTTTTTCCGCCAATATCATCCACTGTGTTTAGCGGCAGCAGATTGGTTCGAACACTGGTAAGGGTATCAAACCTTTCCATTATCATCTTCATTGTACTATCCATTTTTTCATTCAGGCCCGTTACAACTGCGTTTAGCTCATATTGGGTTATTGATGGCCCCGGGGCCTCATTTGCCCCTCGATGCAAGATCTGAGGTGAAGCTTCGTCAGCATTATCACCCTCATTGGTCGTAACAACTTTAACAGATTTTCTACCCTTCTTTGATCCAGCCATTGCTCAAAATGAGAAAGCAATTTTGGGATAGTTCCTTTTTATCAAAGGAAATTATGACACGGCCCCACGGTGGGCGCCAAAAATGTTTACACCAAAAATGGTCCAAACACCTCAGGTACAAAGTTGTACTTCACCAATTTGGTAGGGAATAAAGTGGAGCCGTATTCAATCAGTAATTCAAAGTAGAAAATGCGGAAAAAAAGTAAAAATAGAGACGAGGTTTAGAGTGGCTCGGCCGTTAATGAGGCCTACGTCCACTATGAAGTTGATTTCTAATCTCATGATGTGAATTGCAAAGTACATCAATTCTCTCTGTATCGTACACTTCCATTTTCACCTAATACAACCTTGTTTATATACTTTAATCTAGGAAATTATATAAGAAGATAGTTGAATTTGTGGAGAAAGAGGATGAATGGATGATTGAGATTGATGATGTATTTATTCTCTCTAAATCATGAAATTGAGTTTAACGCCATGGCCGGATCCGTGGTTTGTGGTAGAGTTTCGCAGCACCTCGTGGTTCTTCTGATCTCCTCCTTTTTCTCTTTCCTTTTTTCAGTGGTGGCTATGGTATATTTATAGGTGAGTCATCGGTTTGAAATCCCTTTCCCGCCTTGTAAATCTCAAATTCTGCTAATTACAATCGGGCCATTGGCTAGTTGTCGCCAGCTGTCATTAGCTATCTTAGGCTGTCATGCGTAGATAGCTTTTTGGGTCGGATGCCTTATGTAGTTTGAGCGGGTTCGTGGGAGTGGGCGCTTCTGTGCGGGCGACCATTTTAAGAGGCCTTGTAGGAACGGGACGCAACTCTGGGATTGATTCTTCACTGTTCCCTGCGCGACCGATTGCTTTAGTTTTAAGGGTGCTCGCTCTCTTATTGCTTTTGCAGGATGTGATCGTTCTGGCTTACGTTGGATGAGCGACTTGCTTCATGCTGATGCTTGGTATAGCCTCATTTCCGTATGAGCGACCGGTCTTAGTCTCCACGCCTGAATCTTGATTTGGACCCAAGTTTTAGGATCGCACAGTGCATCTTGCCATCCGGTTGTACTTGGACAACCTGATTTGTTCTGGGCTTGACATTCAGTACTTGCTCTTGTGATCGTTCTTTTCCATTACGAATGCTTTAAGTGCTTTAGTGACTTTATGTAAGAACGACCTTGGTGATGTTAGCAACATATCCCTTGTTCAATATGCGCGTGGACCGTTAGGGATTAACAGTGTTCGTACGGTAGAAGCTTCTGAAGCTAGTTCTGGATGATCCTTGTGTTCTCTTGGTTTAGTACCTTTGATGCCCTCTTCTTCAGGTGTATCGGTATTTATGCAGGTCATTACTGAAGGTTCCTTTGGGTTTCACCTGACGGGTATATTGTTTTTTATCCTTCTTGGTTCCGGAATGATTTTTGTTGTAGAATCTCCTGTCGGGTTGACATCATTGGAGGGATCCTGTCCGATTGACCCTGGCGGTTAGATCCCGCCAGTTATATTCTATAGCTTTTACGATCTTTCTTTCTAGGAAGGTTTCGGTTGATGCAACTTTTGGATCATCCGATGACCCTTCACCGTCAGCTCGTTCTACTATTAATTTTGGTAGTAACATTTGCCCCCTCCTTAGTGAAGGGGTATTTTTGACTTTCCAAGTCAAATCCTTTGTCTTTTTCGAAGTGTCATATCCGGGTCTCTTGATCTTCCTTGACCAGGGAAAGTTGATTGGTCTTCGTTTATACGGTGAGGATTTGGTTAGATTTCTTTGCACAATTACCACTGCTTCTTCTTCACTTTTTACCTGCAACATTGATTTATCGAACCAGATTATTTGTTCATTGAGGACTTAAAGCATATTGTGGGGACCTTATTGCCTAAACTCTGGTAAATATCTCTGTTTTGATTCTTAATATAGGAGTTAAATTGTTTTACCCAAATGTTAGGGTTTGTCATGTTGGATACAAATCGTTCAAATGTTAATAACCCAGGGGGCGATTCATGGAAATCGGTCATATGCCTTTTTCCCCAAATATTAATTTTAGGGTTTGAGACACGCAATCTGCACAAAAGAATCTATTCTCTCAATCAATTAACTGGAAGGATGCTTAGAGTTGCCCCAAAATTCGTTACTCTGACCATCCTTTGCTAATAGGTTTATATGTTATCATTTCTATATGTTCTAATAAGTGGTATATGAATTTTACATGTCTACGAAATTATATCACCTGGCAGAGCTATGTTTGATAAAAGGAGTTCTGGTCTATCATCCATCGATGCATGTGATCTTTCTCGAAGGAGGAAGTCTCTCATCTGGAAGAAGTCGTTGATTACTTCTCAGGATGAAGTAAACTCCATTCTTGTCAGCTTTGGAATGGACAATGTGGAGGCTATTCCCTCCACCTATCTGGCATGGAGGCTTCTTTCCTTTTCCTTCCTTTTTGTTTCAACTTCTACGAGATTTGGAGATTGCACCTATTCAACTTTTTCCAAGAACTTACACACTGCTCTTATGTCTGGAAGTACTTATTCTTGAATCGGGTCAGGCTTCTCTTACTTCGAACCTCATTTGACACCTGATGCATTTTTCAAGAGGTGTTGACTTCCCTATATCCCACGCTATCCCCTTGTGGAAGATTGTCAACGATAGTACGGGTAAGGAAATACCCTGGGAAGATCAACTTTTCTTCATTAAATGTCATGCCGGTGTTTCAAGCCAATTTGCTGATTGTGGTGAGTCCTCTTGACTCTTTGCGGGTGGCTATCTTCCCCACTTGTGACTTATCTTTAATCGCTTTCTTTTAGATTTTGCTTCTAAGAGAGGGTCTTTAACCCGAAAGTGATCCCATGCATCTGAGCTCATTTTGAAGCTACCCGAAATGCCACCGGGTCGATCCACTTTATTAACCAAGGGCAAGTTGTGTTTATATAACCTCCTCCCTAACGGAAAGAAGGTCTTGGGACGTCCGTCTATTCATCTTCTTGGTTTTAAGCGTTTATTACCAAGTTCAGAAGTGTTTTCTCCCTCGACTCCTTTATTTCCAGATATGTTTTATTGATTCGATAGTTCCCTTATTGAGGTCCCTTTGATGCCAAAGTTCCGCATTTTTGAATCTTTCTTTGGTCCTTTGTTTGACTAGAAGATTTGACTTCGTGAGCCTCTACTCTTACTGAGGCTTGGAATCGATCCACTACCGCCACTATTAAGAGGTTGGCCAGTTTACCTGTCGATCCGCCAGCTAAGAGACTAAAGATCGATATCCCTTCTTCTGTGATTTCCGGGAGTGCTTTTAACCGAAAAACAGGAAATGTTATTTTCCCATCATCCCCTCCAAGCACATCTGGAGCGGGTGCAAGTGCCACACCACGTACTCCATCTTCTCAGCCCGTTGACCATTCGAGGCTCCTTGATTCTCCAACAAATTGTACTGATCTTGTGAAACTTGTTCTTTATGGACCTGAATTTTCTGATATCTCATTACCTTTCACTTCTTCTGACGAGGTGGACTTTTACCATCCTTTGATAACCCAAAGCATAAGGTAAAACATTCTCTTTTTACTCTGGGCTTTCCATTTGTTGCGACTATATGCTGAATACTTCTAATTTCTCAGTCTCTCAAGGAATGGCATTTGTCTAAGCCCATTCCTTCTTCCTCTGTCACTGAAATCACTCGGCTTCGAGAGGCAAACGTAGCCTTGAGCGATGAGTGTGAGAGGTTAAAAGCTTCCTTGGAACATGTCAAGTCATCTTTAGAGAGGGAGAGGTAGGCTAGGGACATCACACCCAACAAGATGTCAGCCTTAGAGCACCAGATAGCGGAGGACGTGGTCACTCACGCTGATGAGCTTCGGAAGAAGGATGAGAAGCTTTCTTGTGCTGCTCAAAAAATCTATGCAGTCGAGGATAGGTTTTCTAATTTCTTGCAAGTCCACCTTCCGTAGATTACGTCCGACTACTATGAAGATGCCTTATTTCACCTTCTTTTTGACAACCCCCAGAGTCTTCTTAAACTTTGAACCGCCCAGGTTCCTCCCTTCATCCGGGATCGGGTTATGGAAAGGATTAAGTTGGGTGAAGAAGGAGTTGAGGTACCAAAGAAGAATGAGCTTGAAATCGAGGACCTTTTATATATTGACCGTCTTCCAGGCGATTTAGGCAAGGATGGGGAGGCTCTCGCTTCTGTTGGTAATAATAGGGAAAATAGTTGTAATAGTTCCGGAGATGGTGGTCGCTAAGATAAGCATTTCGTTCACCACTCTGAATCGCAATTGCTTAAAGAAGGTGTCCCCTTCGGTCTCCCGAGAGGGAATAAAGCTGTCGATCATGAAGTTCCTTCCCCTCAGCTATAGTTCTCACCCCAGATGTGTTTTTTCTCTTTTTCCTGAACATTTGGCTTCAACTAGTCTCCTGTCATTACAATAGATGGAAGAAAACCGTTTCTTGCCTTAAGAAGAGTTAGGTAACAAAACAAAGGAATCCAAACCGTTTTTATGTAGGGAAGGTGGCACACTTGCAAAATTAATTTCACAACCTACTTAATGCTTCTATGGGGTTCCCTTTCATTATACGTAAAGGCTAATATGCTTGTTTGCACCATGACAGAATTCTGTTTATTATGAAGATGCATTACACACGATATGTAGACTAATAGAGGAGTTTCAAACGACGCCTATTCACGCTTTCAGGAAAAAGCATTTTCTCGAGAGACTTAAGTGCGTTTACACTGCATTTCCTCAGCTCTCCTTTAACTTTCCAAGAGGGGATCGTGAAGCTATACTAAAGAGTTTTAGGATTAAACATGCCGAGGCGCTGTGTAAACAATAAATGTATGAAGAAGTGATCTTTTTATAATTCACCTTTCTGTCTATATGTCGTAATAGGTTGATTTCAGGTTTAACTCATGCAAAGACGTACAAGTAAAGGGGTATTATTATTCTTGTAAATTGAAAATAAAATAAAATCATAACTACTTCCCTATATATCTAAGATGACCCAAACTTCCCCTTACAGGAAAACCCAGATTGCATTGAGAGCACGACGCACCAGAACACAAACAGTAGAACATTTCATTGCTATTACAACAATTTACATCAAAGTACAAGAATATCAGATATGAATAAATATTTTACAATGGAAAAATAAATATCAGAGATTTACAAAATTACAAAAATAGCGGAAAATAATACATTAATATAATGTACAGCGGAAATACATCAACTAACACAACCGAATGAAATACACGGATACCAAGCTTTCCGAATATAGCTCCAGATGTAATCCAGGATCCTGGAAAAAGAAATATTCTGCAAAACCAAAACTACTAGTTGCCCGTGTGGAAAATATGGGATCCAGAGTTTAGGTGGAAACAATAAACTCCGTGTCAGTCATGTGACTAGTGTGAGAACTCAAAATAGTTATTAAACTTTACTTTAAAATAAGGTAAATCACAGGACCACGCCGTATGTCATGGAACGGGTTCACCCCCATGAATACCAGTGCCTAAACAACTACCATATATAAACTTATGAAATCTACAATGCATCATACAACATGCAATTCCTCAATCTACCCATTTCGGCTTAATCCCAAATTTAGATTTTCAAAATCCAATTCACTTTACAGAAATTATTCCTTTGGACTTTATTTACCTATTTCCTATTTCAAATCATTTGAAATACATATCTAGCTTTATATCAAAGTAGATTTCACTTAGGGATCTCAAACCAAAATCTTTGGAAATATGAATTCCAAAACATCACAATGCATGCAAAAAGATATGAAACCAAATATCGAGAGGTATTCAGCCCTCAGATAAGGCGGTATGCGCCTCACCTACTCGATATATATGTGCACCTCCCACGATGGAGCAGGCCACACTGACGATGCATCTCCTACGCCCTCGAAGAAAATCCACCGCCCTCACACTTTTAGTCATCTAGGGTTACCCGAATCTTTAGGCACATACCAAATCATATCATATCCCAAAGTAGGGAAAATCATTTCACAACATAATAATCACAAGTACTTTCCAAAATATAGTACTTTACATTAGCAATTCACACATATGATCAGTCACTATTAATCATATAACCTTTGAGCTCGTACGTCTCAAAGAAGGTTGTTAAGCAAGAGAATAAATTCTCCGCCACCAAACAGATACATCTTTAATAGCAACTAATCGGTTACTTGATGAACCACAATGTCAAACACATAATCCATTTCGAAATCATTTCGACAACATCGGTTATCCCTCGAAATCATTTCTGTTTTATAAACCATTTTTATAAAACATTCCCTGTCCAAAATCGGGAATACATTTCTTTTCCCTTAAGAAAATCTCTTTTCAAAATCATTCATTAAATTTGAAATGAACTCAACAACATCGCTACACATCTCGTAGTCAAATCGTGAAGTGTTTCACAAGTTGTTAGCATACAAATATTTCTACCCAACCCAATGCTAAATGCAAAAGCATATTTTGCTCATAAACTGGTCGAGTACAATCCAGACAGTCAATCAATCACAATCAATATCAACAACCAAGTATATTTGGTTTATACCACACCTCATGTTTTGATAAATTTAATTACCATTCATTCCTTCACATCTATTTTTTTTTTAAAAAAAACCGTTCTTCGTTTTAATCTCTAAAATCATTACTTAGTGATTATTCAACTTTCCGAAAATTAATCATGCCTTTAACTAGGTTAAAAAATCAATGTTGTTTAAAACACAGTTCATGATAAACCCAAATCATCTTCCATCAAAATGGAATCTTCACGGAAATCATAACAATATATAATCGATATAAATTTCCGTATCAAACTAATACTATAAGTGGAATAGCGGCTAGGCCTTTTAAATTCCATAAATAGTAACGGTCTTCCTTTGCAGAAGCTCATCTTGATTAATACCAAATCGAATTCTATTCAATTCTAATTTAATATATTAAATTGGAAAACTTTACTTTGGAAAATTTCCACTAAATCTTAATAAAAAGATTTATTAATTCCAAATTATATCTTCACTATTAATTGGGTTAAAGAACGAATGTTATTTAAAACATTGTTCGCTATAAACCCAAAAATCCAATTTTTATTTCAATTCCAAAAAAATCAATTGGTAAACTCCTTCAAATCTTAACTAAAAGATTTATTCTATTCTTAACTTGGTTTAAGAACAATGTTATTGAAGACACCGTTCACGGTGAACCCAAAATTCCCATTTGATATTAAATACAAGGCTTTAAATAGAAATTATATCAGCTTATATTCAATATCAAATTCTGAAATCAACAAATCTCGTATTGGGAATAACGATATCTATATCTTTCAAATTCCTCAAAAATATTCGTATAATCACAGAATCCAATATCGAAATATTCCGAAGATTATTTCCATTCAAATCCATTCCAATTTTTATATTGGAAAAGTCTGTTTATTTTAAAACCATTTTCATTCCAATTTATTTATTTAAAAATATTTGATTATATTCTCGTTAATAACTAGTTCATTTAGATAAAAATATCTTTTATTTTTTCAAATATGGAATTTTTCATCCAACATCTTTCCAAATCATTTATTATGATTTTACACAATTTTTCCATATTTTTAATAATTTTAGTAAGGCCCATACAGTCGGTTTCCAATAACGACCATCGAACTACATCCATAGTGACATTTTCTGAAATTGATTCGGAAGTAATTTGAAATCCAACTGTTCAAATTTAAATCTCTTATATTCATTGGAAAGAACTTATCGATACAAATCCAACGGCTCTGGTTTTAGGAGAATCAGACGGTTGGATCTCTCGTTAAATCAATTTGAAGTCAGTGGTTGAAATTTGCGAAAAGTCGCTACGCAACGCGTTCTATTCAAGCCATTATATATATATATATATAATATATAGTCATTTCCATTCAAAACGTATTTTATAAATCGTTCATAAATTCATTTTAAAACGATTTCAACTTCATTTCAATTTTAAATCAAAATCGAATATTCCTTGACATGACAATTTTATACAGTGCATATATATGTTAAAAATTATATTTTTAACCATCCAATAATTATTACATTACATGACCATTTTATATATCACCTATATAAGCTGAAAATAATATTTTTAGTGAACAAATATTTTATACAACGCATATATATTTTCCACATCGCATATATATATTTCATACAACACATATATATTTTTCACATTGCATATATATTTTATACATCGCATATTTTTTTTTTTCACATCACGTATATATATATATATAATATATATGTATATAATATATATATAATATATATAATATAATATATATATTATTCACATCGCGTATATATATATATATTTTATTCTCATCGCATAAATATATTTTATTCACATCGCATATATATTTTTCACTGTTTAAATTATAAATGAATATTTGTAATTAATTATTAACTACCACAAAATGTATCCACATTGTTTGAAATACGAGTGTCGTATATTCAGACAACGCTTCTTGTGCAGATGAGTCATGAATATTTCATGTGTTAAACTCAAGCAATGTCACATACAATTAGATAAAAATCAACACTGGCAATTCATATATTTTCAGCATAAAATAAATAAATAACTGTACAGATATTTTAGTGAGCGAATTCTCACATTAGGTTCCACTCCGCCATTCTTTGTTGAAGGATTATTTTAACAAAATTAAATAGCCGTTTCATTTGTCAAAAATTTCAACTGCCTCCATTTCCATTCTGGTCAGTTCCATTGCGGAGTGTTCGTCGTTGCAAATCCAATGCAACTAAAATCGTCGAATTTGGACCTCATATAGAAAAGATATGGATTTTTATACATTTATTACCAAATTAATATAATTAAATAATTATTTAATCTAATTACACCCTAATTACCTTAATCCACCGTCCCCATTCTCTCCTAAAACCAAACCCATGCACCCCTTTCTCTCTCCAGTTCGCACGCTAATCAAGGCCATTGGCACCCCGATCCGATCATCCCATGTCGAACGCTTCAACGTCGGCCAGCTTCGCCAGAGATCCTAGCCAACTCGCAGTCCCTTCCTCCTTGGAAATTGCGATCGAACTCGGGCGGTTTGAGGACAAAATATGACCTCCACAAGTTGGGGTTTCAGATCGTAGCCACTGAAAGCGCAGATCTTGTCGAGCTATACCTGTTGGAGAAGGAAGTTTCTTCAATTGATGTTTAGATTCGAAGATAATTGAAGATCAAATTTTGAAGATTTTAGCCTTCGATTTGGAACCGACGGCGCAGTATTGAAGAATTAGATTTAGGGTTTCAAAACTTATATTTATACTCTGTTTATTTTTATTAATATTTAATTCAATTAATTAGTTTATTGTGAAATTTCACGTCCGAACTCCAAACGAGATGCAACGACTGTCGCCCTTATCTAAATACTCTCATTCCGGATACAATGGAATATGTTTCGTAAGCCAATTCGACTGTTTTAGTCAGTTTCTCTTTAAATTAAAATATAAATCAATATATTGAATTTTAAACATACATTTTAATTTATCGAGACCACATATTGACTCCATAAATTACAGAAAAATAAGTCTAGCTATGTTTTGATGATACAGTCCTGAAAAAAAACTAATTTCATCGAATTTGGAGGTCATTAAAAATATGCTCCTTTTCTAGTTGATTAAATTTAAACTAAATTGACAAAACATGTTTAAATTTACCAAGCTTACATATTAATTCGAAAAATTATGAAATTTGAAACCTAAAAATAATTTGACATTCCGGATCCAACAAAAGTGGTTTCATCGAAAACAGAGGTTGTTTGCAAAATGGCTATTTTTACGGGCTTTATATTATATTAAAATATATATAAATTCCATAGCGACTATTTTGAATTTTAAACTAGACATAACTTTAAATTTATAAAGTGAAACCTCAGTTTCTTACATTCATTAGAAAGATATAGTTAAATAGATTCTAACGTTTCTGGTTTTACTAAAATCCAATTTATATTTCATTCTTTACGTTCCTTTAAAGTTGAAAATCGAATTTTCAAACTACAACGTCATTTTAAGCTCGTTTTAATTAAATTATAAATTTATATGTTCTAACTCCGTTTTAAAATAAATTTTTGGTTTTATTATTTAAAATAAATCATTTTGAATATTCAAAACCCATTAAAATAGCTAAAATAAATTTTAAATTGGTTCAGAAATTCCGGGTTGTTATAATCTCTCCCAGTTAAAATCTTTTCGTCCTCGAAAAGGAACGAAGCTGAAGTTGTTTAACCAGCCAACTCAACTTTCATTCTAGCTTTAGTTCTTCAACTTTACGGTTTCTAAGAACTTTCAAATTTCTCAAAAACTTGGCTAACACCCTACATTTTCAATTTTTTTTGCCATAACCTCCTTTGTACGGGCTGATTAGTAAAAACACAACTTGTCTTACAGGGCTCTCATCGATCAAAAAGAAAAAGCCAATCAGCTCATAAAATCAACAAACCCAATGAATACAGTAGGCATGTACCTATTTGTCGGGCATACAATTTTATTCCTCTTCTTAGCTTCCGTGTTGTGACCTGTTCATTATATATACATGTATATGGATGCAATTCCAATCAAATTTCAATTCAGTTCAATATTTTATTTTATTTGGCTAATGTTACCTTTTATTCTCTTATAGGTTTGATCATTCCAATATTTTTAGTAGTTGAACGATTTAGTCTACATCACAACCAGTAATCAATTAGTTATTTTTCTTTTCAAATTTATGATTTTCTATATATAAGTAAAAATCATATTTTCAGTGTTAAATCACAACAATAAATTCTAACTAAGGTTTTGGTTCTCACACCAGTTAACTGGAAATATATAGATATCCCACTTTCAAAACTCGAACATAGATACTGATGATGATATATCAATCACCAGAATCATTTTTGGGCAATTAGAGTGTGATCCTATATCTATCTAGTATATTTTAGACGTTGAATATACGTTTGTAAGGCGTATATGCAAAATCTTCTAATACTTGATAGTCCAAATCAATATAAAATAAAATACTCTAATATGTATCATAAGATATAATTTTCAAAACTAAATTCATTTTTAATAAATAAGACTTACAAACTCATTCTAGGGTATTATTAACCCTATCTATAACGAGTCGTTCTTATAGGATGTTACTAATCCTATCTCTGATGAATTCTTTCGTTTGGTTCTAATGTGCCTTGTTATCGAGCTCTGTAAACCAAAGCTCTAATACGAACTGAGACGACCAAAATTTCCCCTTATGGGAAAGCCTGATTGCTTTTAGAACATGACGCATTAGAACACAAACAACAGAACATTTCATCGCTATTACAACGATTTACATTAAAGTACAAGAATATTAGAGTATGAGTAAATATTCTACAGCGGAAAAATAAATGTCAGAGATTTATAAAATTACAAAAGCAACGGAAACATTACATTAATATAATGTATAACGGAAAACACAACAGAATGAAATACACATATACAAAGCTTTCCGAATATAGCTCCAGCTGTAACCAGGATCTGGGGAAAAGAAATATTCTGCAAAACCAAAACTACTAGCTGCCCGTGTGGAAAATATGGGCACCCAGAGTTTAGGTGGAAACAATAAACTCCAAGTTAGTCATGTGATTGGTGTGAGAACTCAAAACAGTTATTAAACTTTACTTTAAAATAAGGTAAATCACAGGACCACGTCGTATGTCATGGAACGGGTTCACCCCCATGAATACCAGTGCATAAATAACTACAATACATAAACTTATGGAAATCTACAATGCATCATACAACATGCAATTCCTCAATCTACCCATTTAGGCTTAATCCCAAGTTTAGTTTTTCAAAATCCAATTCACTTCACAAAAATTATTCCTTTGGACTTTATTTCCCGATTTCTTATTTCAAGTCATTTGAAAAACATTTCTAGCTTTATATCGAAGTAGATTTCACTTCAAGATCTCAAACCAAAATCTTTGGAAATATAAATCCAAAATATCACAATGCATACAAAAAGATATGCAACCAAATATTGGGAGGTATTCAGCCCTCAGACAAGGCTGTACACGCCTCACCAACTCGATATATATGTGTACCTCCCACGATGGAGCAGGCTACACTGACGATGCATTTCCCATGCCCTCGGAGAAAATCCACCGCCCTCACAATTTTAGTCATTCAGGGTTACCCGAATCTTTAGCCATATACCAAATCATTTCATATCCCGAAGTAGGGAAAATCATTTCACAACATAATAATCACAAGTACTTTCCAAAATATAGTACTTCACGTTAGCAATTCACACATATGATCAGTCGCTATTAGTCACATAACCTTTAAGCTCGTACGTCTCAAAGAAGGGTGTTAAGAAGGAGAATAAATTCTCTACCACCAAACAGATACATCATCAATAGCAACTAATCGGTTACGTGATGAACCACAATGTCAAACACATAATATATTTCAAAATGATTTCAACAACATCGGGTTTATCCCTCAAAATTCTTTCTATTTTATAAAACAATTTTATAAAACATTCCCTGTCCAAAATCGGGAATACATTTCTTTTCACTTAAGAAATTCTCTTCTCAAAATCATTCATTAAATTTGAAATTAACTCTACAACATCGATACACATCTCGTAGTCGAATCGTGAAGTGTTCCACAAGATGTTAGCATACAAATATTTCTACCCAACCCAATGCTAAATGTAAAAGCATATTTTGCTCATAAACTGGTCATGCACAATCCAGACAGCCAATCAATCACAATCCATATCAACAACCAAGTATATTTGGTTTATACCACACCTCATGTTTAGATAAATTTAATTACCATTCATTCCTTCACATCTAATTAAGGATTTTTTAAAACTCTTCTTCGTTTTAATCTCTAAAATCATTACTTAGTGATTATTCAACTTTCTGGAAATTAATCCTACCTTTAACTGGGTTAAAAAATCAATGTCGTTTAAAACTCAGTTCACGATAAACCCAAATCATCTTCCATCAAAATGGAACCTTCACGGAAATCATAACAATATATAATCAATATAAATTTCCGTATCAAACTAATACTGTAAGTGGAATAGCGGTTAGGCCTTTTAAATTCCATAAATAGTAACGGTCTTCCTTTATAGAAGCCCATCTCGATTAATACCTAATCAATTCCATTCAATTCCAATTTAATATATTAAATTGGAAAACTTTCCTTTGGAAAATTTCCATTAAATCTTAATAAAAAGATTTATTAATTCCAAATTATATCTTCACTGTTAATTGGGTTAAAGAACGAATGTTATTAAAAACATTGTTCACTGTAAACCCAAAAATCCAATTTTCATTTCAATTCCAATTAAATTAATTGGTAAACTCCTTTAAATCTTAATTAAAAGATTTATTCTATTCTCAACTAGGTTTAGGAACATTGTTATTGAAGACACCATTCACGACAAACCCAAAATCCCATTTGATATTAAATATATGGCTCTAAATAGAAATTATATCAGCTTATATTCAATATTAAATTCTGAATCCAACAAATATCGTATTGGGAATCACGTTATCTATATCTTCCAAATTCCTCAACAAAATCCGTATAATCACGGAATCCAATATTGAAATATTCCGAAGATTATTTCCATTCAGATCCATTCCAGTTTTTATATTGGAAAATTCCGGTTATTTCAAAGCCATTTTCAATCCAATTTATTTATTTATAAACATTGGAATATTATTCTCGTTAATAACTAGTTCATTTAGATAAAAATATCTTTTATCTTTTCAAATATGGGATTTTTCATCCAAAATCTTTCCAAATCATTTATTATGATTGTTGACGGTAAAAAATGTCGAAAACACTAAAGATTCCTATTACTAGGAATTGTTATTATAGTCGCAAGACTAAGTAGAACAAAGCATTAAATGACGCAAAGAATTTATAGTGGTTCGGTCTCGGTAGAGGCCTATGTCCACTTTGAAAAGGCGTTGGAATATTATTAATCACTCAAGAATTACAAAGTAGATGCATGCTCATGAAATTTCATTACATTCCCTTTCATAATGCTCTTAGGATAGGTATTTGGGAAAAAGAATATTTAATTCTTCTTCTTCCTCAAATAGAAGATGCCATTAATGAGGCTTATGAAGCTCTATGAAGGTCCCAAGTGATGAAAATCCAACCCCTTTGAAGTGTGAGGCCATGGGCTATTTATAGCAGTGGGGATAGGTAGGATTAGGTAGGAGTAGGTGAGAAAGGAAGACCACATGCAGATTTTCGCACTTGTTACCTGCACTAGCAGATTTTTTGCACCCGGATCTGGATGCGAAATTTTGCACCCGCTAAGTGCGAAATTTTGCACCTGCGGGGTGTGAAATTTTGCATCTGCCAGGTGTGAAATTTCGCACCTGATGGGTGTGAAATTTCACACCTTGGATGGGTTCGAAATCCTCTTTCCAGGGTGCGCGAGGTCTGCATATTCGGGTGTTTTTCGGGACTTACGATTCCTCCCGGATTTGAGCCTCATCTCGAAAATGGGTCTTGGGTGCTGCGAGATTATGAGCGGCGCGGTCCCTTCTTGATCCTATCTCTTTCACTCCTAAGCGTCCCTCTTGGTCTTAGCTCTATGTTATGCATTGAGTTGAGCATGTCTGATGTGCTCCTTGGAACTAAACCAAAAAGCTGGTTAACATTTGCCCCCCCCCCCAAGGTAAGTCTTGTCTTGACATGATGTGCTTTGTGTTAGTTGAGATGATAGCTGAGTTGTTGATTCTTCCTGTAAGTCAAAAGGAGAATAAGCATTAGCTATTGGGCTCGTTCGCACTAGTGGTGTGGATGAGCCGTCATTGGGGGTAGCGCCGTGCTCAAGTCACTAAGTACCCATAGTGCGTCACCTCCGTGGATGCACGTGAGTCAGTGCTCATGCAGGGAGTACATATATGAGAGAGTGTGGCGCGGTGTCTCGAACCAGAGGGTGCGATTTTTTTTTTGGTATGAATTTTCGAATCACTAGGGGTTCAAAATTTCAAGCCCAGGAGGTTTGAAATTCCGGACCCCTGGTGGTTTGAAATTTCGAACTGGTTTCAAAATTTCGAACCCCGCGGTTCGAAGATTTCGAACCGAACTGGGAATGCAAAGGGACCTCATTTTTCTTTTATAAATAGGCCTCCCCCCTTCATTTTCGCACTTCCATTTATTCCTTCCCTGACCGCCATTGCAGAAAATCTTCAAACTCGAGAATTTCGAACCCGAACTAGGTAAATCCTGGGGTCGAGAAAGTAAGGAGGAAGGGGATCGAAGGGCCATGGCGTCGCCGCAAGAGATGGAGTTATCGAGCCTTTGAGGAGGAATGGAAGCTCGAACCCAGCTGGGTTCGAAGTCTCGAACCTCCATAAGTTCGAATTCTCGAACTCTTGGGTTCGAATTTTTGAACCTCATGAGGTTCGAAACTTTGAATCCTGACAGGTTTGAGACTTCGAACCCGGTGGGGAACGAAATTTCGAACCTGGAGGGGTTTAAGGTTTCGAACCCTGTGGGGTTCGATATTTCGAACTGAAGGGGTTCGATATTTCGAAGTCTGATGGGTTCGATATTTCGTACTTCGAGGCCTACGACTCTGTATTCCAAAACAGTTTGGCACCTTTCTCTCCCGCCTAGGACATTGACCTCTCGATTGCCCTCTTTAGATTTATATATCAATTGTACGACTGCGCGTTTAGCGCTCATGTATTTCTAGGTGTTGCGCGAGCATGTTTCGAACTTTTCACATAGGATAGAACATACATTCGGACTGGGATTTGAACTGTTGGACTGTTTCGGACTTTTCTTCGTGTTACTCTTCTTTGCACAGCACTACACACACATGTTAGTTATTACCAACATGAGGGGTACAAGTCACTTTACTGATAGTACTAACACTGATGTGTTGAAGTATAGTTAGCAATGCAAACAAGATCGGAGACTGTAAATACCTCGGAGTCCGAAGCTTCCCTGCCCTCGCCGCACACATCCGGCTCTACCCCTAGTGGTAGCTCATCTAGCAGCGAGCTTGAGACTACCGAAGGATCGACTCCTTCTCATTGGAGCATCTGAGCACAGGGAACAAACTGAGAGGCAACATTTCCCAATTGTAACTGAGGAGGTTGAGAATGTGGACATTATGAGTGAGGATGCACTTGCGCCTTCGGTGGCCCTGTATATGCTGCCTGACGCAGTTATCTTGAAGAATCCGGTAGATTCGGTACCATCGCGCATGGATGCCACAGTAGTTAGAAAAATGGCGGCGTGCTTCGATATACCGGGGGGTGACGCCCACGCTCCAGGAAGGGATGTCAGAGCTCATGCATTTCCCGAGGGTCTCACTGCCTGGAAAAGACAGGCTTGCTTCGCTGGGTGCGTGCCCCCGGCCAATGACTTCATTCGGAACATGCTATACTATTTTCGCCTTGCACCATCGCAACTGCACCCGAATGCTTAGGCTTCGCCCCTAGGTACCTATGTTCTCTACCACGAGTTCTTGTAGCGGGAACCAACCGGAGAAGATATCTGATACTTATTCCGTCTAAGGAGAACAAGAAATGCCACACCCTCTCAATGGTTTCTAGAAGCAACACCTACCACTAAATTCTTTATCGGGAAGTGGCCCATGCCGTCAGTGATTAGGTATGTATGGTTCTTTATCCACTGTCTCCCGGGTTTGCGAGGAGATGGATCGAATGGAGTAAGTATTACTCTAACTTTGTTCCATGCTATAAATTCCTAGATCTTCTATCTCATTTTTCTCTTGATTGGATCATGGAAGGGAATCCGGAGGAACCTACCGACGACGAGTATCGGCAACGCCTTAATATTATGTGAGCGATACCGGAGAATCTCTGCAATATCGACACTGTGACAAGCCAGGAGCGCCTTCGTCGTGCTGGGTTGCTTCCTAGTGATCGGGCTATGATTGGGCCCGCAGTTACAAGAAGTGCATCGAAGGAGATAGAGGCTACTGGTTCAACCGTCGTTGGGCGAAAGAGGAAGATGCCCCATGCTGGAGGGGAACTACAAAAGATTGCCCAATCACAAGGAGATGTGAGCGAAGGCGAGACCCTCGGTCAGGAGGAGGCTGCCAGAGATGAGGGGTTGTCGAGCTCTCCTGTCCTGCCTCCATCGGGAGAGGGGGGAGGAGCGTTGGATAGACCACAATCTCCTGCGACCCACTCCGGGACCATCGCTTCGCTCGAGGATGCGTGCCAGTTTGATGAATTAAATAAACTCGACCAAGATTGGACTTCGTGGCCGAATACAACGAGCATGGAAGAGCTAACCCTTGCTGCAGAGGGATAAACTTCCTCACGCGGACCACAATTTGGTCTGTTGAGAGAACACTTAGGGCATACACTCATATACATTGCATGGCATAGATGTTTGCCCATGCGTGTGACTTGACTAACTTTGACCTGCTCCCTTGGAAGGCGACATGAATAGAGGATTTGGTGGATGAGGTTATGGACATGGGAAACACGGATGCCCCCCAGAGCTCTTCCTTCGAAAGCTTCCGGAGATCGATCAGTTTGTACGATGTCCCACCCCCACTAGGACAAGGTAGCGAACATCGGGGGAGGGATTGATCTCGGCGATCTCCGACACCTCGTCCTCCTTATCCCATTCATGTGCCTACGGGAGATTCTTGATTTAACCTAGGCGGCTCCCGACCTTTGCCTGCGACAGCTCCCCCGCATACTACCCCTTTGGCTCCCGTTCAACCGGTTAGGGAGAGTGGTTCGTCGCCTGGCCAACCAAGGCCGGATGGAGAGATCATGAGATACAAGACTTGACGGGGACTCAGTCTCAAGAGCTTTCTATGGAGGAGTGGAGGGCATTTCGAAAACATCATTTCCCTCGGCATTACTCTGATGATCTGTTCTTTCTCCTTGATCTTCGCCCATCCCCCGATAGGAGGTCCAGGGAGGTATGGATGCATGTACAGGCTGCATACCATCAGACCAACGAGCTCACCAAGTATTCTTTTCACCTTTCGGAGCTGATTAGGAAGAATAATCTAGAGCTTCTTAATCAGTAACTGACCATTGATTGTGAGAGGACCTCCATTTCCAACCTGGAAACTGAGAGAGGTAAGACTGTCTGTTGTTTCATGGTTACTTGCCTGTTATCCTCCGCGTTTTCAAATTCTAGCTTTCAATCGCGTTACCACAGCGGAGCTGAAGCAAGACCATGCGATTATGAAGATGGAGGCTACGCATGACCGTGTGACCTTTAATTGTATAGTAAGTCACTTGACCATCAAGAATACAGCCCTTAAGAGGGATAAGGATGAGTGGTCTAAAGCATGCACCGACATGGAAAGGGAGATTGGGAAAGTTACTCAGCTCCAGAATGACAATGTTGCTTTGAGGGAGAAGAATGAAAGGTTGCGCGCCGAAATGCTGAGGTGGTTGAGCTAAGGAGGCAGCTTGAGGAGATGAGGAAGGCGAAGGAAGATGCCGAGGCTAGTAACCAGGATGTGCTGAACATGACTGACGAGTGGAAGGCCAAATATATGAGGGAGGTAGAGCAGCTGAGGGGACAACTGGAGGATGCATAATTCTACGTAGGATCATCCTTTGAGGAAAGCATCTAGAATATGTATGTCAAGATTCTGAAATTTCGTAGGCCTACATGGATCGGAGACTACTCCCGTGAGCTGGCTCGAACTTGGGAGAGGTTGGTCCCATATAAGGCCCATTTGTATCAGGGGGATGTGAGCACTTTGGATGAACGCCAGCTTATAATCTCCCTTCTGACCGTTGAGGAGAGCGAGGAGCTGGAGGAGGGAAGGAGACTGCTGCTAGAGGATGCTGAGAGAGAGAGGTTGGCCAGGCTTACCGCGGAGAAGGGGAAGTCCATCGTCGAGAGTGTGCCCGAGGCAACTACATTTGTAGAGGGAAGTTCTTACCGGCCCCGGCCCATGAGTCTGCTATGGTGAGTGGCCCAGAGCCTTAGCCCAAGCCTTTACTGAGTGCAACCCCGACTATCCGATGTTTAGGGACACCGGTTTTACCTTGCCTACTGTTACGAGTGTCTTTCCTTCCCTCTCTACACATCCCTGGCCATAGGTAAATTCCTTTATCCTGCATCCCCGAGGGTGACATGATTACCAAATTTGCAGACTAAAAAGGTTGCATTTTTGCTGCGAAGCCCCTTCTGGGCCGTCAATGCCTGACCCTACCTACATGATCCCACAAACGACTGAGTCTGGACCAGGGACTGCGGAGATGCAGCTTGGAGAGGGCGGCGATCAACTTGACACTTTCTCAAGGAATGAGATAACTCCTAGCATGTGTGAAATCCTAAATGAGGAGGGAGAGTTTGTGGACAGACAGAGTGCTCCTGCCAGAGGCCCAGTGGAAGCCGATGTGTCTTAGATGGCAGTTATGGGAAGCTCAGAAAGCCAAGATGGTGGCTAAGATCGAAGAATTGGAAGAGAAACAAGAACATGACGAGGCCGCCAGGAAGGAGGTCCTAATGAAGACCAGGGAGGATGCTAAGAAGAAAGCCACTGACATAGTCCTGAAGAGAAAGGCCAAGGAGGAGGCCAAGAAGAAGAGGGTCGGTGATGAGGCCCGAAAGAAGAGGGAGGATGAGGAAGCACAACAAAGGACTACTGAGCTCCTCAAGAAAACCAAGGCTGATGATGTCATGCGGCACGAGTCCCAGAAACTCGCTACGTGGCGGGTTACCAAAGAGGCCATGGAGAGAGATGAGCGGGAAGGCAAGGCTGTTCCAGAGACGGGCGACGATGTGATAGGCCTCGCTGCTGGGAGTACCCCCAAGCCTATGCCGCATGCCACCCTTATTGATATTACTGAGGTCTCCAGCGGCGATGGGACGGGCGAGAGACGCCTCTCAACTTCTCATGAATCAGCGACTTCCCGGAGGGGGCAGAGATGGAAAGGGAGGGTCTAGCAAGAAGAGGCCCGGTGCAAAAGATGAACCATCGAGCACTTAATCTGCAACAAAGAACAAGCACACGAGGAAAAAAAACATGATTAGTGTTAGTAACTTAAGTAGAAGTTACCGTTATTTTGGTAGTGTAGGCTGATAGTTTACGCGAGTACGACCCTCGCTTTTGGTTTTCAAGACATGGTGTGGTTCTCACGTACACCATGTCATTAGAAAAGAATATGTTAGACACGTAGTCTGTTAAATGTGTGTGTGTAAAAATTGAAATATGAAGTAGTAAAGATTGCAGTTTATGTCAAGTTTTCAGATGTTCTTTTTATGTTTTCTAGCGTCCTATACTTGCATAAGCATACTTATCGTTGCACTTGTCATAAAAGCGATTGGGAACCGTGCTCTGGGTCAATTACTCCAAAGGGGTGTAATAGAGCGCTGGTTTCAGTAACTATCCCTCACCTCAAGAAACCCGTAGTTTGCGAAACCAGGTTGTGCGCATGCTATTTTGGGTTGCCCGGGGTTAATCCCAAGTATAGGGAAGGCGTAGGGCGTTGCGTTATGTGATCCGCCAGGTGGGTGGCTCTCCCGTCGTTCATCGGGTTTGGGCGAGCCGCCGACGTTGTTTATTCGCTGATGAGGTGAGCCCGGATCATCAGCTCGTAAGGTCAGATGGTGGCCAAGGGATACCCCTAAGCCTTGAGAGCTAAGGGGAAGAAACAATTTAACGTCGTTCTTGGTGCTGCACCAAGATTCGACTGGCACCCGCAATCGGCGAAGCGAGATTTGCGTCAATCCTAGTCGATCGCCGGATGGCGGCGCCAAGTTGCTTGGACTTGGACACGGAACGATTTATCCTCGACCTTGGCACAGGGCAAAGGTTCGAATTAGTGGTTGTTTATACTCGGTCGCGCCGTGGGCCGGCGATTCGAGTAGCATTGCCGGCTCCCATGCTTGGGGTGTCGGACGTAGCCAAGTGTTTTAGCCTTGCTGTTGGCTCGAGGTTGGGATGGCGGCACTGGCTCCCGTCCCCGGGTTGCCAATACCGCGATCGCATGTTTGATTTATGCTGGTTGTCATAACTAACAAGACACATCACGTGAGAAGTAAACAACAAGGAGATAGGAAATTGAACATTATTTCTACTAATAACTTTGGCAGTAGTTGTCTTTACAATGCCTTGAATTTCTAGAAATCAAAACAATGCTAGAAAGCAAAAACAACCGTAAGCTGAGTTATGTAGAGTAGCAGTGGAGTTGTTCGCTGTTCCACGCCCTTGGGAGTTCAGCTCCGTCGACGGTGGCGAGTTTGAAAGTTCCATCGCTAAGCTTTCGTTGTATAGAGTACGGGCCTTCCCAACGAGGTGCGAGGCCTGTTGGCGAGGGGAAAACCACACTTTAAGATGAGGTCGCCGACGTTGAGGTCCTTATGTCAAACCCTGGAATTGAAGTATCAGGCTACCCGCTGTCGTTGGGCGGCGGCTCTGAGATCGGCCTCATTCCTCTTTTCTTCCAGCAAGTCTAGTGATCCCAAAAGTAGGTCTTGGTTCGTCTTTGGATTGAAGTAAGTGACCCGTTGGGATTGAGGCTTGAGATCGATCAGAATGATGGCTTCGGATCCGTATGCGAGGGCGAAAGGAGTATGACCGGTTGTTATCTTTTGGGTGGTCAGGTAGGCCCATAGTGCCAGAGGAAGCTCATCTGCCCACATGCCCCCAGCCTTTCCCAAACATTTCTTGATGACAGATTTGAGGACCTTATTAACCGCCTTGACTTGCCCATTGGCTTGAGGATGAGCCACCGCGAAAAATCTTTTATCGATGCCATGGCGCTGACAGAAGGCTTTGAACTCAGTGCTCTCAAACTGAGTACCGTTGTTAGAGATGATAGCTTGGGGAACCCCATGGCGGGTAATGATGTTGTGGACAACATAGCTGATCATCTTCTTCTTGGTAATAGTGGCGAGCGCTTCAGCTTCTGCCCACTTGGTGAAATAGTCCACTGTGACGACGGTGTATCATGCCCCGCATCTAGCCATTGGAAGAGTTCCGATGATGTCGATTCCCCACATGGCGAATGGCCACAGGCTGATCATTTGAGACAATTTGGTAGGCAGGACTCTTGAAATTTTGGAGAAGCGCTGGCACTTTTCGCACTTGCGAGCATAGTCCGCGGCGTCTTGATAAAGCGTGGGCCAATAAAAACCGTGTCTAAGTATTTTTCTGGCTAGGGTTTGCCCTTAGTGTGGTCGCTGCATTCTCCTTCACACACATTGCTCAGCACTCGGAGGGCGTCGCCATGAGCTACGCATCGGAGCAAGGGAACAGAGAAACCCCTACGGCAAAGTAATCCCTCCATAAGAAGGTACCAAGCTGATTGGTGAGTGAGCGCCCGCCTTTCTTTGTAGTGCTTTGGTAGGGTCCCGTGCTGTAGGTAATTCCTGATTGGTGTCATCCATGACTCGGGCTCGGATTCAGTACCCATGGCCATCTCGATTTGTCCTTGCTTGATGCTTGGAGAGTTGAGCACTTCAACTGGGGTGAACCCATTAAGTTGCTTATCTTCAGCGCTTGCCATCTTGGCGAGGGAATCTGCCCTTTCATTTGCTCTCGGGAGACATGGGTGATGACAAAATGGTCAAAGTGAGTGAGTAGCTCCTAAACTCGTCCCAGGTATAGGGCGAGTCGTCCCTCTTTTGCTTAATACTCTCCTTGCACTTGATGGACAATAAGCTGAGAGTCGGAGAAGATTTGGTCGGTCTCTAGCTTGAGTTCGATCGCGATTCTGAGCCCGACGATCAAGGCTTCATATTCCGCATCGTCGTTGGTAGCAGGGAAATTCAGTTCTAACGCATTCAGGGGTGACGAGGATGACTCCGGCCCCGGAGCATTTTCTGTTAGAGGAACCATCCACGAATGACTTCCATTTGGTACCGGGAGCTTCGGCATTCTCCGTAGGAGTCTCCTCTGGTGCGGTGAATCCCACTATGAAATCCGTGAGAGCTTGGCTGAGGATGGATCGCCGAGGTATGAACGTTATCTCGAAATGGCTTAGCTCTATACTCCATTTCAGTAGTCGGCCGGATGCCTCGGGCCGTTATAAGACCGGACGTAGCGGTTGGTGGGTGAAAACTTTTCTACCCCCGTCAGTCGCTTGTTGATACAGTAGACATGCCATTGGATGCGATCTTCGAGGCGTATTAGTGCCGAGCGGATTACCTGCACAGAATCATCCAGATAAATGTATAAGTCCTCGTGTTCTATGGGCTTATACAGGATAGGTGGTCTCTCTAAGTGGTCGAGAAGTTCTTTGAATGCCGAGATGCATTCGGGGGTCCACTCGAAGTTGTGTTTCCCTTTTCGAAGTAAGTCGAAGAAAGGAACACACTTGTCAGTGGCCTTGGAGATGAACCGATTTAAAGCGATGACCTTTCTGTTCCGGATTTGGACATCCTTGATGCCCTTGGGGATTTGGATGTCCCAAATGGCTTGGATCTTTTCAAGATTGGCTTCGATGCCCGAAGAATTGACAATGAAACCCAAGAATTTTCACAAGGCGACTCTGAAGGAGCATTTCAGGGGGTTGAGTTTCATGTCGTACTGACGGAGGACATCAAGCATTTCGGAGAGGTCGTGGATGTGGTCGCTTGATATCTTATATTTTACTAGCATATCATCTACGTACACCTCCATGGATCTCCTGATTTTATGTTTAAAGAGACGATTTACCATTCGTTGATAAGTGGTGTCGGCGTTCTTGAGGCCGAAAGGCATGACACAGTAGCAGTAAAGTCTGAGGTCGGTTACAAAGGAAGTATGATCCTAGTCATGAAGATTCATTGGGATTTGATTGTAGCCTGAATAGACATCCATGAAAAATAGTAGATGGTACCCAGTAGTTGAGTCGACCAGTCTGTCGATCTTCGGGAGCGGGAAGCTGTCCTTGGGACATGCCTTGTTTAAATCGGAGAAGTCAATGCACGTTCGCCATTTACCGTAGGCTTTCTTGACCAGGACTGGATTGGAGACCCACTCATGATAGTCGGCTTCAAAAATGAAGTTGTTGTTGAGTAGGTGGTCTACCTCTTCCTCGAGTGCTTTGGACCCCTCGAGTCCCAAGAAGCGTTGTTTCTGCTTGACCGGAGGCATTGTAGGATCAAGATTTAGAAAGTGACAAGCAACAGCGGGTTCGATGCCTTTTATGTCAGAGTGATTCTGTGCGAACACATCCAAGTTAGCCTTCAGGAAATCTATAAGATCTTCTTTGATTGTAGGGTGGAGTTGATCCTACCTTCAACACCCTTGTCGGGTCGTCGAGGTTGACGGGAACATCCTTTGTGGATTCGACCGGGGTGGCCCTCTCATATTCGGGCTCTTCGTCCTTCCGTGGGTCAAGGTCATCAGAAAGACGGTAGTGGCGCCTGAGACAGGGCCCAGACGCCGCTGATTGCTATGCTGAGATGTTCTTGACGCAATAAGGTGTGGGCACAGCTTTTCCATTTTCCTTGTTGCGTGCGTTCTTCCATTCTATTGCATAACATTCTCTGGCGCTCACTTGGTCACATTTGACTATTCCAATCCCGTTTTCTGTCAGGAATTTCATTATGAGAGACCATGGCGTGATACAAACCCGAAACTCAGTGAGAAAAGGGCGCCCTAGAAAAGCATTGTAGGGGGAATCGATGTCTATAACTACTAAATTGAGAATCCGGACTCGGCTCTGGTCCCCTTCGCCCAATTCCACAGGTAGCTCGATCATACCTACGAGGGAACTAGAGGCCATGTTGAAGTCATGGATCACAATGCAGCATGGCTTTAAATCGTTCATTTCCAATTTCATCTGGTCGTAAGCAGTTTTGAAGATGATGTTGACTGAGCTGCCTGAGTCAATTAATACCTTTCTAATAGAAGCAGCATTGATCCGAGCTGTGATAACTAGTGGATCGGTGGTCGGGATATCCATCCCAGTAGAATCTCTTTTATGGAAAACGATGTCATCCCGCATGGTCTTTTTGCTTGGCTGGGGCGAATTCGCTTAGAGCAGGGCAGTCTTCATAAGTAGCATACTTTATGGAACTCACATACTCCTCCATTTTCCAGAAGATGTCATGTGTGGGGTAAGGTCTGCCGCATATAGTGTTGATCACAATCCCTCGCTTCGGATTAGATGGACCTGGAGCCGCCTTGGCGGCCGCTGGAGGAGCCAGCGCCAAAGGCTGAGAGTTCGGTTTGGGAGGAAAGGGTTCTTGGACATATTGTTCGAGTTGTTTCTCATGGATAAGCTTCGAAATTGCGTCCTTAAGCTGGCGGCACTCATTGGTGTCGTGCCCGTACATGTCGTGGTATCGACAGTGCCTCTCGGTGTTCTTCTTGCGGTCAGTTGATTACCTGACACACGGCTTTTTGGATGGAAAAGTGTTGCATGTTTTTAAGTAAATTGTTTCTAATTCTTAGTTTAATGGGGTGTAGGTCTCGAAGGCATGGTGACAGCCAGGTCTTCCTGTCTCGGCTGGGGTTTGTCCATTGTTTCGGCCACCCGACCTACCATTGTTTGGTTTTTTCCTATAGGGACCTGCCCCCCTGTTTGGATTGGGGGGCTCCCCGACTTGCCTTCCTCTAAGGTTGTTATTTGCAGTGTCCACTTGGGGGGCATTGGGATGATTGGTGGCAGAGAGACGGTTCCGTCTTGCCTCCTCTTCGCATAAGTACTGATCCGCCTTCTTATAGAAGGCGTCGAGGCTCTTTTGCTTCTTCTGATCGATCCATGCCCCGAACTCTGAAGTAGGGAGGACGCCTTTGGCTAACTGATAGAGTACAGTGCGAGGATCCAGGTCTTCGACCTCGGCGAGAGTTGTGTTGAATCGGGAAAGGTAGCTTTTGAGCGACTCGGCAGGCCCTTGTTATAGGTTGGACAGAGTGAGGGCATTCTTCGGAGTCGGGATATGAACCCTGAATTGCTAGACTAGTTCTGTTGCTAATTGCCCGAAGTTGTTAATGGAATCAAGTGGGAGACGAGAGAACCAAAGTAATGCGGTTTCGGATAGGGAGACCGGGAAGCATTTGCATTTGGCTGGGTCATTACCCCGACTCGAGTCCATTTGCCATTCATATCGATTTAGGAAGGTGTAAGGATCGGTAGTGCCATCGTAGAGTGGCATTTGCGGCATGCTAAAGTGTAGTGTCCATTCGACCTCATTCACTCCCCTAGTGAAGGGGTTATGCCTAATGCAAACCTCCCATGAGCCATATGCGCCCCCTTGCATTTCTCTCATGATCCTTTATATCATGTCGGGATGGTAAGTTGGATGGGTATCCGCCATCGGGATCCATGGGTTTTGACGAGGTTATGGAGTTCTGTTGTGAGGGAGCCTTCTATGATAGACGTCCGTATCGTCTTCCCCCATGCCCTCGATGTCTATGATTGGGTCTTGGTGTGGATGGTGAGGTGAGGCAGGGTGATGTGGTTCCTGTTCTAGAGGAATGCGAGTTGTTGGAATAGCGGACCCATCATCCTGATTATCCACCATCGGGTTGTGTCGAGGAAGAGGTTGGTTTGTAGGACCTGGTCTGTCATTGATGATTAAGCGACAACGATCTCGATGTTGTGCCCTCTCACTATATGTAACCGTCGTTCGGTCGCCATTGCCGTTCCCATTGCCATTGGCGTAGCCATTGCCATCACCGTTGTCGAGGGCATTTGTATGAGCAGCGACATTGTTGATGAGGCTAAACCTCCTTCTTTGATGTGGGCCCCTCGACTCGGAAGAGGAGGATTCCGAGGCAGTTGGTCGAGTTCGAGCGGTGTTGTGAGCTAGTTGAAGTCGAGCGATGACGTGTTGACTTTCTTGAAGTTGTCTCCTAAGGTCGATGTTATTCCTTAATGCTTGATTAAGCTCGACCGCTATGTTCTCATATTTATCATTAAGCGCGCGGATTTGAGCTTGTGTTGCGGGCATTTCGGGGTCCACAACAGGAGGGACGTCTTCATTAGCGGTCGGGATGTCCGTGGGTTGAGGTTGTTGGGATGTCCCAGCCTTGGCTACGGCTGAAGAACTGACCATCGCGTTCTTTGGTCGCTTTGCCACCGTGAGCGGACTCGGCGGCATGTTAAGCAAGGAACCTCAAGTTCGTCGAAGGTCGAGATGACAATGTGCGACAAAGGTGCGAAATCCAAGTTTTCTCATTGAAAGTACCAAATGTTGTCGGAAAAAATGTCGAAAATACCAAAGATTCCTGTTACTAGGAATTGTTATTATGGTCGCAAGACTAAGTAGAAGAAAGTAGTAAATGACGCAAATGATTTATAGTGGTTCGATCTTAGTAGAGGCCTATATCCACTTTGAAAAGGCGTTGGAATATTATTAATCACTCAAGAATTACAAAGTAGAGGCATGCTCATGAAATTTCATTGCAATCCCTTTCATAACGATCGTAGGATAGGTATTTGGGAAAAAGAATATTTAATTCTTCTTCTTCCTCAAAGAGGGGATGCCATTAATGAGGCTTATGAAGCTCTATGAAGGTCCCAAGTGATGAAAATACAACCCCTTTGAAGTGTGAGGCCATGGGCTATTTATAGGAGCGGGGGTAGGTAGGATTAGGTAAGAGAAGGCGAGAAATAGGGACCACATGCAGATTTTTGCACCAGTCGCCTGCACCAGCAGAATTTTCGTACCCGGAGCTAGGTGCCAAATATCGCACCTGATGGGTGCCAAATTTTGCACCTGATGGGTGCAAAATTTCACACCCAGCTGTAAAATTTCGCACCCGCTGGGTGTGAAATTTCATACCCGCTGCATGCGAAATTTTGTACCTACGGGGTGCAAAATCCGCTTTCCGGGGTGCGCGATGACTGCAGATTCGGTTGTTTTTCGGGACTTGCAATTCCAGCCAGATTTAATGCCTCAGCTCGGAAATGGGTCTTGGGTGCTGCGAGGTTATGAGCAGTGCGGTCCCTTCTCGATGTTATCTCTTTCGCTCCTAAGCATCCCTCTCGGTCTTAGCTCCATGTGATGCGTTGAGTTAAGCGTGTCTGATGTGCTCCTAGGAACCGGACCAAAAAGCCGGTTAACAATGATTTTACACAATTTTTCTATATTTTTAATAATTTAATTAAGGCCTGTATAGTCGGTTTCTAATAACGTCCACCGAACTACATCCATAACGAACTTTTCTGAAATTGATCTGGACATAATTTGGAATCCAACCGTTCAAATTTGAATCTCTTATGTTCATTGGAAAGATTTTTCGATACGAACCCAACAGTTCCGGATTTAGGAGAATCCGATGGTCGGATATCCCATTACATCAATTTGAAGTCAATGGTTGAAATTCGCAAACGGTCGCTACACAACGCGTTCTATTCAAGCATAAATATATATAACATATATATTGTCGATTTCTGTTCAAATCGTATTTTATATATCGTCTATAAATTCAGTTTAAAACGATTTCAACTTCATTTCAATTTTAAATCAAAATTGAATGTTCCTTACATGACAATTTTATACAGTACATATATATGTTAAAAATTATGTTTTTAACCATCCAATAGTTATTCCATTACATGACCATTTTATATATCGCTTATATAAGCTAAAAATAATATTATTAGCGAAAAAAATATTTTATACAACGCATATATATTTTCCGCATCGCATATATATATTTCATACAATCATATATATCTTTCACATCACATATATATATTTTATACATTGCATATATATATATATATATATATATATATATTTCACATCGCATATATATATATATATATATATATATTCACATCGCATATATATATATATATATTTTATTCACATCGCATATATATATATATATATATATATATATATTTTATTCGCATCGCATATATATTTTTCACTGTATGAATTATAAATGAATATTTATAATTAATTTTCAACTACCACAAAGTGTATCCACAGTGTTTGAAATACGAGTGTCTTATATTCAAACAACGCTTCTTGTGCAGATGAGTCGTGAATAGTTCATGTGTTTTACTCAAGTAATGTCATATACAATCAGATAAAAATCAACACTGGCAATTCATATATTTTCAGTTACGAAATAAATAAATAACTATACAAATATTTTAGTGAGAGAACTCTTACATTGGGTTCCACTCCGCCATTCTTTATTGAAGGATTATTTTAAACAAATTAAATAGCCGTTTAATTTTATCAAAAATTTCAACTGCCTCTGTTTCCGTTCTGGTTAGTTCCATTATGTAGTGTTCGTCATTGCGAATCCAACACAACAGAAATCGTCGGATTTGGACCTTGTATGAAAAAGATATGGATTTTTATACGTTTATTACCAAATTGATATAATTAAATAATTATTTAATTTAATTACACCCTAATTACCCTAATCCATCATCCCCTTCTCTGCTAATATCGAACCTACGCACCCCTTTCTCTCTCCAGTTCGCACGCTAATCAAGGCCATTGGCACCCGATCCGATCATCCCTCGTCGGCCAGCTTCGCCAGAGATCCAAGCCAACTAGCGGGCCCCTCCTCCTTGGAAATTGCGATCGAACTCGGGCGGTTTGAGGAAAAAATACGACCTCCACAAGTTGGGGTTTCAGATCATAGCCATTGAAAGGGCAGATCTCGCCGAGCTCTACCTGTTGGAGAAGGAAGTTTCTTCGATTGATGTTTAGATTGGAAGATAATTGAAGATCAAATTTCGAAGATTTCAGCCTTCGATTTGGAACCGACGGCGCAGTATTGAAGAATTTGATTTAAGGTTTCAAAACTTATATTTATACCCTATTTATTTTTATTAATGTTTAATTCAATTAATTAGTTTATTATGAAATTTCACGTCCGAACTCCAAACAAGACCCAATGACTATTGCCTTTACCCAAATACCCCCATTTTGGACACAATGGAATATGTTTCGTAAGCCAAATCGACTGTTTCAGTCAATTTTACTTTAAATTTAAATGTAAATCAATATATTGAATTCTAAACGTACATTTAAATTTACCAAGACCACATACTGACTCCAAAAATTATAGAAAATACGCCTATCTAGGTTTTGATGATACTTTCCTAACAAAACTAATTTTGTCGAATTTGGAGACCGTTAAAAAAATGGCCTTTTTCTGGTCGATTAAATTTAAACTGAATTGAAAAAACACGTTTAAATTTACCACGCTCACATATTAATTCCAAAAATTATGAAATTTGAAACCTAACAATAATTTGACATTCCAGATCCAAGAAAAGTGGTTTCATCGAAAACGGAGGTCGTTTGCCAAATGGCTATTTTTAAGGGCTTTATATTGTATTAATATATATATATATATATAAAAATTCCACAACGACTATTTTGAATTTTAAAATGGACATAACTTTCAATTTATAAAGTGAAATCTCAATTTCTTACATTCGTTAGAAAGATATAGTTAAATAGATTCTAACGTTTTTGGTTTTACTGAAATCCGATTTATATTTCATTCCGTACATTCCTTTAAAATTCAAAATCGAATTTTCAAACTACCGTGCCATGTTGAGCTCGTTTTAATTAAATTATAAATTTATACATTCTAACTTCGTTTCAAAATAAATTTTTAGTAGTTATTATTTAAAATAAATCATTTTAAATATTGAAGACCCATTAGAATAGCTAAAATAAAATTTTAAATTGGTACAAAAATTCCGGGTTGTTACAATATCTGTGGGCAGGTTGATCAACGAGGGACTCTTCCATTTCGGGTCGGAGCGTCACCGACGAGAGAGATCCTCCCTATGTCCCAAGAAAGGAAGATCTTACATTAGAATTTATCCATCGAACATTTGACTGAGAGAAGGAATGCTTTGAAATTACAACTAGAAGAGAAGGATAGGACTATTCTTGGATTGAGGGCAGACATAAAGCCTATGCCCTCTATTGAATTTGAAGATGAACTGAGGCGTCTACATCAACGTAATGCCGATTTTGAAGTCGACTTGAACAACACCACTACAAAATGCGAGACATGGGAATATTGTTTCAAGAATATTCCTATTATGACATGATCTTCATCTTTTGGGGTTGCGACCTCTCGTGAGACCACTGCTCGACAGAAGTTTTATTTTTTGAATAATCCTCCCCCAGGGCTAAAGGAATTAGCCGCTTCTGAATAGTGCAAAAGAGTGGTAGCCAGGATAAAAAGGACTTATGATACTAAGTTGATTAATGATTCCTATGATTGTGTCGTCGGGTATGCTGACCAAATTAGACGTTTACAAGAAGAAAGGCATAATTTGCTTATGGACGTTTTTGAATTGGAAAAGGAAAATAAGTCTCTCAGGGCAATGTGTAGGGCTTACAACAGAGCCTTGAAACTTCAGATTAAACCTTTCAACCATTTAGACGAAACGAGGTGGAAAGTACGAAGACTTAACAAATCACTAGGCATTGCATTTCATCATGCCACTGACACTCCTTTGCCTAAGGACAGAGAGGACCTAAATACTCAGTAGCATTTTGTAATGATAATATATAATCATTCTCCTAATCAGGGTATTAAAAATGTAACTTTCTGGTGAATGAACTTATGTATTGACAATGTCTATTACGTAAATAACTGTTAGTATAAGACATGGGTAACAACTTCTTGCATAATAAATGATTTAAGAAGTTTCTTTGGGTAAGAGAAGAGACAACCCTTTTTTGTTTGGACAAAGGTCTATTGTTGGTAAATTTCCACCTTACGGATTCATTCCAATTCAGGATTATTCAGACTTAGGTATTGGTGTAAGGCCGACAATCCTCTTCCAATGTTTGTAAAGAGCTTACTCTACCCAGATTCGGACATCGACACATAGAAGACTGGAACCCCCTCATGTATTTGTGAAGTGCCGAATCGACCCAGATTCGGGTATTGACATATAGAAGACTGGAACCCCTTTCGGTATTTGTGAAGAGCCGAATCAACCCAGATTCAGGTATCGACATATAGAAGATCGGAACCCCCTTCGATATTTATGAAGAGTCGAATCGACCCAGATTCGTGTATCGACATATAAAAGACCGGGACCCACTCTGGTATTTATGAAGAGCCAAATCGACTCAGATTCGGATATCGACATATAGAAGACCGGAACCCCCTCTGGTATTAGTGGAGAGCCGAATCGACCCAAATTCGGTATCAACATATAGAAGACCGGAACCCCCTCCGATATTTGTTGTTTTATTATAATATTTGGATTTGATTAGTGAAGTAGAGGTTGTACGTACTTCCTGAGCCACTCCCTGGGCTTTTGGTGTCGAAGCAAAGGATGCATATGCTTTGTTGGCCACTCTTTGGGCCTATGCGTCTGACGCGCTTGGCTAGCTTATCCAAAAGCAGGGCCCAAAGACCTACCCGACCTCCCTCCAGGAGGCACCTTATCCTGACTATCATAGGCGATGATAAGGCTTTAGAAACTTAGAAGGGGCCATCGTAGGCGTAGAACCGAGGTTTACTCTTTTAATGCTCTATGCGGGCCAACGTAGGCACTGATAGAGGCTTATGCGCCACCCCCCTCCGAAGGGTGCCCTGTCCTGACCATCGTAGGCGACGATAGGGGTTTGTGTTCCCTTCTTCGGGTAACGTGGAACATAAGCAGATGTAGGACGTGCTCTTCTGCGAGCAAAGGTAGGACGTGCTTAGCTCTAGCAGAGGCAGGGCGTGCTAATTTTAGATGCACCGCCATAACCATTTCTGGTGTGAAATGGCAGCTTACACTTTTGATGCTTTAACCCTGCCCGCTCTGATTTGGGCTTGGAAAAAGACTAACACACCACCCCCCCCCCCCATTCGGGGAATGCCTTGTCTGGGTTAATTTGGTACCGACAAGGTTTTTTTTTCTTTTATCCATTTATGACTTGACCTGTCCTTGGTCATTTCATTTATGGGCCTTTTCTACTTCACAACTGGACAAATAATTTTTCCATTGCTATTTCCAGAAGGTTTTTTTTTGCCGCGTGACCTCTTACGCTTTCTTTGCATATTTTTGTAATTTTCCTTGGTTTAAGAACTTGATGATCATTCCCTCAAAAACACTGCAGTGGTTCGTTTCATGTCCGTATACCATATGGTAATAGCAATACGACCTTTCTCTCTTGGCTTCATTCTTAGGTTTCTTCTTTAACGACAGCCAAAAGTTCAACTCATGTCTAGTCAGGAAATAGATACCCTCATTTGATGTCATGAGCCTACAACCCTTTGTTAACCTTGACTCGAAGTTTTTCTTTTGTTGTTTCATTTTGGCCCTTTTATTACTTAATCTTGTCACTCCTACTTTAGCCCTATACTTCCTTTTAATTGCCTTTCGACATGCGGGTATACCATTTTCAGACTTTTTATCTGACAGAGGAATGGATGTTTTCTCAATGCTTGGTTCGAATACAGTTCATTTAGTCTTTCTGAGGATGGCTTCTTTGGTATGGAGAAAGCAGTTATATCCAACCGTCGAGGACTGGTGAAGGGCAAAAATCGAAGTTGGTCCTATATGGAAGGGGTTAATGCTCCATCGATTAGGATCATAAGGTTCTACATCTTTCTCTTTCTCTCAGATATGCAGGGTTGCTAACTTAAATCTTTCAATCTCCCATGGCTCGTCGATATCCACCTCCGCCATGGAAAACTTGTTCATAACTAATAGGGATCTTTTATCCATAATGTTCGCCTCTTCAAAGCCTTAGTCCAGTCCAGGACAAAACAACTCAGGTGGATATGTGATGGGGTTAGCTAAAGGTTCGAAGGTTCATACCCTCCTTCTAGCACCAAAATTTTAACGATATTTTTCGTCAACACCATAGATGGGTCAACTGGGGAAAATCTAAAGGAAAAACAGGCAGTTCAGCTATTTTTGAGTTAAATCGAATCTACACCCTAGATATCGAAGTCTGGAGGAGTGGGATCGCCAAGGGCTGCCAAAATGGATCTAAACTCAGAGAAGGAGGTATATTCTCCTATCTGATGACATGTTGGGATGGGAATCCATGCTTATCTAAAAAATGAACAATAAACTGCAACAGTGACGATTAGAAAATAACAATATAAACTTATAGAGCAATTTTCTTATAAGAAGATCCCTTTTGATTAGACTTTCATTTGGAGAACATAGATGTAATAGGGGGAATTCCCATATTGATCTAAGCACCATGCTTCTTTTTAAGAGTACAAGTATGGAAAAAAAGAAATTCGATCCCCCAAAATGTGACCCCAGGGGTCTTATTTATAGTGGTTCTAGGTTCCTTCCGTTGTTTGGCTATTGGGCCTACGGGGGCCTTTGAAGGTCAATTTTTCCTTGGTTTCGGACGCTTGGCTTTCGGTCATCTTTGGAGTATCAGTTATGGTCTTCGAGTGGTATTTGAACCCTTGGTAATGGCTTCTGAATGTAGGCTCTCGGATGTAAGCTTCTGGATGTAAACCTCCAGCTTTATCGTGAATACTTAGAGAGGCTTGCCCTCATGATGTATGTTGATAACTGTCGGTTCGAAGCCGCTATGGGTTTCAGTACTAGCTAAATCAGTACTTGAAGCCTGTATCTCAGCTTGGGTCCCCGTTAGTCTTTTGGCGGAACTTCCGAGGTAGCCTGGATTCCCTGAGGGTATCTTCTGGTGATGCTTCGGCTATTTGTGAATGCATCCTTTCGGTGTTCGTACGACAGAAGCTCCGAAAGCTGGTTCTGGATAATCCTTGTGTTCTCTTGGTTTAGTACCTTTGATGCCCTCACCTTCGGGTGTACCGGTATTTAGGAAGGTCATTACCAAAGTTTCCTTTGGGCTTCATCTGACGGGTTTATTGTTTTTTGTCCTTCTTGGTTCTGGGTCAGGATGATTTTGGCCGTAGAATCTCCTGTCGGGTTGACACCGTTGGAGGGATCTTGTCAGATTGACCCTGGAGGTTAGACCCGCCGGTTATATCCTGCAGCATTTACGATCTTTCCTTCTAGAAAGGTTTCGGCTGGTGCAACTTTCGGATCATCCAATGCCCCTTCACCGTCAGCTCGTTCCACTATTAATTTTTGTAGCAACACCAGAATCATGCTCAATGAAATAATCTGCAAAACAAACAACTCGACTGCCCATGTAGAAAATATGGGCACCTAAGTTTGCAAGGGAAAACAAACTACGAGTCAGTCATGGGACCAATATGAGAAACTTTACAATTATAATTAACTTATATAAAATAAGGTATATCACGGGACCACGCTGTATGTCATGGAACAGGTCTGCCCCCATGAATACGAGTGCATAAACAACAACCAATAATAGACATATGGATCTACCATGCATCAAACAACATGCAATTCCTCAATTTACCCATTTAGGCTTAATCTCAAATTTAGATTTTTCGAAATCCAATTCACTTTACAGAAATTATTTCTTTGGACTTTATTCCCGAATTCTTATTTCAAATCATTTGAAATACATATCTAGCTTTTATATCAAAGTAGATTTCTCTTTGGAATCTCAAACCAAAATCTTTGGAAATTTGAATTCCAAAATATCACAATGCATACAAACAGTATGCAACCAAATATCGGGAGGTTTCTCCCATCAAACAAGGCAAAGCGCACGCACCTTAGCAACTCGATATATATATATATATATATATATATATATATATATATATATATATATATATATGTGCACCTCCCACTATGGAGCAGGCTACACTGACGATGCACCATCTGACGCCCTCGGGGTAGACTTACACCACCATAATACCCATACTTTTAGTTTTCAGGGTTATCCGAGTCTTTAGCCACATACAAAACCATTTTTATATCCCGAAGTAGGGAAAATCATTTCACAACATAATAATCACAAGTACTTTCAAACTATAGTACTTCATATTAGCAGTTCGCACATATGATTAGTAACTATTAATCATATAACCTTTGAGCTCGTATGTCTCAAAGAAGGGTGTTAAGTAAGAGAATAAATTCTCCGCCACCAAACAGATATATCATCAATAGCAACTAATCGATTATGTGTTGAACTACAATGTAAAACCATAATGCCTTTCTAAATCATTTCGGGTTTAGCCCTCGAAATCCTTTCTGTTTTATAAAACAGTTTTATAAAACATTCCCTGTCTAAATTTGGAAAACATTTCTTTTCACTTAAGAAAATATCAATTCAAAATCATTCATTAAATTTGAAATGAACTCAACAACATCGCTAAACATCTCATAGTCAAATCGTGAAGTGTTTCTCAAGATGTTAGCATACAAATATTTCTACCCAAACCAATACTAAATGTAAAAGCATATTTTGCTCATAAATAGGTCGAGCACAATCCAAACAATCAATCAAGCACAATCAATATCGACAACCAAGTATATTTGGTTTATACCACAACTCATGTTTTGGTAAATTTAATTACCATTCATTCATTCAAATCTAATTTAAGATTTATTAAAACTTTTCTTAGTTTTAATCTCTAAAATTTCTTACTTAATGATTGTTCAACTTTTAGGAAAATTAATCATGTCATTAACTGGGTTAAAGAACCAATGTCATTTAAAACACCGTTCACGATAAACCCAAAATCATCTTCCATTTAATATGGAACTTTCATGGAAATCTGATCACTCACAGTGGATATAAATTTCTGTATTGAACTAATACTGTAAGTGGAATAACGACAAGGCCTTTTAAATTCCATAAATAGTAGTGGTCTTCATTCACAGACGCTCATCTCTATTATTATTAAATCGAATTCCATTCAATTTCGATTTAGTTTATTAAACTGGAAATCTCTATTAATTACTGAAATATGTGAATTATCAAAATAAAAAGACTCAAACGAAGGCTAAACGGTCCAGGCTCCGACAGGGAAAAAGCTTGGACCAAACTAGATTATGGATTGAGGTCCTCTGATCCAGAGCCAAAAATCGATCGACTGGTCCATTTCAGACCAGTTGACTGGTCAGAGTGCCCAGGTTGATACTAGTCGACTGGTCCGCACCTGGGCTATTGCCCAGGTCGGATAGGGAGGGCATTAACCCTCCCGGTCGAACGCCATTTATCATGCGTGATCATTCGAGTTTCTTTAACACTTAAGGACGTCCACGAAGCCTCAACGGTACGCCGCAACAACTCAAAAACCCATACACAAACATACATACGTACATGAGATTGCAATGGTTTTGATTATAAATCCCAAAATGACTAAATTCTCTAATGAAAGCAATCAAATGCAATATAAGCGAATTGTGAAGTCTTAGAACTTGTCGACGCGACAACGGAGCTTCACAATACCGCCATAACAACTCATAGCGTATGAATTAGATTTTGTGGACAATTCTAATCATAGTTTTCAATTCAATGAAAACATGAACACATGAAATCAATTAAGCTACACCAGCTTACCCAATTCACTAGCATATCATCAACCAACAATCATTCATCAACCCAAATTATTAGCTAACAACAATTAATTAACTAGCCCTTTCATATGTGAGTTGAGATTTCTTACCTTAGATGTTAACAAAGTAAGGAAATGATCCATAGCTTTGCTAGAATAACCTCTCTTCCAATATTACTCACAAATCTTCAATCTATACACACAAAAAGCAATTTCCTAAGAGCTAGGTTTAGGAAATAATAAGAAATTGAAGAGGAATGGAGTTGGAGAAGATGGAGAGGAGGACGGAGAAGCCTACCAAAGTTTCATCTTCAATTTCCCCTTTGATTTGAACCACTAATTGGAATCCCTAGCTTAGGAATTTTAATTTCCTCTTCCTTTTCCCATTTTCTATTTCTTTTGAAGTGTTAAATGAACGAATGAATGAATGGGGGAGGGCTGATTAGGCACTTAAAGGAAGTGGGCTAAGTTTGATAACCAAGCCCTAACCAAGGTGCCAAAATTCCAAAGCTCGGAATATATCGAAGTTTATACTTTTCGAACTCCTAAACAACATTATGGACTCAATGAAAGTGGTTTCGAGTCCAAATTCATCCATATGCAATATGTGACTTTTTGGACACATACGATGATTTAAAAATAAAATTTTTAAATTTTGACGTATTTTCCTGTAAAATTATATTAAAAATAAATTTTAAATTTGTTTCAAAATCTCAGGGATATGACATATTATCTACTTTACCAATTTCAAAATTTGATCGTAATAAATAAGATCTTAGTCAACAATGCCAGTGTAACAACCCGTATTTTTGAATAACATGTTATAACATAAATGGAGGCAGAATTAAGCTGTAAAATCTGAATTAAGGGAAACGGGCTGTGCCATTGCGTTCGTCTCGGAAAAATACGCGAAATAGAGTCCGAGTTTTCGAAAATCGGAGTCCGTATGACCAAGATATGGCCTCGCGAAGTTTCACGAAAAATTCACAAATTAAAGTATACTTAATTAAGTGAAATGGGTTGCACAGAGAAATATATACATATTGATATATATATATATATATAATTGAAAATTTAATAAATAAATATGCAAAAATGTTCAAAACAGCGAATTGGGAGAGGGGAATAACCGAACCGGCCGATTTTTGAGGTCGACCCGAGCTCGCTGGGTCGACTAGGGGTTAATCCAGGGTGTTTGGCTGTCAACCCGTGGGCCGATTCGCTCAAATGCAGATTTTGCATTTGAATGGTTCTCATGGTTCAGCTTTAATCTAAAGGCCCTAGATGGTTCCTACACTTGACTTCTTCCCCAAGACATGCTTTGATGGCTTGGATTGAATCTAGGGTTAATCCTATGACTAGTACTATCCTAAAACTCTATAAAAAGACCCCTAAGCCTAGCCTAAATCATCATTATTCATTCCTACAACTAAACTATGCCAAATTTGTTCCTCTCATGGCCTCCACTCTCATGCTAAAATTCCTAAGTCTATCTATATGAGAGATTTTGAGTGCATACAAGTATTTTCAAGCTTGTATGAGTGTTCTTAGTTTGCATTCAAGTCAAGTTGCAACATTTCTCTTTCAAAGCAAGAGTTTTTATTGATTTGGCTCAAGGGTTTTTCATTTGGAGCTTGCATATTTGGGTTTTGCATAAGGGCTTCGTCTCAATCTTTATAATAACTATTTATTTGTGTCTTCATAGCATTGTAAGCCCTTTTCTACTTTCTTTTTATTAACTCTAAAGTTAAATGAATGATGCAAGTTTGGGGTTGATCATTATTATATGCAAGTTTGGTTGATCATTATATGCAAGTTTGGTTGATCATTATATGCAAGTTTGGTTGATCATTATATGCAAGTTTGGATGATCATTATGCAAGTGGGTTTAATCATTATGTATGACACATGTTGCTATGTTATGCAAGTTTGGGTTGATCATGTTATCATGTTATGCAAGTTAAACTTGAAGTTGTGAGCTTAAAGCTTAAAGCTTTATGTTGAAGGTTGCATTTTGGCAACATGGAAGTTATCATATCCCTTATGATAACTTGCATATGAGGCTAAATGCAAACTTCTAGCAACTTCTACATGTCATTTATCACCATGTATCACTCATATGCTAAGTTTGGTTTTATGCATGCTTTTGAAGCCTAATAATGCAATATGCAAGTATATGAACATATGTACATTTCATATGCCACCATGATAAACTTGTGGCTTCAACACCTTTTTGTCATAATTACGCCAAGTTCCCTATTTTATCCTTTATGCGTTGTTGCGACTATGTAAACGATGGGATTACGTTGGGGTTGGGTAACATTATGACATAAACATGGTTTTTTTAACATAACGTGATATGTTAACTTGTAATTATGTTTTGGAAACATAATGGACATGACACTTAGAAAATATGAGTGTGGACAACTCGAGGTTGGGTTGAGTTTGTAGCATAAATCTACCCGGACCCGCCCGGCTTAACTAGTGGCTACAAACAATAGGACCCAATGTGAGAAGTTGGTCATGTTGTGCTCGAACCCGAGGTTATACCAAGTTGTGGTGTAAAGCTACCCGGACCCGCCCGGCTTAACTAGTAACCACAACAAAGTCTAATGTGAGAGGTTAAAGCACATTAAGTTAATTAATTAATGCCTCCTGATTAGGGTTAAGTCATGGTCCACTTAATGCTTAATCAATTTGGGCTTGATGGATTAATCGAGGTTAAGTCAGGAGCCTTGGGCACTCTTAACCGATTTAATCCACGTTTGGATCGGGTTAACCACATTTAACCCGTTAAGAAACCCTAGTTGCGTGGTCCTTTTCAGCAGTAACCTTCTAGGTAGTATCATAAGACCCTAGGACTAGGCTAGGGTGGGGCACGATTACTGGGCTGATTGTAAGAGACCAAAAGAGACGGCTGAATGATGCCCCGGTTGTTCAGGCGGACCATGGTCGTGCACATTAAGTCCGGAGTTGAACACGGGCACCGGTAGGTTTGGACTGTGCATCATGGTATGGTGTCAGAGTGTTACACCATAGGGCCTGATACACCCTAGGGTGGACCCTGCACAGTCAACTACATTACATGATTAGGCCGCATGACACCGACACTTGACGAGTTAGGCTTATAGGGAGCCGATCGACTAGACCGTGTAGTTGGACCTTAATTTAGGTCACCTCATGATGATGGGCCAAGCTTGGGCCAAGGGATCAATTCTTGTTTTTACTTGACATGTTAGAATGCTAGTACACCCGTGGTGCAAAACTTAACCTTAATTATGCGATGACACCTTTATCTATCTTGTTAGTTAATCATCATGCCAGTATGTTGTTATCCTTATGTTCATCTCAGCTTCTCATGCCAGTTAACTTTACTAGTTCATAGACAGATAGTAGTAGGGCTTACCAGTCTTTTTGACTGACCTGTTTTCTTTCACCTCTTTTCTTCCGTTTCCCCCCACCCCTCAGGTTCTCAGGGTGGGAACATTGGAGCTTAGCTTGGATCTTTACAGCTTGCTTACTGGATTTGCTCATGTACGGTTTTGGACATTGAGCTAGCTATGGTTTATCACTTCATTTTGGGGATAGTACTTTATGTATTTCAGTTTTTCAGTTTATGCTTTTATCTAGACTTTGTTGTTGGAAAATAATGACCAAGTACTTTGTTGTAACATGACTATGGTTTTGAAATGCTAAGTTTTATCCGCTGCTTTACTACTCTGTTTTACTTATATGTTCTATCTTGTGATATCTGCATGCATGTTTACCTTGTTTAACGCCCCTCCAAAGCTAATGTCCTTGCAAGAGTGGCATTGGCGGAGGTGGGGTGTTACATTTGGTATCAGAGAATAAGGTTTACGAGATTGGAAAAAAGTTTTTTTTTTAAAACTTACCTTTTGAAGAACTATTTTCAAAACCAATTAAGTATTTTCCAAGAAAAGTCTAGTTTATTTTAAAAGGCTATTCCCCAAAAGCCATAGCACTATCCTTCGTTTCTTCGTTCTGAATCTATCTTTTTCTTCGTTTTAGTATGGCCGATCGCTTTAACATCCCGGAAAGCGTTCAAGCACCCGTCTGGTTCCGGAGATTTATGGAGGCAAGGGCGAGTGAAGCCGGCCCCGCAACCATTCCTCCTCCTTCCCCCGTCGCTAACATCTCTCCTCCTCCCATAGCTGAGGTTCCTCCTCCCCCTCAGCATACAGAAGTGAATTTCGCGGAGCTTTGCAAAGACTCTAAGGCGATGGGTTGCAAGAATTTTTTCGGAACGGAGACTTCTGTGGAGGCAAGAAACTTGTTAAGGGAAACTGAAGACCTCTTTGCTATCTTTGAGGTGGAAGATCGTATGAAAGTTCTGCTGGCGGTATGGCTATTAAGAGGGGAAGCTGCTTATTGGTGGGTAGTCACCACCACTACTAGACCCATTGAGACTTGGGATGACTTTAGGAGAAGGTTTGGACTAAAGTTTCTATCATCGACTGAAGAGAATCTTCAGATGGAGAGGTTCCTATCTCTAAAGCAAGGGGACATGACCATTAGGGAATACGTGGATAAGTTTAGTCAACTTGCTCTGTTCGGTCTAGAATTGGTAAACACAGCTCGGAAGAAGGCCCTACACTTTGCTCTAGGATTGAATGAGCCATTGCGTGGTTTGGCCATGTCTCATATACCTCTGGGGGCGACCTTCGAGAGTTTGGTGAATATGGCCCTACACCAAGAGGAAGATAAGAGTGGCAAGAAGGAGGTCAAGGCAAATGAGTCCCAAGGCAAGAAGGAAGATACCGAGAAAAGAGACAAGAACAATAAGAAGAGGAAATGCAACTTCTGTGGGATTACTGGGCACATAGCCAAAGACTGTAGGAAGAAGAAAAGGAAGTTGGGGGGATGCTTTCATTGCGGAGAGTCTGGACATTTTAGCAAGGATTGCCCCAAGAAGCAAGGACAAGGGCAAGGACAAACTCAGCAAGTAAGACCCTCTGGAGGGCAATTGCAGGCTCTCCTCGCTCTTCCAGCTTTTGATCGAGGTAGAGTTTTTATAGAAATTCATGTTTACATTTCTGATTTTCCTGTTTGCACCTTATTTGATTCTGGCGCATCGCATAGTTTTATCTCTTCTGATATTGTTGAAAGTTTGCACCTAAGTACTAGCTTAGTTGATGATCCCGTTTGTGTTTCAAATCCAATTGGGGGTTCCGCCCATCTACCTGTGATTTGTGAGGATTTGAAAACCTCTATCTTGAGCATAGAATTCATGTGTAATGTTTAGGTTCTCGGGTTTATGGGATACGGGTTGATTTTGGAGGTGGATTGGTTGTCCAGTTATGGAGCCATTCTTGACTGTGAGCATAGGGTAGTGAGGCTCATGACTCGCCTCGGTAATACCCTGGAAATTTCTTGTAACCCTAGAGGTCCCGTCATGTTATGTTATCTTGAATCTCTCGACTCATCCATCGATAATCTGCAATCTGTAAGGGTGGTCCGAGACTATCCTGATGTCTTTGAAGAAGTTAGGGGGTTACCCCCTAAACGAGAGATAGATTTCCGCATTTATCTAGTTGATAATGCCAAGCCAGTATCATTGCCAGTTAGGCACATGGCTCCACGTGAGATAAGGGAGCTCAGTAAGCAAATCAAGGAGTTGCTTGAGAAAATTTTTATTAGGCGAAGCATTTCTGAATGGGGTGCTCCGGTGGTATTCGCTACTAAGGCGGATGGTTCGCTTCGTCTATGTGTTGATTATCGAGAGTTGAACAAGCTGACAAAGAAGGATAGGCACCCGTTACCGAGGATTGATGATCTCTTTTGGTGCTTCTGTTTTCTCTCAACTCGATCTAGCCACCGGATTCCATCAGCTTATAGTAGCTGAGGATAACATTGATAAAACTGCGTTTAGGACTCCAGATGGATTCTTTGAATGGCTTGTCATGTCATTCGGTTTGACTAATGCACCCGCATATTTCGTGGACTTGATGAGTAGGGCGTTCAGGGAGTTCCTTAACAAGTTTGTCATTGTCTTCGAGGATGATATTCTGATCTTCTCAAAGGATGAGGAAGAACATGCAAGGCATCTCAAGGAAGTGATGGATACGCTTAGAGCGCATCAGTTGAAAGCCAAGTTCTCCAAATATCATTTCTGGAGAAAGGAAGTTCGGTTTCTTGGACATATAGTTTCTAAGCAAGGCATAGCGGTGGATCCCGCGAAAGTGGTTGTGGTTCAAGACTGGAAGACTCCGAGGAATGCAACCGAAGTAAGAAGCTTTCTCGGTCTGGCGGGCTACTATAGGAAGTTCATCAGGGACTTCGCTAAGATTTCGACCCCTCTTACTAAGTTGACGAAGAAGAACTTAGTCTTTGCATGGGACTTGGAGTGTGAGCTTGCTTTTCAAAGGCTCAAGAGAGCCCTTACCTCAGCTCCAGTTTGGCAATGTGGATTGGCACTGTTTTCAAGAGATAGTTTTCTGCGTGGGATACCGTATAATATGTAAATGAGATCCAAGATTCACTAACGAATCTTGGAAAGCTTGCACGAAACCATGAGCACTCAATTATGTTTAAGCCAAGTATTTTAGGCAAAGAATAAGTGGAAGTGGAACGAGAGGAAACGGTGAAATGAGTTCTAACTCATATTTTGGGAAAAAGAATTAAGAACTATGGAATTGCGAAGTTAAAAGACGGTCAAGGCACGATGGGATTAAGCACAAGAAAATGCGGCTTAGAAGACTGAAGACTAGATACGCGCATTATATCTCTTTCTAAGAGTATATCCTTGATCCCTATTGTTCCGTAGAGCTTACTCGCATACTATCTTTTAAGTATATCCTCTCGGTCCTATCCTCAATCTTAGTTCTGTTGCAAACCCCATAAGGAGTATGACTCGCCTGTTTGTGAGATATAGTTGGGGTGAAGATGTTCGTCTTTAAACTATTTGGGCTTTATGGGATATGGGTAATAATTGATAGACTTACAAAGAAAGCCCATTTTTTCGGTGAAAAGCAAGAGGACCGTATCATGGCTAGCATTTGTTTATCTTCGAGAGATAGTATGGTTGCATGGAGTTCCTTCTAGCATAGTTAGCAATCGTGACCCAATTTTCACCAGCCAGTTCTGGAATAGTTTGCAAGAAGCGATGGGTACGCGATTGAATTTGAGTACAGCCTATCACCCCCAGACGGATGACCAAACCGAAAGGGTGAATAGAGTGCTAGAAGATCTCTTGAGGCTTTGTGTTCTCGACTTTGGTGGTACTTGGGAAGACCACCTTCCTCTTGTAGAATTTACTTATAATAATAACTATCAAGCCAGCATAGGGATGGCACCATTTGAAGCTATGTATGGGACGCCGTGTAGGTCACCATCTTGTTGGTAGGAGACAACAGATAGACTTATACTTGGGCCCGATATGATACGGGACACATCCGAGAAAGTTGAATTAGTGAGAAGAAGGATGAAAGCGGCCCAAGACAGACAGAAATCCTATGCTGACAGACGAAGGGCAGATTTGGAATTCGAAGTGGGAGACATGGTTTTCATAAAGGTTTCTCCTTTACGTAATGTGGTTCGTTTTGGAGCAGTGGGGAAGCTGGCACCAAGGTTCGTAGAACCCTTCCCTATCATAGAGAGAATTGGGAAGATGGCCTATAAGGTGGAATTGCCTGAGAAGCTAGCCGGAGGGCATAATGTCTTTCATGTCTCGCATCTCCGAAAGTGCCTTCATGAGTCCGCCAAAGTGGTTGAACCAAGCATTCTTGGAGATATTGAGGTAGAGAAAGAAGCAACCGTGAGAAAAGCTCCGATTCGTATCTTGGGAACGGAGATCAAGAAACTAAGGAATCGAGAAGTCAAATTGGTGAAAGTTCAGTGGGGTGAAGCCGACGAAGATGCAACTTGGGAAACCGAGGAGAAGATGCGTGGGCTTTATCGATTTCCTTTTGAGGGTACATTCTCGATCTCTTTTCCTAATTAGCATATCTTTCTTTTTGCTATCCGTGTTTATCCTGTTTGTCTAATTATCTCGTTAATCATGTTATGAGGACCTTAGGTAGAAACCCTTTGGATGAAACATGTATTTGAAACATGTTATGCTTGATGGTTGCAAGTGGTTGCAAGTGTTTGCACGTGGATACTCGTTGATGCATGATACACATTAGGCACTAAGATCGGCTCACACACTTTCATACCGCATATGCATGAGTATTTATGCTTATTCATGGATGAAACTTGTTATGCTATCACGTGGATGTTGCATATGGATGAATGTTATGTGCACTCATGTAGAGACTATGAGTTATGTTAGGAATTTGCATACATATGGACTCATTTCACTAACATGCTTTGCATTAAGGAGGTTTACTGAATCAGTAACCGCCTGATTTTTGCATTAGATAAGTACATATACACACACCTTTGCATATGATCATACAGCATTTAGAATCCTTTAAGGACAATGACTGCACGTGGATGATGTTTTGAGTAGATGGGTGATGGATGGTAGGATACGTTCTTCCTAACTTGGAGATTTCGGGGACGAAATCCTTTAAGGGGGGGAGAATGTAATAACCCGTATTTTTGAATAACATGTTATAACATAAATGGAGGCAGAATTAAACTGTAAAATCTGAATCAAGGGAAAAGGGCTGTGCCACTGCGTTCGTCTCGGAAAAATACGCGAAATAGAGTCCGAGTTTTCGAAAATCGGAGTCCGTATGACCAAGATATGGCCTCGCGAAGTTTCACGAAAAATTCACAAATTAAAGTATACTTAATTAAGTGAAATAAGTTGCGCAGAGAAATATATATATATATATTGATATATATATATATAATTGAAAATTTAATAAATAAATATGCAAAAATGTTCAAAACAGCGAATTGGGAGAGGGGAATAACCGAACCGGCCGATTTTTGAGGTCGACCCGAGCTCGCTGGGTCGACTAGGGGTTAATCCAGGGTGTTTGGCTGTCAACCCGTGGGCCGATTCGCTCAAATGCAGATTTTGCATTTGAATGGTTCTCATGGTTCAGCTTTAATCTAAAGGCCCTAGATGGTTCCTACACTTGACTTCTTCCCCAAGACATGTTTTGATGGCTTGGATTGAATCTAGGGTTAATCCTATGGCTAATACTATCCTAAAACTCTATCAAAAGACCCCTAAGCCTAGCCTAAATCATCATTATTCATTCCTACAACTAAACTATGCCAAATTTGTTCCTCTCATGGCCTCCACTCTCATGCTAAAATTCCTAAGTCTATCTATATGAGAGATTTTGAGTGCATACAAGTATTTTCAAGCTTGTATGAGTGTTCTTAGTTTGCATTCAAGTCAAGTTGCAACATTTCTCTTTCAAAGCAAGAGTTTTTATTGATTTGGCTCAAGGGTTTTTCATTTGGAGCTTGCATATTTGGGTTTTTCATAAGGGCTTCGTCTCAATCTTTATAATAACTATTTATTTGTGTCTTCATAGCATTGTAAGCCCTTTTCTACTTTCTTTTTATTAACTCTAAAGTTAAATGAATGATGCAAGTTTGGGGTTGATCATTATTATATGCAAGTTTGGTTGATCATTATATGCAAGTTTGGTTGATCATTATATGCAAGTTTGGATGATCATTATGCAAGTGGGTTTAATCATTATGTATGACACATGTTGCTATGTTATGCAAGTTTGGGTTGATCATGTTATCATGTTATGCAAGTTAAACTTGAAGTTGTGAGCTTAAAGCTTCAAGCTTTATGTTGATGGTTGCATTTTGGCAACATGGAAGTTATCATATCCCTTATGATAACTTGCATATGAGGCAAATGCGAACTTCTAGCAACTTCTACATGTCATTTATCACCATGTATCACTCATATGCTAAGTTTGGTTTTATGCATGCTTTTGAAGCCTAATAATGCAATATGCAAGTATATGAACATATGTACATTTCATATGCCACCATGATATACTTGTGGCTTCAACACCTTTTTGTCATAATTACGCCAAGTTCCCTATTTTATCCTTTATGCGTTGTTGCGACTATGTAAACGATGGGATTACGTTGGGGTTAGGTAACATTATGACATAAACATGGTTTTTATAACATAACGTGATATGTTTACTTTTAATTATGTTTTGGAAACATAATGGACATGACACTTAGAAAATATGAGTGTGGCCAACTCGAGGTTGGGTTGAGTTTGTAGCATAAATCTACCCGGACCCGCCCGGCTTAACTAGTGGCTACAAACAATAGGACCCAATGTGAGAAGTTGGTCATGTTGTGCTCGAACCCGAGGTTAGACCAAGTTGTGGTGTAAAGCTACCCGGACCCACCCGGCTTAACTAGTAACCACAACAAAGTCTAATGTGAGAGGTTAAAGCACATTAAGTTAATTAATTAATGCCTCCTGATTAGGGTTAAGTCATGGTCCACTTAATGCTTAATCAATTTGGGCTTGATGGATTAATCGAGGTTAAGTCAGGAGCCTTGGGCACTCTTAACCGATTTAATCCACGTTTGGATCGGGTTAACCACATTTAACCCGTTAAGAAACCCTAGTTCCGTGGTCCTTTTCAGCAGTAACCTTCTAGGTAGTATCATAAGACCCTAGGACTAGGCTAGGGTGGGGCACAATTACTGGGCTGATTGTAAGAGACCAAAAGAGACGGCTGAATGATGCCCCGGTTGTTCAGGCGGACCATGGTCGTGCACATTAAGTCCAGAGTTGAACACGGGCACCGGTAGGTTTGGACTGTGCATCATGGTATGGTGTCAGAGGGTTACACCATAGGGCCTGATACACCCTAGGGTGGACCCTGCACAGTCAACTACATTACATGATTAGGCCGCATGACACCGACACTTGACGAGTTAGGCTTATAGGGAGCCGATCGGCTCGACCGTGTAATTGGACCTTAATTTAGGTCACCTCATGATGATGGGCCAAGCTTGGGCCAAGGGATCAATTCTTGTTTTTACTTGACATGTTAGAATGCTAGTACACCCGTGGTGCAAAACTTAACCTTAATTATGCGATGACACCTTTATCTATCTTGTTAGTTAATCATCATGCCAGTATGTTGTTATCCTTATGTTCATCTCAGCTTCTCATGCCAGTTAACTTTACTAGTTCATAGACAGATAGTAGTAGGGCTTACCAGTCTTTTTGACTGACCTGTTTTCTTTCGCCTCTTTTCTTCCGTCCCCCCCCCCCCCTCCTCCGGTTCTCAGTGTGGGAACATTGGAGCTTAGCTTGGATCTTTATAGCTTGCTTACTGGATTTGCTCATGTACGGTTTTGTACATTGAGCTAGCTATGGTTTATCACTTCATTTTGGGGATAGTACTTTATGTATTTCAGTTTTTCAGTTTACGCTTTTATCTAGACTTTGTTGTTGGAAAATAATGACCAAGTACTTTGTTGTAACATGACTATGGTTTTGAAATGCTAAGTTTTATTCGCTGCTTTACTACTCTGTTTTACTTATATGTTCTGTCTTGTGATATCTGCATGCATGTTTACCTTGTTTAACGCCCCTCCAAATCTAATGTCCTTGCAAGAGTGGCATTGGCGGAGGTGGGGTGTTACAGCCAGGCTCTAGGAGCTTGATTTAAACCATATAGGGCTTTCTTTAATTTATAAACATGGTTTGAAATTTTTTTCTTCTTCAAATAATGGAGTTTGTTCAACATAAACATGATCTTCAACAATACCATTTAAAATGGAACTTTAACATCCATTTGAAATTATTTGAAATTATTATAATTTGCGAAAGCAAGTAGAATTCTAATAGCTTCTAATTTTGTTACGGGGGCAAAGGTTTCATCGTAATTTATCCCTTCTTCTTGACAATGTCTCTATGCAACAAATCGAGCTTTATTTCTAACAATCTCACCAAGTTCGTTCATTTTAATTTTTATAAACTCATTTAGTTCCTATATAGATTTATCCTCAGGTCCAGGAATAAGTTTTCATACTTCATTTCTGGTAAATTGATTCAATTCTTCTTGCATAGCAAGTACCCGTGAATCATCAGATGATGTTACCTTCATATTTTTAGGTTCGATAGTTGATATAAAAGCTACATTACTCATATTATTTAATTGGTTTCTAGTTCTAACTACAGACTCAATATCTCCTAGTATATTTTCTATAGGATGATCTCTTAAAAGTCTAATTCTTTTATTATGTTGATTGATTTCATTATTTATTTCATTTGATTCATTATTTTCATTATCAAATTCATCTTCATTATGTTTTTGACTCATATCTTTAAAATCTTCATTAAAAGATACATTCGTAGTTTCTTCATTGGAGTTGATTTTTAAATTAAAAACTCTTTAGGCTTTACTTCTATTCAAGTATCCTATAAAAATTCCTTTATCTGATTTGCAATCAAATTTATCTAAATTTTCTTTAGTATTTAAAATGAAACATTAAGATGCTTTTGATGTCTTATTGTGAAGAAGTTCGTATGATGTTTTATTAGTTAGTGGTCTAATTAAAATATTATTCAAGATATAACATGCTGCAGTAACTGCCTAAGCCCAAAATTTTCTTGGTAAATTACTATCAACAGCATAGTTCTAACACATTCTTGAATCGTTCTATTCTTACGTTCAACAACTCGTTTTGTCGTGGAGTTCTTGGAATGGAGAAACCATGAGTAATTCCCTTTTTATTGCACAATTTCTCAAAACCGTGGTCGCTACGTATAGTTTTGATTTTTTTTTTAAATTTGAATTCTTTTTGCAAAAGTTTTAATTAATTCAAATGTATTACTTTTTTGTTTTTGAAATAAAGTCCGTGAGTATCTAGAATAATCATCGACAATAACGAAAATGTACTTACAGTGATTTATTGGCTTAATTTGAGATGGACCAAACAAATCTACATGGAGTAATTCTAAAGGATTTGTCATGGAAATCTCATCTTTTCGTTTGAGCGAACTTTTCCTTAATTTACCTAGTTGATAGGCATCACATATACTATCTATTTTAAAACTCATTTTTGGGAGAGCTCTCACAAAATCTAGTTTGGATATTTTAGAAAGGATTAAAATTAAGATGTCCTAATCTTTTATGCCAAATCCAGTTATCACTTGTATTAGCCAAAACACATAAGTTGTCATTTTAAATTTTCATACTTAGAACGTAAATATTTTTCTTCCGAATTCCTTCAAATATAATATTTGAATTATAACCTTCGATGTAGCACTTATCTTTTTCAAATTTAATTTTATAACCTTTATCACATAATTGACTTATTCCAAGTAAGTCATGTTTTAAATTCCTAACTAATAAACATAAATAATAGTAGGAGTTTTAGAATTACCGACATTGTTGATGCCAATCACATATCCTTTTGAATCATCTCCAAGATTAACCATTCCTCCATCTTCGTAAACTTTATCTTTTAGTATCTTTGGAATTCCAGTCATATGCCTTGAACAACCACTATCAAGTATTCATTTATCTTTCTTGATTTGCACCACTTGACCATTGAGTGTTGAATCATCAAGAGCCATATAACGCATTTGTTCCTATACAACACACCAATTCGGTAGATAACTTGATTTTTCAAAATAATTAAATGCAGACTCATGAAACAATGATGAATTGAATAGTTTTGAACTAGTGTTAAAATAATTTCTGAAAATTGTCAATTAAACATTCCAAAACTTAGATTATGAAAACTTTGAAAATCAATGTTCTGATACCAATTGTTGGGAAATATGGATTAAGGATCTTAAGGCGAGCTTAACACTAGAGAAGGGTGAATAGTGTTTAATAGAATTTATGGAATCTTTTTAAAATTTAACACAATCAAATTCAAATCAGATATAAAGCAATCACATAATTAGACGCAGATGTAAATAATAAATAAAAGCAGTAAAGGAAAGAACACACTAGGATTTCTATACTGGTTCGGAGTTACCCACACAACTCTGAGTCGATGTAGATTTCTTTTCAGTATAGTCTTCAAATTACAATCCTTGATTTTTTAAGCCACAAGGTACATCCATCTCTTTCTAGAGTACAGTGAGATTCAATTAATTTATGAGCTGCACTCACACCCAGTTGATTTGTATAAGCTACAACCACACCTTTTCTATATCGGTTTGGATAGAAAACTCGATAGAACTTTGTCCTTGCAATCTTTGATTATAGAAACTCCTATAACTCTGAATAGCACTTGAATTTTTGAGAGAGTTTGATAGAGAATCAAACTAGAATTGAATTGGTTTAATTCTTTCTGAAATTTAACGAGGTTTGATTACAGAAACTTGAAAATTAAGAGTAAAAATGAAGAGGAGAAAAGAAAGAAAAAGATAAAAGAAATTAGTTATAAAATTTTGAATTTATAAGCCTATTTATAATGGTTGAATAGTCATATCCTTTTAGGAAAGGATTTAGACCAATAGACACAATTTTTGAAATTCGAATTTAAAAATTAACAGTCACGATGTCGACATGGGGAGTCGTACATGTCATCGTGCTTTAGGGAAATTTTAAATTTTGGTTTTTTAAAAATAATGTAAATGATGTTGAAATAAATCAAGATAATTATGGAGTTTAAACATACTATTGTTCTATTTAATAAAATTATATAACAGAGTAAAAATATAAGTTCAAAACATATTATTATATATATATATATATAATTATTTAAAACTTATATAAATTTATAACTATGAATATAAAAACTATAACTATGAATATAAGGAAACTGAAACTTAAGTAATATATATATATATATATATATATATACTAAAACAAAAATATAAGTGATTAAATATTTGAATTTGTTAAAAAACTAAAATATAAGTAATCGAATCTAAAATATTTGAATTAGGAATTAGATTTAAAAATCCAATAAAATTAAAAGATGTATATTTTTAAATAGGGTGTAATTTTGTGATCAATTTGAAAATAAGAGAAAAGAAGATTTAAAATATTATAAGGTAAAAATGATAGAATGTTTAAAATAGAGATTCAGTGTTATTACGGAGTTTTAACAAAAATTCTAGACTCTATAATTTATCTTATTTTATTGAACTCTTAAACTCTTGTTACTCATGAGTCTTCAATCTTGAACTCTTCTTCTTCTTATACGTAATCTTTGAATCCCTAAACTATACAGTCTTCAATAATCTATGCTTTACATAATTCCTGCATATATATATATGTATGTATATATATACGTATATATATATATATGTATATGTATATAATAATTTTAGTATATACTTTATTATAATTATAGTGAAAACAAGATTGTTGTCATCAAAGCCATCATTACCATCATCTCAATACCTAACAGTAACCAAAAGGCTTAAGTTCCATATTCTTCATAGATACCTAATATTCATGCATGTCTATTAATGTTTTCAGCTCGACCCTCCTCATATGTGCATGTTGCCTCTTTCCCAACAGCCAATCTAACAAATGTTATTCATACTTAATGGTCAGATGATAGGCGAATAATCAGTAAGAAATCATACACCACATTTTCCAAAAAAAAAAGTTATGGCTTACATGATCGTTACTACAAACCCATTAGAAACATGTAAAAAGGTTGATATATATCATAACTCATATCAACTGTGGTACCACCATCTCCGATAGAAGATATTAGAATGCAAATTTGAATCATACAAGTAATTGGCAAGGTTGTTTTTTTCAACTTATACCTAAAAGAAACAAATTCATGAGTACCACACGTTAGGCACATGTCCTTATAAAAAATGGTCTAATTAGGATTCCCTCGGTAGATAGAACCCATAGAACTTGCCCAACCACACACTTGGACTCAAATATTTTTGCATACAATAGCACGTACCTACGAACAACATCTAAATTCAAAACATTTAATAACATTAAAGTTTGCCAACATCAAACACAACATCCGAGTGAAAATTAAGGGAATTGATTCAGAAAATTAATATTATCTACACTTAGGATGAAATCAAAGTACAATGGCTATCATCATGTTAAACTTACCTTGCTAATGGGATAAGAAATTGGATAAAAAAGCAATAAAAGTACATGAACTATCCTTGCCATTTTAATTCCAACAACCAACCCATATTCCAAACAGACTGCTTCTGGAATAATCTAAAATAACCAATTACAATTCAATCAAATATGTACAAACAAATAGTTAATCCAATTTGAAGCAAATTAGATTACAATTACCTCCTCCAAATACAAGTATAAGTGTCACAGATATCAATATAGCTCCTAATCCGGGACTAATGCATCCAGAAGTATTGGCAATGGCTGCTTTTATTCATATATCAAACAAATAAATGAAGTATACATCCACACATGAAAAAGGAAGAAAAATAGTCTAACTTCCATAGACACGGAATTCCAATTAACAACGTAGACAAAAGAAAGTGTTAATTTTTCATAATAGGTAGAATCTTAGCGACCGACTTTAATAAGAACTTCAAGATCAATGAGATTAAAGACATTAAACCTAAAGTGAGTCCAGACATGATGCCAACAAATAACACTAGAATTGCACTTACTATCAGATAAGTCCAGAATTTCGGTTCACGACAAGGCGCGTCCACTACAACAAAAACACCATGTTACAACTTTAATTTTACAACGGTGCGTAAAGCACAATTGTAATAAATGCTTTTTTACAACTGCAACGACCCATATTTTCAGCGATATAATAATTAATTAATTTAATTATTTATCATATGGTTTGGGAATTAAATGGTTGTTTAATTAAATAACATTGAATATATAATTAATTTAAATAATAAAATAATATATTTAATTCTGAAATAGTCGGAAATAGTGAATTGACAATATAATGTGAACTGGACAATTCAAAATATATAATTCCGTTTAGAGTTGAATTATATTAATGAATATATTATTTGAACGACAGTTGAACGTATAATTATAATCGAGCTCGACATGGCGCGGCTGTTCGCTATTTGGCGATTTGAACTTCAACTGAATAAACAAAACCGTTTTAAATCAGATTTCTGTGAAACAAGAAACGTCCAGAGCTGGTAAAGTATATCTTTCTAATGAAAGAGAAAAATCGGAATTTCACTGTGTAGATTTTAATGTATGTCCAAATCAAATTTCCGAAAATTCGTTATGGAATTCCTTTATAAATTATAGCGATTTATTTATATTATAAAAGGATTTTTCAATATAAATTGAATATCGATTCAACTGGGATTTGAATATCGAGTTATAAATCCAATTGGAGCTATACGATGTTCTGTGTGAATATATATACGATAATATATATTTATTTATATTTAATTTAATTATTTTTAAATATATTTATATATTTAAATGGGTTATTTAGAGCTTTAAAAATAGCTAGTTTTGCAAACGACCTCCGTTTATGATGAAACCAATTTTGTTGGATTCAGGATATCAAATTTTAGTTAGATTTCAATTTCCGTGATTTTTGGAGTTAGTGTGTGGTCGTACAGATTTTTAATGTGAAAAACAGTCAGTATTTTGACGGTTAAAAATACGCTGTGTGAGCAAACGGAGTCGGAATTCTATGAAACCAGTTTTGTTGGGTTCGTAATGTCAAACTTCAGCTACATGTCAATTTCCATGATTTGTGGATATTGTATGTGATCACAGGAATTTCCAAGGACAAATATAGACAGCATAGGAGTAAAACTAAATTAAATAATCAATATAAAATTTATTTAAAGCTTCCTGTAAATACTCTTCCACTCTTCTAAACCTAAAGACAATTCTCGCTTCAGCTATTCGGAGCCGCCACCATCTTCTGAGCGAAAACTTGAGAAACCCCTTCTTTGAAAAATCAAATCAAAATGAAATCAAATCCCCTAAATCACTAAACATATATTTTTGTATTCACCGTGAGAAGCTCATCAACCTAATATATGATTTAGAGTGTTCGACATCGGTTTGGAACATTGCAAATTATACAGCATCGTTCTTTTGGGAGTTAGGGTTGGGATTTTGTTGAAGCATAGTCGATTTGGGGTGTTCTCGATATCGTAGTTGAATCTATTGTGGAGAGTAACTTCGTTTGTGGAATTTTTGGGTGATTTCGAATCAAATGATGTCGATCGAAGTGCTGAGAGCACAGAAAAAAGCCGTCGATGGGTTTTAAGTTCCAAGTTCGAGTTTATCATTTTGGGGATGAGGTTGAAGTGTGTGCGAAGGGAAGGATGTTGGTGGTGGTTTCATTGAGATTAGTGGTGTGGTTTGGGGATTTGTAATGGCACGTGAGGCTTCAGTTGGAAGCTTTGCAGGTTCGCTCCTGCGTGATGGGGGAAGAAGGGCTTTAAGGGGGCGGGTTGTGTTCCTGAATGGGTTGGAGTGGGCCGGGAAATCAAGTTAAGCCCAATCAATATTTTCAAGTTTAATTTAGTTTAAATATTTGTATTCAATTGTTAATATCATAACTTGATCATACGAAAACAAAATTCAGCGAAACAAGATCTGTTAGGATCGTATCGACGGTGGCTACACCATGGAACTAACTGGGAGTGAATCGGAGCTCGTTACAATCTATAGCAAAAAAATTGTCCATATGAATCAAGCGATGGTTATCATTATTAACGATGATCGTCCAATGTGAGTAAATCTCACTAACTCTGAAGAGTTTATATTTTTATAACATACTTTTAGAACTGATAAATATTGGTTGGTTGTTGTGTGTTGACTATTTGGATGAACTGTTAGTCAGCTGGTTGAAATTATATATAATCAATATATATAATTCATTAAATATTTATTGATTCTGTTATTAGAATATTTCATACTGAACTGAAATTGATGTGAATTAGATTGTGTAATATCTGTGGATGTAGGGAAACAGGTTGGAGGGTTCCAACTGGATTCCACAATATTTATAATACTGTTCTTTTCATATATTGTAATATATGATGTGATATATAATCTGTGGTTGATTATGTGTGTTGATTGATAATGATCATTGTTATTTGGTACTTTAAATACCGTAAGAAATACTGGGATGTAGAAAAGGGGATTTTGAAAGTGTATTTTGAAAATGAATTATTTATATAAAATCAATGGATTATATATATGAAAAGGAAATATTTGTATAACATTTACAAATAGAATTGAAAAGGCAATATTTGTATAACATTTACAAATAGAATTGGAAAGGAAATATTTGTATAACATTTACAAATAGAATTGGAAAGGAAATATTTGTAAAACATTTACAAATAGAATTAAAAAGGAAATATTTATAAAATAATTATAATTATAGAAAAAGTATTATTGAGAAAATAAATAAATTATAAAAGGAAATATTTATTTAGAAAATAAATAGAGTTAAAAAAGGAATTTATTGGAAAATGAAAAGAATGACATATAAGGAAATATTTGGCAAATGAATAGAATTTTACATCAGGAAAGTTTAGACCCGTGCTTCGCACACGGGTATAACATGATATGGATTTAAAGCAAAGATTTAAATAGAATCTGTCCTAACCGATAGATTAAGAAGATTATAAATAATATTTTATAAATTTAATGAAATGTTTATCATTGGATAAATAGAATATATAAATCGGGACTTATATAGAGAAGTAAGAATCGATTTCAACATCGATATTTAAAACTGAATATGGACGTAGAGTTAATCAAAATGAGTTAGAAGATTATCGAATATTAGTTAATCGAAAGGAGTTATCGAATATTGTTTATTCAAAAAGAGTAAATCGAATGTTAGTTATTCGAATAGAGTAACTGAATGTGTTAATCAAAATAGAGTTAATCTAGAGGAGTTATCGAATATTAGTTATTCGAAAAGAGTTATCGAAAATTAGTTAATCGATTAGAGATAATCGAGTTAGAGTTAATTAAAAGGAGTTAATCGAATTAAAGTTAATTGATTAGAGTTAATCGAATTAGAGTTAATCGATTAGAGTTAATCGAGTTAAAGTTAATCGATTAGAGTTAATCGAGTTAGAGTAAATTGTAAAGAGTTAATCAAGTTAGAATTAATCGATCGATTAGAGTTAATCAAGTTAGAGTTAATTGAAAAGAGTTAATCGAGTTAGAGTTAATCGAACAAGAGTTAGTCAAATATTAGTTATTCGAATAGAATTAATTAATTTAGAGTTAGTTGAATTAGAGTTATTCGGATTAGAGTTATTCGAATATAGTTTATTCGAAAGGAGTTATTCGAATATAGTTCATTCGAAAGGAGTTATCGAATATTAGTTATTCGAATAGAGTTAAAGGAGTAAATCGAATATAGTTTATTCGAAAGGAGTTAATCGAATATAGTTTATTCGAATAGAGTTAAAGGAGTTAATCAAATATAGTTTATTTAAATAGAGCTAAAGGAGTTAATCGAATATAGTTTATTCGAAAGGAGTTAATCGAATATAGTTTATTTGAAAGGAGTTAAACGATAGGAGTTAATTGATAAGAGTTAATTGATTAGAGTTAATCCAATAGAGTTAATCAAATAGGGTTAATCCAATAGAGTTAATCAAATAGAGTTAATAGAATAGAGTTAATCATATAGAGCTAACTGATAAGAGTAAATCGATTAGAGTTAATCGAATAGTGTTAATTGAATAGAGTTAATCGAATATGGCTATTCGAAGAGTGATTATCGAATATAGTTTATTCAAAGGAAAGAGTTATCGAATAGAGATTTATTCGAAAGAGAGTTACGTAAGGAAGTTTGTTAAAGGTTTAAAAGGTGAACCTTGTTTGTTTCGAAGTTAGAACTGTTGTTCGGTTATGGTATGAGAGGTAGGTATACCCCAATTTGATTGACTTTGTCCTTAATTAAGGAATGGTTAAGGTTCGACAGTGAAGATTGGTTAAGTGAATTTAGTAAACGAGTATAATGAGTTGAGTTAGCATAACGATGTTTTATTTAAACATCTGTTTAAATCTAATGTAGGAGTTTTGGAAATGTTTTCGAAATAAGAATCAAAAATGTTTTTCTAATATAGAAAATAAGAAATGGAAATGTTTTCCAATGTTAATAACGTATATTTTCTAAATTTAGAAAATAAGAAATGTTAAATATATGGAAACAGGAATAGGTAAATGGATAATTGAATGACAAATTAAATTAAAGTGGATTAGTGTTGATTGATGATTTGCTCGGTAAGATTTCCATTTGGAAATACGACCGTTGTTTTTACACATGTTTTCCTTTGATAGTTAAATCACCGACTATCGAAAATTTTGACCATTTTCGTTGTCAATACGGAGAGACCGGGATCGGATTCATTATCTGAAAACCACTCTGTATGGGACTAGCGTTGCGAATCAAATATGATGAGGATAATTGAAGACGGAGTTATGCAAGGGCTGTCCTGTTTACTGAATAGTGCCTTCGGTTTGTCCAGTCCCAGGACGGCCTGTATGGAAGAATATCTAACAGAGTATATTTAATAGATCGCGTAAGTTGATCTCTTTAAACAAATATACGTTTGGTGGCACAGGAATTCGTTCCCCTTGGCTGTATACCCGTTATATTTTTGGGGAAATCAATTTGTGATTTGGCGGGTATGACGATGTGACATTTAAAGAATAAATGTGTTATCTATCAGAGATAAGTGTGGCCTCTAGCCTCACAACCGGGAAATGACAAAAATCGGGCAGGCAGCATAAGTGGTTGGCTACAAATTAGGGTGTATTGTCCCCTGATCTAGAGTTTCATTTATTTCTTTAATCTACTGTCGATGTTGTCCCATTCGGGAAATGGTTGTTGATCCCAACCGTTGGTGATATACAGTAGATACACTCAAGCGAAATGAGTGGTCGGTCATGTGTGGCCAGGTTGCAAGATGTTCTTGTTGAACCCAGTGTATTCCTTTCTAGAGGTGCAATATCGGAAGGTGGTTACATACCTTGTCATAGTTGGAAATCCATTACCCAATAAGTGCTCGCGGTTTTTATTGTATACTATATATGTAGAACGTAAGATGAAAGCGTTTCTGCTAGATGATTATTTAGTTGTGGTTGATAGACATTATTATAATATCAAAAGAGTTTTGATATAAAGTTTATCAGTTCTTTCAAAAGGATTTTGAAGGTTAAATCAAAAATTTTGGATTCTCATAAGGGAAAAACCTGTTCCGTTATACGGCGTGGTCTTATGCGATATCGTTTAATTTCTCAAATTGTTTTAAACTGTTTTACTCACACCAGTCCCGTGACTGACCCGGAGTTTGTTTTGTTTTGTTTTCCTTAAACTCTTGGGTGCCCAATTTTGTACAGGCAGTCAAGTAGTCGGGATTTTACAAGTATACTTGAAGAGATGGAGTAGGAGGCTTCAGGGTTATATAGCTATTGTTATTTCCGCTGTGTTGTAAGTGTTGTACTCTAATAATGTTACTGTATACATATACTTTATTTCAAAGTTATTTATCTATTATATATTGTTCGTTCCGCTGTGAGATTCGTGTTTACTCTGATGTAGTGATGTTCTTCTTCTTCTATTATAAGTTTCTATCTTATCTATTCTCACCCTCTAATTTCTTTCATGAACTATCCGATATTTCCGATGCTTAGACAGTCGACATAGTGTTGTATGCTGATATCCAGGATCGCAAATTCCCCGGGTCGTTATAGTGGTATTAGATCTGAAGGCTAAGTAATTTCCTTGGCTCTGTGGCGTGACTCAGTAGATATAGGGTTAGCAGTATCCTAGATTGAGTTTGAGTGTATATATACGAGTGAACGTATTTGTTATTCAATATAAAATGGTTTTATATTGTGGAGATTTATTTAGTTCTGGTCGATCAGTTTGATCCACTGTATCAGTAGGAGTTTATAAACACTCGAATACGATGGGTGGACACGATATGTTTTGAAAAGAGGGTAAATGAAAACAATTTAACTCGAAGTATATTTTTGATATAGAGAAAATATATATATTGGAATTATAATATATTGGATATATCGGTTGTTATTATAGTCGAGTAAGATTATAAAATGTGAAATGGATATGTAAATAGCCAATAAGTATTCATTTTAGTGAAATATATGAAATCAAGATGAACTGAATCTGAATTTAAATCAGAATTGGAATTAAAACATTGGACAGTTGGATAAGTGTTTGTAGATGGAATTGGATTAAATATATGAGAATTTTAAAATCCTATGAGATTTCAAATTGTTTTACAAACATTGAGAAGGATAGCTTGAAATGTATTTCGAAGTGGAAATGTTTAGAAATGGTTTTGAAAGTGATATAGTATCGAACTCACTTCGACAGATGACATCATCGGTGTTCATTTTCGAGTGTGTAAGTGATGGGTTACTACCAAAGATTTTAATTTTTAATTGTTTTGAGAAAAGCAAGTTGTTTTGAATTCTGAAAAGGAAGATTTGATTTTAGAAAAGCAAAGATATTTAAAATTCCCAAGGAGAGATTGTTTGATTTAAAAACCAAATTGAATTGAAATTTGGGAAAGAAAATTGGAATTAAAATAAAGCCTGTTGAGTGGGAATTGAATTGAAATTTGCAAAAGCAAATTGGAGTTGAATTGGATTAGAATGGTATCGAGAAAAATTGGATTGGTAATATAGGAATTTGAAATGGAATTTGGTTGGTATAAGCAGAGGATTTGGTTTGGATATAAGCGAATAGCTGTGTTGAACAGATATTGACTGGAAATTGGTTGAGATGGCATTGGTGTGTGTTGGATTGATAACAGGTGAAAGTGATAATGTTGATATGGCCGACAAAAAGGTACAAGTTTACATTTCATATGGTATGAGATATATGAACTGAATTGGCAAGCCGCTTGGCTGTTTGATTTTTCTTTTAGGATGGAGAAGGCCCAGAGAGGCGAGTTGTAGTTGTACAGATTGACCAGTACAAAGGAGGTGCTGGCGAAAATTTTCGAAAAGTTAAGGTGATAGAAAATTTCCAGAATTTTTGAAAATTTCCCTTACTCGAAATGAATTAATATTTTAATTCAAGTTTATTTGTTCAGTTGAAATTGAAATTAAAGAAGTAAACAAATAATTTTTACCCAGTTAATAGGGTTTGTTTTCTACCATAGCAATTTCGAGGACGAAATCATTTTAAGGGAGGAAGAATGTAACGACCTGTATTTTCAGCGATATAATAATTAATTTATTTAATTATTTATCATATGGTTTGGGAATTAAATGGTTGTTTAATTCAATAATATTGAATATTTATTTAATTTAAATAATAGAATAATATATTTAATTATGAAATAGTCGCAAATAGTGAATTGACAATATAATGTGAACTGGACAATTCAAAATATATAATTCCGTTTAGAGTTGAATTATATTAACGAATATATTATTTGAACGACATTTGAACGTATAATTATATTATAATTATAATCGAGCTCGAAATGGCGCGTTAGTTCGCTATTTGGCTATTTGAAATTCAACTGAATATACAGGGTCTGTTTTAAATCGGATTTCTGTGAAACAAGAAACATTCCGAGCTGGTGAAGTATATCTTTCTAATGAAAGAGAAAAATCGCAATTTCACTATGTAGATTTTGATTTATGTCCAAATCAAATTTCTGAAAAGTCGATATGGAATTTCTATATAAATAATAGCGATTTATTTATATTATAAAAGGATTTTTCAATATAAATTGAATATCGATTCAACTGGGATTTGAATATCGAGTTATAAATCCAATTGGAGCTATACGATATTCTGTGTGAATATATATACGACAATATATATTTATTTATATTTAATTTAATTGTTTTTAAATATATTTATATATTTAAATGGGTTATTTAGAGGTTTAAAAATAGCCAGTTTTGCAAACGACCTCCGTTTTCGACAAAACCAACTTTGTTGGATTCTGGATATCTAATTTTTGTTATATTTCAATTTCCGTGATTTTTGGAGTCAGTGTGTGGTCGTACAGATTTTTAATGTGAAAAACAATCAGTATTTTGACGGTTAAAAATACGCTATGTAGGCAAACAGAGTCGGAATTCAACGAAACCAGTTTCTTTGGGTCCATAATGTCAAACTCTAGCTACAAGTCAATTTCCATGATTTGTGGATATTGTATGTGATCACAGGAATTTCTAAGGACAAATATAGGTGACGTGGGAGTAAAACTAAATTAAGTAATCAATATAAAATTTATTTAAGGCTTCCTATAAATACTCTTCCACTCTTCTAAACCTAAAGACAATTCTCGCTTCAGCTATTTGGAGCTGCCACCATCTTCTAAGCTAAATAATGAGAAATCCCTTATTTGAAAAATCAAATCAAACTGAAATCAAATCCCTTAAATCACTAAACATATATTTTTGGATTCACCGTGAGAAGCTCTTGAGCTGATATATGATTTAGGGTGTTCGACGTCGGTTTGGAACATTGCAAAATATACAGCGTCATTCTTTTAGGAGTTAGGGTTGGGATTTTGTTGAAGCATAGTCGATTTGGGGTGTTCTCGATATCGTAGTTGAATCTATTGTAGAGAGTAGCTTCGTTTGTGGAATTTTCGGGTGATTTTGAATCAAAATATGACGATCGAAGTGCTGAGAGCACGGAAAAACTGTCGTCGACAGGTTTTGAGTTCCAAGTTCGAGTTTACCATTTTAGGGATGAGTTTGAAGTGTGTGCGAAGGGATGGATGTTGGTGGTGGTTTCATTAAGATCGGTGGTGTGGTTTGGGGATTTGTAATGGCACGTGAGGCTTCAGTTGGAAGCTTTACTAGTTCGCTCCTGCGTGATGGGGGAAGAAGGAGTTTAAGGGGGCGGGCTGTTTCTTAAATGGGTTGGAGTGGGCCGGGAAATCAAGTTAAGCCCAATCAATGTATTCAAGTTTAATTTAGTTTAAATATTTGTATTCACTTGTTAGTATCATAACCTGATCATACGAAAATGAAATTCAGCGAAACAAGATCGGTTAGGATCGTATGGATGGTGGCTACACCATGGAACTGACTGGGAGTGAACCGGAGCTCACTACAATTTAGCAAAATAAATTGTCCGTCTAAATCAAGTGATTGTTATCGTTATTAACGATGATCGTCCAATGTAAGTAAACCTCACTAACTCTGAATAGTTATATTTTTATAACGTACTTTTAGAGCTGATAAATATTGGTTGGTTGTTGTGTGTTGCCAGTTTGGATGAACTTCTAGTCAGTTGGTTGAAATTATATATAATCAATATATATAAATCGATAAATATATATTGATTCTGTTATCAGAATATTTCATATTGAACTGAAATTGATGTGAATTAGATTGTGTAACATCTGTGGATGCAGGGAAATAGGTTGGAGGGTTCCAACTGGATTCCTCAATATTTATAATACTGTTCTTTTCATATATTGTAATATTGATGTGATATATAATCTGTGGTTGATTATGTGTGTTGAATGATATCGATCATTGTTATTTGGTATTTTAAATACCGTAAGAGATACTGGGATGTAGAAAAGAGGATTTTAAAAGTGTATTTTGAAAATGAATTATTTATATAAAACCAATGGATTTTATATATGAAAAGGAAACATTTATATAACATTTACAAATAGAATTGAAAAGAAAATATTTTTATAACATTTACAAATAGAATTGGAAAGGAAATATTTGTATAACATTTACAAAAAGAATTGGAAAGGAAATATTTGTAAACATTTACAAATAGAATTGGAAAGGAAATATTTGTAAAACATTTACCACTAGAATTGAAAAGGAAATATTCATAAAATAATTAGAATTATAGAAAAAGAATTATTGAGAAAATAAATAGATTATAAAAGGAAATATTTATTTAGAAAATAAATAGAGTTATAAAAGGAATTTATTTGAAAATGAAAAGAATGTCATATAAGGAAATATTTTAGCAAATGAATAGAATTTTACCTCAGGAAAGTTTTGACCCGTGCTTCGCACATGGGTATTACATGATATGGATTTAAAGCAAAGATTTAACTAGAATCTGACTTAACCGATAGATTGAGAAGATTAATTTATAAATAATATTTTATAAATTTAATGAAATGTTTATCATTGGATAAATAGAATATATAAGTCGGGACTTATATAGAGAAGTAAGATTCGATTTCAACATCGATATTTGAAACTGAATATGAACGTAGAGTTAATCAAAATGAGTTAGAAGATTATCGAATATTAGTTATTTGAAAGGAGCTATTGAATATTTTTTATTCGAAAAGTGTTAATATAATGTTAATTATTCGAATAGAGTAATTGAATGTGTTAATCAAAATAGAGTTAATCAAGAGGAGTTATCGAATATTAGTTATTCGAAAAGAGTTATTGAATATTAGTTAATCGATTAGAGATAACCGAGTTAGAGTTAATTGAAAGGAGTTAATCGAATTAGAGTTAATCGATTAGAGTTAATCGAATTAGAGTTAATCGATTAGATTTAATCGAATTAGAGTTAATCGATTAGAGTTAATCGAGTTAAAGTTAATCGATTAGAGTTAATCGAGTTAGAGTTAATTTAAAAGAGTTAATCGAGTTAGAACTAATCGATTAGAGTTAATCAAGTTAGAGTTAATTGAAAAGAGTTAATCGAGTTAGAGTTAATCGAACAAGAGTTAGTCGAATATTAGTTATTCGAATAGAATTAATTGAAATAGAGTTAGTTGAATTAGAGTTAGTTAGATTAGAGTTATTCGAATATAGTTTATTTGAAAGGAGTTATTCGAATATAGTTCATTCGAAAGGAGTTATCGAATATAAGTTATTCGAATAGAGTTAAAGGAGTAAATCGAATATAGTTTATTCGAAAGGAGTTAATCGAATATAGTTTATTTGAATAGAGTAAAAGGAGTTAATCGATATAGTTTATTTGAATAGAATTAAAGGAGTTAATGAATATAGTTTATTCGAAAGGAGTTAATCGAATATAGTTTATTTGAAAGGAGTTAAACGATAGGAGTTAATTGATAAGAGTTAATTGATTAGAATTAATCCAATAGAGTTAATCAAGTAGAGTTAATCCAATAGAGTTAATCAAATAGAGTTAATAGAATAAAGTTAATCATATAGAGCTAACTGATAAGATTAATTCGATTAGAGTTAATCGAATAGTGTTAATTGAATAGAGTTAATCGAATATGGCTACTTGTAGAGTGATTATCGAATATAGTTTATTCGAAGGAAAGAGTTATCGAATAGAGATTTATTCGAAAGAGAGTTACGTAAGGAAGTTTGTTAAAAGTTTAAAAGGTGAACCTTGTCTGTTTCGAAGTTAGAAATGTTGTTCGGTTAAGGTCTGAGAGGTAGTTATACCCCAACTTGATTGACTTCGTCTTTAATTAAGGAATGGTTAAGGTTCGACAGTGAAGATTGGTTAAGTGAATTTAGTAAACGAGTATAATGAGTTGAGTTAGTATGACGATGTTTTATTTAAACATCTGTTTAAATCTAATGTAGGAGTTTTGGAAATGTTTTCCAAATAAGAATCAAAAATGTTTTTCTAATATAGAAAATAAGAAATGGAAATGTTTTCCAATGTTAATAACGTATATTTTCTAAATTTTGAAAATAAGAAATGTTGAATATATGGAAACAGGAATAGGGAAATGAATAATTGAATGACAAATGGATCAGTGTTGATTGATGATTTGCTCGGTAAGATTTCAATTTAGAAATACGACCGTTGTTTGTACACATATTTTCCTTTGATAGTTAAATCACTGACTATCGAAGATTTTGACCATTTCCGTTGTCAATACGGAGAGACCGAGATCAGATTCATTATCTGAAAACCACTCTGTATGGGCATTAGCATTGCAAATCAAATATGATGCGTATAATTGAAGACGGAGTTATGCAAGGGTTGTACTGTTACTGAATAGTTCCTTCGGTTTGTCCAGTCCCAGGACGACCTGTATGGAAGAATGTCTGACAGAGTATATTTAATAGATCGCGTAAGTTGGTGTGACGGCCCGCTCCGCACCAGCCTGCATTTCCTCCGGAAGTGCGCTGTACACATGCCCCGACTAGCACGGAACGGTCGCCAAAGAAAGGAAAGAAGGGAATAAACTAATCAAGGAACATGTAGAATGTCTCACAGCGCATGGAATAAAATATAATAATAACATACTTGACATAAAACAGGTGAGACAGTGCATAAGCTGATAACTAAAATCAACATCCATCATCAGAGCAGCAGAAATCCAAATACAGCTTATTACAATTTTCCAAATTTACTGTCTCTAAACAAAAGAAAGCTAAAGTAGAAGATGCACCACCAATGCCCAAGCAGTGGTCTTCAACAACACAGGGAGAATATTATATATATATTACGTGGAAGCCTCCTGCTCGTCTCCGGATCATCTACCAGTGCATCACCAGCTAACCTGTCTCTAGTCTACTCGTGTGAGCACCCAGAGTGATAAGAGGATACATAAAACTCTGGGTCAGACATAAAGCCTGGTATGAGCGATAAGCATCTAAACAGAATAATAACAGGTATACTAAACCATACCTGAACCTGGACCTGCAACCAAAGAGTTAGTACTACATACCGTACAATGCTCTAAGGTGCCATAATAAATAGTGTAAGAATACGGGGGTGGGGTGTGCATGTCATAATGATAGCAAACAAATCATCCATGGCAACCATCCTCACATCTCTCACTCAGTGCGTAAAGCATACGATGTCCACCACTGTCAATCACTAGACCCATCGAAGTAGTGACGGAGTTCAACTTGTACAACTACTGCTACTACCAAGCTTACCACATGGAGTCATGACCAAATCTTTACAAATGACCCCACTTCATTGGTTTATAGCCCTTTAGTCGTACCTAGGCCACTTTGGCCCTGAATCCGTTCACATACCTCCCATACATAGTGATCCAAAGTCACAGACATCGACTGCCCCTTGGCACACGTCCCGCAGCAAAGCCCAACTCATGAAGTGAACTCGTCGGTTCCCAACTGGATCCTGAGCTCTAACTTCCATTTGGACTACCTTTGCATCTCGGGTTTTGGTCATCGTCTTTATCCCGATCGGTCGTCATCATTCGGATCGGTCTTCATTCAGTCTTCTCCTCGGATCGTGCTCCCTTGGATGGTTCGGTTCGTGGCGTGGCTCCCCAATCGGATCGGTTCGTTCTCCCTTTGTCGGATCGGGTCGCACCTCTCCAGGTCGTGCCCTTCAGCTCGCGGCGTCCTCTCAAGTGCATAACTCCGGTTTGGATCGTGCTTCTGAAGTGGATCGGGTCGGAAAGCCAGTTCAGTTCGTGCCTTCTATTTGGATCGTGGTCTCTAGTTTCCATCGGATCGGATCGTGAAATTCAGACGCGAGGGATCGGTTCGTGGTCACCATCCATAGGCGGATCGGGTCGTGTCATGGCGCGAGCTCCGATCGGATCGGTTCGCATGGGGTAGGGGCGATCCGGTCCGGGGTATTTCCTGCAGTTCTTCCAGCAAGCAGTTTACGCCATTCGACGGAGTTTTTGACAAATCTAACACTTCTAATCAATCATAAAACACACCATAGAGTCATAGCAACATGTAATAGCAACCGTAAACACCAAACAACAATTCAAATGAAGCAAAACGGATCAAAGTGGCCAAAACTCCTTATTTTCCCTTAGGCATGTTTAAGTAAATCTAATCATAGGGTTAACAAAACTCAATCAAATTAAACCAAATTTCTACCAGAGGCATAAAATATTATTTTCGAATTTCTAAACATTTTTCCTGAATTTATTAGTGTATAAATCCGCTAATCTTCACTAATTACCCTTAATTACCGTAATTAGTGCAAAAACTATGCAAATCACTCACCTTTGCCACAATAAAACTTTCAGATCTGAAGTGAACCTCTGATGTGCACGAATTCCTATATATAACAGCAGCTCTACCTCGGTCCTTGTGCTAATCCTCCTTGATTTGATGCCTCTAAGCCTTAATCCTTGATTAGGAAGTGATTTTGGGTGTTTTAGAGAGATTTAGAGAGTGGAGGCCATGGCTAGGTCAAGAGGGATGGAAAGTGACGGCTGAAAAATGAGAAAAAGGTATTCTCCAAACCCTAACAGCCCTTTTAAACTCCTAATCCCGAAATTCCCCTTTGGGCCTAGCTGTTAATCACCCGATTAAGCCCAATTAAGCTGTTTTTCACCATCTGAAACTTGTTTCAGCCATATCTCCCAAACGGTGAGTCCGTTTGGCTATTGTGACCACTCTACGGAAAGAGAAACCATCATCTGGAGCCAATGGAAGTGGTTTCAGGTCAAAATTCTTTTCTAGTCAAAAGTTATGGCCAAAACAGTCCCAACTAGGGGTAAAATGGTCATTTAAAAATCGGGAAAAATCATGAACATGGGAAATGACCCCAATAGTCCTCTCCCAAAGTTACATGACCATACGACTTCGTATGTGAAAGAAATAAATATCCTACGATCCTATGATGCGTAGAATGCGGGTCGTTACACTCTCCCCCCCTTAAGAAATTTCGTCCCCGAAATTCCTTAACCCAAAACATACAAAAGATCCCGCATGCCTAACAACCACATACAACAATCAAACATGCAAAACAAGCAAACAAGCCTATCCTAGCATGCGGAAAACTAAATCGAAGTCAAAATCTTACCAGGCAAAGAGTTGTGGGTGTGACTTCCTAATGTTCTCCTCTGTCTCCCAAGTACAATCATTCTCTTCCTCGCTCCACTGTACCTTGACTAGCTTCACTGCCTTCCTTCGAAGTTGCTTCATGTCGTGCGCGACAATACAGGCCGGCTTGCGGTTCCCAACCGCCTCGGGTTCTACTTCCAAGTCCTCTAACTGATCAGGTGGAATAGTCATATCTGAGTCGTGAACGAACTTCCTTAGTTGGGAAACATGAAATACATCGTGAACTCCCGCCATCTTCTCTGGTAAGTCAATTCTATATGCCAAATTCCCGACTAGTTCAAGAACAGGGAATGGGCCAACAAATCTTGGTGCCAACTTGCCTCTCCTGCCGAATCGTATTACGCTCTTCAACGGAGAAGTCTTGACAAACACCAAATCACCAACGGAGAATTTTAGGTCTCTTCTCCTCTTATCAGCATAACTCTTCTGCCTATCTTGGGCAGCCTTCATTCGTTGTTGAATGATCTTGATCTTATCTGAAGTTTCCCTCACCACATCTGGACCAAGCATAAACTTCTCGCCAGTCTCTATCCAACATGATGGTGAGTTACACGGTCTTCCATACAAAGCTTTAAACGGAGCCATACCGATACTAGATTGGTAGCTATTATTATATGCAAACTCTACTTGATGCAAATGGTCATCCCATGATCCACCAAAATGCAATATACATGCTCTCAAGAGATCTTCCAAAATACGGTTCACCCTCTCCGTCTGACCGTCGGTCTGAGGATGATATGCGGTACTGAGATGTAACTCTGACCCTAGAGCCTCTTGTAAGCTCTTCCAAAACCCACTAGTGAACAACGGGTCTCGGTCGCTCACAATGCCTTTAGATACTCCATGAAATCTCACTACCCACTTCATATACAATTCTGCTAACTTAGCTGCCGTTCTGGTCGATTTGACTGGTATAAACCTTGCGCTTTTAGTCAATCGATCCACAATCACCCAAATGCTATCATGTCCCGATCTAGTCCTTGGTAAACCATCGATGAAATCCATCGAGACTTGCTCCCATTTCCATTCGGGAATTTCTAATGGCTGTAACAACCCACTAGGCTTCTTTTGCTCGGCTTTAACTAGCTGGCAATTCATGCACTTGGATATAAACTTCCCAACGTCTCTTTTCATCCCTTCCCAGTAGTAAGTCTGCTTCATATCTCGATACATCTTGTTACCACCGGGGTGTATAGTTAGCTTTGAGTGATGACATTCTCTAAGCACTTCATCTCTCAATCCATTGACATTGGGTACAACAAGCTTTCCATTCTTTCTAAGCCATCCATCTCGATCAAGCCCATACTTGTTCATCTCCTCATCGATACCCATCTCTAACTTGGAGATGATTTCCAATAGGTTAGGATTGTCCCTCTGACTAGAGCCGATCCGCTCAATCAAAGTGGGTCTGATCGTCAAACTTGCTAACATTTCTGGATCCAATTCGCACTTTGGTCTAAAATCAAACCGTGCGATAAACTCCAGTTGCTTCCATTCAAGGAACATAGCCCCTAAGCTGGCATGTCTTCTACTCAATGCATCAGCCACTGCATTGCCCTTTCCCGGAGTGTATGCGATGTCAAAATCATAGGAAGCTAAGAACTCTAACCATCTCTGCTGACGGAGATTCAGATCTTTCTAAGAGAAGAGATACTTTAACGACTTATGATCTGTAAATAGCTCAAATCTTTCCCCCAAGAGATAGTGTCTCCACATCTTTAACGCGAACACGATCGCTGCCAAATCTAAATCATGGGTAGGGTATCTTCTCTCGTGCGGTTTCAATTGCCGACTTGCGTAAGCTACAACCCTACCGCCTTGCATCAATACAGCACCCAGTCCGGTACCACAGGCATCCGTGGTTACCGTCATCTCTTCATCCCCTTAGGAATGACTAACACTGGTGCGCTTGTCAACTTGTCCTTTAGATTTTGAATGCATTCTCGCACCTTTCATCCCAGAAAAAAGTTTGATTCTTCTGGGTCAACTGGGTCAATGGTGCTGCTATCTTGGAGAAACCTTGGATAAACTTACGATAATATCCGGCTAATCCCAAGAAACTTCTTACAACTATTGCGTTCTTGGGCATAGGCCAATCTTGTACCGTAGCCACCTTTGCCGGGTCTACGGCAATACCATTCTCTGATACAACATGGCCCAAGAACCTCACTTCCCTCTTCCAGAAGTGACACTTAGAAAACTTTGCTTTCAATTGGTGTTTTCTCAACACCTCCATCGCTACTCTTAAATGTTCCTTGTGTTCTTCCTCTGTCCTCGAATAGACCAAAATATCATCAACGAACACAAGGACAGACTTATTCAACTGATCTCTGAATACCCTATTCATAAGATCCACAAAATATGCCGGGGCATTAGTCAGTCCAAATGGCATGACCAACCATTCATAAAATCCAGACGGCGTTCGAAATGCCGTTTTAGCTATACTCTCAGCTTCCACTCTAAGCTGGTGAAAACCTGTCGCGAGATCCAACTGAGAAAATATTCTCGTGCCACTCAACTGATCGAACAAATCATCTATCCGCGGTAGAGGATACTTGTTTTTCCTCGTCACTTTATTGAACTCGCGGTAGTCTACACACAAACGAAAGGAACCATCCGCCTTGGTAGCAAACACAACTGGTGCTCCCCATTCAGAAACACTCCTTCTGATAAATCCCTTCTTCAAAAGATCGTTGACTTGCACCTCGAGCTCTCGCTGCTCTCTTGGTGCCATACGACGAAGTGTCATCACTATAGGCCTGGCATCTTTTACCAAATCAATACGAAACTCAATCTCTCGGTGTGGTGGAAGTCCGGTCACTTCTTCGAAAACATCCGGATACTGGCCAACCACGGGCAAACCTGACAACTCACTATGCGGAATGTCGAGGGAGTTTAGAAAACTAGCCAATACCCCCTTACTGGGTAGACCACCAAACACTATCCTCCGCCCATCATCCGCTCTAGCTGTCACTAAAAAGCCCTCACAGTCCACCACCACCCTGTATCTTTGGAGCCAATCTACTCCCAAAATAATGCCAAACCCAGTAAAGCCCAAAACAAAGCAATCACAAACAAACATGCATCCATGACTCGATAAGACCACATTACGACAAATCATGCTAAGGCTAGTCGAACCACCAATCGGGTTCGTCACTACTAAAGGTCTATCAACAATTTCGGGCTCCAATCCCAACCTATCTACCAGGTCACTAGATATGAAAGAACTGGAAGCTCCGGTATCAAACAAAACTCTAACAGGAACATCATAAACAGAAAGCATACCTTGAATGACGACATTCTTTCCCTTCTCCGCCGCTGTTGGGGCATTCGACGAAGAAGGAATAGCATTAAGAGCGTAGGCCTTCACCATTTGCTTTTCCTTAGGGGGTTGTGGACACTTGTCCTTGTGATGTCTCATTTGGCCACAGTTGAAGCACTTCCTATCCGCTGGCTTGGCCCGACAATTACTAGCATAATGGCCCTTCTTACCACAGCTGAAGCACTCCACATCTTGCTTATTCTTTTTCTTCTGGCCATCCTTAGCTTGGTTCTGCTTTCTCTTATTCTGGGAACCACCCTTGCCTCCACCACTTGCTTGTGGTTTTGGCTCTTCTGCAGATGCAACCTCAGTCTTCGACTTAGGGTAGAGACTTTCTGATCTTAACGCTTTCCCCACAATCGATTCAAACGTCTCATCGATGTGGTTAATAAGTTTTTCCCCCAAGTACTGATCCAAACCAGTTATGAATTTCTCATTCTTCTTCTCGGCAGTATCAATAAGAGATAACCCATACTTTGACAAAGTGTCGAATTCAGCAATATACTCTGGGACAGCCCTGCCATTCTGTTTGAGCTCCAAGAATTTCTTAAACAGCATTGACTTCTGAGCAGCTGGAATGAACTTCTCGCTAAAGCGAGCTTTAAACTTCTCCCAAGTAATCTGATCTTCGGGAGTAGCTGCCTTTATAGCATTCCACTGATTCATTTCCCGCCCTTGCAGCTGACGGGACGCTAGCTTTCTCTTCATCGCATCCTCGATACCCAAATCCTCGAAGATACGTTCGCAACTATCCAACCAATCCTGAACATTTGTGGCCGACTCCGTTCCGTGGAACGGCTTCCCACCAAGGCTAGTATAATCTTTGTTCAACTTGGCGAAGTCGACTCTAGGCGCCTGCACTATTGGACCACCACCATTTCCACCTTTGGGAGCTGCCCTCTGCACATCTCTAAGCATCTCTCTCATGAGGTCAGTAAACATCGTCCTCATGTCAGCAGCATTCCCATTATTGGCTCCCCTACCAGTACCTCTAGTATATCGGCTCATCGTCAATCTGAAAAAGGAAACGATTAACGACTCCATAGTGGTGCTAGTGCAGTACGACTTCATCCTTATACTAGTAATAGTATATATATATAGCTTTTAAAAACCAAAGTAATCACAAATACGCTCTCTCGTATACGTATATTATCTCTCCCTGATAACTTCCCTAGGTTAACTACGCAACCTAGAGCTCTGATACCAAGTGTGACGGCCCGCTCCGCACCAGCCTGCATTTCCTCCGGAAGTGCGCTGTACACATGCCCCGACTAGCACGGAACGGTCGCCAAAGAAAGGAAAGAAGGGAATAAACTAATCAAGGAACCTGTATAATGTCTCACAGCGCATGGAATAAAATATAATAATAACATACTTGACATAAAACAGGTGAGACAGTGCATAAGCTGATAACTAAAATCAACATCCATCATCAGAGCAGCGGAAATCCAAATACAGCTTATTACAATTTTCCAAATTTACTGTCTCTAAACAAAAGAAAGCTAAAGTAGAAGATGCACCACCAATGCCCAAGCAGTGATCTTCAACAACACAGGGAGAATATTATATATATATTACGTGGAAGCCTCCTGCTCGTCTCCGGATCATCTACCCGTGCATCACCAGCTAACCTGTCTCTAGTCTGCTCGTGTGAGCACCCAGAGTAATAAGAGGAGACATAAAACTCTGGGTCAGACATAAAGCCTGGTATGAGCGATAAGCATCTAAACAGAATAATAACAGGTATACTAAACCATACCTGAACCTGGACCTGCAACCAAAGAGTTAGTACTACATACCGTACAATGCTCTATGGTGCCATAATAAATAGTGTAAGAATACGGGGGTGGGGTGTGCATGTCATAATGATAGCAAACAAATCATCCATGGCAACCATCCTCACATCTCTCACTCAGTGCGTAAAGCATACGATGTCCACCACTGTCAATCACTAGACCCATCGAAGTAGTGACGGAGTTCAACTTATACAACTACTGCTACTACCAAGCTTACCACATGGAGTCATGACCAAATCTTTACAAATGACCCCACTTCATTGGTTTATAGCCCTTTAGTCGTACCTAGGCCACTTTGGCCCTGAATCCGTTCACATACCTCCCATACATAGTGATCCAAAGTCACAGACATCGACTGCCCCTTGGCACACGTCCCGCAGCAAAGCCCAACTCATGAAGTGAACTTGTCGGTTCCCAACTGGATCCTGAGCTCTAACTTCCATTTGGACTACCTTTGCATCTCGGGTTTTGGTCATCGTCTTTATCCCGATCTGTCGTCATCATTCGGATCGGTCTTCATTCAGTCTTCTCCTCGGATCGTGCTCCCTTGGATGGTTCGGTTCGTGGCGTGGCTCCCCAATCGGATCGGTTCGTTCTCCCTTTGTTGGATCGGGTCGCACCTCTCCAGGTCGTGCCCTTCAGCTCGCGGCGTCCTCTCAAGTGCATAACTCCGGTTCGGATCGTGCTTCTGAAGTGGATCGGGTCGGAAAGCCAGTTCAGTTCGTGCCTTCTATTTGGATCGTGGTCTCCAGTTTCCATCGGATCGGATCGTGAACTTCAGACGCGAGGGATCGGTTTGTGGTCACCATCCATAGGCGGATCGGGTCGTGTCGTGGCGCGAGCTCCAATCGGATCGGTTCGCATGGGGTAGGGGCGATCCGGTCCGGGGTATTTCCTGCAGTTCTTCCAGCAAGCAGTTTACGCCATTCGACGGCGTTTTTGACAAATCTAACACTTCTAATCAATCATAAAACACACCATAGAGTCATAGCAACATGTAATAGCAACCGTAAACACCAAACAACAATTCAAATGAAGCAAAACGGATCAAAGTGGCCAAAACTCCTTATTTTCCCTTAGGCCTGTTTAAGTAAATCTAATCATAAGGTTAACAAAACTCAATCAAATTAAACCAAATTTCTACCAGAGGCATAAAATATTATTTTCGAATTTCTAAACATTTTTCCAGAATTTATTAGTGTATAAATCCGCTAATCTTCACTAATTACCCTTAATTACCGTAATTAGTGCAAAAACTATGCAAATCACCCACCTTTGCCACAATAAAACTTTCAGATCTGAAGTGAACCTCTGATTTGCACGAATTCCAATATATAGTAGCAGCTCTACCTCGGTCCTTGTGCTAATCCTCCTTGATTTGATGCCTCTAAGCCTTAATCCTTGATTAGGATGTGATTTTGGGTGTTTTAGAGAGATTTAGAGAGTGGAGGCCATGGCTAGGTCAAGAGGGATGGAAAGTGACGGCTGAAAAATGAGAAAAAGGTATTCTCCAAACCCTAACAGCCCTTTTAAACTTCTAATCCCGAAATTCCCCTTTGGGCCTAGCTGTTAATCACCCGGTTAAGCCCAATTAAGCTGTTTTTCACCATCTGAAACTTATTTCAGCCATATCTCCCAAACGGTGAGTCCGTTTGGCTAATGTGACCACTCTACGGAAAGAGAAACCATCATCCGGAGCTAATGGAAGTGGTTTTGGGTCAAATTTCCTTTTTAGTCAAAAGTTATGGCCAAAACAGTGCCAACTAGGGGTAAAATGGTCATTTAAAAATCGGGAAAAATCATGAACATGGGAAATGACCCCAATAGTCCTCTCCCAAAGTTACATGACCATACGACTTCGTATGTGAAAGAAATAAATATCCTACGATCCTATGATGCGTAGAATGCGGGTCGTTACAGTTGGTCTCCTCAAACGTATATGCATTTGGTGGTGGAGGAATTCGTTTCTCTTAGCTATATACCCGTTTTATTTTTAGGGAAATCAATTTGTGATTTGGCGGGTATGACGATGTGACATTCAAAGTGAATAAATGTGTGATCTGTCAGAGATAAGTGTGGCCTCTAGCCTTACAACCGGGAAATAACAAAAATCGGGCAGGCAGCATGGCTAAGTGGTTGGATACCAATTAGGGTGTATTGTCCCCTGATCTAGAGTTTCATTTACTTCTTTAATCTATTGTCGATGTTGTCCCATTCGGGAAACGGTCGCTGATCCCAACCGTTGGTGATGTACATTCGATACACTCAAACGAAATGAGTGGTCGGTCATGTGTGGCTGGGTTGCAAGTTATTCTTGTTGAACCCAGTGTATTCCTCTCTAGAGGTACACTATCGGAAGGTGGTCCCATACCTTGTCATAGTTGGAAATCCATTACCCAATAAGTGCTCGCGATTTTTATTGTATACTATATATGTAGAACGTGAGATGAAAGCGTTTCTGTTAGATGATTATTTAGTTGTGGTTGATTGACATTATTATAACATCAAAAGAGTTTTGATATAAAGTTTTTCGGTTCTTTCAAAAGGATTTGAAAGTTAAATCAAATGTTTTGGATTCTCATAAGGTTAAAACCCGTTCCATTATACAACATGGTCTTATGCGGTATCTTTTAATTGCTCAAACTATTTTAAACTGTTTTACTGACACTAGTCCCATGACTGACCCGGAGTTTGTTTTGTATTCCCTAAACTCTTGGGTGCCCAATTTTGTACGGGCAATCAAGTAGTCAGGATTTTACAGATATACTTGAAGAGCTGGAGCAGGAGGCTTCAGGGTTATATAGCTATTGTTATTTCCGCTGTGTTGTAACTGTTGTACTCTGATAATGTTACTGTATACATATACTTTATTTCGAAGTTATGTATCTATTATATATTGTTCATTCCGCTGTGAGATTCGTGTTTACTTTGATGTTGTGATGTTCTTCTTCTTCTTCTATTCTAAGTTTCTATCTTATTAATTCTCACCATCTAATTTCTTTCATGGAGTATCCAGTATTTCCGATGCTTGGATAGTCGACATAGTGTTGTATGCTGATATCCAGGATCGCAAATTCCCCGGGTTGTTATAGTGGTATTAGAGCTGAAGGTTAAGTAATTACCTTGGCTCTGTCGCGTGACTCAGCAGAGATAGGGTTAGCAATACCCTAGATTGAGTTTGAGTGTATATATATGAGTGAACATATTTTTTATTCAATATAAAATGGTTTTATATTGTGGAGATTTATTGGTTGAGTTATTTACAAGTTCTGGTCGATTTGTTTGATCCACTATATCGGTAGGAGTTTATAAACACTCGAATACGATGAGTCGACACGATATGTTTTGAAAAGAGGGTAAATGAAAATAATTTAACCCGAAGTATATTTTTGATATAGAGAATATATATATATATATATATATATATATATATATTGGAATTATAATATATTGGATATATTAGTTGTTATTATGATCGAGTAAGATTATAAAATGTGAAATGGTTATGGTAATAGCCAATTAGGATTCATATTAGTGAAATATATGAAATCAAGATGAACTGAATCTGAATTTAAACCAGAATTGGAATTAAAACTTCGGATAGTTGGATAAGTGTTTGTAGATGGATTTGGATTAAATATATAAGAATTTTAAAACCCTGGGAGATTTTAAATTGTTTTACAAACATTGAGAAGGGTATTTTGAAATGTATTTCAAAGTGGAAATGTTTAGAAAGGGTTTTTAAAGTGATATAGTATTGAAATCACTTTGATTGCTGGAAAATAGATTCCGATGATGATCATGACATCATCGGTGTTCATTTTCGAGTGTGTACGTGATGGATTACTACCAAAGATTTTAATTTTTAATTGTTTTGAGAAATGCAAGTTGTTTTGAATTCTGAAAAGGAAGATTTGATTTTAGAAAAGCAAAGTTATTTAAAATTCCCCAGGAGAGATTGATTGATTTAAAAACCAAATTGAATTGAAATTTGGGAAAGCAAATTGGAACTAAAATAAAGCCAGTTAAGTGGGAATTGAATTGAAATTTGCAAAAGCAAATTGGAGTTGAATTGGATTAGAATGGTATCGAGAAAAATTGGATTGGTAATATAGGAATTTGAAATGGAATTTGGTTGGTATAAGCAGAGGATTTGGTTTGGATATAAGCGAATAGCTGTGTTGAACAGATATTGATTGGAAATTGGTTGAGATGACATTGGTATAAGTTAGATTAATAACATGTGAAAGCGATAAAGTTGATACGGCCGACAAAAAGGTACAAGTTTACATTTCATATGGTATGAGATTTATGAGCCGAATTGGCAAGCCGCTTGGCTGTTTGATTTTTCTTTTGGGATAGAGAAGGCCTAGAGAGGCGAGCTGCAGTTTTACCGATTGACCAATACAAAGGAGGTGCTGGCGAAATTTTTCGAAAAGTTAAGGTGCTAGAAAATTTCCAGAATTTTTGAAAATTTCCCTTAGTCGAAATGAATTAATATTTTAATTCAAGTTTATTTGTTCAGTTGAAATTGAAATTAAAGAAGTAAACAAATAATTTTTACCCAGTTAATAGGGTTTGTTTTCTACCATAGCAATTTCGAGGACGAAATTATTTTAAGGAGGAAGAATGTAACGACCCGTATTTTCAGCGATATAATAATTAATTTATTTAATTATTTATCATATGGTTTGAGAATTAAATGGTTATTTAATTCAATAATATTGAATACTTAATTAATTTAAATAATAGAATAATATATTTAATTCTAAAATAGTCGGAAATAGTGAATTGACAATATAATGTGAACTGGACAATTCAAAATATATAATTTTGCTTGGAGTTGAATTATATTAACGAATATTTTATTTGAATGACAGTTGAATGTATAATTGTATTATAATTATAACCGAACTCGAAATGGCGCAGCAGTTCGCTATTTGGCGATTTGAACTTCAACTGAATATACAGGGTCCGTTTTAAATTGGATTTCTGTGAAACAAGAAATGTTCAGAGCTGATGAAGTATATCTTTCTAATGAAAGAGAAAAATCGGAATTTCACTGTGTAGATTTTGATTTATGTCCAAATCAAATTTCTGAAAAGTCGATATGGAATTCCTTTATAAATTATAGCGATTTATTTATATTATAAAAGGATTTTTCAATATAAATTGAATATCGATTCAACTGGGATTTGAATATCGAGTTATAAATCCAATTGGAGTTGTACGATATTCTGTGTAAATATATTACTACAACATATATTTATATATATTTAATTTAATATTTTTTAAATATATTTATGTATTTAAATGGGTTATTTAGAGGTTTAAAAATAGCCAGTTTTTCAAATGACCTCCGTTTTCGATGAAACCAATTTTGTTGGATTTGGGATATCAAATTTTTGTCAGATTTCAATTTCAATGATTTTTGGAATCAGTATGTGGTCGTACAAATTTTTAATGTGAAAAACAGTTAGTATTTTGATGGTTAAAAATACCCTATGTGGGCAAACGAAGTCAGAATTCGACGAAACCAGTTTCGTTGGGTACGTAATGTCCAACTCTAGCTACATGTCAATTTCCATGATTTGTGGATATTGTATGTGATCACAGGAATTCCTAAGGACAAATATAGACAACGTAGGAGTAAAACTAAATTAAATAATCAATATAAAATTTATTTAAAGCTTCCTATAAATACTCTTCCACTCTTCTAAACCTAAAGACAAATCTCGCTTCAGCTATTTGGAGCCTCCACCATCTTCTAAGCTAAAATGTGAGAAATCCCTTCTTTGAAAAATCAAATCAAAATGAAATCAAATCCCATAAATCACTAAACATATATTTTTGGATTCACCGTGAGAAGCTCTTCAACCTGATATATGATTTAGGGCGTTCGACGTCGATTTGGAACATTGCAAAATATACAGCATTGTTCTTTTGGCAGTTATGGTTGGGATTTAGTTGAAGCATAGTCGATTTGGGGTGTTCTCAATATCATAGTTGAATCTATTGTGGAGAGTAGCTTCGTTTATGGAATTTTTGGGTGATTTCGAATCAAAAAATGTCGATCGAAGTGCTGAGAGCACGGAAAAACTGCCATCGATGGGTTTTGAGTTCCAAGTTCGAATTTATCATTTTGGTGATGAGGTTGAAGTGTGTGCGAAGGGAAGGATGGTGGTTGTGGTTTCATTGAGATCGGTGGTGTTGTTTGGGGATTTGTAATGGCGCATGAGGCTTCAGTTGGAAGCTTTGCTGGTTCACTCCTACGTGATGGGAGAAGGAGTTTAAGGGGGCGGGTTGTGTTCTTAAATGGGTTGGAGTGGGCCGGGAAATCAAGTTAAGCCCAATCAATATTTTGCAAGTTTAATTTAGTTTAAATATTTGTATTCACTTGTTAACATCATAACTTGATCATACGAAAACGAAACTCAGCGAAACAAGATCCGTTAGGATCGTATGAACGGTGGCTACACCGTGTAACTAATTGGGAGTGAATCGGAGCTCGTTACAATTTACAGCAAAATAAATTGTCCGTCTGAATCAGGCGATGGTTATCGTTATTAATGACGATCGTCCAATGTGAGTAAATCTCACTAACTCTGAACAATTTATACTTCTATAACGTACTTTTAGAATTGATAAATATTGGTTGGTTGTTGTGTGTTGCCTGTTTGGATGAACTGCTAGTCAGTTGTTTGAAATTATATATAATCAATATATATATATATATATATATATATATCGTTAAATATATTGATTCTGTTATCAGAATATTTCATATTGAATTAAAATTGGTGTGAATTAGATTGTGTAACATCAATGGATGCAGGGAAACAGGTTGGAGGGATCCAACTGGATTTCTCAATATTTATAATACTGTTCTTTTCATATATTGTAAGATATGATGTGATATATAATCTATGGTTGATTATGTGCGTTGAATGATATCGATCATTGTTATTTGGTATTTTAAATACTGTAAGAAATACTGGGATGTAGAAAAGGGGATTTTCAAAGTGTATTTTGAAAATGAATTATTTATATAAAATTAATGGATTTTATATATGGAAAGGAAATATTTGTATAACATTTACAAATAGAATTGAAAAGGAAATATTTGTATAACATTTACAAATAGAATTGAAAAGGAAATATTTGTATAACATTTACAAATAGAATTGAAAAGGAAATATTTGTATTACATTTACAAATAGAATTGAAAAGAAAATATTTGTATAACATTTACAAATAGAATTAGAAGGGAAATATTTGTAAAACATTTACAAATAGAATTGGAAAGGAAATATTTATAAAATAATTAGAATTATAGAAAAAGAATTATTGAGAAAATAAATAGATTATAAAAGGAAATATTTATTTAGAAAATAAATAGTGTTATAAAAGGAATTTATTGGAAAAGGAAAAGAATGTCATATGTGTAAATATTTGGCAAATGAATAGAATTTTACATCAGGAAATTTTAGACCCGTGCTTCGCACACGGGTATAACATGATATGGATTTAAAGAAAAGATTTAAAAAGAATCTGTCCTAACCGACAGATTGAGAAGATTAATTTATAAATAATATTTTATAAATTTAATGAAATGTTTATCATTGGATAAATAAAATATATAAGTTGGGACTTATATAGAGAAGTAAGAATCGATTTCACCATCGATATTTGAAACTGAATATGGACGTAGAGTTAATCAAAATGAGTTAGAAGATTATTGAATATTAGTTATTCGAAAGGAGCTATCGAATATTGTTTATTCGAAAAGAGTTAATCGAATATTAGTTATTCGAATAAAGTAATTGAATGTGTTAATCAAAATAGAGTTAATCAAGAGGAGTTATCGAATATTAGTTATTCGAAAAGAGTTATCGAATATTAGTTAATCGATTAGAGTTAATCGAGTTAAGGTTAACTGAAAGGAGTTAATTGAATTAGAGTTAATAGATTAGAGTTAATCGAAATAGATTTAATCGATTAGAGTTAATCGAGTTAGAGTTAATCGATTAGAGTTGACCGAGTTAGAGTTAATTGAAAAGAGTTAATCGAGTTTGAATTAATCGATTAGAGTTAATAGAGCTAGAGTTAATTGAAAAGAGTTAATCGAGTTAGAGTTAATTGAACAAGAGTTAGTCGAATATTAGTTATTCGAATAGAGTTAATTGAATTAGAGTTAGTTGAATTAGAGTTAGTCGGATTAGAGTTATTCAAATATAGTTTATTCGAAAGGAGTTATTCGAATATAGTTCATTCGAAAGGAGTTGTCGAATATTAGTTATTTGAATAGAGTTAAAGGAGTAAATCGAATATAGTTTATTCAAAAGGAGTTAATCGAATATAGTTTATTCGAATAGAGTTAAAGGAGTTAATCGAATATAGTTTATTCGAATAGAATTAAAGGAGTTAATCGAATATAGTTTATTCGAAAGGAGTTAATCGAATATAGTTTATTCGAAAGGAGTTAAACGATAGGAGTCAATTGGTAAGAGTTAATTGATTAGAGTTAATCCAATAGAGTTAATCAAATAGAGTTAATCCAATAGAGTTAATCAAATAGAGTTAATAGAATAGAGTTAATCAAATAGAGCTAACTGATAAGAGTAAATCAATTAGAGTTAATCGAATAGTGTTAATTGAATAGAGTTAATCGAATATGGCTATTCGAAGAGTGTTTATCGAATATAGTTTATTCGAAGGAAAGAGTTATCGAATGGAGATTTATTCGAAAGAGAGTTACATAAGGAAGTTTGTTAAAGGTTTAAAAGGTGAACCTTGTCTGTTTTGAAGTTAGAAATGTTGTTCGGTTAAGGTCTGAGAGGTAGTTATACCCCAACTCGATTGACTTCGTCTATAATTAAGGAATGGTTAGGGTTCGACAGTGAAGATTGGTTAAGTGAATTTAGTAAACGAGTGTAATGAGTTGAGTTAGCATAACGACGTTTTATTTAAACATCTGTTTAAATTCAATGTAGGAGTTTTGGAAATGTTTTCCAAATAAGAATCAAAAATGTTTTTCTAATATAGAAAATAAGAAATGGAATTGTTTTCCAATGTTAATAACGTATATTTTCTAAATTTAGAAAATAAGAAATGTTGAATATATGGAAACTGGAATAGGGAAATGGATAATTGAATGACAAATTAAATTAAAGTGGATCAGTGATGATTGATGATTTTCTCGGTAAGATTTCCATTTGGAAATACGACCATTGTTTTTACAGATGCTTTCCTTTGATAGTTAAGTCACCGATTATCGAAGATTTTGAACATTTCCGTTGTCAATATGGAGAGACCGGGATCAAATTCATTATCTGAAAACCTCTCTGTATGGGCATTAGCATTGCAAATCAGATATGATGAGGATAATTGAAGACGGAATTATGCAAGGGCTGTCCTGTTTACAGAATAGTGCCTTCGGTTTGTCCAGTCCCAGGACGACCTGTATGGAAGAATGTCTGACAGAGTATATTTAATAGATCGCGTAAATTGGTCTCTTCAAACGTATATACGTTTGGTGGTGGAGGAATTCGTTTCTCTTATCTGTATACCCGTTGTATTTTTAGGGAAATCAATTTGTGATTTGGCGGGTATGACGATATGACATTCAAAGTGAATAAATGTGTGATCTGTCAGAGATAAGCGTGGTCTCTAGCCTCACAACAGGGAAATGACAAAAATCGGGCAGGCAGCATGGCTAAGTGATTAGCTGCCAATTAGGGTGTATTGTCTCCTGATCTAGAGTTTCATTTACTTCTTTAATATATTTTCGATGTTGTCCCATTCGGGGGACGGTTGCTGGTCCCAACCATTAGTGATATACATTCGATACACTCAAGCGAAATGAGTGGTCAGTCATGTGTGGCGAGTTGCAAGATGTTCTTGTTGAACCCGGTGTATTCCTCTCTAGAGGTACACTATCGAAAGGTGGTTCAATACCTTATCATAGTTGGAAATCCATTACCCAATAAGTGCTCACGGTTTTTATTGTATACTATATATGTAGAATGTGAGATGAAAGTGTTTCTGCTAGATGATTATTTAGTTGTGATTGATAGACATTATTATAATATCAAAAGAGTTTTGATATAATGTTTATCGGTTCTTTCAAAAGGATTTTGATAGTTAAATCAAATGTTTTGGATTCTCATAAAGGAAAAACCCATTCCGTTGTACGGCGTGGTCTTATGAGATATCGTTTAATTGCTTAAACTGTTTTAAACTATTTTACTCACACTAGTCCCATTACTGAACCAGAGTTTATTTTGTTTTGTTTTCCCTAAACTCTTGGGTGCCCAATTTTGTACGGGCAGTCAAGTAGTCAGGATTTTACAGATATACTTGAAGAGCTGGAGCAGGAGGCTTCAGGATTATATAGCTATTGTTATTTCCGTTGTGTTATAAGTGTTGTACTCTGATAATGTTACTATATACATATACTGGTTATTTCAAAGTTATGTATCTATTATATATTGTTCGTTCCGCTGTGAGATTCATGTTTACTCTGATGTTGTGATGTTCTTCTTCTTCTTCTTCTATTCTAAGTTTCTATCTTATTTATTCTCACCCTCTAATTTCTTTCATGGACTATTCGGTATTTTCGATGCTTGAATAGTCGACATAGTATTGTATGTCGATATCCAGGATCGCAAATTCCCCGGGTCATTACAACAACTGTGCAAAACGAACTGTTGTAATAAATGTTTTTTACAACTGTGAAATAATCACTATTGTAATAACATATATATCACAACTTTTCATTTTATTGGTTGCAATAGAGATGCCTAGTGCAAACTTCATGTTTATAATATCTATATTTAATAACTAATTATATTGATATTTAATAATAATAATTAATAATAAACTTGGGAATCATTAATATTTCTCAATTATTATTAAATAATTAATAGTTAATAAGTAGTAATTATTTTAATAGTTAATGTATATTAACTAGCTACTTTATTAATTAATAGTAACATAAGCTTTTAATAAGTATTACTCTCGATCATAATTAACTAAGTAGAAAATAAGTAAATGTTAATTAATTAATAACTATTATTAATAAGTAATATTTGCTATTTCAGCAGTTTTAATAAATATAATTTTGGAAAATATGTTTGTTCAGCAGTTAACAACCGCGTTATAGACGTTTGTGCGCTTTTGATAGATTTTTTTATTTGTGTGTAAACTTAATGTTGTAAGTAGTCCCTGGCATTTCCTATTGATCTGCCGGCTTTTGACAATTTTAATTACAAAGTAATATTTAATATTTGGTAATTAAATTATATAATAATTCATAAAAATATTAACAATAAGTATAACATTTATAATAATTAATAAATAAGATTTTAATAAACAATAAAAATTAAATACAAATATATAATAATTAATAACTAAGACTAAATAATAATTATTAATTTGAAATGTGGCACAATTCAAAGCATAATGCTGAAAACGTTTTTTGAGAATACTGGAACATAACTCAGCTCCAAACCGATTTCTCACCCCTTACACTTAACAAAATTTCCATCAGTTCAATTAATCTTCCCACCATGGATGAAATGTTGTGCCTTTTAAGATCGGTTCACAACATTTCAATTGTATTCCATCGTATTCCTTTTCCATCCGTTCACAACATTTCCTTTTCCATCGGTTCACAGTACATTTTCCTTTTCCATCGGTTCACAATACATTTCCTTTTCCATCGTATTCCCCTTTCGATAATCAGGCCAGCATAACGATCTACTCCAGTTCACATCGCCACTGCTCGATCACCGCTGCTCTCTATTTCCATCGTCCACTGCTCGATCGCCGACGTATCTTGCCTAGGTTCTCTCACTGGTATATTTTTATTCGTTGTTTCAATTGCATGTGATTGTAATTTTACTGTTTCCCTCCACTATTGCATTTGTGTAATTTTACTGTTTTCCTCTCGCTGATAACCATGAGAATGCTCCCCGTCAGTATTTCCCATATATCCAATCCCTTACACATGCAAAGCTTGACCAACTTTTTGGCTCATGCTACTGTGACATATTGATTGTAACAATGCTCCTTTTAGGTTGAACTTTGTATATAATTTGATGACAAACCTCAATAATGACCAAGAAACTGAAGTAAGTTTATAGGGTATGTTATATTATCAATTATTTTATTTATATTTATGCTAAGGAAAGCTGAGGAAGTGATAGAGATGAATTAGTTGTTGACTCTATCCTTGGAATAGCTATTATAAAGTTCAAATTTAAATGTAAGATGTAAAAATTAATTGTTCAGAAACTTAATCACTAACATGCACAACAGGACTCGAGGTGCATAGCTGCATAAATGAATATAGCTAACTACATAAATAGATTGCCTCTCTCCAGGATGTTATTTATTTGAAATGCTATGTCACGTTCAAAAACTAATCACTAAAGTAAACCTGCATGCCTTGTACGACTCTGTGGTGCTAGAGTATTTTCCATAAACCAGTATGATAGAATGACCAAAGTTTGTTCGCTTGCATTTTCATACTTTGTACTGCGGTACTGACTTTATAGGCTGGAATACATATACATTATATCAGCTTTATTTTTGTATACAGTCAGGATTAAGTTCAACCACAAAAAGCATAGGTTAATACTGGTTAATCATTTATTAAATATACACCTATACATATACGTATATATATGGAATTGGCGAGACCTTAAACCAGGTTCATATATGTATATTCTGTTAAGATGGGGTAATATATATATATATATATATATATATATATACACACACACACACACATGCTTCTGTATTGGGCATGCTTATATATTTTTGCATTTGGTCTACATTGAGATTCATGCAACAACATTGTTGTTAAATTAACATGCATTGTCCCTTGTGGTCATCTTGATAAGTTTTGTTAGCCTTGCTAAAGCCATTATCTAAATTGTTTCACCACGTAAATTCTGCCTTGATTTGTAAAGATGAAACACCCATATTGTTTGGTTAAAACTGAAAACACACACTTGATTTTATCTATACATAATTATTGCTGCACCAGTTTGTCTCTGTGGGTCTAGTTGAAAACTGAATATACGCTATATATTAGCTGGAAACTTGTAGGCATGTTAGTTTAGCATGTACCCGGCTGCCCTGTCATGTATTGTCCAAATAAAGCATAACATATTTAAAGGAATTTTATAAAACTATTTCCAATGTAGTTTTACGAAATGAGTAAACATGTTTGGTCCTGGAACTTATGATTAAATTCCTTCCCATAACCTTCCCGCTAACTTTTAAAGTATGGTACATCGGTGGTTTGTTGACTTGCCCATATTGACATCCTACCTATATTAATGACTGCAGTTTGACATTTGTTGGGTTATATATATATATATATATATATAGACACACACACACATATACATACATACATACATATATATATATATATATATATATATATATATGGGTTGATATATTGGCATTCTGAAATATTAGTATAACCTAAAAAGAAAAAAAATTGAGCATTTGTTACCTTGTGTATTTAAAAACCATAAGTCATGTATGTACTTAGTTTTGTCCCTTATATATCAGGCCTGGACCACAACAATGTTGTTGGTGTGCATCCTTGATGGATTAAACTGGAAGTATATTTGTTACTTGTATTTCATGTCTTATTTGATAGATATTTTTGCTAAGTGTACTTGTACGTTATATATATACCCTATGTTTGTTATAAATAATCCTGTAGCATAAGTATGCTTGTTAATTGTATATCCCTATTGCCCATGAATAATTGATATATAAGCACCTCCCTCATTATGAGGCTAAACATATGTTTTAGGATCTTCTCTGAACTAAAAAGATCGGCAATGCTTTGGGATCTTCTCTGAATTATCGTATTTTGATTGCTTAATTTAACAACTTTATAATCACACTTTTTATTTGTTTGATACTGGCTCCAGTTCCTGCTTATATATAAAAAGTTAAAATTGATAAACAAAATAAATAATAAATATTTTAGATAGGCAGTGTGTTGGTTTGTATGCTGATCTGGTGGAGCAGTTTTGATTTTGTTCCCTTGGAGCTAGTCATCTAGGTGGAGTTAGGATGATCAATGGGTTGGTTGCAATGCAGTTATCTCTAGTATGTGATGTACGTTGCGTACACTTTCCAGTTATGTTAGTTATGGTCTACTGACAGGAGCTAGAATGATAATGAGAGCAGTAAATAAGAAACTATTCATTACTAAGTTTGGAAACAACCGTTATTAAATTTGGAAATTAGATATGAAAGAGAGAGAATAAGGATATGGAACTTCAATGCTAAGTTTAACCAATTCATTAATGAACTGTTGGACCATACATGATCATTTGAGATATAAAATTCTAACAAATATATAAGTTAATATTTGTTACATTAGAGGGGTAATCTACCAAGATGGCTGCATATAACCAAGTTGTACAATAATGTTGAGCATAATTCCTTCCAATAGGTCCGAAAATTAGAGGTGTTGTTTTACCAAGATGGACAAAGCATGGGTCAATCTACCAAGGTTTCATCATTTTGGTTGTTACTTCCATAGGTACAAGTAGTGTGATGCTTAGGGCACATCATTTTTCTCTTACTAATACCACGAATAAAAATAATAAGTACAATAAATTTTATGTACTTCCTAATACCATTATAAATAAATATAAGTATTTATGAATGAGTTTGGTGTTAGGAAGCATGTTATATAAAATTTTGGTATTAGCAAGAAGAAAACGAGGTGCCCTAGCATCACACTATAAGTATTTAAGAATGAGTATTAATACATTTTTTGTTTTGTAGAATGACAAGTGAATATAGATAGGCATGTTGTGGAAAATTTTGTATATGGGCATGCTACAGTGAAGGGAATCCCGTAAAAATTAGATGCCCATGTCGTAATTGTAGGAGTCTAATTTGGCAAACATCAAGGGAAGTTGTGTCACACTTGATTTGTTTGAAATGGACCCAACCTATGATATATGGATTTTTGATGGAGAAAAACGGCCATCACAAAACAAAAGTGAGACTGATACTTATAGAATGTATGTTGATGCGCAGATCTATGATGAGGAGGTAGAAGCCAATGTTGAAGAAAGACACGGGGAAGGTATTAAGGAAATGATGGAGAATGTCGAAATTCCTTTCTATCCCAGTTGTGCAAGCCACACAAAGTTGTCTGCTACAGTACTTCTTTTCAAGCACAAAGCGCGAAATGGTATATCGGACACGGATTTTACAGAGCTTCTTAAACTTCTAAAGAATATGTTGCCTAAAGAAAACATGCTTCCCGATTCTACATATGCAACAAAGAAGTTGCTTAAGTCATTTGGTTTAGGCTATAAGCAGATACATGCATGTGTAAATGATTGTTGATTATTTAGAAAAGGGCTTGCAAATAGTGATTTCTGTCCTAAGTGTGGTAAGTCTCGCTGGAAAAAAAACAAGACCACTAAAGATGGGAAGCAAACCAAAATACCTATGAAGGTTTTGAGATACTTCCCACTGATACCAAGACTGAAAAGAATGTTTGCATCCCCAGGTACATCAGAACAACTAAGATGGCATAGCAGTCACAAGAGTGAAGATGGTAAATTGCGTCATCCAGTGGATTCTACTCCGTGGGCTACGATTGATAGAGTGAAGATGGTAAATTGCGTCATAAGGGAGGGTTGTAACGGTATTTTGGTATGTTATAAGCGTATTTTATTGATTTTATTTTATTTTATGCATGTTCATGTATACCATAAAATGTGTTGTTATATGGTAAAAAAAAAATCTGACAAAGATTGACATCTTAGCGTGTATCAAAATAATTTTATTTTCTATTGTACGTGTTCTTTGCATGTGTATTTTATTTTGTACATGGTTGTAACAAAGTTGTGCTATATTTAGTGTGATGTTTTAATCCTTTGTAAATCATTTTTTTATAGGTCGACGAGAAAGACTGATCTTGTATTATCGACGAGGAAGATGGTGCTACACGATGCAGAGGTATTCATGTTACATATGCATTTTTACCACATGCTATATTTACTTCAGCCTTATTTTGTTTCTTTTGTACGTTGTGTTGAGGTATTCGACCATCTTGTATGAATTTAAGTTTATACTAGATTATTTTTGAATTACCTGCAAAATTGTGTATTTTTTAAATAATTATAAAACGTTATTACTCATTCAGAAAATATGTTTACATACATTTATTTTGCAAATAACATTGAAATAGGTAAATTGCCTTCTAATTTTTCAAGGTGTGTTATTTCGATACACATGTATCTCTTCTTCATTACAAATTGATGCACCTTTGTATTTGTCTTTGATTCCCATGCGAGACAATATATCCTAATTAATAATATTAATAAAAATACAATTTCATGATTCAATTATTAAATTTAAAAAACATGCTTATGTATATAAATTAGAGATCGCTAGTTTAGATCCTGCTCAAAACAAAATTAAGTATTTTCATATGAATTTTTTCGTGCATAAATTATATCACAAGTTCAAATTATAATCTCAACATGATTTTCATAATATTTTTCTTTATAATTTTAAGCTCTCGCTTATCAAAGAAATATTTTGAAAAAAAAAAGAGAGAGTTGTATTTATGTTAGAAAAGTAAAAGCACAAAAATGAACAGAAAAATCAAGTTTCAGCAAAACTTTTAGGAACAGATGCAGTTTGTTGAAAAATTGCAGACATTAACCTGATTATAACAAAAAATTAAGAAGAAGAAAATATCTACATATCTATGTTTTTTATGTTATAATAAAAAAAGCTTATATAAATGATTTTGTAAATCAAATCATTATTTTTAAAATATAATAAAATGCAAAATGATTTGTATTTTTTTAGTAGAAAATCCATTGAAGAAACATAAAAGTTCAAAAACTTTGATAATGCTAAAACATAATAGCTATTTGCTAAATTCATACTTGACTACTATTATTATTTATGGACATAAAACATTTAATTCCCAAATCCTACGTAACTTTTTGAGAAATTCAATTTAACTTTCCTTGTTTTTATCGAAAACTGCAAGCTAATTAGCATTTTCTAATTATTTTCAATTTTTTTTTGAAACATCATAAAAAAGGATGTTTCAAAACAATAATTACAAAAAAAAATTAATAAATGCCTGATTTAACATTTCAGGTTGAGAGCATCTTCGTCGTTTCTTGAATGAAGGCGATATTTATCGAGCGAGCCGAGCATTAGGTACATACATGAATAAGCCCAGTAGACGAGAATAGGAACTATGATGGCTAGGAAATCATCTTTAGGCATGCTGTAGAACGCCATCTTTTTTAGATTAGTTTTTTGAGCTTTTCTGAAGACTTTAGGGGAGAAGTTTTATTTCATATAGACAGCGAATGATATTTTTATACTTGTTTTGTTTTTGACATTTGCGGCAGTCGTTTAGGTGGAAGTGGTATACATCAAACTTGGAGACAAGGACTGAAATTTCATCCAGTTTTGAATTGAATTTTTTGAGTCGCAAAGGGATACGTATTGAGCTGTGCTCCCTTGTTAAAACATCAAACATTTATCCAGTTTTGACTGTATTGTAGTAATTAAATATTGAAAAACCAAAGGACTTTAATTCCATGACCACTGAACAACTTCAAGGGTTCGGATTTGATTATATTTCAGTTAATTTGGTCCATAATTTAATGTTGGTAGTAGTAAAGATTTTTAAACAATTTACAATTTTCTTTTTATGCAAAATGTAAATATTCGAAGAAGGCAAATTTGATTTTTAAAAAATTTACAGTTTGCTTTCACTGTAAAAACTTTACGAAGGCAAACTCTATTGTAACTTTAAATTGCTGATCGAACCTTATTTTTATAGAAATATTTAAAACAAAATTGATCTATTTGGGATATTTTTTATTTTGATTTTTTTCTTTCATCATCTTCTTTGGACAACGCAACTCAGCAAACTGAAATATTATTTTCAATTACTTTTTGAAACATTATAAAAAAGGATATTTCAAATCAATAATTACAAAAAAAATTAATACATACCTGATTTAACATTTCAGCTTACATGCATTGATAATTCTTGGCCAATCAATAATTTATGATGACGTCAACATATACAACATAATCGAACTAAGAGTATCAAGGCAATATAATTTTTAATGCAACTACTCAAAGAAAGCATTCGTAAGTATCTATAAATTTTTCTTGTAACTTATACATGAAAACAAAACGCAAAACTCAGGATATAAAAACACCTACTCAATACGCTTCTTACAAAATAGAACATGCTCAACACATACAAAGCTCAAGAGGAATTGCACTGGACATTAGCAAGTATCAACAGCGCGTTGCTTAAGTCGTCAAAGTAAAAGACATGTTAACATATTCATAGTGCAGTGCAATCATATATATCATACAAAGTCTGTTTAATGACCATAGAGCCCGTAGCTACAGAAAATATCAACAATGTTCACTTTTGTTCATTTGCAATCAAATCTACCATTAGACAACTACAAGTACTGGGAGAAACTTCTTAAACAAAAGAAAATTATTTAGGCCCCATTTAAATCACATATGTTACCTTCTAGCTTTTTGAAAGGCAAAATCTATTCATTGTGCTTTCAAAAAACTAAAAAATAACTTGTTTAAGTCATCCAAACTAAGGAGAGCTTAATAGATAATTTTCCTAAAAATGTACAGGATGTCCTTATTTTTTTAAAGATGGATCAGCCTCTTTTATCGCTGCTTGTTAGTTTTTAAACACCATGGTTACAAAGACTTAACTACTGAAAACTGACTTAAGATTTTTATTTTTTAGAGCTCAAAAGTAGCAAACAAAAGAGCAAAAAAGAAAAGTTTAGCTGCACTTGCAGCTGCTAATGTTGATGATGAGAGGATGGTTGGGATTAGAATCAACGAACACCTAACTGGACCAATTCCGTTGCTTCGTGATTTAAATATTGCTATAAGAAGATCTCCTCGAAAGCATGTTGAATACCCAATACGCACTACTCCTCGTAAAACTGGAAGCAACCTTGGCCACACTACAAAACGGATGCAGCCCCCTCCTCCTTCCAGGAGCATCCCCATCGACACTACAAACCCGATTCAGTCCCCTCCTTCCAGTAACAGCCCCGTCGACACTACAAGCCAGATTCAGCCACCTCCTTCCAGTAACAGCCCCATCGACAATACAAACCCAGCACAGCCCCCTGTTCGTCAACTAAACTTCCAGCAAACTACAGCCACCTCAGATTCTAGTCAAAATAAACTTTAACCGGATTCTAGTGAAGGTCATGGATTGACGCAAACCAGAAAAAAGAGAGGCAGAACGATGTTGAAATCATTAGCTATGATACCGAACGAGAAGCCGGAAGTTGAATTTAATGAACGTGGACAAGCAATTGGTACTAATTCCAAACATTTGTCGTCATATGTTGGTACTCTAGCAAGGGAGATGGGGCCTTTTCCATTAGCTCATGGAGGAAAGTCGATGACGATTTGCGGGATGATCTGTGGACTTGTATACAGGTATTGATATTTGACTTGTATATAACAGCTGTTTGCGATAACATGAGCAAGTGAACAATAAAATCTGGCTTTCAACTGAATTTAATTTTACTGATTCTATGTTATTTATGTTATAGTACATATATGTCTCAATATTCAAAGCATATACCTGCTGTTATAGTACCTCTATGTGCAATATGCATTATGCACATGCCTATGGTATAACATTGCATTTTGCAATAGTGTTAGAGACTAATCTGCTTTTTTTTTGGGTGCAGTCAAGATTCAAGGTAGATGACGTGTATAAGGATTACCTGTTAATGATAATGGACAGCAATGGGAGGAGTTGAAATCAAGGTTAGTTGCAGCTATCAAAAAAGCATCTCAAAATCCCGACTCTACCAATACTTTAGCAGGCCTAAAACCGTTAAACATAAAGAGCGCTGACGAGTGGAATGCTTTTGTAAATGAAAAATTGTCAGAAAAGTTTGAGGTGGTTATTTTTGATTGATTTTAACTGTTAAATATATTACATTTTCCTATATCATATTTATTTAATTGATCTTATAGGCAATAAGCCAAAGATTCAAAAGTATTAGAGAAAAGAATAAACTTCTGCACACCTTGAGCAGAAAAGGTTATGCAAGACTGGAAGAAGAAATGGTAAAAAAATATTGTTAAAGCAATTTTTATTTGTTTTCACCTGTACATTTTTAAGCCGTTAATTAAGCTATTTTTGCAGAAAAAGGAAAAGTCGACATCTAGTATCACTAGAGACGAATTGTGGTGCAAAGGCCACATTAGAAAAGATGGAAAACCTCCGAATTCAGTTATTGCCGAATGCATAGTAAGAAAAGTTCGAATATACAATATAAGAAACTGTTGTTATTGTTAATGTAGTTTTAATTTTAATTCTAAATATTGGTTGTTTTTGAATTTCTAGTCTAAGATAACAGAGCATCATAATGCCGCAAATCAAGATTCTTGGGGAGGAACATCGTTTACTCAAGATGGCGTGTCAAAGATTTTTAGTCAGGAGCATGGAGGGCGTGTAAGAGGGCTTAGTTTCGGGGTTGTACCATCTCAGCTTTGTATTCAGGGTAACTCATCAGGTAAAGTACATGCATTGCGAAACCAAGTTAGTGGCTTGGAAAACAAAGTACATGAGCTTACTTCGATGTTGATGGTAAGTGTTAATTAGAAATTTATTTTAACGGCGATTTTTCCTGTTTTCCTTCAAATCAAAATTACTATAAATATTGGTAAGGGGCTAAAGTTGATAGAGATGCGACTGAGAGCACTCTAGTTGATGGTTCAACCCCTTAATTAATGAGAAATATAGCGGTTCACTCTACCTGCAAAGCTAGCGAGAAGGTTGGGAAAAGTGGTGAGTCAGTCATTAAAGTGGACAACGTTAGTAAAAGTGATGTGGGGAGAAATGTTTGTCATAATGGCACGACTAGTATGATTTTAAAAGTTGCAGTTGTGGTCAGCAATAGTCATCAAAATTTAGTTGTTATGGAGGAGGATGGTTTGGTGTCATCTGATGAAATAAGCATTGCGATTGAAGCTAATAATGCAGTGTCGACGCAAGTAACTAGGAATAAAAATGGTGCTGTTTTAGACAGTGCTTGTGTGGCTATTGCCGGCAGAAGTGTGGCTATTGCCCTCAGTTTGCTGCCAAATTCATTAGTTTTAAGATTAGTTTTAAGATTTTTTCTGTTTTCCTATTGTAAACCATCATCCTAAATGGAAATGAACTATTCTTAAATTTACGGCTTCCCACTTGTGCTAGTTTTATATGACCATAAACAAAATTATTTTTGTGCTAATTTTATATGACCTATGTATATACAATGAACCATACCCTGTATATAGCCTATATATTTTGGATCCTCCTTGCTCATTCAATCATTTTAAAATCCCTCATGAACTATTCTTAAAATCCCTGTATATAGCCTATATACAATATGAGGTGACGTAGCGGATGTGTATTCATTATGGGTTCTTTTGAATTTATCTAACATGATAAGTTTGATATTTTAAGTTTACAATGATTAATATTTGATTTGAAGGTAGAATCCAATGCTATGTGAACCAGCGACAAACCATCCATTTCATAAGCATCATTGTCAGTAGATGACGCGTATGTGATGGGAACAAAATGTATAGAATGAAGTAATTTATAGTTTAGGGGGACTTTTTTTTATAATTGAACTGATAAATGTATTTATAGTTGAGTGTATATAGTTTTCAGTCCAAGCAATTTTTACAGGAGCTAAAAGAAAAGCAAGCAAGTAATGCGGGAAATCCAACAACTCCTGATCCTAATACGCCTCAGGTACCCTTTTTTATTGGTATAATTGATAGAAAGCTGTAACATTTCATGATCTACAGGATTGGAATATTGCTGTTAAAATGCACCAACTTTTTTTTGATAATGCAAGTTTAATTCTTAGGTGAGATGTTTGGTGAACATTGAAATGCTTTTAACCGAGGTTGTGAAATTTAGGGTGATTTTAAGGATAGTAAATGGAGGGGGGTTGGGTACTGTTAAAAAGGTATTTCGACGGGGGTTGGGCAAATTGAGAAATGGGTAAAATGAGCCCCTAATGTGGCACTGTCTTGTGTGCATACCAGATCTCCCTTAAATCTGCAATGTTTGGAAAGAATTTCGATACACTTTATTTTTACAGATTCAGAAACGCCAAGAAAGCACAAAAAATTCAAGTTTTTTCATCCTCTTCTCCTTGCTTATGTTTTTCAATACTATTTTGTTTTGAGATTACAAAATCAATGCTCTCATCTTTGCGGTCAGTTCAACAGATTGTTTGAATCAGCCTCCACTGTATTACCACAATTAATTAAGAAGAGTAATGTTCTTGACTTCATAGTAATTTGAAAATTGATTTTCTTTAACTCGCAACACCAATTTGTTTGTTTAAATGATTGGTGAAAGCAAATAACTTGTTAAGAAAAATATTGTCGCTTTGCCACTTCGTCATATATCTAGAGTCCACACCAACATATATGTGTTATATAATGATCCAGAATTGGACTGTCTTAGATACAAAAAAATTTTAAAAAACTGAAAATAGAGTAAAATTACACTACAATCAGGTTATTATATTATTTTTATGAAAAAAGGGGAGAGAGGGATACAGCACGCTACATGTACAAAATGAAAAAAAATGTCATTGAAGTTTCTCTGAGACTTGATTATACAATGATAATAACCATGACCATACATTGATAATGGCGCCCAAGTATTCCAAACAAGTAGGAATTAGCTAACCAGAACTGTACATGCACACAGTGCGTTCCCAGTTTGCTCAACCCTATATATCTTGACCTTCTGTTGATCATTTAAATGACCTCTTATTGTTTTCAGGAGAATATATGAGACCTGAATCGCTCCTGTCCGCTTCTCCTCCTCCTGAATTAACTTGTCTTCAACGATTTTGTTAGTGAGTTACATCGCTGAGTGGCAGCACTGAGTAAATAATGGAATGCACATACATTTCATTTACTTGTGAAGTAAATACATTTTAACCAAATCTGTTAAATATTGTTAACTGTTTCATTTCGGGCTTTGTAGTACAAGTCTTGTTCTCTTCAGTTCCCAAAAATAAGTCAAGAGTTGGATCGAAATCTGCTTATTTGACCAGTAACCATTAATATACTGCTTGTGTTCAAATTTTTATATGCTAAAACAGAAGAGAAAAGAACAAAGGGGGATTTTTGCACTGAGTTTAATATACTGCTTGTGTTCAAATTTGTTAATTAACATACTGCTTAATATACTGCTTGATTTTAATATACTGCTTGAGTTTAGTTAACAGAAGAGAAAATCTGTTGATCAATATACTGCTTATGTTCAAATTTTTATATGTTAAACCAGTAACCATTAATACTTACCACTTTATTCAATTAGTTTTGCACTGAGTTTTGCACTGGGTAAAGAGATGAGTCATTTTTCAGTTCATTCAGAATCTTGTTATGCTGAACTTATTATTATTATTATTATTATTATTATTATTTTGCAGTCACACCGTGGGAGCAATAACTTGACAGTTCAACAACAAATTGCACAGCAAGCAGCTGAAAATGAAAAGCAAGCAGTTGAAAATGAGGCCAGAAAAATAGCTCAACAGTCTAAACAAAATGGAAAGAAAGCTGAAAATGATCAGGGTGGAAGACCAGTTCAGCAGTATAAACAAATTGGAAAGAACCTTGAAAACGATCACGCTGAAGAAAATGATGGCAGAAAATGTAAATATTGAATTGGGAAAAATAAGTAGTTGCAGAAGGAACATTGGTATCCACTGATCCAGAAGCTTTGGTGCACTTTAAAAAAATTGGAATACAAGGTTGGAAAGTTTGGATTGATGCGGCGGTGGATGTAGAAGCTTTCTTGTGGAGGTCGAATCCCGAAATGACTACTATTGGAGAAGCTGTTGGATCGACTGTGGCCTGGAATAAAAATTACGTTGCCTTCAGCTAGAGTGCTTTCGTAGGGTATGCTGCCTTTTGTAGACAAAACTTCATCTTTCTTATGTATAATTTGAGTTAGATCATATGTATTTTGAAACGGATATGTTTTTTGTTATGGGTTAAGTTGGTGATGTACAACGTACGTTTGTTTTATATTGATCGAATATTATGTCAAGTAATATGAATGATTCTGTGTAGTAATATTTGTTGTGTTGAAATGTGAATCATATTATTATTAATATATATGAATTTGTTTTACTAGACAGGTCTGTATAAATTACAGCAGAAAAAAAGTTGTAATAAGCCATATTACAACGGTGAAAAATGTTGTAATATCAGGGAAGTCACAACAGTGTAAAAATGTTGTAATATTAATGAACTTACAACGGTGTAGAAATGTTGTTATATCTATGATCTCACGATATTACAATATGAACAACAGTGGGGATAAAAGTTGTAATACAGTTTATTACAACGGTGTAAAAATCTTGTTATATCCATGTTCTCATGATATTACAATATCTACAACAACGGGGATAAAAGTTGTAATACAGTTTATTACAACGGTGACAAAAGTTGTTATACGTATACTCTTACTTTACTATAGCATATACAACAACGGAGAAATAGAGATGTAATAAAATTTATTACAACGGTATATAACTGTTGTTAAATAACCCAATTACAATGGTGTTGCAACGGTGCAGAAAAGTTGTAAAAGATTTGAATATATTACAACTTCGGCATACACGACAGTAGGGGCACCGTTGTAAAATGATATTACAACGGTGTTGCACTGTTGTTATAGGGTGAATTTGTTGTAGTGGTCGGACATTGTTGGTATTTGTTCTTATCAGAGATGATAAAAACAAAACAAGCAGAGCAGTTATAGTTCAAATAAGCATATACAGGGAAATAGGGAAGCAAAGCAATTTTTTTTTTACTAAATTTCAAAAGGTATTTTTTTATTCTAATCCACAATATTAGTAAGTTAATCCGCCCTATTTTATACGATCACTGACTTTTACTAAAATTTAAATTTTAATCAGTGTATCCACAAAAAACGTACTTATTTCTCTTCTTTTGTGCGTTTTCCATCATCCTCTTGTTTTTGGAATCCTAACGTTTAAATCCAATCTTAAGCAGAGTAATTCAACGTAATACAGTAAGTAGTTTGGTTTTTTTTTTTTTTTTTGAAGTTGATTAATTGTATATCAAATTGTATTTTTTTTAATATCACTATTATCACATATAATGGTAGTTAGCTATTTTATGAAATTTTGAAAAATAGATAGAAACATGTTTAAGAGGAGAAGGCTTTGAGACGGTTGTTACAGTAATAAGGAAATTGCAGGGACATGCATTGACCATTTGGAAGGAGCATCAGACAAGTGCAAAGCACCACTAGTGAAAATGTGAAGATATGAAGTAAATTATATGATATAATTGTATGTTCGTATTGTAGATTATATGATATGTATGATATAAAAAAGGTATTTTTTATTTTTATCCACATTCTAATAACATTAACTTTTGCACTTATGTGTAATACGTTGCAGTGTAGTACAAAGAGTAAGTCTTAAGAAAAAAGCAGAAAAAGAGTTTCACCATCCACCATGTACAATGAGAAAATGAACATGAACTGTACTGTTTGTAATGCTTCTTTTGCAAAATCTTCAAAATATTAAGCTATTTGAAAACATTTGATGCGAACTCCTCTACTGGAGTCTTCATCTTAGTTTTTATTTTCATAATCATCTACTACCATATCATGTCTGATCATGTTCAAAGATAATTAGTGAACTAATTGTATCTAATTGATTGCTTCTTTGTTGAATTCAAGTGCTATCAACTCTATTTTTAACATATATTTATTTATTACTACTTTATCAAACAATAGGGAAAATTCAACACAAATAATTGTGAAATAACACAGAATTGTGAAAGAAGAAGCACAAAATCGATTGTTAGCGTGAAATCTTTAAGTTAATCCACTCGTGGATTAACTTACAAAATAGTTGTGGATTAACTTATTAGAGTAAAATGGTGGATTAACTTATTAAAACCGTGGATTAGAATAAAAATTACCATTTCAAAATCCGTTGAAACTATCAAACCTCAAACTGAAGTTATCAAAAAACCCAAGTCAAACTCATAAAGGACGGATGAACAAAATCAGATAGCAATATGACCAAGCCACAAATTTTGATAATAAAGGGTTTACCCTACTGACAGACCATAGGGAAAATCAAGAGTTTGATTTCAATGAACTAGCTTCAAAGATCGATTGATAATTTCACGCTGTCGACAACAAACTAAATCATGTCGGCAATGAAAACCAACCTCTTAATCCGACCCATTAGCTGACAGATGTTGCAAATGATAGAAATTTGCGTGAATTAGTTTACAAACTGGATTCGGAAAGGTGGAACAAATCTGGAGGAGAAGGATGAAAATACAACTGAAATGTTTTTTGAGATAATGTGAGCTACTTGTTTTGCATTTAGAGATGTATTTGGATCGAGAGGGGAAGATATACAGGAAGTTAATATAAAATAATAGCTTAAAATGTAGATGTTTCTAAATTAGAGGGAAAATTTTCAAAATTTTGTCGAAATTTTTGTATTGGAGCCAAAAGTTTCTCTACTGCTACTAATTGGACTAACGTAGTTTCAAAAAAAAATTATTGCAACTAACATGAAAATGCAGTTGTAAAAATATGTTTTTTGGCAAAGCCGACTAGTTTTTATAGTGATCTGTAACATTTATTATTATAACAAAAATAATAATTACAAATAAATACTAAGAATGACATATAGTCAATCTACTACAAACGATTTTAAGGTGGATTAGCCATCACAATGGTTTTTATAGTAAACTGACTACTCAAAACTGTACAAGTTTACAGAACTAGAGCTAGACAATTATATCTAGACTACAAAACATATTGCACTGCACGCAGAAAGCAAATACTATTTCATTCTCCATGCATGGAGACAAATTTTATTGCATAAGCTAACTGATATCATTAAGTAATGACCTACACCAAAAAGGGTAAGTCTAAACAAACTCACTAGTTTCACCAAGTACAACAATATAGCTACAGCTTCACAAGCCAACCCTCAAATCAGTTGCACAGAGGCATAATAAGCACATGGAAAGGCACCTCACATCCATCAATGTATATCTCATCAAACCAATCACATGACAATACACAAGAGCAAGGTGTGCACAGTGTACCAAAATAGTACATCACTTCTAAAATAGAACTTTCGTCTAAATTAAACCGTAGATCGGAACAACCACATTGAACTGACCGGGACACTCTCCAATCATCGATTCACCAACAACTAGCTTGTCATAAGGTTGCAACTAAACACCTACAAATTGCCTAAGTAAATCACACTATTGCCGATGAGCTATCAAGGCCTATGTTGTAAAAATATGTTTATTTCAAGTAATAATAACAATAATTTTCTAACAAGTAAGTATATTTGAACTATTAATTGTTTAATAATAATTATTATTTTCTTACAAGTATTACATATTAAATATTAATAATAATAAATTAGCATCAAATACAAACAATAATAATTAAAAAATAGTAACTATTATTATTAAACTCTACTAATATTGTGTACTAGCCTCTTATTATGTATTTATTAAAATTTGTTATTTAATAGTAATTATTATTTAATAATATTTGAAAATTAATTTTTAAAAATTACTTCACAAATATTAAATCTTCCTAATTATTAGATATTAAATTTAAGCATTAAATTTAATTAGACATTAATATTAAATAATAATTAATAATTATTTAATGATAAATATTTAGTATTTGTTGTTAATTAGATTTATTAATTATTAAATGTAACTAATAATTGTTAAATATAATCTACACACTACTAATAACCAACCATAATAATTATTAAAATATTTATTGATTATTGAAGTAGTAATTCATATTAATGAATTATTATTACTTAATACTTACTATATTATAAAAAAATATTACTTATTACTTCGTACTTTTGAAATTAATAGTAATTAAATTTACCAATGGTGCAGGAAAAAAATAATTTTTAAATGTATGTTTTTCGCATGAAGCTTTACCACTTGTAAAATAAAAGATATCACAAGTGGCGAAAATAGTTGCTAAAGATATTTTCTTGCAATAAGTTCGGAAGCGCAGTTGCAAATAATATGTTTGTTGCAACTATTATGGAAGCGCAGTTGCTAAAAGTATGTTTTTACAACTGTAAAAGAAGCGCAGTTGCTAAAAATATGCTTTTTGCAACAAAAAGAAAAGGTCTGTTGTTAAATCTCATCTATTGCAACTTGCACGAATGATCTATTGCTAAATATCATTTATTGCAATTGTCATGTGTTCGTCATTTGCAAATAACTAGTTGCAATAGGGTATTTTTCTTATAGTACTATCAGGATAGGAACACTAGTTGATATAGATTCAAAGATAGAAGCATCAAAGGGTGACTCAGGTAAGGTGTACGGGTTCTATACTAGTAGGTGGAGAAACATGTGTTGCTTGGGGAATCTCAGTTGGTATAGAAGAGGCCAAATTTGCCGAAGGAGTAGAAATACCAAAGACTGGCGGATGAGATGATAAAGTGGGTGGAGCAAGTGATTTCTCACGCCATTCTTTAGGTTTGTCCTTACGAAGCAGCAGGAGAGGAATCGTAGAGGTGGAGAATGCCTATGGGTAAAACAGGCAATTGGCATCAGTATGATCAAAAGAACAACAACGAGGACAAATGTGAGGTCTTCGTAGAAAGGAGACGTGAACATGACCAGTGACATGATCTAATAAATATACTAGTATTAACGAGGGAAGCACCTTTTTAGGGGAAATCCCAATCAACGCAGGAGCATAAGAAAAACAATCCCTACGCTTAGTGTTGAGATTTACGATACGCAAATCACAATTGTGGGCAACAAATTATCTATGTCCATTTTTTGTGGAGAGATTTGTTGCTATATTTGTGGGATATTTCAAAGTGAAGGCAAGGATTATTCGGTGCTTATCCAAAAGACTTTTTGACATATATGAAGATAATTTGGGTGTGAAGTTTACTTGGGTGTCAAGAAAACTTGGGCATGAAGCAATTCATTCTATAAAAGGCTTAGTTAACATCTTCATTAGACGTGGTAAGTTTGCCATTGTTCTTCATTATCTTTCTCCTCAAATTGTTTAGCCATCAGATATTCTCTACCTATTTCTCAATAAGGTCATTGGTTCAAGTTGTGCTTGTTTGTAACGATAGTTGAGATCAGTTGTAAACAATTTATTTGGTGATCAATAAAAAGAGGGTGGTTGGGTAGAATATTGTATGTTCGTATTTCCGATATTGTTTGTTCTGTTTGTTTTTCAATCACATTCATCTTCAAGTGATTGGGTGAAAAAGATCCTTTTTTGGGCATTTTGTCTTTTCCGCTATGCACAAAACCCCAATAGTTGGTATTAGAGCTCAGATTGTCACATAGCTTGGAGTGCTTCTTGGATTGAAGATTGTAGATTTCGGAGATGATGACGTTTTCGAAGATGGCTATTTTGAATGGGAAGAATGAGGGTATATGAAATCCAAAGATGGAGGACATTCTATATCTCAATGTTTTGCATGATCCCATTAATGGAGATGGGGAGAAGCCCTTGGATATGGATGAGAGAAAGTGGAGGAAAATGGACAAAAAGTCGACTGCTTTGATTCACCAATGTTTGGACGATTCGTTGTTGTTATGAATCCATGAAGGCGTTGTAGGACAAATTTATATTGCTATATGAGTTGAAGAGTGCTACAAGTAAGGCTTTTCTAGTACGAAAGCTAGTAAAGCCGAGGTTAGATGAGGAAAAGTCGGTTGTAGAGCATTTGAACGAGTTTTAGGATGTTTTCAATCAATAAGAAAACATGAAGGTCAATTTTGAAAATGAGTTATAGGCTCTTTTGTTGATGAGTTCTCATTCGGAAAGCTGGGAGACTTTGGTTGTTCCATTGAGTAATTCCAATGTTAATGGAACTATCTCTTTGGAAACAGTTCAAAGCAGTCTTTTGAATGAGGAGCTAAGGAGAAAAGAGTCAGAGTTGAAATCGGTTCAAAGTGAGGCAATGGTAGCAAAGGACTCAAAGGATATGGTTTGGAAGAAAAAGGGAGCCAAGGGTAAAGGTGCAATCATTTGTTTCTATTGCAAGAAGGAAGGTCACCAGCGCAATGATTTCTATTCAAATGTACGAGATATGAAGAAGAAGGCGCAAGGTGATAATAATAGTGATGAGAAATAGGCAGGCTTTGCTGAAGTTACCGAAAGCGATTCTTCATGTGATGTCCCATTCAGTGTTGTATAGCCTTGGAAGATGGATTTAGGAGCCAGTTTTCACATATGTCGAGATGTAAAAAAAAATCTTCGTATTAGAATATTGTTGGCATGATAAAGATGACCAGTGGATTAGAGCTACGAATTTGTTGAGTTGGAGCTGTTAGGTTTCAAATTCATGATGGAGTGGTGAGAAAAGTGGCCGGTATGAGGCACATACCCACTTGTTCGCATAACCTTATATCTCTCGGTCAGTTAGATTGTCGCGGTTACACTAATGAGATTCGAGGTGTAGTTTTGAGAGTGAAGAAGGGTGGTTGTGTAATGATGCGAGGAGTTTTAGAGGAGGAAAACATATATAGTTTGGTTGGTTCGGTAGTCGATAGTGGAAGGCAGGTGACAGTTGAAAAGCCTAGTCCGTAGCAAGATGGAGAGGATAATGTGGTCACTGCTGATGGTCCTAAGGTGGAGGATCATGGTATCGACAAGGGCCTAGATGTTGATGATGCTCGGGCCTTAGAGATGAAGAGATCATGTCAAGCGGAAGACGAATATCGAGTTGTGAAATCGACAAAGACAAGATGGAGGTCTTTGTGGTATTACCAACGCTTTTTAAGATCGCTATTGACGTGGTGCATGGATAAGGGAGGTGCACTATTAGTGGGCAATGGTGGAGTTTTGTAATTATAATAATTGAGAAAAATAGGTTGAAAGTGAGAGCTAAGTTGGCTGACGTTGAGTGGAGGAGATGTTGTGATTTGGTATCAAGGTGGAGTGTTGAGATTTTTGATACGCAAATTATAATTGTGGGTAACAAATTATCTATGTCCCTTATTTATGGAGAGATTTGTTGCTATATTTGTGGGATATTTGAAAGTGAAGGCAAGGATTATTTGGTGCTTATCCAAAAGATTTTTTGGCATATATGAAGATAATTTGGGTATCAAGTTTACTCAGGCGTCAAGAAAACTTAAGTATGAAGCAATTCATTCTATAAAAAGCCCAGTTAACATCTTCAGTAGGTGTAGAAAATTCGCCATTGTTATTCATTGTCTTTCTCCTCAAATTGTTTAGCCATTAGATATTCTCTACTTATTTTTCAATAAGGTTATTAATTCAAGTTGTGCTTGTTAGTAACGATAGTTGAGATAGGTTGTAAACAATTTTTTGGTGAATCAATAAAGAGAGTGGTTGGGCAAAATATCATGTGTTCATATATCTGATATTGTTTGTGTTGTTTGTTTTTCAATCACATTCATTTTTAAGTGATTGGGTGAAAAAGATCATTTTATTTGGACGTTTTGTCTTTTCCGCTACGTACAAAATCCCAACACTTAGTTGCTTTCTCAAAGCATACAAGTGTAACAACCAGGATTTTTGACCATTCAAATCAACAATGATCCTAAATGTCGACATAAACAAATCAAAAATACATATAGTTATTGGGATTTATATAAGGAAAAGAAGAGAAGAAGAAAAACAAGCATAGAATCTCACAACGGAAGGACAAAATATAATAATTAAATAACAGTTCACGAAGCTGCTAAAACATACATTTGATTATATTTTACGACAATTATCAGAGTTAGTTATAATAAACATACCAATATTTGCAGCGGAAATAAATAATAATACTTCTGGCAAGCTCCATCTTCATCTTCAAAACGGTGTATTCGATAACTATTAGTCAGGCTGACCCGAGCATATTGCATAAAAAGAAAACACAACAAAAACGCATATTAGTACTAAATCATTCAAATATTAGTCAAATTAAAATAGGAAATAACATGAGTGTTATGGGTGAAGTAATCCAAAGAAGTATTATGGAAAATTCGCGAATGATTTTGGAAAAAATGGTGCTATCATAACATCACACAATGCAAGCGCACACCAAATGGGCGAGTTTTTTCTTATGATAACCAAACATACTTTCATATGTGAAAATCTTCTTTTCAATACTATTAATAGTGCATAGTGTTGAAAACCGTTTCGCAAATAAATATATTAATCTTAGCAAGCATAGCGGCTATGCCCACATACATAGTTTACAAACAAAAAGAAAGGCTCGTATTGGTTGTTGGGTTCCAATATGATGGTTCCTGATATGAAAGATCAATCGAGAATAAGGTGCAACCTCACAGTTCATGGTTTTCATCTAGACTCGGACACCAAACACCAGGTAAATCACCGATTAACTACAGACACGGAAACTGAACATACCCTTTATTTTCCCCAGGTTTCGAAGTAGATCTACCGCCGAAGCTTTTGAGTTTCAATATATATATATATATATATACACAGCCTAACCACCAGTTTACCAGAGGTTCGTCGAGGTCACGATATGCTATGCTTCAATACTAGGCTCTGGTCATCACTAGCTCATTTCATAACTTGAGTATGCCACATTGTCAATTTAAAACATGTCACTGATTTCTATCAATACATAACCTCTAAGCATGTAAAACTTAGAGACGGGAATAATTAATTGCCACAAACTGATATATATATATATATATATATATATATTAATAGAAATCAGTGCTATGCAGTAAATCACAATGTCAGACACACAATCCACATAAGTCTGTTCTGGGTTCGAACGAACCAAAATCCGAAAATATCTAAATGTATTCAGATCTCGTGCCACTTATAACCTCGTATTGGGTGATCGGCCCAATCGAGACATCAGCAATCAATCCAAACTATTTAAGGATTTTCGGTCTTCGCTTATCGATTTCCAAGACTTCAGTTTCTTTATCACATCTTATTATTACTTGGAATGGTTTTCGAACATATATTCGATCCCGGTCTTCCCAAACAATAAGCGCATTTTTAAAACAGTAGTTATTGATCATTAGAGATTTCTCGTTTAAATCTCTTCCAAATTCATATTCAAATTAGAACGAAATTTCATATCAATATCATGATTATATAAACATCGATTTTTATTCAAAAGGGAAATATTTTTTTATTTCCAATCTCAATCTGAATACATGGTTTAAGTCGAGAAATATTCCACTTTAATAGACATTATAAATATGTAAATAACTTGAAAATAGATGATTATAAATAAAAAAAATTAATATATAATAAAATAATTAGAGTATATTTAAATAATTTAAATCACTATATATATATATTAAATGTTTCTAAAAAAATCTTTAAATAATAAATAATATAATTTAATTTATTTCAAATTATAGGTATATATATTAAATGCTTTATTAAAATAATCTTTGAATAATAAATATATTATAATTTATTTCAAAACCCATAGGTATATATAGCTAACTAATTTTAAAAAACAATATATATATATAATATAATTTATTTCGCTTCCATAACTCGATTTCAAATACATTCAAATTCCAACCTTTTAAAAGGATTTAATTTTGTATTTAATCCAAAATCTCGTACACTTCCAAAATCATCGAATACTCTTATTTTTAAATTAAATTAAGAGAATTTTTAAATTCAGTTTTAAACAAATTACAATTTGGATAATCGAATCGTATTGAAATCATATTTCCAACTTCCTAATTCATTTTGGAATAACTGTTATAACAAATTAAATGAACATTTCGGTGTAAATATCGATGCATTAACCAATTTCAAACCAAAACATCCATCACAACCATTCATCCAAACAGTCAATTTTATATCGTTTCACTAGTTAACAAATGTCGGGGTTTAAGACTGGTAATGTAATTTAGAATAAATAATTTTAATGTCGATACCAAATTTACACTATAATTAACTTACATGTCAATTTAAGCAACCAACAAAAATCAATCGCAACCATATAATCACATTTATTTCATAATTTAGTATAATAAATATAGGAATAATACAGTTAATTGTGAGCGAGAAATTCACTCACCTTTGGTTCTAAACGAGATTGAAATCCGAATTTTAGCCTAAAAATCAATTGTCTCAGAATCAGTTCAAATAAGTGGCATCGCAAAGAGATCGATGTTACGATTCCAACGCAATAAACCACGTGTCAATTGGAGCTCGTATGAAAAAGTTATACGTGTTAATGCGATTGGAAATTAAATAAAATAAACGAAAATGGACCAAAATATAGTGAAACTTGCCACGTCAGCATACTAATTCCATTCTTCTTCTTCAGCGTGCCGCTCTATCAGAAGAAAATCGAACCCAACTTTTGTTCCAAATACAAAATCACGCATGAAAATTTCTAACTCCTGGACATGATCTGAATGTACCACCATGATCGCCACTCCATGTTCCACAGGCGCCCCCAAAATGGTCTAACTCGGTGGCTCAGATCGCCTCATAACCCATGAAGAACGCGCTAGCTTCAAAGCCAGATTCTGGCGAATCCTTGATGAAATTAATACCATTATCCATATAGATCTGAAGCTCTCACAGAGTACTACATCTTTGCTTCAGAAATCATTTTAAATCATTGAGAATCAAAGGAGAAATTAAAGGAAGAAATTTGGCAGATTTTGGCCATTGAAATAAGAAATAGGGCGGCAGCTTAGATTAGGGTTTCTGAATAATTATTTTAATATAAAATTCCTCGTTTTGCATGTATTTAAGCCAAAATTCGGACGGACTCCAAATCAGGCCCGCTTACTGCCTAACAATATGTTTTGACGCATTCTGAATGCAATGGAATAGGTTTCAAGGCCCAATTCCAAAGTCTATAGCAGTTTTGTTTTGAAACTTGATTATTTATCTGAATTATAAATATAAATTTATACGCATTTTAATTTCTTACGATCAAACTATAATTCTGATAGCTATGAAATTTTAGATCATAACATAATTTACCACTTTTGGTTCAAAAAAAATTAATTTCACCAAATTCTGAGATTATTTACAATAATGTACAAATTTCAATATTTATAAATAAAACATTCAAATTTAACTTTAAAGTTAAATTCAATAATTATAAAATCTATAATTAAATCAAAAATAAAATTCAAATAAAATTCATGAACAAAATTTCCTTTTATATGAATTCCATATTGATTATCAAAAATACTTCACTTTTTGTATTTCAATTATAAATTAAATATTTCAATATATAAGTTTCAAATATCATCATAAATCAACATAAACAAATTAAAATTTTAATATTAAAATAATTTTGTTCAAAGACACACTAAATTTAATAATTTATATTATCGCGAAATCTTGGGATGTTACACTCTCCCCCAGTTAAAACTTTTCGTCCTCGAAAAGGCATAGTAAAAAGGTTGTCAATTTATACACCTAGTCATATAATTTCTTATTCTCTTCCAATTATTTTAATCGACATTGTGTGTGTGTGTGTGTATATATATATATATATATATATACACACACACACATATTTACACTTGCTTTGTTTACAACCACCTAGTCCCATTCCATTTACATTCAACATTCATTTCATTAGACTTCATAAGTTAAGTTTTGATTAATTATATAATTTTAAATCTACCATCAATTTCATTTATCATTTGATTTGTTTACATTCATATAACCAAATCTACTTCTATTTGAATGTTCATTCTCATTAACCTTTATTACCCAAGTTTCATTTATTAGTTTAATGTGCAATTACCAATTTATATTATCACTTTAACTTCCTAACATTTTGGGGAAAAAATTTTAAATGCAATAGGATGTACTATAGTATCATTCAATATGTCCATTTCAATTAGCATTACATATTTAACCATTTAAGTGCATTTTCATATTATATCAGTTCTCTATTATTATTTTTCATTCCATTAATTTATTTCTTTAACAAGTTCATTTTTCCTTCATACACTACCATGTCAATTTCATTTATTCATATAACTAATTTTCTATTTGGACATCAATATTCATTAGTGAAATAGATTTATTTAAGTTCCATACCTCCATTCATATTCATTTGCTTTATTCACCATTTGCAGATTTCTTAAAATATCTCTTTTCTCTTAATAATACACAATCTAATAGTACAACATTTTACGGCTATAGATTTATTTAACTAATTTATTTCATTAGTCCAAATTTTATCTACTTTACATAGTTGCATTCAATTTTCACATCAATCCAAGTATATGACGTTATGGTCCAAACTTATGGCTTCTTTAATTTCATAACTCATCAATAAAATGTCACCCTTTTATTATTCATAACTATACTTGCATATTATGTAATTGCCAATTCCTATAACATTCTCACTTCTTATATACTATGGTAAGTTATATATGTCATAGAAAAGGGTTGAATTTTACACAAGTTTAATTGTTTACATTTGGCTCAAATTCACTATTTCATATTTCTAAGAGTTTCAACTTTAATTTCGATTTCTCTTAGGATCATTTTCCTATTGTACGATTCAGAAGCTTTTAGAATTTCTAGTTTTGATTCCTTTCATAAATTGAAAATTATTAATTATTCGAAAATTTAAGAATTCAACTTTAGGTCAATTTAAAAAAATTTTGAAATAATATATATATAGTACTTTTATCCCAAATTATCACTACAACAAAAACACTATATTACAACTTTAATTTTACAACTGTGGGAAAAGCACAGTTGTAATAAATATTTTTTACAACAGTCGGCTCCCTAAAGTTGTAATAAACATATTTTTACAATTTTTCATTTTGTTAGTTGTAATAGATGCCTATTACAAACTTCATGTTTGCAATATTTATATTTAATAACTAATTTATTAATATTTAATAATAATTAATAATAAACTTAGGAATCAATAATATTTATTAATTGTTATTAAATAATTAATATTTAATAAGTAGTAACTTATTTTAGTTAATTAATATCTAATAAATTTTTATAATAAATAATAATTAAAAGTTAAAAATTAATATTAAATAATAATGATAAATAATTGAAATAATAATAACTGGTAACTAATAAAATAATTAATATTAGATGATAAATAGTTAAATATTCAACAAAAATATTTTTTGTATAAAACCTTAATATAATTTCAATTTCAATTTCTTAACTATTTATACTGAGTACAGAAATGATTTTATATCAATTCAAGGCTTCTCTATGTACATAAATTTTCGTTTCCCCCTAAGCCCACTTTCAACGTATTCTGAAATTTTCATCTTCCCTCCATACAGCGCGAAGCCCACTTTAAGCCACCAGAATCTAAATAAAATCACGTGACCTAATCAAAAAGAAAATAAAATAAACCTAAACTCTTTCAATCTTCAATCGCCGCCTCAAGAAAACCCTAGCTCTCACGATCTGGAATTGCCACCTCGCCTCCGTTTTGCACCTCGCCTTCATCCTTTTGCTTCTGTCGCGTCTTCATTCTTAAGCTATCTTGCTTCGCCGCCATACAGTAGGCCTTCTCGCCTCCGTTCTTTACTATTCGCTTTGAAGCATAAATTAATTGAAATAGGATAGAGAGTAAGCAAAAAAGAAATTATGGTTTTTGAGGGCAAAGCCGCGAGTTTGATATTCCGATCGAGTTATGAGAGTTCCTATCACGACTAACAGTGATCGATCTACTGCATTTATTCGTCTTTTGAAGTATTTGGCGTGATTTATGCCACTTTTCATTTTCATTACATTCTCAACTTTAATGGTTCCAACTGAAAATTAGTATATAATTTATTTAAATTTATGCTTGATTTTTCACAAACTAGAATTTCTTCACTTAACCGATGGTGATTTTTGGGTTTATTTATAGGGTTTATTTCTAACTTTAAACATTGGATACAGATTTCTGTCCAATTTCTGACTAGTTCTATCTAGATACTTGCTTTAATGTATGCCCAAAGTTCAATATGTATCTGAATATTTCTTTTTTAGCCTTAACTTGTTTAAATGTTGAGTTCTCTATAGTCTTGATCAAGATTTTGCATAGGAAACAAGGTTACAGACTTCAGAAAGAATAATATAAATAAATGGAAAGAGCTTTTTGGGGGTTTTTTGTTATTCACACTAGCTGTTGAAATATGTGATAGCAGCTACATTTTTGTTAAATAAACTGTCCAAAATTCATCCCACCTAAACTATTAGGTAGCAGATTTTCATTTTATATTACTTTAACAGGTGAATGCCAGTAGGAGTTATGTGTCTTTTATTTCTTCTGAAGCCAGCTACTGTTCTGAATCATCTAATCTCAAAGACTTCGAACTGTTCTCTTTTAGTGATGATTTTTCAAGATGCCGGACTTTTTATAATTTCAGTTATGATATGTATCTAAGATTCTTTTATGGTTTGTGTGAGCTTCAAATTGACCATCGGGACAAGGCAGTGGATGATATGAAGCTGCTTTTTGTAGGTGTCGAAGAGTTGTGTTATGTTATGTTATGATTTCGAATGGGTTTGTGGATGCATTGATCAATTTTCTTGAAAAATCACATGACTTGTCTAAAGTTCATATGCTAAAAATAGGAGCTATGGTTTTTCTTGCATTTCTAAGCAATAAAAGGTAATATCACCACTTTTACTACCTCTTGATACCTGTATTGAGAGCTACATCATTGCATATTAAAGCTATTCTTCATGCAAGCAGGGTTGAAATTCCATATCTAAATGAAGACACGATTCAGTTACTTTCTACTTTATTTAAATCTGAGATAACCGTGGAAACCTTAATGATACTTCAAAAGCTCGTTTGTCATCTGAATTCAAAGTCCATCGTTGCATCGTTTGGTTTACCTAGTGCCATTTCAAATTTTCTTGACAGTGGTAACTATGATATTCTACAATTTGCAACAGAAATCATTCTTAGTCTCTCAAAGCATAAGGAGCTAAAACCTCATGTCATATCAAGCGGTTGCATATAGAAAGTTGTTCCTATTTTGGCAAACCAAGGACTATCAATGTTTTGTCTACAAATCTTACTCAACCTTGTCAATTCTAAAGAAGCTTGCATCTTGATTGCTGAAACCAATGAATGCATTGCTTCAATATCTGAACTGCTTGAAATTGGAAGCCGTGAAGACAAAGAGTTCATTGTAGCAATTCTTCATAGTGTTTGTTCTCAGAGTTTGCAGTATTGTTTACTGGTGTGAAAGAAGACGTGATTCCTTCTCTTGTGGATATTTCTGTTAATGGTACTTCCAAGTCAAAGGAGCATGCCATGAAATTGTTTCATCTTTTTAAAGATATTCGCCTTAGTGGCAAAAAAATTCATGTCCGCTCTTTGGAGTACACTTAATTAAGAATGTGTTATGGTAACGGTTGTAGTTCTATACATTTTTATATGGTATATGATTTATAATTTGTAATTTGGATACAAAGTTGTGACTTTTATCAAAGAATGGATCATGATGCCTTTAAACTTACATATATTTCTTATGTTATTTATTTATTTGTTGTTGCACATATAAAATATATATAGATTCTTATGAATATAATTTGTGGATATATTACAAATGTAAAATAAAAGTTGTAATAAAATATATCACAACGGTTATAAATAGTTGTAAAAATTACAACAACAACGGTGCATAACTGTTGTAATAAAGGTTATTACAACGGTGGAAAAAAGTTGTAAAATATGCATATTACAACGGTGTTGTAACGGTGCAAAAAAGTTGTAAAATATTTTAATCTATTACAACTTCTTAATACACGATGGTTGGCCCACCATTGTAAAATGTATATTACAACGCTGTTCCACCATTGTAATATGGTCATTTTGTTGTAGTGCATAACTAAAAAGATTTAAATGAAATTAAGTTTCTCATAACAAAGAATAAAAATTTCTAAGTGGTCTCTCCTCGCTTAGATTCTTGAAAATAAACATCGATGATGCGTGCACTCATCATCGAAATCATTTTCTGAAGATAAGAGGGCAGTATACACTTAGTAGTAAAATCCATTTGAAAACAATTTCTACATTGACACAAAATTCAACATATAATGACATTATTTCAAAACAATTTTTTTTTATATTGAAAAACCACCCGAAACTAAATTCTCAAATTCATATATAATTTCTTATTTCACTACCAAATTATTTTCAATATTTCATTATCAGTTTATTTTCAATATTTATTTCTAAACCATTCAATAACCAATAGTTTTTAAATTATTTATTAATTGAGTAATAAATGATGAAAATTTTATATTATCATCAACAAAATCAAAATTTATATATTATCAAATAATTATATATAAAAAAAAATATAGTTCCAACAATATTATGTCAATAAGCCATATTCAAGTGTTTAAAAATCCCTATCGATACATTGGCGTCCCAAGTACCGACCAGAATTCATAAATACTCAACAGAACAAATAAACACAATACAAAACCATTTTATATCAAATTACAAGTACGCTCTCTCATATACACTCAAACTCATTCTAGGGTATAACTACCCTATCTCTAATGAGTTATTCCCAAATAAAGCCAAGGTTTTCGATAAACAAAGACTCTGATACCAAATATAACATCCAGTATTTTTGACCGTTCAAATCGACAGTGATCCTAAATGTCAACATAAACAAATCAAAAATACGGATAGTTATTGGGATTTATATAAGAAAAAGAAGAGAAGAAGAAAAACAAACACAGAATCTCACAGTGGAAGGACAAAATATAATAATTAAATAACAGTTCATGAAGCTGTTAAAACATACATTTGATTATATTTTACGACAATTATCAGAGTTAACTATAATAAGCATACCAATATTTGTAGCGGAAATAAATAATAACAATTTTGGCAAGCTCCATCTTCATCTTCAAAACGTTGTCTTCGATAACTGAAACTCGAGCTAACCCGAGTGTATTGTATAAAAAGAAAACACAACAAACACTTGGAACAGAACTAAATCATTCATATATTAGTCAAATTAAAATATGAAATAACATGAGTGTTATGAGTGAAGTAATCCAAAGAAGTACTATGGAAAATTTGCGAATGATTTTGGAAAAAATGGAGTTATTGTAAGCTCGTCATACATCACACAATGCAAGCGCACACCAAATGGGCGAGTTTGTCTTATGATAACCAAACATTCTATGCTATTAATAGTGCATAGTGTTGAAAACCGTTTCGCAAATAAATATATTAATCTTAGCAAGCATAGTGGTTATGCCCATATACATAGTTTACAAACAAAACAAAAGGCTCGTATTGGTTGTTGGGTTCCAATATGATGGTTCCTAACACGAAAGATCAATCAAGAACAAGGTGCAACCTCACGGTTCATTGTTTTCGTCCAAACTCGGACACCAAACACCAGGTAAATCACTGGTTAACTACAGACACGGACACCGAACATACCCTTTATTTTCCCCAGGTTTCAAAGTAGATCTACCGCCGAAGCTTTTGAGTTTCAATGGAGATATATACAACCCAACCGCCAGTTTACCATCAATCCGGGGTGTGAGGTTCGTCGAGGTCACGATATGCTATGCTTCAATACTAAGCTTTGACGTCACTAGCTCATTTCATAACTTGTGTATGCCACATTGTCAATTTACAACATGTCACTGATTTCTATCAATACATAACCTCTAAGCACGTAAAACTTAGAGACGAGAATAATTAATTGCCATAATCCAATATATATATTAATAGAAATCAGTGTCGCGCAGTCAATCACAATGTTAGACACATAATCCATACAAGTCCGTTCTGGGTCTAAACGGACCAAAATCCGAAAATCTCTAAATATATTCAGATCTCGTGCCACTTATAACCTCGTATTGGGTGATCAGACCAATCGAGACATCAGCAGTTAATCCAAACTATTTAAGGATCTCGGTCTTCGCTTATCGATTTCCAAGTCTTCAGTTTCTTTATCACATCGTATTATTACTTGGAATGGTTTTCGAACATATATTCGATCCCGGTCTTCCAAAATAATAAGCGCATTTTTAAAACAGTAGTTATTGATCATTACGTATTTCTCATTTAAATCTCTTCCAAATTGATATTCAAATTATAATGAAATTTCATATCAATATCATGATTATATAAACATCGATTTTTATTCAAAAGGGAAATATTTTTTTATTTCAAATCTCAATATGAATCAATGGTTTAAATCGAGAGATATTCCAATTTAATAAACATTATAAATATGTAAATAACTTGAAAATAGATGATAATAAATAAAACTTTTTTTAATATATAATAAAATAATTAGAGTATAATTAAATAATTTAACTCACTACATATATATATTAAATGCTTTTTAAAAAAATCTTTAAATAATAAGTAATATATTATAATTTACTTTATTTCAAATTATAGGTATATATATTAAATGCTTTACTAAAATAATCTTTAAATAATAAATATAATATAATTTATTTCAAAACCCATAGGTATATATATAATTATTTATATATAAAAAAATTATTTCGCTTCCATATCTCGATTTCAAATACATTCAAATTTCGACCTTTTAAAAGGATTTAATTTCGTATTTAACCTCAAAATCTCGAACACTTCCAAAATCGTCGAATACTCTAATTTTTAAATTAAATTAAGAGAATTTATAAATTTAGTTTTAAACAAATTAAAATTTGGATAATCGAATTGTATTGAGATCATATTTCCAAATTCCCAATTTATTTTGGAATAATTGTTATAACAAATTAAATGAACATTTCGGTGTCAATATCGATGCGTTAATCAATTTCAAACCAAAACATCCATCACAACCATTCATCCAAACATTCAATTTTATATTGTTTCACTAGTTAACAAATGTCGTGGTTTTAGACTAGTAATGTAATTTCGAATAAATAATTTAAATGTTGATACCAAATTTACACTGTAATTAACTTGAATGTCAATTTAAGCAATCAACAAAAATCAATCGCAACCATACAATCACATTTATTTCATAATTTAGTATAATAAATATAGTAATAATTCATTTAATTATGAGGGAGAAATTCACTCACTTTTGGTTATGAACGAGATTGAAATCCGAATTTTAGCCTAAAAATCAACGGCCTCAGAATTAGTTCAAATCAGCAGCATCGCAAAGAGCTCGCCGATACGATTCCAACGCAACAAACCGCGTGTCAATTGGAGCTCGTATGAAAAACTTATACGTGTTAATGCGATTGGAAATTAAATAAAATAAAAAAACGAAAATGGACCAAAATATAGTGAAATCTGCCACGTTATCATACTATTTCCGACCATTTTCTTCAGCGCGTCCCTCTATCAGGAGAAAACCGAACACAACATTTGTTCCAATTACAAAATCACGCATGACAATTTCTAACTCCTGGGCATGATCTGAATGTACCACCACGATCGCCACTCCATGTTCCGCCAGCGCCCCCAAAACTATCTAACTCGGTGGCTCAGATGGTCTCATAACCCACAAAGAATGCACTGGCTTCAAAGCCAGATTCTGGAGAATCCGTATAGATTTGAAGCTCTCAAAGAGTATTACATCTTTGCTTCAGCAATCATTCTAAATCATTGAGAATCGACGGAGAAATTAATGGAAGAAATTCATCAGATTTTGGCCACTGAAATAAGAAATAGGGCGGCGGCTTAGATTAGGGTTTCTGAATAATTATTTTAATATAAAATTCATCATTTTGTGTGTATTTAAGCCAAAGTTCGGACGGACTTCAAATCAGGCCCGCTTACTGCCTAACAATATCTTTTTGACGCATTCTAAATGCAATGGAATAGGTTTCAATGCCTAATTCCAGAGTCTATAGCAGTTTTCTTTTAAAATTTGGTTATTTAACTGAATTATACATATAAATTTATACGTGTTTTAATTTCTTACGATCAAACTATAATTCTGATGGCTATGAAATTTTAGATCATAAAATAATTTACCACTTCTGATTAAAATAAATAAATAAATTTCACTGAATTCTGAGATTATTTACAATAATGTCAAATTTCAATATTTATAAATAAAATATTCAAATTTGACTTTAAAATTGAATTCAATAGTTATAAAATCTCTAATTAAATTAAAAATAAAATTCAAATAAATTTCGTGAACAAAATTTCCTTTTATATGAATTCCATATTGATTATCAAAAATACTTCAGTTTTTGTATTTCAATTATAAATTACATAAATCAAAATATTTCAATATATAAGTTTCAAATATCATCATAAATCAACATAAACAAATTAAAATTTTAAATAATATTGTTCAAAGACACACTAAATTTAATAATTTATATTATCGCGAAATCTTTGGTTGTTACACTAAGCCTACCTACATGGCTGAAAATCCAGTCAATACCATCAAGAGTTTGATACAGAGAAGGGATACTAGTAAGCTTAGCCCAAACACTTGTTGATTCAACTTGTTCTCTCGCTTTATCTATAGTTGTGTCCGTTTAGTAATTATAAAACCTTGGGAAAATATTATAAAACCAATGCTTGAACGATATCAATTCCATCACCACAGGAACCGACCAATGTCTGAACGACATCAATTCCATCACCACAAGAACATAAACAAACCCACCTTGCAATTTCACAAGTGTCTAAATTAGAAACAATCTCACCAGACATAGGAGCTTCTAAACTAGCGGTATCACATTTCTTACCCACATAGGTTTCACCTATCACCAGTGAAGTTGCAGCATCAACCTCACTGATCACATTCATGCAGGCGACTGCATGCACAGAGTTGCTGCCAATACGAAGAAGAATCCCGACCTTGCAACTTCATATTGGGTTTAGTTAGCTTGTACGCGGAAGAAAGAACTGGGAAGTTTTCTTCATCATTCCAGATGACAAGCAGACGAACTATGCCAGATCTGTTAGTCGATCGAGACCCAATGCCAACAGCAGTAGGAAACTCAAACCAAACAAATCAAAGGGGAGGAGGGCACTGAGCATGAAGAGGAGGAAGTGGAAAAATGTTGAAGAAAGTGGATGAGAAACTGCTACAGATTAGAGGAAGCGGCGGATGATTCTGATTTAAGTCACTAAGGGGATGCGGTGGCTACCATTATGATAATGTATTAGGCTATATCTGTTCACACCAACTATTGCTTTCCCCACCCCACTATTTTAACAAAATCTATCACACTCCACCTTTTGCTTGTCCCACCCCAGAATATACCGAAACTACTCTTTGTTCTATACTTTTAGAAAACAACTTAATATTAAGAATGGAATGAAAGAAGAGATAAATCCAAAAACAACAAACTATAATTTGTAATTACTTTTTTATTTTTTCCTCAATAATTGACCTAAAAAAATTATATTTCAGTTTAAATAAGAAATGATTGAATTGAAAATCAAAGTTTGAAAAAAATGGATCTTAAGAAAAAAAAACAGATTTAAATATAACATCATTTTCTTATAAATCATGATTTTCTTCTTCAATCAACTTTATTATTCTAGTCTTATTTTACCAATTCACTATGATTAAAGTGCATACTAAAATAAATTGATGAATATGTAAGTTTTATAACACATGAGGATGAATAGATCATTTTATTTTTTATTTTTGTAGTGGGGTGGAAAAGGAGAAATGTAGGGTGTTAATAGAATTTGCCAATGTTTATAAATTTTGTGTACTTGGTGCACCGATTTGTCTTATAATGTTTTCTTTTCATTATCCAATCATAAATCATATCTTAGTTATGGACACTACAACTACATCGCTAAATCAAAGGAATATTACCTTTGGATGAAATTAGTGGTCTGGGGTGAGATCATTCGACGGGATTAGCATAAGTTTAAACTAAATTTCTCTCTTTAAATGTATGTAAAATTTAAAAATAAAATATCTTCCTTTATATATGCATACACTTCTTCTTGCTTATGTCATCATCATTGATTATGGTCTATGGTCCACCTAAAACTATAAGTATAATCTACTACTAGTGCCAGCCCTAGGTCAAATTTGCATGTGGCTCCAAAAAAATGGTGTTAGAAATGACGTTGCCAGGAATTGATCGTATGACTTCTACAAGGAGGTTGAGTACTCTTTCCTACCGACCGCCTTCAATTTCAAATTCTAGGAAATAGCACATTATATAAATACAAAACTATCTATCTTGAGGCCCTCTCCTAGTCCGAGGCCCTAGGCGACCGCCTAGCCCGCTTATGCCAAGGGTCGGGCATGTCTACTACGATATTGGTTAGGAAGAGTTGGTCAGAGGACTCTTTGGGATTTATGGAAATACTGGCTTAGGTCAACTCTTCTCCACAAATAACGCGAGCATTGGTGGCAGTCGCATGAACTCTAATAATGTTAGGCAATTGGAAAAGCTTGGATAAAAATTTATATCAATAGTGGTAAAGGTTTTAATAAGGATACAAGTTATGTTATTATTAACTTCGTATATAAATGGTGCACTACACTTTAATTCATGAATATTCAAAAATTTGTAAGTTTCACGTACGCACACTTTTTACATGTAATTTACATCGTTGAGTTCGCTTTTTAACTCTAAAATATCAACACTTCTGTAAATTGTATGTTATTTCTAAAACTGTTAGTTAGGCATTAAGATTTTAATATTTTTAAGATAACATTTACATGCATACATATATACTTATATACATTAATAATATTAGTCAGATAAATATACCATTAGACATTATTAACTTTATTTAATCAACCATTGAGTCTAGAACGAAGTATAAACTACTCACATGTAAAGTATTGTTTTACTAAATATTGTATTTGGATAATTGTTAACTAAATTAAGCACAAAATTGCCATTAACATTATAATTGTATATAAATATTACTCACATCAATAAAAAAAAATTGTATTTTTAACTATCAAATTTTAAGTATATTATTTTTTAAGTAAATGCCATTAGTAATGATTTTTTTTATAAATCCTATATTTGAATAAGCGTTACTTGCATTAACGATAGTCAAATCAAATTACAAACAGTTAACGGTAAATATATAATATAATGATAATTGACTATTTATAATAAACATTGAAAGACCCAACACATAACAAATAAAAAGGTTTTTTTTTGGAATTTATTTGTTTTGCCCAATTATTTGATGCATCTGATCCAACAATGCATGGTTCACCAAAATTTACAAATAAAAATGGTTTTTTTAAGTCATGAAACAAGCAAACATATCAGATTATATATATACATATATATTGTAGGATATAATGTACAGAGAAAAAAAATCCATTTTGTCCAAATGCATTAAGTATAGGTACATGCATGGTGATTAAAAACAATTACATAATATTTGTCAAAATACGTAAAAAAAACTCTAATGCAATATCTATTGACATGAATGAGAATAAAATGTAACCATAAAATTACACTTCTACATGTTTATCATGTATATGTGTAGTGTAAGATACTCTTTGCCTAATATAAACTTTTGAATGATGCTTTATCATAGTAGCGTTTTATTATGTCACATTATGCTAAATAATTGAACGCATGATAAATAAGTGTACATACAAGCTTATGTTATAAAATATATTAAGAGTTGTGCTATAGGTGATGTCTAATATTGTTAGCGGCATAGATAATGGTATTGATGAAAACAGCCTTAGTAAATAATATAAAATATAAATACTAATATTTACCTAGATATATATAATATATAGTGAAGGATATAAGCATGTATTACTTATAAAGAATATATAGTATAAAGATTACCAAGGCAGAGATTATCAAGACAATTTAAGAGCTGGTGAATGAAGACTCATGAGTATTGAAGAGTTTAATATTTTAAGTTGTTTCAGATAAGTTTTAAGAGCCATGGGATATATGTTAACATTCTGATAGCACTTAGCCTCTTTCTTTCTCTTTTTCAAAATGATTTTCAAAACAAGTATCATATTCAAAATGATATCCCTTATTGTTTCTAACTTTTTATTTATATTTTAGTTTTATAATTTATTTATGATTATGTTTTGACTATTTCTTTAATACTTTGTTTTAAAAGTAGTTTTATGTATTATATTTAATATTCCACATTAAATATTTCAAAAATTATTTCCAAATATTTATTATATAAGTTATGTTCAAACAATATTACAAAGTTTTAAATTAGTTTACAAGGACATGGATCTAAAGACATTAAAATAAGTGAATATTAGGGATGAGATCCTAAAATCAAAGTTGATATAAGCGACATCCTGTTGTATGTTTCAATGTAAAACGGGTCCATATTTTAGTGTAGCAACGTATTTCCATGAATTTTTGTGTCGTTGCCTTTTTTTTTAATTTATGATACGGAAGATTGCTAGAAAAGAAAAAAAAGTAGTTGATATGTTTGCACTTATTGTGAAAAAAATACAGACATATATCACCACCTATTTCATAGTTTATTGGTGATACTGGAAAAGAAAAATAGGTTGTTGAAAGTGGAAAATAGGGAGAAAGAAAAATTTAACAAAAAATTTGGTGCAAAGTATGGAAAGTTTAGAATTTAGTAAGAAGAACAAATGTTAGTGTAAATGGAAAAAGGATAGTGGGCCCCCTGAATTCCACTTTTAGTGTAAATGTATCCTTCTCCCTAATTTTGAAACTTTCTATACTTTTCAACAATTTTTTTGCAAATTTTGCCCTTTAAAAGAAAATCCTCTTGTTGAAATGTATGCACTTATTGTGGAAAAATGCAAACATATCAATAACTATTTCATAGTGCATTGTAAAACAAAAAGAAGGTTGCTAAAATGTCTATACTTATTGTAAATAAGTGCAGACATATCTACAACTTTTATGCAGTGTACCACAAATATGTCTCAATGTGTACAAAACTCTAGACATGTCTGCAGTTTTTTGTATAATTGCTTCTTTTTCTGTAATTTTATTGAAAGCGATATTATTATCATTTTTATGCAATGTCATCATTTTTTTGATGATTTTCCTGCAATAATGTGATGTTTGAATAAGTGTAGGCATCGAATTTGAAATTTTGAAGCAATGAAAAAAAATTGCATAAAGGCAAGTAATATTTTGATATAATTGTTGTGATGTATGCAATTTTTTGAAAGATTGCAGTTTTCCTGCATTTTCGCTAAAGCTTGAATTTTCTTTTCCTTTTTTTCAACTTTTTGAACATTTTGTTATACTTTTCTTATATGAATATGAAGATGATTATATACTGAATTAAGTTTTGAAGTTTTATAGGTTTTTATGTTGATTTTTGATGTTTTTCGATGATTTTCGAAAAATAGGGACCTAATTTATAAAGTTTAAAGACAAGAAGTTTTTATGTATTTTCAAATATAACAGAGACCTTAGTCAAGCTGTCCTTTAAAATAAACAAAATTTCAAGATACACATTGATACATAGACATACATATGTTGACATACTAATCGATATTTTCAAAAATTAAATTTCCAAAAGAAGTGTTTATTCATCGCAACCTTTGATGAATAGACATGACTACTATTCCACTATATATATATTATTATTTTGAAAATTACCACTATATATATATATATTTATTTATGTGTGTGTGTGTGTGTGTGTGTGTTTGTGGGTGTATCGGTTATTTTGATTGAATTTTATAACTACTTTCTTCCATTCTTCTCTTCTCATTATTTTCTTACTTTTTCTGAAGATATACTTAATCAAACTCATTCGAAATTGAACCAACGCCCATTTATCTTTGAATTGACCCCATACCATTCTCTCATTAGTCTCCCAATATTAAAATGCAACTCAGTGTTATATGATCAATTATAATATTAGATTAAAATAACTGAGTTTATAAACTCTATCAAATGAAAAACCATTGTTTAGATAGGTGTGATTATAGCTTCAGAAATCAACTGGCTGCGGTGGTAGCTTCGAGAATCCACTAGGTGTGATTATAGCCTTAAAAATCAATTGAGTGCGGTGGCAACCTCAAAATTCCATTAAGTGTACTTGTTTCCTCATAAGTCAAGTGATTTTACCTAGACATCGGAATTATGGAGGGTGTGTCTCGTAGCCTTGAAATCGAGATTGTAATTTCATTTACTAGTTGAAAATAAAACCATACAAAGTTTATGTGGGATAAATGCAGGGTAACTCCAAATCAGTACAAATTTTTAATGTGTTCTTTCTTTTTATTTTACTGCATTTACCTTTATCTGCATTTTATTTTAAGACCGTTTCTTTGGTTGTTAGTTTCATCACTATAAACATATTCTTAAAGAATTTAAAAAGATTCACGTAATTCAGAAAACACTATTTACCTCGCTCTAGTGTTATTTTAGCCTTAATGTAGCGACCCGAACTTCCCCAGTAAGGAAAGCCCGGATTGCCTTGAGGACAAGACGAATCAGAACGCAAACAGAAGAACATTTCATTGTTTATTCCAACAATTCCATCAGAATACAAGAACATACAGAGTATGAATGAATAAAATACATTCGATAAATATCAGAGGTTACAATAAATTACAAAGCAGTGGAAAACAATACGAAACACAAATGAAAGTAATATACGGATACAGAGCTTTCCGAGCATCGTTCCAGCTGTAAATCAGGATCCTGTGAATATAAATCTGCAAAAACCAAAACTACTAGCTGCCCGTGCGAAAAATAAGGGCACCCAGAGTTTAGGTTAAAACAATAAACTCCAGGACAGTCATGTGACTGGTGTGAGAACTAAAACATTTATTTAAAACTTTACTTTAAAAGAGAGTAATTCAAGGGACCACGCCGTATAACACGGAACGGGTTTCCTCCGAAGAACACTAGTGCATATAACAAAACAGTGCAATGCTTTTTGAAAAATTGAAGCTATTATAAGACCCAGGTCCCGTCACACAATGCAACGCAAGCCGTAGGATAGGGTTTTCCCTTATAATAGTCAAACATGCTTGGTACGTTTAAAACAAATCACTTGATACTATTATAGGTGTATAGTTTCAAAACAATTTCAATCATAAATATCAATCATAGACGGCATGGGTACCATATATCATGTCGCCATGCTAGTTCTATAATTAAAACCACAATATCACGTATTGGAAATTGGATTTCCATCATGAGTCGAGGCAAGGGGCAAGCTCCTCTCCGATTCGAGACACTCTAGCAAATGTCTCAGGACCCCACTATGATCCTTGGATCTTCAGGGCCGGTCGTCTCTTACTTTTGAGGATTGGCAATTCCTAAGCACACATTTCCCGGTCCTAACAGATCTATATCCGAGGCGCCTCGCATTCCAACAACCACACAAGTGAAAAGTATATAAATGTCAGCCAGTTTAAGCACTGACACCACTACTAGCTAGAAAGAAACGTCGTGCTCTCCCTGCAGTCACTATCCCGTTTTTGACTCATACCGAGATGTGAGGCTCGCGAGTGAACGCCATACACAAAGCTGCGCCACACAGGCCATGCTTTGATCATCAACCACAAGACCTTGCTTTTCAACAGAAGCCTTGATCATCTGCCACTTAGGCGTGCCACACAGGCAATTCACTCCATGCGACTGATGTCTATCGATATACAACCTCTGAGCTCGTACGTCTCAGAGAAGGGCGTTAAGCAAGAGAATAAATTCTCCGCCGCCAAACAGATGTATATTTAATAGAGATCAATCAACACAGAATAAAATCCAATGTCAGACACACAGTCCATTTACAAGTTCGTTCTGGGTCTGAACGAAACCGGAGGCACTTTCCTCGCATATCCATCGATCTCCAAGTACGTCTGGACGACCACCAACTGATTCCCTCATCTTGGGTGTACAGCCCAATCAAGATCATCAGTAATCATCCAAACGATGTGAAGACCTCCGGTCTTCAACCACCGTCTTCATCTTCGACTTATCGTCGAATCGGTTATTCAGAATGGGTATAAACCCGGCCTTTCCGAATAACCCACGTATATAATAAACAAATGTTACACAAACACAACATACGCCTCATTCCAATCCAGCATATTCTTTTATTCAAATTTTCACATTCCTAGGGAAATGTTTCCATTAATTTTATCAAAGATAAATTCTTCTAAATTTATTCTTTAATCTTCCTTTGGATATCATTTCAAACCATATTATGGTTTTCCAAACTAGTCGTGATTAGCGAACCACACCGAAGTAATTATTTATTTTATTTCCCAATCCCAACCTATTCATCTCATGGAGCAAAACTGGTAATACTCCATATCTAACACCACGATGTTATCGGTATAATTAATTACCATTTCACGTTCAAATCTAATTAAAGATTTAATTATCGTATTGGAGCAAAACTTGTGATACTCCATTCTCGATCACTTTCCAAATTTGATAATTTAAATTATCAATTCACATTTCAATCTAACTACAGATTCATTAAAACTCCACTTCGTTTTAATTTTCTCAAAAATCAATATCCTGTCTTTAACTGGGTTAAAGAACAAATGTCACCTATAACACGATTCACGACAAACCCAAATCACATTTGATATTAAATGCAAGGCTCTGAATCGAAAATATACTGGCTTATATTCAATATCAAATTCTAAAACCAACAAATATCGTATTGGAAATAACGATATAAATATATCTTTCAAATTCCCATAACAGTATCTGTATAACCACGTAATCCAACATCGAAATATTCCAAAGACAATTTCGATTCAAATCCACTTCCACTTTACATATATTGCAAATTCTGGTTATTTTCAAAACCAATTCAAATTCAATTTGTTTATTTCAAAAATAAATTGATTTTAATTCTAATTCAAAACTAGTTCATCTCGGTAAAAATCTATTTTTTTCTTTTCAAATATGGGGTTTTTTCATCCCAGTTCTTTTCAAATCATTTCTTATGATTTTACACTAATTATTGATATTTTTAATAATTTTACCAAGGCCCGTACAGTAGATTCCCATCAACGGCCATCGAACTGCACTTACAACGACCTTTTCCAAATTTTATTTGGACATAATTCCAAATCCAACCGTTAGATTTCAAATTTCTAATATTCATTGGAAAGCTCTTTTCGATATGAACCAAACGGTTCCGGTTTTAGGTGAATCCGATGGTTGGATCTCCCGCAACGTCAATTCGAAGTCAATGGTCGAAATTCACGAACTGCCGCGGCGCGGCGCGTTCTATTCAGGCCATTATATATATAATATATATATATATATATATATTATATTCCGTCAATTTCCTTTTAAAACGTATTTTGTAAATCGTTTTAAATTCGTTTTCAAAACCATTTCAACTTTATATTCAATTTCAAATCAAAATTGAATATTTCATATTATTACTATATAAATGATAATATTTTCAAAACGTTATATTTTGAAATCACTACCTTTTTTATATTCATTATAAAAACGAATATAATCGATATAAATATCGTTCACGTCAAAATAGCGCAACTCTAATCAACACGGCTTTATATATTTCATAAAATTATGGTATCTATCATTTGATTTTTATTCAGACTCCAACCGTAAAGTAGTTTCTAATCTTAAATATGATAAAGATGTAAATTTTATTGTTAAAATATTTTACTCAACGCATGAATAGTTTCAACACATGACTATTTTTATATTCTAATATTCTTTATTTTCCCAATTGGAATGAGGCCCAATCAATTACCATATAATGTTAATTATATGATTCCACCCAACACATGTATATAATGGCATTGACAAATAATCAACCATCATCCAAAGTGCACTATACGGTATAAGCATCGAATATAGATATCTAACGCTTATAACAGCCTGTCAATCAATCGATCGACATACAACTAATTATTGGGATTAGTGTATATCGTATATTATCCCAATACCCGTGTGGGGTTTCAAATCAACAAACACAGATTTTTATTTATTCACATACCCGTTAAAAATTATATTTTTAACAATAAAATATTTTTAACTATATAAATATTTTATTTTATTTCACATCACACAATCAATTTTCACCACAACAAACAATCAAACATGCAAGCCATCCATGGTCTGTTGACGATGGGTGTCGGGTGCTACTAAGCACCGTCTGCATCCTAGTATATAATTTAAACTAGAAAAAGAAAATTCAAAGTGAGAAGTTCTCACCGACTAGCTAAACCAACGCCACGACTCTTCTTATGTTGAAATCTTCGCCGTGCTCGCCTTTTATCAAATTCATTGTCCATAGCCAAGCGGGGGTGAGGGGGTGGGGGATGGCGTTGGTGGTCGGAGGGGGTGCGATGGGCATCAGGTGGTGGTGGGGGCGGTCCAGGCTGTGGCGGCGGGGATCTTTGGGGTTGGAAGAGGGGGTTTGGGCGCGGATTTCAGAGAAGAGGGGGGAGAACGAGGCTGGAGTAGTTGGGGAGGGGGCGGCGGTCCCCCCTGGTGGCGGCGCCGGAGGCGCGCCAGCCTCCGTTGGCCGCGTCGGCGAAATCCCCCCCCCCCCAGTCGTGGTTTTTGTTTTTTTTTCTTCGGGGGTTGACTGATTTTGAAGAGAAAGGGGGGCTAGGGTTTTTATATTTTTTTTTAATTAATTAATTTCAAAAAGCAACTTTTTATTTCGACTTCGAAATCGAACCCGCCGCCTATCGTCCATAACCAATTACCTCCATTCCGAACACAATAGGATATGTATCGTAGGCTGATTCGATCGTCTCGATCAGTTTTCGTCAAAATCAAAATATAACTCTGTATATTGAATTTGAACGCGCATTTCAATTTACTGGGGCCACATACTAACTCGAAAAATTCCCAAAAAATATTTTCTAGCTTCATATTGACGATTCGGTCTTAACAAAACTAGTTTCGCCGAATTCTGAGACCGTTTGAAAAATGGCCATTTTCCAGTCGATTAAAATCAACTGAAATTGGCCAAACGCGTTTTCCTTTGCCACGCCCACATATTGATTCAAAAAATTACGAATTTTGGAATCTAGCAATAACTTGACATCCCGGATCCAACAAAAGTGGTTTCGTCGAAAACCGAGGTCGTTTGCAAAATTTCCATTTTTAAGGGCCCGAATTCCATAGAGACTATTTAGAATTTTCAACTGGACATATCTTTTCATTCCTGCTATGAAATTTCAATTTTTCGGATTAGTTGGAAAGATATTTTCAAATAGATTCTAACATTTTTGGTTTCGCTAAAATCCGATTTTTTTTGAATCATGTACATTCATTTGAACTTTGAAATTGAATTATCGAACTACCGCGCCATTTTCAATTCCTTTTATAATTTAAAATAAAATTTATATTCTAACGACGTCGTATATAAATATATACGTTCTATTTCTATTCGAATTAAATTTCTCGTCGATATTATTTAAAATAATCATTTGAAATATTCAAAATTCGCTAAAATTGCCAAAAATAAAAAATTTAAATTGGCTCAGAATTTCCGGGTTGTTACAATCTCCCCCACTTAAAACTTTTCGTCCCCGAAAAGGAACGAAGCCGAAAGTTGTTTAACTAATCAACACAACTTCCATTATTTTCTTTACGGCTTAAGTTCTTCAACTTTTCAGTTTCTAAGAACTTTTCAAATTTTTCAAAAATTTGGCTAACACCTTAAATTTCCGAAAAATCTCGCCATAACCTCCCCTGCCCCGGGGACTTCGGGATATTTCATATAGCCTCCCATGACCATCTTCAATCAAAAAGAAAAAGAAAAAGCCAAGCGGCTCATAAAATCACCATCACCCAAACAAAACAGTAAATTATGGTAAACATGTACTTATTTGTCGGGCAAACAATTTTATTTCTCTACTCTAGCCTCCTTGCTACGACCTGTTCAATGTAAGTACATGTATATGCATGCATTTGTAATCATTTTTCAATACAGTTCAATATTCGATTCAATTTGGCATAACGGATCAAAATTTCAAAAAAATAACCAAACAACACAATCAGCAATCAATTAGTGAATTCGAATTTCAAATTCATAATTTTGATACATATACAGAAAATCATGTTTTTGATGCCAATTCACAACAATGTATTCTAGGTATATTTTGGTTCTCACACCAGTCTAATGGAAATATATAGAAATAACACCTTCGTCACTCGAATATAAATACTGATAACGCTGCAGCCTTATCAGAATCATCCCCGGGCAACTAGAGTGTGATTCTATATCTATCCAGTATATTAAAACTTCGAATATACATTCATGACGCGTATATGCAAAATCTTTATATATTGGATTGTCCAAATTCAATACAAATAAAATATTCAAATACGTATAAACTGGTTTAAATTTCAAAACAAAATTGTTTTATTTTAAAAATATACTCTTCACACTCATTCTAGGATACTACTGATCCCATCTCTAACGAGTCATTCTAATTGGATATTACTAATCCAATATCTGATGAATTCTTTCGTATGGTTCTAATGTGTCTTGTTCTCGAGCTCTGTAAACCAAAGCTCTGATACCACTCTGTAGCGACCCGAACATCCCCGGTAAGGAAACCTGGATTGCCTTGAGGACAAGACGAATCAGAACGCAAACAGAAGAACATTTCATGTTTATTACAACAATTCCATCAGAATACAAGAACATGCAGAGTATGAATGAATAAAATACATTCGATAAATATCAGAGGTTACAATAAATTACAAAGCAGCGGAAAACAATACGAAACACAACTGAAAGTAATACACGGACACAGAGCTTTCCGAGCATCATTCCAGCTGTAAATCAGGATCCTGTGAATATAAATCTGCAAAATCCAAAACTACTAGCTGCCCGTGCGGAAAATAAGGGCACCCAGAGTTTAGGTTAAAACAATAAACTCCAGGTCAGTCATGTGATTGGTGTGAGAACTAAAACAGTTATTTAAAACTTTACTTTAAAAGAGAGTAATTCAAGGGACCATGCCGTATAACACGGAACGAGTTTCCTCCCAAGAACACTAGTGCATATAACAAAACAGCGCAATGCTTTTTGAAAAAATGAAGCTATTATAAGACCCAGGTCCCATCACACAATGTAACGTAAGCCGGAGGATAGGGTTTTCCCTTATAATAGCCAAATATGCTTGGTACGTTTAAAAAAAATCACTTGATACTATTATAGGTGTATAGTTTCAAAACAATTTCAATCATAAATAACAATCATAGACGGCATGGGTACCATATATCATGTCGCCATACTAGTTCTACAATTAAAACCGCAATATCACGTATTGGAAACTGGATTTCCGTCATGAGTCGAGGCAAGGGGCAAGCTCCTCTCCGATTAGAGACACTCTAGCAAATGTCTCAGGACCCCACTATGATCCTTGGATCTTCAAGGCCGGTCCTCTCTTACTTTTGAGGATTGGCAATATCTCAGCACACGTTTCCCGGTCCTAACAGACCTATATCCGAGGCGCCTCGCATTCGCACAACCACACAGGTGAAAAGTATATAAATGTCAGCCAGTTTAAGCACTGACACCACCACTAGCTAGAAAGAAACGTCGTGCTCTCCCTGTAGTCACTGTCCCGTTTTTCACTCATACCGAGGTGTGAGGCTCGCGAATTAACGCCATACACAAAGCTGCGTCACACAGGCCGTGCTTTGATCATCAACCACAAGACTTTTCTTTTCAACAGAAGCCTTGATCATCTGCCACTTAGGCGTGCCACACAGGCAATTCACTCCATGCGACTTATGTCTATCGATATACAACCTCTGAGCTCGTACGTCTCAGAGAAGGGCGTTAAGCAAGAGAATAAATTCTCCGCCACCAAATAGATGTATATTTAATAGAGATCAATCAACACAGAATAAAATCCAATGTCAGACACACAGTCCATTTACAAGTTCGTTCTGGGTCTGAACGAAACCGAAGGCACTTTCCACGCATATCCATCGATCTCCAAGTACGTCTGGACGACCACCAACTGATTCCCTCATCTTGGGTGTACAGCCCAATCAAGATCATTAGTAATCATCCAAACGATGTGAAGACTTCCGGTCTTCAACCACCGTCTTCATTTTTGACTTATCGTTGAATCGGTTATTCAGAATGGGTATAAACCCGGCCTTTCCGAATAACCCACGTATATAATAAACAAATGTTACACAAACACAACATACGCCTCATTCCAATCCAGAATATTCTTTTATTCAAATTTTCACATTCTTAGGGAAAGGTTCCCATTAATTTTATCAAAGATAAATTCTTCTAAATTTAATCTTTAGTCTTCCTTTGGACATCATTTCAAACCATATTATGGTTTTCCAAACTAGTCGGGACTAGCGAACCACACCGAAGTAATTATTTATTTTATTTCCCAATCCCAACCTATTCATCCCATGGAGCAAAACTGGTAATACTCCATATCTAACACCACGGTGTTAACGGTAAAATTAATTACCATTTCATGTTCAAATCTAATTAAAGATTTAATTATCGCATTGGAGCAAAACCGGTGATACTCCATTCTCGATCACTTTCTAAATTTGATAATTTAAATTATCAATTCACATTTCAATCTGATTACAGATTCATTAAAACTCCACTTCGTTTTAATCTTCTCAAAAACCAATATCCTGTCTTTAACTGGGTTAAAGAACCAATGCCACCTAAAACACGATTCATGACAAACCCAAATCACATTTGATATTAAATACAAGGCTCTGAAAAGAAAACATACCGGCTTATATTCAATATCAAATTCTAAAACCAACAAATATCGTATTGGAAATAACGATATAAATATATCTTTCAAATTCCCATAACAATATCTGTATAATCACGGAATCCAACATCGAAATATTCCAAAGACAATTTCGATTCAAATCCACTTCCACTTTCTATATATTGGAAATTCTGTTGTTTTTTAAAACCAATTCAAAATCAATTTATTTATTTCAAAAATAAATTGATTTTATTTCTAGTTTAAAACTAGTTCATCTCCATAAAAATTTATTTTTATCTTTTCAAATATGGAGTTTTTTCATCCTAGTTCTTTTCAAATCATTTCTTATGATTTTACACTAATTATTGATATTTTTAATAATTTTACCAAGGCCCGTACAGTCGATTTCCATCAACGGCCATCGAACTGCACTTACAGCGACCTTTTCCAAATTTGATTTGGACATAATTTCTAATCCAACAGTTAGATTTCAAATTTCTAATATTCATTGGAAAACTCTTTTCGATACGAACCCGAAGGTTCCGGTTTTAGGAGAATCCGACGGTCGGATCTCCCGCAACGTCAATTCGAAGTCAATGGTCGAAATTCACGAACTGTCGCGGCGCGGCGCGTTCTATTCAGGCCATTATATAATATATATATATATATCATATATTTCGTCGATTTCCTTTTAAAATGTATTTTATAAATCGTTTTAAATTCGTTTTCAAAACCATTTCAACTCTATATTCAATTTCAAATCAAAATTGAATATTTCATATCATTACTATATAAATGATAATGTTTTCAAAACGTTATATTTTGAAATCACTACTTTTTCTATATTCATTATAAAAACGAATATAATTGATATAAATATCGTTTATGTCAAAATAGCGCAACTCTAATCAACACGGCTTTATATATTTCATAAAATTATGGTATCTATCGTTTGATTTTTAATCAGACTCCAACCGTAAAGTAGTTTCTAATCTTAAATATGATAAAGATGTAAATTTTATTGTTAAAATATTTTACTCAACACATGAATAGTTTCAACACATGACTATTTTTATATTCTAATATTCTTTATTTTCCCAATTGGAATGAGGCCCAATCAATTACCATATAATGTTAATTATATGATTCCACCCAACACATGTATATAATGGCATTGACAAATAATCAACCATCATCCAAAGTGCACTACACTGTATAAGCATCGAATATAGATATCTAACGCTTATAACAACCTTTCAATCAATCGATCGACATACAACTAATTATTGGGATTAGTGTATATCGTATATTATCCCAATACCCGTATGGGGTTTCAAATCAACAAACACTGATTTTTATTTATTCATATATCCGTTAAAAATTATATTTTTAACTATAAAATATTTTTAACTATATAAATATTTTATTTCATTTCACATCACACAATCAATTTTCACCACAACAAACAATCAAACATACAAGCCATCCATGGTCTGTGGACGACGGGTGTCGGGTGCTACTAAGCACCGTCTGCATCCTAGTATATAATTTAAACTAGAAAAAGAAAATTCAAAGTGAGAAGTTCTCACCAACTAGCTAAACCAACGCCACGACTCTTCTTATGTTGAAATCTTCGTCGTGCTCGCCTTCTATCAAATTCATTGTCCGTAGCCAAGCGGAGGTGAGGGGGTGAGGGATGGCGTTGGTGGTCGGAGGGGGTGCGATGGGCGCCGGGTGGTGGTGGGGGCTGTCCAGGCTGCGGGGGTCTTTGGGGTTGGAAGAGGGGGTTTGGCCCCAGATTTCAGATGAGAGGGGGGGAGAACGAGGCTGGAGCAGTTGGGGAGGGGGGCGGCGGTCCCCCCTGGTGGCGGCGCCGGAGGCGCGCCAGTGGCCGCGTCAGCGAAATTCCAACCCCGCCCCCAGTCGTGGTTTTTGTTTTTTTTCTTCGGGGGTTGACTGATTTTGTAGAGAAAGGAGGGCTAGGGTTTTTATATTTTTTTTAATTAATTAATTTCAAAAAGCAACTTTTTATTTTGACTTCGAAATCGAACCCACCGCCTATCGTCCATAGCCAATTACCCCCATTCCGAACACAATGCGATATGTATCGTAGGTTGATTCGATCGTCTCGATCAGTTTTCGTCAAAATCAAAATATAACTCTATATATTGAATTTGAACGTGCATTTCAATTTACTGGGGCCACATACTAACTCGAAAAATTCCCGAAAAATATTTTCTAGCTTCGTATTGATGATACGGTCCTAACAAAACTAGTTTCATCGAATTCTGAGACCGTTTGAAAAATGACCATTTTCCAGTCGATTAAAATTAATTGAAATTGGCCAAATGCGTTTTCCTTTGCCACGCCAACATATTGATTCGAAAAATTACGAATTTTGGAATCTAGCAATTACTTGACATCCCGGATCCAACAAAAGTGGTTTCGTCGAAAACCGAGGTCGTTTGCAAAATTTCCACTTTTAAGGGCCCGAATTCCATAGAGCCTATTTAGAATTTTCAACTGGACATATCTTTTGATTCTCGCTATGAATTTTCAATTTTTTGGATTCATTGGAAAGATATTCTCAAATAGATTCTAACATTTTTGGTTTCTCTAAAATCCGATTTATTTTGAATCATGTACATTCATTTGAACTTTGAAATTGAATTATCGAACTACCGCGCCATTTTCAATTCCTTTTATAATTTAAAATAAAATTTATATTCTAACGACGACGTTTATAAATATATACGTTCTATTTCTATTCGAATTAAATTTCTTGTCGATATTATTTAAAATAATCATTTTAAATATTTAAATTCGCTAAAATTGCCAAAAATAAAAAATTTAAATTTGCTCAGAATTTCCGGGTTGTTACACTTAAGATCCATATATCGCATTCTCATATTTAGTATTAATGAATTGGTTTTAAAGGTATTCGTAATCTGATTTTTTTAAAATTATATGGAAAATTTTGGTAATATTATCAATATTAATTTTGAATGGACATGGTGCGAAATCGTCGTAATGTTACTTCATATATTCTCAAGTATTTAATGTGAAAAATCACTTTATCTTCAGAAAAGGCATGAACTGCAGGAAAAGATATATTACATGGCTTTTTATTAACTGACATCTAATGGTCAAACAATTTAAAAGAAGAAGAATAAATGGATACTAGAGTTTGGATTCTCTAGACACATGACTGTGAATCTAAAGGTTCCAAAGGACATGGTTTGCAAAGATGATGGATTAGTGTAACATCCCATAAATTTCGGCCATTTAAGTTATTGAATTAAATTTAATTATTGAATTTAAATTGTTTTAAAATAAGAATTAAATGATAAACGTGACTTAGAATGTATTTGTTTAGAAACTAAAACGTGAAATCATTTTATAATGAAACATTGAACTTTATATTTTTTTATAGAGAAGTGATCTAAACAATAATATATTGAACATGTAAAAGTTCGTTTGCCCCATTTGAATTGATTTTTGATGATTGATTTGCGGTAGCGGCAACCGATATATCATAAATAATAATAAAAATGTAAAATAAAGATTAAAATATAGAATTTAGCATTTGAGATGTGCCTAACTAGACATAGCGGAGGAACGATTTTCGTAGAAAAATACGCAAGTTTGTTCCATTTGAGTTAATTTAATTAAACATTTAATAAATCTCTATGAATAAAACATTGTCGGAAATTGTGTGAATTTGAACTAAAAATACTATATTAAATTCTAAGAATAACAATATTTTTCGTCTTATAAAATTCTAACGTTTACTGTCCCGAATAAATGATTTTGTGTCGAAAGTGCTCAGAAAAAGCAGTGCCAGTTTTGTGTCATTTTTGCATTTGTGTACGGATACATGTCCTTTTTCTTCCTCCTATGGTACAAATTTAAAAATATATTTGTTTTTGTAACTGTTACACCTAAACGTCATGGTGCTTCATTATCAGACCGAGTGTTATAATATAAAGATTTCAAATATCAAAGTTAGAGACTCGTGAAGACGCGCGTACTCTAGACTGAAAAATTACTATAAAATTTATTTGTTTAAAATTTATGTATTTCCGTTGTGTAAAAATTTATTGTACAACTCTGATATTTTGTATAAAATTTATTCCGCTACAAGAAATTATGTTATCTGATTATGTTGATTCTATTTAAACCCTATAAGCTATAACAATTTGTCATTTTGAATAGTTCAAGTTGGTTTATTTACTAACTTGAAGCGGTCAAAAAGGCAGGTCGTTACAATTGGTATCAGAGCATTGGTTCAATAAAAACCTTAGCATATGGGGTTTAAAAACTCATTAGAGATAGGGTAGTGATACCCTAGAATGAATGGAATCATTACAAGGATCACCCTATAGAGAGGGCGTGTTTTGAAATATAAATAAGCTTGAAAAATTATATACTAGGAATATAAGTATAAGTTAAGTGAATTAATAAAATTAGTTATTCACCATTGAATTTGAATTCAGTATTTTGAAAATACACTTTGTAAGGCTAAATGGTTTTGTAAAAAAATATTATTAAATTGTTAATAGGTTAAAGATGTTAAAGAATTGAAATGAAATAAGAAGTGTGTGCCCTATTTAACAAAATGAAGCCATATCAAATTAGTCTTAACTGCGGAGATTGTTTGACTAAAACTTGAGAATTTGATTTCGGAAATTTTGAAATCGATTCTTAATGTTTTAGTAAAAAATATATTAGTAGTATATACAAGTATTTTCGAATAGAAATATTTCAAGTGATTTCCCAAAATGTTTTGAAAGAAAAATATATGAATGGAGAACCCACTTTTCGCTAGAAAATAATTTCAATGATAATTTTACATCATCGGAATTCATTCTCGAGTTTCAAAGGGGGAGACCAGTTTGTTAGCCTTGCTACTTGTTTGACTTAATTGAACGAATTTGGTTTCTAAAATATGGTTTGATATGCAAATATGTATATATTTCAAATAAAAAGAAAAAAAATCCAAAGTTGACTCTCAAGTTTGGCTGAATGATAATCCTATGTATTAGGATAATCTAATTATACATCTCGAAAGGATGTTTGAATTCTGACTGTTAGGGTTGCAGATTAAGGATCTTACAACGAAACAAACACTAGAGGGGGGGTGAATAGTGTTTTAAAGAAGTTATAGAAATCTTAACCAATTACCAATTACACAAACTACTATACGAATCACAGAATGAATATCACAACATAAACAATCATAGAAGTGGATATAAACAAAAGTAAAATACATAAAAGGAAATAACATATTGGATTTTATACTGGTTCGGATTACTCCTACATCCAGTCCCGCACAACTCTGGATTGCGTAGAGTTTTATTAATATCATTATCCAATTGCAACAACCTTGATTTCAGACTACACGATTGAAACCGCACATTTTCCTTGATTTACGGACTACAAGGAGCACACCCTATCCTTTTCCTTGATTTCAGAGCAACAAGGAACACACCCTTCCTATTTTTTATTACAATTCCTCTAGAACTCTCGAGTAACACTTCCAAACAGAGAGTATTTGATAGAGATTGAAATTAGAAGAAGAATGATATAGTTTGTACTAAAATCAGCAGAGTATAAGTGCAGAATCTTAGAAATTTGATAAGGATAATGGTGGTATATTAAGTAGGGAAGAAGGAGAAGATAAGTTATGATGAAATTCGAAATCAAGTCCTTTAAATACTGTTTCAAGAGACACAATTGTTTCTGAAATGTTTTAAAATGAAAAGATGCAAATTTTAAATTCAAATAAAATGTGACGGTTATATGTCGACATGTTAAAACATGTATGTTGACATATATATACATAATTTTAAATCATTTTTTCAAGTATTTAGACCAATATATATATATATATATATATATATATATTCTGGAAATTCCTAAAATAAAACTAGTTGTTTAAAATATAATTTTTCAAGTTTAAAAACATAATAAAATATTATTTAAACATATGATTTAAAAACTATATATAAGTAATATAAAACTATATAATATAATTATAAAATTTTATAATATATACATAAACATAAGTAACGTAGGAAGTATGTACATTTGAAATCATAAATTTAAAGTTCTTAAATAATTAAAAATCATTTTGAGAATAATTTTGAAAATAATTTTGAAATCAGTTTAAAATCAATTTAAAAAGAGATAATTTGAAAATCAAAATTTGAGTGCTATTCAGAGTTTTACATACTAATTGGATTCTATTACTCTGATAATCTTGAACTCTTGATACTCATGAGTCTTGATTCTCCTTCGAAATCTTGAATCTTTTAACTCTACATTCTTCAATATTTATTACATGCATATAAATCCTGTATATATATATTTTGGATAAAAGTGTTAGTACATATTTTATAATCAATAATGATAATGATTGAAACGTGGTTGTTGTCATCAAAACATCATCAACATTCCATTCTCCAACACTGACTTTCTATAATTGAAAAAAGTTTTTTTTTCCGACTATTTGAAACTCTAACCTTCATTAACGAAATTTGAGTTCAAGTGAGTACAATCTATATAAGGTTAAAGAAAAATATCAAAAATGGAAATGAATGAAATCTTATAGGTATTAATGTTTTGAAATGTTTAAATAAGATTTTGTTTAATACATATTTTGAACAAGGCAATGATTTAAATGAAATTTTGTGACATTATGAATCATAAGCTAATTTCTAAAGCATCGATCCAAAGATTTTGAAAATATGATGTTTGTTTACATGTTTCAAACAAGTAAAAATTTGGAAAGAAAATTTAACTTTCTTATCGATATGATTTGAAAAGGAAGCCAGATTTGAATGTGAACAATGCTTGATTTGAGAAATGATTATTGAAACCATATCAAGTAATCAAAATAAAATTAGCACCGAAATGTCAGATAAATGGATTTGGATTGGATTATTTTCCTAAAATTAGTATTATTGTTAATATATAATTTATCTACCTTATTTAAACCAGTTTGAATGTAAACTTAATTTCTTATTCCACTATTCTATACAAACATATTTAGCTTATTTTAAGCTAATTTATGCCAAACCTATTTATTCTATTCAAAACTATTTTATGTCAAGCCTATTATTTTATATAAAATTATTTCATATAAAAACTTATTTACTCTATTCGAACCTATTTTATATTAAGCTTATTATTTTATTTGAGCTGCTATATACCAAAACCAGGATATTTTAATTCAAAACCTATTTTATATCAAGATTATTATCTTACTTAAACTATTTTGAATTTAACTTAACTATTTTAGAGATAAGAGTATATATTTCCAATACGAGCAAAGTGAATCCAAAATGATTGAATGTAAAAATTCAGCTGAATAACGATTTTCATGACGTGTAACACAAATCGTATGTGAAGTTTTGATAATGAATTGACTCGTAGATATAAATTTGAATTTTAAATGATATCGAATATTTGAATCAACATAGAATTCGGTATTGAAATGTAATTTCGAGGATCTTCGATTTTTTAGATATTTGATATGAAAGATTTCGAAACTTATATATGAAAGATTTATATAAGAATGTAGTGAATTCAAAACTATTTTATTTGGATGGTAATTGATATGAAATGAATTTTTTATATAATGGAATTTGTAGAAGAATGACTTGTTAACATGATTTGAGAAATCTTATGTAAATGAAATTTTCTATAAATACGATATATGAGAAGTGAAATGAATATTATATACAGTATCGTATGATTTCAAATCGAAGATATGGGAAGTACCTTGCTTTGAAAATCGAGGTCCTACTCGGGAGGAACTCTTTTTGATATTTCTTTGATTGTGGTTGTCTAGACGTAATACCTACGAGTTTTCCTTTGAACTCAGCTGCATAGCGAAATTCGCAGGGCCACGAAGGCCTATGACAATGGATGTTTCCTAGGGAAACAAGGCATAAACATTGTGTCCGTTGCGATCTATTATCATTTTATGATGGTGAAATCCAGAGGGCTGCGAAGGCATACGGGTATGGATGTTTCCTGTGGGATTCAGGCGCAACAATTGTATATATGCGGTCCACATGGCGTAATACGTAGGGCAGTGATTGCCTAAGGTCTACAGATGATAGAGATGTAACTACCAGTGTTACTAGATGTAGGTTGCGATCAATGCGATTGTTTTGAGATATTACATCGAAATGCATAAGGCAATGATTGCCCAACCATATATGGTTGCAACATTTTGTCCTTTCGGCCTAGTGATAGGGTAACCTTAGGGTTGCATTCCATGATGATCTAAGTTTATTCTATTATGTTGATTTGTTCATGACGAAATTCGCAGGGAAAAGATTTCCTATGGGTATGGATGCTTTAGGGGGGACCCAGGCGTAACCATTCTGTATCTACGATTCATGAATAGTTTCTTCAGTTGATTTATTGGATAGTACTTCTTTTACCTATTTTAATGTTTTTTAAGTATTTTCACTGGATGTTGAAACAAGTTTACTTAGTGCGTCGAGATTTCTAGTTTTGTGCCTGACCAATGCATTACCAGAATCTTGAAGAACGGTGATAAACTTGTGGAAATATTGAGCTATCAAAAAATATTTTGATATAAAATATTTTTTCTGTGAATTTTTTTATAAACTTAAAATTTATACATAAATCGAAGGCATTTAAATTAAATACATTGTTATAACTTAAAAAACTGATGAACTACAATGCGTGAGTGTGCCAAAACCATTCTATTCGCATAACAGTTTTGATTTAGTTTGAGTATATGATTTTATTTTCAAATTATTCGGTAAGCAGGCGTCTTCGTGAACACTCAACTCTCTCCCTTTTGAGATCTATATACTTTTCTTTTTCTTGTTTTTGATCTTTCAATTTCCTATGAGCCAAAATAAGGGAATGCATCTTGGTCCACATCGGATAGGCTAGAATTCAGGTTGGAAACGCCTGTTGGGAGCTTTACTTCCTAGAGCACGACATTCAACCAGATGGACAAATGCCAAGTGACAAGACTGCAGGTGGTAGCGATGATTCTTTCGACACCTTCTTCATTGAGAGTGTGTTGGGAAACATGTGACCCCATGTTATCTTTGTTGATCTTAATCCCAGTGTCATTGATGAAGTCAGAACTGAAACTTACTGTCGGCTATTTCATCCTGATCCGCTTATTAAAGGGAAGGAGGATACTGCTAACAACTTTTCCCGTGGCCACTATACTTTTGGAAAAGAGATTGTTTACCTCTGCCTTGACAGAATTCGAAAGCTTGATGACAACTGTATAGGACTTCAAGGTTTCCTTGTATTTAATGCAGTAGGTAGAATCACTGGTTCTGGTCTAGGTTCTCTACTTCTTGGAAGGCTCTCCGTCGTCAACGGAAAGAAGTCCAAGCTTGGTTTTATCGTATACCCATCTCCTTAGGTCTCAACCTCATTCGTCGAGCCATATAATAATGTCCTTTCCACCCACTCACTACTTTAGCACATAGATGTTGTTGTCCTTCTGGACAACGAAGCAATCTATGACATTTGCAGGAGGTCCCTTGATATTGAACGCACAACCTACACTAACCTGAATCCTCTTGTGTCTCATGTCATTTCTTTACTGACTGCATCACTGAGGTTTGATAATGCTTTAAATTTGGATGTAATTGAGTTTCAAACCAATCTGGTCTCATATCCTCGAATCCACTTCATGCTCTCCTTGTATGCTCCCTTCATCTCTACCAAGAAGGCTTACCACTAGCAACTCTCTGTGGCTAAAATCACTAACTCAGCCTTTGAACCATCATTTATGATGGCCAAGTGTGACCTTTGCCATGGAAAGTACATGGCATGTTGCCTTATGTAAAGAGGTGATGTCATCTCTAAATATGTGAATGCAGTGATGGCAACGATAAATATGAAGCGGACGATCTAGCTTGTGACCGATGCCCAACAAGCTTCAAGTGCGGGATCAGCTCCCAGCCTCCAACTGTGTTACCGGGAGGGGATCTGGCCAAGGTGTAGAGGGCGATGTGCATGATATCCAACAACAGCACATCACGGAGGTGTTTAGGAGGATTGATCACAAGTTTGATCCGATGTATGCAAAGAGGGCATTTGTGCATTGGTACATTGGGGAAGGCAAGAAGGGGAGTTCAGCGAGGCCAGGGAGGATTTTGCTGCCCTCAAGAAGGACTATGAGGAGGTTGGGGAGTAGAGTGCTAAAGGGGACGAATGTGATGAGGGTGAGGAGTATTGAGAGCAGGGTTTGATGTGTGTTTGATGTTCATCTTCTCATAGGTGGTATTTTGTGTTTTTCTTTATTGCATGTTTGTTCAGGGTATGCTTGATTCTGTGGTCATGGCGGTTGAGTGATTTTTGTGCTACACCTAGGATGCTCATTAAACTTGTTGTCAATTGTGTTTAGTTTTGTATATGAAAAAAAAATATTTTGATTCCAAATAAAATTATTCGCTCGATTATCGATGATGAACACTGATAAGAGTTTTTAATCAAAGGTAATTTTTATTTTAATCCACGGTTTTAATAAGTTAATCCATGGTTTTACTTTAACAAGTTAATCCAAAACTATTTTGTAAATTAATCCACGAGCGGATTAACTTAAAGACTGCACCCTATTATATAGCTAACAATCGACTTTATGCTTCTTCTTTCACAATTCTGCGTTATTTCACAATTATTTATGCTAAATTGTCCCTCCCGTTTGATAACAAATAAATATGTGTTAAAAATAGAGTTGATAGCACTTGAATTCAGCAAAGAAGCAAACAATTAGATATAATTGTTTCACTAATTATCTTTGAGCATGATCAGGCACAATATGGTAGTAGGTGATTATGAAAATAAAAACTAAGATCAAGATTCCAGTAGAAGAATTTGCATCAAATATTTTCAAATAGCTTAATATTTTAAAGATACATCACCAATTGCACCGTGCAACAACAGTACATAAGAACTAAAATAAAATTCGAGATCTACATATTAGATAAATAGAAAGTAATTAAACAATACTAACAAATCAATAAAAGAGAAAATTGTATATTATAATTGTTTGAGTGTATAACTACTTAGGGGGTCTAGATAGTGAATGTTATCCAAACAACCTATACTCCTATTACAATATTTAAATAAAATGATATTCTACTAATGTACAATTTTTTCAAGATTTCAGAAAATAGATAACTACAATTATATGTGATAATGGTGATATTAAAAAAATACAATTTTGTATACAATTAATCAACTTCAAAAAAAAAATATTAAACAAACTACTTACTGTTATTACATTGAATTACTCCGCTTAAGCTTGGATTTAGAGGCTAGGATTCTAGAAATAAGAAAACGATAGAAAACACAAAGAAGAAGACTGAGAAGAAGAGAAAATAAATACGTTTTTTTTGTGTGGATACACTGATTAAAATCTAAGTTTTAGTAAAAGTCAACGATCCTATAAAATAGGGTGGATTGACTTACTAATGTTGTGGATTAGAATAAAAATTACCTTAATCAAAATATGGAGTTCTCTTTCATAGTTTATTGCTATGCAAGGAGAAAGAAAGTTTCTAATCAAGAATCAAATCAGAAGTAGGCACTAGGGTGACCTGGTTACCAACACTAATTGAAAGAAAAAATATGTGTTTGAACAAGCAATCGAAGCTGATATGCGTATGAATGGTATATCACTTAATTGTTAGTTCCTTATTTCATTCCATTTCGAGGACAAAAAGTTCCGATGAGGGAGATATTAACATCCCGTAGATTTCAACCATTTAAGTTATCGAAAGAAATTTAATTATTGAATTTAAAATGTTTTTAAAATAAGAATTAAACGGTAAACATAACTTAGAATGTGTTTGTTTAGAAACAAAAGAATTATATCGTTTTATAATGAAACATTGATCTTTTTTTCATACAAAAGTGATCTAAACAATAATATATAGAAAACGTAAAAGTTCATTCAGTCCTTATGAATTGACATTTGACAATTGATTTGTGATAGCGGCAACCAATATATCATAAATAATAATAATAATGTAAAATAAAGATAAAAATCCAGAGTTTAATATTTGAGATGCGCCTAACTAGATATAACGGAGGAATGAATTTCTTAGAAAAATATGCAAGTTTGTTCTGTTTGCGTTAATCAATTAAACATTTAATAAATTGCTACAAATAAGACATTGTCCGAATTTGAACTAAAAATACTAGATTGAATTTTAAGAATAATGATATTTTTCATTCCATAAAATTCAAACGTTTACTGTTCCGAATAAATGATTTTGTGTCTGAAGTGCGTAGAAAGAGCAGTGTCAGTTTGTGTCGTTTTCACAATTGCATACGGATACGTATCCTTTTTTCCTCCTATGATATAAATTTAAAAATATATCTATTTTCGTGACTGTTACATTTCTAGACGTCATGACGCTTCCTTTCTCAGAACGAGTGTTACAGCAAAAAAATTTCAGTTGTCAAAGTTAGAGATTCATAAAGACGTGCGCGCTCTAGATTGAAAAATTACAGTTAATTTTAACTATTAAAAATATATGTATTTCCGCTATGTAAAAATATATTGTACAACTCTTATATTTTGTATAAAAATTATGCCTTTACAAGAAATTGTGTTATGTGATTCTGTGTTGATTCTGTTTAAACCCTATAAGCTATAACAATCTGTCGTTTTGAACAGTTCAAGTTAGATAATTAGCAATTTGAAGCGGTCAAAAGAGCATGTCCTTACAATTAGTCAAATTTGGAGATAATTCTAAAGGATATGTGATTGGCATTGGCAAGGTCAATAACTCTAAACTTCTATGCTTTGTTAGCTAAGAACTTAAAAAATAACTTGTTAAGTATTACTCAATCATTCGATAAGGGTTATGGAATTAAATTTAAAAAAGATAAATGTCATATTGAAGATAATGAGTCAAAAATTATCTTTGAAGGCATTAGGAAATGAAATATTTATATTTTAAGTATGAAAATAGCAAATAATAACTAGTTTCTTTAGACTGGTGTAGATGACCCTTCGATTTAGCATAAAGAATAGGTCATTTGAATTTCAATCTTTTATCTAATATATCTAACGACGATCTTGCTAGAGGTCTACCAAAAATAAATCTTAAGTTAGATAATTTATTTGATGCATGCCAACTAGGAAAACTTACAAAAAGTTCATATAAACCGAAAGATACGATTTCAACTTCTCAACCTCTTAAACTTCTTTATCTATATCTTTTCAGTCATTCACAAATACAATCTATAAATCATAGTAAAAATGTATTATAATAGTCGACGCTACTCCACATTTACATGAACGATTTTTCCAAAACATAAAAGTGAAGCTTTCGATCAATTTAAATCTTTGTTAAAAGTATTCAAAATCAATATTCTATTAAAATTAAATTATAAGAAGTAATCAAGATGAAGAATATAAAAATGAAAACTTTGCAAATTTATGTATTAAGAAATGTATAACTCATAAATTTTTGATTTTAAGAATATCCTAAAAAATGGAGTGGTAGAACGTAAAAATAGAATGATTCAAGAGTGCATTAGAACCATGTTAAATGATAGTAAGTTACTAAGAATTTTTTGGGTTGAAGCAGTCACTGCATCATGTTATATACTAAATAGAATTTTAGTTAGACCATTAACAAATAAGACCCCATATAAATTATTTCATAATAAAAAGTACTAACATATCTTATTTTAAAGTTTTTGGTAATAAATTTGTAGTGCAAAATCAGAGATTTGGGCAGCGGAATACGAATTAACCCAATGATCTAGTCTGTCAACAATTTCAACAATGCCAAAAATAAAAACAAGTGGCACAAATTTATAAAGAGAACTAAAATAGAGGAAAGAGCACACCAATTTTTAACGTGGTTCGGCTTTGCCTACGTCCACGGAGACCCAACAACCTTTATTTCTCAGTGAAGAAATGAGTACAACAGATTACAATAGAGAGAAGACTAATGGTGGATTACTCCTTTTTTTTTCATACAATAACATGACCCCTAATTATTGTAACAACCCGTAAAATGCGAGCCAGTTTGAAATTTTTATTTTGGCAATTTTAGCGAATTTTGATTATTTAAAATGAATTATTTTAAATAATATCGACGAGAAATTTATTTTGAATATAATTCGAACGTATATATTATACGCGACGTCGTTAGAATATAAATATTTATATATAATTATAAATAGAATTGAAAATGGCGCGGTAGTTCGATAATTCGATTTCAAACTTCAATTGAATGTACCGGGTGCAAAACAATCCGGATTTTAGTGAAACCAAAAATAATGGAATCTAATAGTGAATATCTTTCCAACGAATCCGAAAAATCAAGATTTCATATCGGGAATCAAAAGATAAGTCCAGTTGAAAATTCTGAATAGTCGCTATGGAATTCAGGCCCTTAAAAATGGACATTTTGCAAACGACCTCGGATTTCGACGAAACCACTTTTGTTGGGTCCGCAGTGTCAAGTTATTGCTAGGTTTCAAATTTCATAATTTTTCGAATCAATATGTGAGCGTGGCAAAGGAAAACGCGTTTGACCAGTTTCAGTTGATTTTAATCGACTGGAAATTGGCCATTTTTCCAACGGTCTCAGAATTCGACGAAACTAGTTTTGTTAGGACCGTATCGTCAATACGAAGCTAGAAAATATTTTTCAGGAATTTTTAAAGTTCGTATGTGACCCCGGTAATTTGAAATGTACGTTTAAAATCCAATATAGTGATTTAAATGTAAATTCAACGGAAACTGATTCAAACAGTCGAATCAGCCTACGATACATATCCCATTGTGTTCAGAATGGGGGTAAAGCGCTAGGGACGGCAGTCGGTGGATTCGAATCCGAGTTCGAAAATAAAAGTTACTTTTTGAAAATAATAAAATATATAAATTCTCCTTAAACCCCCCCCCCCCTAAATTTCATTTCAGTCGGGAAGAAAAAAAAACAAAAAAAAAAAGGAAGGGGGCGTCGCGCCCCACCAGACTTCGCCGCCGCGCCTAGGCGGCGCAGCCACCACAGCCGCCCCCACCCTCCTCTTCTTCCCCCTCCCTCCTTTCCCTCACCAGCGGCGTGGCTCCCGAAGGCGCCTCCCCTAAATCGCGACACCGAAGGACGCGACCCCCCCCCCCTCCTCGCCAGAGGCGGCGCGAAGGACCTCCCCCCTCAGCCGCCCTCTCCTCGACCTCGGCACCGTCCCCCTCCTCTGAAAAGCGCCCAACCCCAAGACCCGATAACCCAAACCCTCCCCCCCCCCCCCTACGCTGCAAAACCGGAAAAAAAAAGGGGCAAAGGTGAGTTTTCAATTAGGTTTAATTAATTTTAATTTAACTAAATAGGATGGTTTATAAAACTGAAATTAAAATTGATTTAAAAATATATATATATAGATATATATATATATATATATATATATATATGGCATTGATTTTTCAATTATGAAAGGCATAGATTTTTCAAATGAAATTAGCTTTGTTTGTAAAAGGAATTTTGCATTTGTTTTCGAATTAAAAATATGATTTTTATATTTTTAAAGTAATAAAAATACGATCTTTATATTTTTAAAGTATTAAAAATATAGTTTTTATATTTTTAAAAGAATTAAAAATATAATCTTTACTATATAGAAGTGGTAGAAATATGATTTTTGTTTAGGTAGAGAATTAAAAATATAATTTTTACAATATAGGAATATTAAAAATATCATCTTTATATGTGTAGAAAAATAAAAATGAAATTTTTATAAAGATGAAATCTTTAAATTTAAAAAGGCGAATTCTTTAGGTGGAAAATAGTGTGATAAAAATATAATTTTTATCTATATAACATAGTAATAAAAAAAATATATGATTTTTATCTATTGAACTTCGAAGTCAAAATTCGATTTTTACATATGTAGAGGATCCGGGCAACGAAGATGACGAAGATGCGGTAGCGATGAGGATTTCTATCAATGAAGTGTCGTGAAGTTGGATAGCTTTTGGTGAGAATTTCTCACTCTTCAATTTATTTTCTAATTATATATATATACTAGGATGCAGACGGTGCTTAGTAGCACCCGACACAATCGTCCACAGACCATGGACTTGTTTGTTTGGCTGCATAGGTTAGTTATATGATTTGATTTGAATTGGGTTGTTTGGTGATTTTGATTGATGTGTGAATGGCGTGGGCCTTCACTAGACCGGGGATAAGGCTAGGCCTCGTCCCGTTTCTAGTATCGTGCCGTTATGCCGCCGAAATTTTCTAAAATATGTTAGAAAATAAAAATATCATTTTATTGTGTAAATGAATTGAATAGAAATTCATAGGTTGAAATAAAATGTTTTATCGTTAAAAATATAATTTTTAACGTGAATGTGAATAAATGAATAGTTATAAACAAATCGGCCGATTTGTTTGTATATACACTGATTTGACTGATATTGATTGGGTCGATAAATTTCACACATCGCCCAACTGCACAAATAAAATCTGTGTTTGATTGTTTGAAACCCCACACGGGTGTTGGGATGAAATTAGAAGTTCACTCATCCTGATTGATTAAATATGTCGATCGATTGATTGACAGGCTGTTATAAGCGTTAGATATCTATATTTGATGCTTATACAGTGTAGTGCACTTTGGTTGATGGTTGATTATTTTTCAATGCTATTATACATGTGTTGTATGAAAATCCATATAATTAACTTTATATGGTAATTGATTGGGCCTCATTCCAGTTTTAAAATAGAAATATTTGAATAGAAATATTCGAAATGGAATATTTGAAAATATCAATATATGAAGCCGTGTTGATTAGATTGACGCCATTTTGACGTGAACGATATTTATATCGACTTTATTCATTTTAAAATGAATATTGAAAAGTGATTTCGAAATCGACGATTTCGAAATGAATTGAATTGAAAACGATTTCGAAATGAATTGAATTGAAAACGATTTCAAAGTGAATTGAAAACGATTTCAAAGTGAATTGAAAACGATTTCAAAGTGAATTGAAAACGATTTCAAAGTGAATTGAAAACGATTTCGAAATGAATTGAATTGAAAACGAATTCAAATTGAATTGAAAACGATTTCAAAGTGAATTGAAAACGATTTCGAAATGAATTGAATTGAAAACGAATTCAAAGTGAATTGAAAACGATTTCAAAATGAATTGAATTGAAAACGAATTCAAAGTGAATTGAAAACGATTTCAAAGTGAATTGAAAACGATTTCGAAATGAATTGAATTGAAAACGAATTCAAAGTGAATTGAAAACGATTTCAAAGTGAATTGAAAACGATTTCGAAATGAATTGAATTGAAAACGAATTCAAATTGAATTGAAAATGATTTCAAAGTGAATTGAAAACGATTTCGAAATGAAGTGAATTGAAAACGATTTCGAAATGAAGTGAATTGAAAACGATTTCGAAATGAAGTGAATTGAAAACGATTTCGAAATGAATTGAATTGAAAACGAATTCAAAGTGAATTGAAACGATTTCAAAGTGAATTGAAAACGATTTCGAAATGAAGTGAATTGAAAACGATTTCGAAATGAATTGAATTGAAAACGATTTCGAAATGAATTGAATTGAAAACGAATTCAAATTGAATTGAAATTTGAATTGAATAGAAATGAATTTTAAAACGAATCTATAAAGAAGAATTCAATTGTGATTTGAATTGAAAAGGAAGTTGAAAATGTTTTTGAAACGAATTCAAAACTATTTATATAATTCGTTTTAAATGGAAATCGACGATATATATATTATATATATTATATTTATAATATAATGGCCTGAATAGAACGCGCCGCGTCGCGGCAGTTCGTGAATTTCGACCATTTATTTCAAACGGACATTACGGGAGATCCGACCGTCGGATTCTCCTAAAACCGGAACCGTTGGTTTCGTATCGAAAAGAGCTTTCTAACGAATGTGATAAATTTGAAATCTAACGGTTGGATTTGGAGATACGTCCAAATCAAATTTGAAAAAGGTCGCTGTAAGTGCAGTTCGATGGCCGTTGTTGGAAATCGACTGTACGGGCCTTGATAAAATTATTAAAAATAGTAATAATTTGTGTAAAATCATAAGAAATGATTTGAGAAGAATTGGGATGAAAAACTCCATATTTGAAAAGATAAAAATAGATTTTTATCGAAATGAACTAGTTTTGAACTAGAATTATAATTCTATTTATTTTTAAATAAATAAATTGAATTTGAAATGGTTTTGAAAATAACCAAAATTTCCAATGATTGCATTGGAGTGGATTTGAATCGAAATTGTCTTCGGAATATTTCGATGTTGGAATTCGTGATTATACAGGTGTGGTTATGGAAATTTGAAAGATATATATTTATATCGTTATTTCCAATACGACATTTGTTAGTCGTAGAATTCGATATTGAATATAAGCCGATATATTTTCTATTCAGAGCCTTGTATTGAATATCGAATGTGATTTGGGTTTGTCGTGAATGGTGTCTTCACTAACACTGTTCTTGAACCCAGTTGAGAAAAGATTAAATCTTTTTATTTAGATTTAATGAAGTGTACCAATTAAATAATATTTAATTGGAATTGAATTGATATTGATTTTTGGGTTTATCGTGAACAGTGTTTTAAACAACACTCGTTCTTTAACCCGATAATTAATGAATGTGATTTTGGGTTTATCGTGAACTGTGTTTTAAAAGACACTGATTCTTTAACCCAGTTAACGATTAAAACTAAGTGGAGTTTTAATGAATCTTTAAATAGATTGAAAAGATCGAAAATGGAGTATCACCAGTTTTGCTCCAGGCGATGGTTAAATCTTTAATTAGATTTGAACGTGAAATGGTAATTGAATTTACCGATAACACTGTGGTGTTAGATATGAAGTATTACCAGTTTTACTTCATGGGATGAATAGGTTGGGATTGGGAAATAAAATAAATGATTACTTCGGTGTGGTTCGCTAATCCCGACTAGTTTGAATTGATATTCAAAGGAGATTAAAGAATAAATTTAAAGAATTTATCTTGGATAAAATTAATGGGAACTTTTCCCAAAGTATAGGAATATTTGAATAAAAGAATATTCTGAATTGGAATGAGGCGTACGTTGTGTTTGTGTAACACTTTTATAATATATACGCGAGTTATTCAGAAAGACCGGGTTTATCCCATTCTGAATAACTGATTCAACGTGGTGTCGAAGATGAAGACGGTGGTCGAAGACCGGAAGTCTTCACGTCGTTTGGGTAATTACTGATGATCTTGATTGGGCTGTACACCCAAGAAGATGGAAACAGTTAGTGATCGTCCAGACGTGCTTGGAGATCGATGGATATGCGGGGTACTAGGTGCCTCCGGTTTCGTTCAGACCTAGAACGGACTTGTAAATGGACTGTGTGTCTGACATTGGATTTTAGTCCGTGTGATTGATCTCTATTAAATATATATCTGTTTGGCGGCGGAGAATTTATTCTCTTGCTTAACGCCCTTCTCTGAGACGTACGAGCTCAGAGGTTATATATTGATGGATATCAAACGCATGGAGTGAATTGCCTGTGTGGCATGCCTAAGTGGCAATTGATCGAGGCTTCTGTTGAAAAGCAAAGTCTTGTGGTGATGATCAAAGCACAGCCTGTGTGGCACAGCTTTGTGTAACGTGAATTCGCGAGCCTCGCACCCCGGTTGTGAACCAAAAACGGGAGAGGACGTTTGGGAGGGCATGCGTTTCTTTCTAGCTAGAAGTGGCGTCAGTGGTTTTACACGCCCTGACGAGTTTGACTTATGTGGTTGTTGCTGTTGCGAGGCGCCTCGGTTATATCGGTTTTGGCCGATGCATTCTGGTCGGCAGACGGACCAGACTTACACCCCATAGGGTGGGGAGACGTAGTGTTCAGGCATAATAATCCACATCGGTGGACCGGCCCTGAGGATCCAGGGGGCAGTTGCGGCTGTTCCTGAGACACGGGCTAGAGCGTCTCGAATCGGTTGAGGACTATCTTTTGCCTCGGTTCATAGATGGAAACCCAATTTCCAAATACGTGATTCTGCGGTTTTATTTGTAGAGCCTAGTATGGCGACATAGTGGGATGGGGCATTCATGCCGCCTATGATTGATACTTATGATTTGAAGTTGTTTTATACACTATGCACTTATGATAGTATCAAATGATTTGTTTTAAACGTATCAAGCATCCTTGGCTATTATAAGGTAAAAACCCTATCCTCCGGCTTGCGTTGCATTGTATGATGGGAACTGGGTCTTATAATAGCTTCATTCTTCTTTATTTAGCATTGCGCTGTTGTTATATGCATTGGTATTCTTAGGAGGAAACCCGTTCCGTGTTATACGGCGTGGTCCCTTGATTTACCTAACTTTCAAATAAAGATTAATAACTGTTTTAGTTCTCACACCAGTCACATGACTGACCTGGAGTTTATTGTTTTAACCTAAACTCTGGGTGCCCTTATTTTGACACGGGCAGCTAGTAGTTTTGGTTTTGCAGATTTATATTCACAGGATCCGGGTTTACAGCTGGAACGATATCCGGAAAGCTTTGTATCCGTATATCTCCTTCTAGTTGTGTATTGTATTATTTTCCGCTGCCATGTATTTAAATGTAATTTAAATCTCTGATATTTCTGTGTAATATTTATTTATACTCTGTATATTCTTGTAATCTGATGCATTGTTATAATAAGCAATGAAATGTTCTTTTATATGCGTTCTATTTTGTCGTGTTCTCAACGATAGGGCGTTTCGAACGGTCTGGGTCGGTTTAGCGTCTGGTTCGGACCGAGCGAAATTCCTGTTCGTCACAATTGGTATCAGAGCTTTGGTTTACAAAGCTCAGAGAACAAGGCACGTTAGAACCATACGAAAGAATTCATCAGATATTGGATTAGTAATATCCAATGAGAATGACTCGTTAGAGATGGGATCAGTATTATCCTAGAACGAGTGTGAAGAGTATATTTTTCCAATGAAAACAAATTTTGTTTTGAAAATTTAAATCAATTATTCGTATTTGATTTTTTATTTATATAGATGTGGACAATCCAGTATATATAGATTTTGCGTATACGTCTGATCCGCGTGTATTCGAAATTTTAATATACTGGATAGATATAGAATCACACTCTAGTCGCCCGGGGATGATGCTGATAATTGTGATCACATTATCAGTATTTATATTCGAGTGACGAAAGTGAGATTTCTATATATTTCCTATAGACTGGTGTGAGAACCAAAACTAGATAGGGCCTATTGTTGTGATTTGGCATCAAAAATCTGATTTTTGACTATATATCAAAATTATGAATTTGAAACTCTAATCAACTAATTGATTGATGTTTGTGTTGTTTGTTTATTTGTTTGCTAGTTTTGTCCATTTAGCCTAATAGAATCGAATATTGAATTGTATTGAAAATTGGTCGCATTTGCTTGCATATACATATACTTACATTGAACAGATCATAGCAAGGAGGCTAGAGCCGAAGAATAAAATTTGTTTGCCCGACAAATAGGTACATGTTTACTACATAATTTCCTGTTTTGTTTGGGTGATGATGATTTTGTGAGCCTATTGGCTAGCCGCTTGGCTTTTTCTTTTTCTTTTTGAGATCTGAAGGACCGGGGAAGCTATTTGAAATTCCCCGATGCTCCTGGTGCAGGGGAGGTTATGGCGAAATTTTTCGAAAATTTAGGGTGTTAGCCAAATTTTTGAAGAATTTGAAAATTCTCAGAAACTGAAAAGTTGGAGAATGCAAGCCCGATCGAACGTAGAGTTGATTAATCAAACCACTTTCGACTTTGTTCCTTTTCGGGGACGAAAAGTTTTAAGTGGGGGAGATTGTAACAACCCGTAAAATGCGAGCCAGTTTGAAATTTTTATTTTGGCAATTTTAGCGAATTTTGATTATTTAAAATGAATTATTTTAAATAATATCGACGAGAAATTTATTTTGAATATAATTCGAACGTATATATTATACGCAACGTCGTTAGAATATAAATATTTATATATAATTATAAATAGAATTGAAAATGGCGCGGTAGTTCGATAATTCGATTTCAAACTTCAATTGAATGTACCGGGTGCAAAACAATCCGGATTTTAGTGAAACCAAAAATAATGGAATCTAATAGTGAATATCTTTCCAACGAATCCGAAAAATCAAGATTTCATATCGGGAATCAAAAGATAAGTCCAGTTGAAAATTCTGAATAGTCGCTATGGAATTCAGGCCCTTAAAAATGGACATTTTGCAAACGACCTCGGATTTCGACGAAACCACTTTTGTTGGGTCCGCAGTGTCAAGTTATTGCTAGGTTTCAAATTTCATAATTTTTCGAATCAATATGTGAGCGTGGCAAAGGAAAACGCGTTTGACCAGTTTCAGTTGATTTTAATCGACTGAAAATTGGCCATTTTTCCAACGGTCTCAGAATTCGACGAAACTAGTTTTGTTAGGACCGTATCGTCAATACGAAGCTAGAAAATATTTTTCAGGAATTTTTAAAGTTCGTATGTGACCCCGGTAATTTGAAATGTACGTTTAAAATCCAATATAGTGATTTAAATGTAAATTCAACGGAAACTGATTCAAACAGTCGAATCAGCCTACGATACATATCCCATTGTGTTCAGAATGGGGGTAAAGCGCTAGGGACGGCAGTCGGTGGATTCGAATCCGAGTTCGAAAATAAAAGTTACTTTTTGAAAATAATAAAATAAATAAATATATAAATTCTCCTTAAACCCCCCCCCCCTAAATTTCATTTCAGTCGGGAAGAAAAAAAAAAAAGAAAAAAAAAAAAGGAAGGGGGTGTCGCGCCCCACCAGACTTCACCGCCGCGCCTAGGCGGCGCAGCCACCACAGCCGCCCCCACCCTCCTCTTCTTCCCCCTCCCTCCTTTCCCTCACCAGCGGCGCGGCTCCCGAAGGCGCCTCCCCTAAATCGCGACACCGAAGGACGCGACCCCCCCTCCTCGCCAGAGGCGGCGCGAAGGACCTCCCCCCTCAGCCGCCCTCTCCTCGACCTCGGCACCGTCCCCCTCCTCTGAAAAGCGCCCAACCCCAAGACCCGATAACCCAAACCCCCCCCCCTACGCTGCAAAACCGGAAAAAAAAGGGGCAAAGGTGAGTTTTCAATTAGGTTTAATTAATTTTAATTTAACTAAATAGGATGGTTTATAAAACTGAAATTAAAATTGATTTAAAAATATATATATATATATATATATATATATATAAATGGCATTGATTTTTCAATTATGAAAGGCATAGATTTTTCAAATGAAATTAGCTTTGTTTGTAAAAGGAATTTTGCATTTGTTTTCGAATTAAAAATATGATTTTTATATTTTTAAAGTAATAAAAATACGATCTTTATATTTTTAAAGTATTAAAAATATAGTTTTTATATTTTTAAAAGAAATAAAAATATAATCTTTACTATATAGAAGTGGTAGAAATATGATTTTTGTTTAGGTAGAGAATTAAAAATATAATTTTTCCATGATAGGAATATTAAAAATATCATCTTTATATGTGTAGAAAAATAAAAATGAAATTTTTATAAAGATGAAATCTTTAAATTTAAAAAGGCGAATTCTTTAGGTGGAAAATAGCGTGATAAAAATATAATTTTTATCTATATAACATAGTAATAAAAAAAATGATTTTTATCTATTGAACTTCGAAGTCAAAATTCGATTTTTACATATGTAGAGGATCCGGGCAACGAAGATGCGGTAGCGATGAGGATTTCTATCAATGAAGTGTCGTGAAGTTGGATAGCTTTCGGTGAGAATTTCTCACTCTTCAATTTATTTTCTAATTATATATATATACTAGGATGCAGACGGTGCTTAGTAGCACCCGACACAATCGTCCACAGACCATGGACTTGTTTGTTTGGCTGCATAGGTTAGTTATATGATTTGATTTGAATTGGGTTGTTTGGTGATTTTGATTGATGTGTGAATGGCGTGGGCCTTCACTAGACCGGGGATAAGGCTAGGCCTCGTCCCGTTTCTAGTATCGTGCCGTTATGCTGCCGAAATTTTCTAAAATATGTTAGAAAATAAAAATATCATTTTATTGTGTAAATGAATTGAATAGAAATTCATAGGTTGAAATAAAATGTTTTATCGTTAAAAATATAATTTTTAACGTGAATGTGAATAAATGAATAGTTATAAACAAATCAGCCGATTTGTTTGTATATACACTGATTTGACTGATATTGATTGGGTCGATAAATTTCACACATCGCCCAACTGCACAAATAAAATCTGTGTTTGATTGTTTGAAACCCCACACGGGTGTTGGGATGAAATTAGAAGTTCACTCATCCTGATTGATTAAATATGTCGATCGATTGATTGACAGGCTGTTATAAGCGTTAGATATCTATATTTGATGCTTATACAGTGTAGTGCACTTTGGTTGATGGTTGATTATTTTTCAATGCTATTATACATGTGTTGTATGAAAATCCATATAATTAACTTTATATGGTAATTGATTGGGCCTCATTCCAGTTTTAAAATAGAAATATTTGAATAGAAATATTCGAAATGGAATATTTAAAAATATCAATATATGAAGCCGTGTTGATTAGATTGACGCCATTTTGACGTGAACGATATTTATATCGACTTTATTCATTTTAAAATGAATATTGAAAAGTGATTTCGAAATCGACGATTTCGAAATGAATTGAATTGAAAACGATTTCGAAATGAATTGAATTGAAAACGATTTCAAAGTGAATTGAAAACGATTTCAAAGTGAATTGAAAACGATTTCAAAGTGAATTGAAAACGATTTCAAAGTGAATTGAAAACGATTTCGAAATGAATTGAATTGAAAACGAATTCAAAGTGAATTGAAAACGATTTCGAAATGAATTGAATTGAAAACGAATTCAAAGTGAATTGAAAACGATTTCAAAGTGAATTGAAAACGATTTCGAAATGAATTGAATTGAAAACGAATTCAAAGTGAATTGAAAACGATTTCAAAGTGAATTGAAAACGATTTCGAAATGAATTGAATTGAAAACGAATTCAAATTGAATTGAAAACGATTTCAAAGTGAATTGAAAACGATTTCGAAATGAAGTGAATTGAAAACGATTTCGAAATGAAGTGAATTGAAAACGATTTCGAAATGAAGTGAATTGAAAACGATTTCGAAATGAATTGAATTGAAAACGAATTCAAAGTGAATTGAAACGATTTCAAAGTGAATTGAAAACGATTTCGAAATGAAGTGAATTGAAAACGATTTCGAAATGAATTGAATTGAAAACGATTTCGAAATGAATTGAATTGAAAACGAATTCAAATTGAATTGAAATTTGAATTGAATAGAAATGAATTTTAAAACGAATCTATAAAGAAGAATTCAATTGTGATTTGAATTGAAAAGGAAGTTGAAAATGTTTTTGAAACGAATTCAAAACTATTTATATAATTCGTTTTAAATGGAAATCGACGATATATATATTATATATATTATATTTATAATATAATGGCCTGAATAGAACGCGCCGCGTCGCGGCAGTTCGTGAATTTCGACCATTTATTTCAAACGGACATTACGGGAGATCCGACCGTCGGATTCTCCTAAAACCGGAACCATTGGTTTCGTATCGAAAAGAGCTTTCTAACGAATGTGATAAATTTGAAATCTAACGGTTGGATTTGGAGATACGTCCAAATCAAATTTGAAAAAGGTCGCTGTAAGTGCAGTTCGATGGCCGTTGTTGGAAATCGACTGTACGGGCCTTGATAAAATTATTAAAAATAGTAATAATTTGTGTAAAATCATAAGAAATGATTTGAAAAGAATTGGGATGAAAAACTCCATATTTGAAAAGATAAAAATAGATTTTTATCGAAATGAACTAGTTTTGAACTAGAATTATAATTCTATTTATTTTTAAATAAATAAATTGAATTTGAAATGGTTTTGAAAATAACCAAAATTTCCAATGATTGCATTGGAGTGGATTTGAATCGAAATTGTCTTCGGAATATTTCGATGTTGGAATTCGTGATTATACAGGTGTGGTTATGGAAATTTGAAAGATATATATTTATATCGTTATTTCCAATACGACATTTGTTAGTCGTAGAATTCGATATTGAATATAAGCCGATATATTTTCTATTCAGAGCCTTGTATTGAATATCGAATGTGATTTGGGTTTGTCGTGAATGGTGTCTTCACTAACACTGTTCTTGAACCCAGTTGAGAAAAGATTAAATCTTTTTATTTAGATTTAATGAAGTGTACCAATTAAATAATATTTAATTGGAATTGAATTGATATTGATTTTTGGGTTTATCGTGAACAGTGTTTTAAACAACACTCGTTCTTTAACCCGATAATTAATGAATGTGATTTTGGGTTTATCGTGAACTGTGTTTTAAAAGACACTGATTCTTTAACCCAGTTAACGATTAAAACTAAGTGGAGTTTTAATGAATCTTTAAATAGATTGAAAAGATCGAAAATGGAGTATCACCAGTTTTGCTCCAGGCGATGGTTAAATCTTTAATTAGATTTGAACGTGAAATGGTAATTGAATTTACCGATAACACTGTGGTGTTAGATATGAAGTATTACCAGTTTTACTTCATGGGATGAATAGGTTGGGATTGGGAAATAAAATAAATGATTACTTCGGTGTGGTTCGCTAATCCCGACTAGTTTGAATTGATATTCAAAGGAGATTAAAGAATAAATTTAAAGAATTTATCTTGGATAAAATTAATGGGAACTTTTCCCAAAGTATAGGAATATTTGAATAAAAGAATATTCTGAATTGGAATGAGGCGTACGTTGTGTTTGTGTAACACTTTTATAATATATACGCGAGTTATTCAGAAAGACCGGGTTTATCCCATTCTGAATAACTGATTCGACGTGGTGTCGAAGATGAAGACGGTGGTCAAAGACCGGAAGTCTTCACGTCGTTTGGGTAATTACTGATGATCTTGATTGGGCTGTACACCCAAGAAGATGGAAACAGTTAGTGATCGTCCAGACGTGCTTGGAGATCGATGGATATGCGGGGTACTAGGTGCCTCCGGTTTCGTTCAGACCCAGAACGGACTTGTAAATGGACTGTGTGTCTGACATTGGATTTTAGTCCGTGTGATTGATCTCTATTAAATATATATCTGTTTGGCGGCGGAGAATTTATTCTCTTGCTTAACGCCCTTCTCTGAGACGTACGAGCTCAGAGGTTATATATTGATGGATATCAAACGCATGGAGTGAATTGCCTGTGTGGCATGCCTAAGTGGCAATTGATCGAGGCTTCTGTTGAAAAGCAAAGTCTTGTGGTGATGATCAAAGCACAGCCTGTGTGGCACAGCTTTGTGTAACGTGAATTCGCGAGCCTCGCACCCCGGTTGTGAACCAAAAACGGGAGAGGACGTCAGGGAGGGCATGCGTTTATTTCTAGCTAGAAGTGGCGTCAGTGGTTTTACACGCCCTGACGAGTTTGACTTATGTGGTTGTTGCTGTTGCGAGGCGCCTCGGTTATATCGGTTTTGGCCGATGCATTCTGGTCGGCAGACGGACCAGACTTACACCCCATAGGGTGGGGAGACGTAGTGTTCAGGCATAATAATCCACATCGGTGGACCGGCCCTGAGGATCCAGGGGGCAGTTGCGGCTGTTCCTGAGACACGGGCTAGAGCGTCTCGAATCGGTTGAGGACTATCTTTTGCCTCGGTTCATAGATGGAAACCCAATTTCCAAATACGTGATTCTGCGGTTTTATTTGTAGAGCCTAGTATGGCGACATAGTGGGATGGGGCATTCATGCCGCCTATGATTGATACTTATGATTTGAAGTTGTTTTATACACTATGCACTTATGATAGTATCAAATGATTTGTTTTAAACGTATCAAGCATCCTTGGCTATTATAAGGTAAAAACCCTATCCTCCGGCTTGCGTTGCATTATGTGATGGGAACTGGGTCTTATAATAGCTTCATTCTTCTTTATTTAGCATTGCGCTGTTGTTATATGCACTGGTATTCTTGGGAGGAAACCCGTTCCGTGTTATACGGCGTGGTCCCTTGATTTACCTAACTTTCAAATAAAGATTAATAACTGTTTTAGTTCTCACACCAGTCACATGACTGACCTGGAGTTTATTGTTTTAACCTAAACTCTGGGTGCCCTTATTTTGACACGGGCAGCTAGTAGTTTTGGTTTTGCAGATTTATATTCACAGGATCCGGGTTTACAGCTGGAACGATATCCGGAAAGCTTTGTATCCGTATATCTCCTTCTAGTTGTGTATTGTATTATTTTCCGCTGCCATGTATTTAAATGTAATTTAAATCTCTGATATTTCTGTGTAATATTTATTTATACTCTGTATATTCTTGTAATCTGATGCATTGTTATAATAAGCAATGAAATGTTCTTTTATATGCGTTCTATTTTGTCGTGTTCTAAACGATAGGGCGTTTCGAACGGTCTGGGTCGGTTTAGCGACTGGTTCGGACCGAGCGAAATTCCTGTTCGTCACAGTTAATTATATAGGGATTTCTTGGAGATAAAGAATAGAAGTTTCTAGGACATGAAGAAAAATAAATATCTTCCTTGATTTGATTGGAGCATAAATGGATGGCATAATTATGGTCTCAATCTCTTTCCCTTTCTTCATCAATTGATTGATTGGCCTATTAATTATTTTTCTTCCAAAAAAAAAAATCTTCCTCTTATCCCTTTCCATAAACAAGCCAATTAATTGATTGACAATCAATCAATTTCTTTCCATCTCCACTAATATTTGAATCATTAATTTCAACACTCCACCTTGATTCAAATATGGCAATCTTTCTTCATTAACTCATCTTCAACAATCAACATAGAAGTTGTTGGGCCCAGCGCCCCATGGCGCTCAAGTAACAGGAAGCAAACTGATCAAGTTTGAGCAATGCTCAAACTTGTCCTTTGGAAGTGACTTGGTCATCATATCTGAAAGATTATCTGAAGTACCCACCTTCAATAATTTGATCTTGCTTCGTTCTTCCTCAAGCATAAGAAAGAAGCCTCTAACATCAATGTGCTTCGTCCGTGAACTATAAGCCTGATTCTCAACAAGATGAATCGCACTCTGACTATCTGAAAATAGCTCCACTGTCCGCTGCTCCATTGAAAGATCATCCAACAACTGAAGTAAGTACAATCCTTCCTTTGTTGCTTCCACAATCGACATTAACTCTGCTTCGGTAGTCGACAAAGCTACGATTGACTGCAACTTTGATCTCCACGAAATCGGGCCTATGCCAAGTGTAAAAACATAGCCCGACACCGACTTCCGTCCATCTCTATCCCCAGCATAATCTGAATCACAGTATCCTCTAAGAGAGATGTCTCCATCTACTCCACCATATAACAAGCCAACTGAAGAAGTGCCACGAAGATATCTGAGTATCCACTTCACTGCTTGCCAATGCTCTTTACCTGGGTTAGACATATATCGACAGACAACACCAACTGCATGAGCTAAATCAGGCCTTGTGCATACCATAGCATACATAAGGCTTCCAACCGCACTAGAATAAGGAATATTACACATATCCCTTTTGTCTTCATCCGATGTGGGACACATATCTTTGGATAGCTTGAATTGAGAGCCTAATGGAGTAGCCACCGGTTTAGCATTCTCCATACCGAATCGAGATAGGACTTTCTCGATGTATTGAGTTTGAGTGAGCCTCAAAACTCTTTGCTTTCTATCCCTCTGAATATTCATCCCCAAAATTCTTTGTGCATTTCCCAAATCTTTCATCTCAAATTCCTTACTGAGCTCCATTTTCAACTCCGAAATTTTTGACATACTCTTAGAAGCTATCAACATATCATCAACATAAAGTAACAAATAGATGATATCATCATTACAATTTTTAAAATAGACACATTGGTCCTTAAAGCTTCTAGAGTAACCATGTGAGATCATAAACTTATCAAATTTCTTATACCACTGTCTAGGAGACTGTTTTAAGCCATAAAGAGATTTGTTAAGTTTACAAACATGACCTGGCCTGCTGCTATCAATGAACCCTTCTGGCTGCTGTAGATAAATGTCCTCCTCAAGATCACCATGCAAGAATGCTGTCTTGACATCTAGTTGTTCCAACTCCATGTCAAAGTGAGCAACCAATGCCAAAAGAATGCGAATGGAAGTATGTCTAACGACTGGAGAAAAAATATCATGAAACTCCACATCTTTCTTCTGAACATAACCCTTCGCCACTAATCTTGCTTTGTACCTCAAGTCACCATTGCCGCCATCTTTCACCTTATAGATCCATTTACATCCAATTGCTCTCTTGCCGGAAGGAAGTGGCACTAAATCCCAAGTGTGATTTTTGTGCAAAGACTCAATCTCCTCCTCCATTGCTACTAGCCAACTGGAGCTATCAACTGAACTAATGGCATCTTTGTAGTCTCTTGGTTCATCATGAAATATGCTTAATGCATAAGCTGCCATGTCATCAAAGTCAATATCTTCAATGCTTAATCCCACAAAATCATCAAGCCATGTAGGTCTTTTCTTCTCTCTCGTTGGCCGAGTTTGAATTTGAGCTCCACCTTGAGATTGATCTTCTATCTCTTCCCTATCAACCACGGTGTCATCTGAATCACCATTTTTACTTGTATGGAAGTCTGATGATCTGCCTTGTGTTTGGTATTCTGAATTTTTCCTCTCAACATCATCGTTAACTGAAGAAGAAGGCTCCACCTTCAACATAGCCTTCTCATCAAATGTAACATGCCTGCTAGTAACAATCTTCTGGGTAGTAGGACACCACATCCTATAACCCTTAATTCCTTTCTTATAACCAAGAAAAATACACTTGCGCGATCTTGGATCCAACTTCCCTTTGCTCTCATGCACATAAGCTGGACAACCAAACACTCTGAGAAAGGAATATGATACAGGCCCTCCCTTCCATACTTCTTCAGGAATCTTCATATCTATGGCGGTAGAAGGTGTGCGGTTGATAAGGAAAACCGCCGTAGATAATGCTTCTGCCCAAAATCTCTTATTTAATCCTGCAGTCAGCCGTAAGCAACGAGTTCTTTCCAACAAAGTCCGATTCATTCTCTCTGCAACCCCATTTGACTGAGGGTCTCCTGGTGTGGTGTAGTGTCTTTTGATTCCCTCGGACTCACAAAATTTGATGAATTTTTGAGAAGTGAATTCACCACCATTATCTGAACGAAGAACCTTCACTTTCTTTCCAGATTGCTTCTCAACAAGAGATTTCCAACTTTGAAACCTATCAAAAGTTTCATCTTTGGACTTCATAAAGTAAACCCATACTTTTCTAGAAAAATCATCAACAAATGAAACGAAATGCCTGTCTCCTCCATAAGATAGGCATGGTGCGGGGCCCCAAACATCAGTATGAACATACTCTAAAACATCTTTAGACTTATGCTCTGCAATGCCAAAAGAAACCTTCGTCTGCTTTCCAAGTACACATCCTTCACAAAAGTCAAGTTTTGAATGATGAACACCGTCAATCAAGCCTCGCTTTCTCAATACTTCTAAACTGCGCTCTCCAATGTGGCCCATACGAAAATGCCACAATCTGGTAGAATCGGAATCAACTGAATCAATAACTGAAGCAGACTCCACAACAGCAGTTGTACCCTTCAGCAAATACAGATTTCCAGCTTTTACCCCTTTCATCACTATCAATGAGCCATTTGTAATTTTTAATGAATCTTTTTCTATTACACACTTTAAGCCAAAATTGCACAATGCTCCAATGGAGATCAAACTACGCCTTAAATCAGGCACATGCCTGACATCACATAAAGTGCGAACAACAACATCAAACATCTTGATTTTTACTGTTCCAATACCAATCATGCAACAAGCAGCATTATTTCCCATGAGAACCTCTCCTCCATCAAACTGACGATAAGTGGAAAAAACGTGCCTATCCGGTGTCATGTGATAGGATGCACCCGAGTCAATAATCCACTTAGTGCTCTTCATAGGAGAGGCAGAGGCTGTAAAAATGCCAGGATCATTATCTGAATCTGATGTCTCCGCCGTAGATGCTGAAGCCTTCTGGGGAACAGCTTTGTTTTTATTCTCCAACTTGGGGCAATTTGCAATATAATGTCCAGGTTTTCTGCAATAATGACAAACTCCCTTCCGAGCTCCTCTTGACTGAGATCTGGACTTAGCTCTGTCTCCACCATATTTGGGTCTACTTTGACTTCTTCCTCTCTGTGCAACAAGGCTTTCAGAATCATTCTCCATGCTCATGCTTGCCAACTTTCCTCTCAACATCTCATTATGTAAATTTGTCTTCACATCCTCCAAGCAAATAGACGAACGCCCATAGATCATAGAGTTAACAAAAGTGTTATACTCTGCAGGCAAAGAACATAAAAGAATAACAGCTTGCGCCTCATCCTCAATCTTTACATCAGCTGCTCGAAGATTCATGACAAGTGTGTTGAGGGCATCTATATGAGCAAATACATCTGTTCCAGGCCTCATTTTGAAAGAATAAAGTTGTTGCTGTAAGATGATGCGGTTGGTGAGAGACTTGTCGTAGAACTTTCTCTGAAGAGCATCCCACAATTCCTTAGCAGTTTTCACATGAGAAAACTCTCTAAGTACTTCGTCAGAAAGGCTAAGTTGGATGGTAGTAAGAGCATCCTCTTCCAATTCTTCTAACTCTTCAGGTGGTAATTTCTTCAATTTCTCTGGATCTGAGACAACTTTAAATGTCCTCTCTTTCTTCAACACCGCTTCCATCTTCATCTTCCATGTGCCAAAATCCCCCTTTCCATCAAATCTAGCAACTCCATAATTTGTAGCGCTTCTACCACCGTTATTCTTTGCGGAATTTGACATGGTTGAAAAAGTCTTTGAACAGGACAACCTCGCTCTGATACCAATCTGTAGTGCAAAATCAGAGATTTGGGCAGCGGAATACGAATTAACCCAATGATCTAGTCTGTCAACAATTTCAACAACGCCAAAAATAAAAACAAGTGGCACAAATTTATAAAGAGAACAAAAATAGAGGAAAGAGCACACCAATTTTTAACGTGGTTCGGCTTTGCCTACGTCCACGGAGACCCAACAACCTTTATTTCTCAGTGAAGAAATGAGTACAACAGATTACAATAGAGAGAAGACTAATGGTGGATTACTCCTTTTTTTTTCATACAATAACATGACCCCTAATTATATATGGATTTCTTGGAGATAAAGAATAGAAGTTTCTAGGACATGAAGAAAAATAAATATCTTCCTTGATTTGATTGGAGCATAAATGGATGGCATAATTATGGTCTCAATCTCTTTCCCTTTCTTCATCAATTGATTGATTGGCCTATTAATTATTTTTCTTCCAAAAAAAAAAATCTTCCTCTTATCCCTTTCCATAAACAAGCCAATTAATTGATTGACAATCAATCAATTTCTTTCCATCTCCACTAATATTTGAATCATTAATTTCAACAAAATTATTTTAAATATTGAAGATAACTAAGATAAATTTGAAACTTGACCTTATAAAGGGATCTTTATTGGATATTCAAATAGAAGTAAAGCTAATAGAGTCTTTAACACTAGAACTAATATCATTGGAAAAACATTATATGTTTTATTTGATGAAAAATTTAAAGCAATAAATAACAGTATTAATGAAGAAAAAAATGACATAAATAGACCTCCAAACAACGAGTTCAATAACAATGAAAATAATGATGATCCAAAAGAATTACATCATAGTAAAAGAATAAAATTTCTAAAAGGTCATCATATAGAAAATATATTAGAACTATGGAATCAATTGTCAAATAGGAATCAACTAAATGAAATGACTAATGTTACTTTTATCTCAAGTTTTGAATCTAGAAATCCAAAGGAAGCATCAACTAATGATTCATGGATTCTTGTTATACAAGAGGAATTAAATCAATTTACTAAAAAAGATGTCTAGGAAAATTTGAACTAAATAAGTATATATAAATAAAATGAACAAACATAGAAAGTTTGTAAGAAACAAAGCTTGATTAGTGTGCAACATTGTTGTCAATAGGAGGATATAAACTTTGACGAAACCTTTGCACCGGCAACAAGACTATAGGTTATAAGAAACCTACTTTCTTTGGCAAATTATAATAATCTCATATTATATCAATTGGATATTAAAAGTGCATTCTTAGATGGTTTTATAAAAGAATATGTATATATAAAGCAACCCTCACTTTTCAAAAATAAAAAATGACTTAACCATATCTACAAATCATAGAAAGCCTAGTCTGAAGCATGCTTCTAAAGCTTGATATGATAGATTTAAATTTTATTTATTACAACCTAACTTTCAAATAGGAAACATAGACAGTACATTATTTATTAAAATAGATAAAAATGATATTTAATTAATATAAATATATGTATATGATGTCGTTTTTGGATCTACAAATAATGAATCAAATAAAGAATTTTCAGATGACCAAGGAATTTGAATTGAGTCATATGGGAGAATCAAATCACTTTAGGTTAATAATACCATTAAATAATGGAATATTTATAAGTTAAGAAAAATATGCTAAACATTTGCCAAAGGAATTTGAAATTTCAAATACAAGCAGTATACCAACTCAAATGAAAAGTTAAATAAAGTAGAAAACTAAAAATATCTAGTTTAAAAAAAACATAGAGGAATAATTAGATCACTTCTCTATATAATACGTGCAGACATGATATGATGCATAATGTATCTCTCTGTGTAAGATATCAATCTCAACCCAAGGAAACTCATATAATATCTATGAAACGAATCTTAAAATATTTTAATAATACATTAGATTATTAACTCTTATATCCTAAAAATAATTCATCTTAATTAATTTTATATAGTGATGCCGACTATGTTGACCATAAATCAGACTGAAAACGTATAAGTGGAATTTTCACTTTTTAGGGCAACCTCTGATTTCCTGGTTTAGTAAATTCCAAAACATCGTCTTTTGTCTACAAAAGAAGAAGAATATATCTCGGCAGCTCGCTCACAAATTATCTGTATGCAATAAATGTTAAAAGATTTTGATTTAAATTTCACGAAATCACGAATCTACTATGGTAATACGAGTGCGATAGACCTATTCGAAATCCTACTCATCATGCTAGAACTAAACATTTTGATGTAAGACATCATTTTCTAAGAGATAATCTAAATAAAGGGGTTATATCACTCGAGTTTGTTAATACTAAAAAACAAATAGCTGATACATTTACGAAACCATTAATCAAACATCTTTTGCTGAATTAAGAAGAGAATTAGATGTTTGTTCTCATTTGAAATATAAATAGTAATTAAATAAATAATCCAAATTCACTAAAGTATATCATCATACTTATCCTATATATGTCAATATATAATGGTACTTTTCATCTTTTTCTCTTTAAAATCAGTTTGGTTGTTATATAAACACACCACTTCGAATTACTCATTCTTTTCACTGTTTTTATCTTAAACTTCTGGAAACTTAAAATAATGGCCACCTCATCAAATGTTAATAAAAAATCAATTTTTTCTATCCCATCCTAACCATAGGGCATTTCAATTAAGTATCTTGGCAAGAACCACTAAAATGGAAGGAGATTTGAAGAATTACTTTGAAATGCTGACTAAATTCACGTCATGGAAATCTGAATCGCTAATAAGCAAGAATAGCATGGAAAAATCCTCCACAAATTGCAGAAATTAACTTACGGATAAATTTGCAAATCCAATCATCATCGGCGGCGAATCAATGAATATATCCACCCATAATTCTATTCAGGGCAACGATAAAGAAGAAGAAGAAAAAAAAGGAAGAGCATACGAAAGAAGACGAAGAGGATGATGAAGTACGATGCGTGGGTGATATTTGTTACGATCGAGATGGAAATCTCGTCGAACAAAATGGAAGTTTCTGCTTTCACTGCCCTTTTTGTCCAAATCGTAAGTCTCTCATCATTAAAAACTCACTTAGATATTTATATCTATTTTCTTTATATATTATTGTATAATATGTATTTAATTGCTAACTTATTGTAAATAATTCACTTTGATTTGGTATAAATAAATATATAGTATCGTTTGGTTACCATTAATGATTTGTGTTCCCAGTTATCATTTCTTATGTATCATTCATATCATTTCTTATGTATCATTAATATCATTTCCAATACATAATACTTAATATATAATATATAATTGGGGGGAGTTAGTATTAAAATTAGCGTTAGAATTATGGTTAAATTTTGAGTTAAAATTAGTCAACTAGGAATATAGTTATTGATTTTTTGTTGATGACTAAGAGGGACAAATATAAAAAGGATAGATGAGGCATAGATTATGGGGGAGTTTTAGAATTTAGAAGAAATTAGGCTATGTTTTATAAATGAGGTTGTCGTCATTAAAATAGGGGAGATTGCTAGTATCAAAGATAATGGTTTTAATGGCAACAACATTACGAAATAATATAAAATATGCAGTATATAACACACGATGTAGATATGTATACTATACAGTATAAAAATTATCAAGACAATTTAAGAGTTAGAGAATAGAGGCTCGTATGTATTAGAGAGTTCAAGATTTCAAGATGCTCCACATAAATTTTATGATTTTTAGAATATATGTTAAAATTCTAGTAGCACCTGATCTCTTTCTTCCTCTTTTTCAAAATGATTTTCAAAATAAATATGGTTTTCAATATGATATTTTCCAAACATCCTTTTTAGTTCCTAATTTTGTTATATTGTTTATAGTTTATTGTATGACTATGTTTTGATAATTTATTTAATACTTAATTTTTAATATATATTATTTACATTATATTAAATATTTAATAAATTATTATTTTTAACTTTATTGAGTTTTATTACATATATAAACTATGCTCAAATGATATTACAAAGTTTCAAATTAATTTACAAACCTATGGATTTAAAAACACTATAACATAAACAAAATTTCAAACTACACATGTGTATATGTCGCCGTATATATATATGATATGTTATCATACCAGCCGACAAACTTATTACAACCTCTCATAAATAGGCATGACTATTGTTTATATATATATATATATATATATATATATATATCAGTCATTTTGAATATATTTTATAACCACTTTCTTCGTTCTTCTCTCTTATTTATTTTCTTTCATTTTCTAAAGATATTCTTAACCAAACTCTATCAAGAATCAATCAGAACCAAATACATTTATCTCTAATTTGATTCTCTATCTTTCACTCATCAATCTCTCAAGATTAAAGTGAAATGCAGACTTACATGATCAATTGTAATCAAAGAACAAAAAATATGAGTCTATAAACTCTATCAAACCAGAAACCGTTGTTTAGAAATATATGATTGTAGCCTTAAAAATCAATTGGATGCGATGTTAGCCTAGAAAATCCAGTTACACTACTACAAAATAGGTTATTTGCATCGGTTGCTAAATCCCTGTTGTGTCGGTTATTCAACTGATGCAAATGAAAATAATGTAACAGGCAAATTATGTTACATCAGTTAAAAAAACCAATGCAAATGACAAATATTTGCATGAGTTATTCTATACAACCGATGCTATAGAGCTGATGCAAATGGCTTCATTTGCTTTCCAAGGCTTGATGTATTGCATCGGCATTTTAAAACAATCGATACAACTAAATAAATGCAAAAAAAAAAAAAAAAACATTTGTGATGACCTTAGTATACTGCATCAGTTGTCTCTGCTGTTACAACTCATTCAAATTTAATCTGAAGCAAAATAAAAAAAGTTCCACTATTTTAGATTTTTAACCTAAGACAATATCAAATGAAATTCAAAATTTTGCAAATGCATTATTACCATGAATCTGATCAAACAAACATCATAATTGTACTATCAATCAACATAGTTCATGTCTACAAGCCAAAAAAAAAGGTCAACGTACATAACAAAGAACTAACACAATTACATCCAATTATGCATAATACAACTGGCTAAGTTATTGCAAACCTCGTCTATCTCTTGTTGGTCATAAGAACTATACTGTGCGAAGTTCTGCAATTTATAACAGAATACTATTTCAAAACGTGTGTGATTAACATATAATAGCTAAGCAAATGAAACAAATTAAAGTAGTACCTTTTGTAAATAGATGCTTTGATTGTGGTATTCTACTATGTCATGCATATACCTCATCAAATATTATACACAATTTTTGCTTCAGATTGTTATGGACACTGGCAATGCTACATGATAATGTAATAGTTAGCTTAAAATGAATAGGAACCAAAATGGTACAATTTGAACAAGCTAATATCTATGAAATTTCATATTGCTGATTTCTATAATTATATATAGCTATATTCAGTTATATATATTGTAGACTGTTCTCTTAAAACAAACCAAAAACAAGCTTGCAAGGAGGAAACACCACAACACAACTCTTACAAACAACACTACTTGCATCACTTACGCATACTATCCTTGTCTCTTTACAGTCTCATTACATCGCCTCTATCAATAACACAACCATCGACTTCCCCTACCATTTCAAGTTCAGTCTCAAGTTACTTCTCAACCATCACCATCCTCCTCAACCACCTGTACATTCAAGTCATCGGCGACACCCCACAATGCATTGCAGTGTTTGATTTCTTATTCTTTAAAAGCTATCAACATCTCAACCATCTCCAACACAAACGCCACCTTATCCAACCACCAACTGTGCACTTCCTTTCTGCTGTTAGTTTAGCAATACAATAGCACTCAACCATCTTTCTATACCTGCCACAAACAGCAATCCAACCTTCACTACAACAAAACAACCTTTTTACAACGGACAATGCCAGTTGTAATATTGTTTTCGCAACAGGCATTGCGACCATTGTAATAGGTCATGTTTTTCAACGGTAATTGACCATTGTAATAGGCCATCTTTCTTCAACTGCCACAAACAACAATCCAACCTTCATTTTTTGCAACGGTCATCGCCCGTTGTAAGTAGCTATTTTACAACTGACAATGTCCGTTGTAGTAGGCATTTCACAACGGGCACGTGCCCGTTATACTAGATCATGTAGTAATAAATCAATATTTTACAATAGGCATAGCCTATTCTAATATGTCTTTACCACAACAGACATTGACCGTTGTTAAAAAGATGAAAAATAAAAAAAATTAAATCATTGATGCAGCATATATAGAAATTATATGCGTAATTTACAGAAACCAATACTGTAACAACCCGGAAAATATGAGCCAATTTAGAATTTTTAATTTGGTTATTTTAATGAATTTGGAGGAATTGAAATAATTTATTTCAATTAAATAACGAGTTAGAAATAGCGCAATAGTTTAAAATTTTGAATTCGAACTTTGACTGAACGTAAAGGATGCAAAATAAGACGGACTTTAGCGAAACCAAAAATATTTAAATCTGTTTAAGAATATCTTTCAAACGAATCTAAAAAATCGAAATTTCATAGCGGGAATCAAAAGTTATGGCCAGATGAATATTCAGAATGATCGCTATAGAATGAATATAACCCTTGAAAATTGACATTTTGCAAACGACCTCCGTTTTCAAAGAAACCACTTTTGTTGGATCTGAAATGTCAATTTATTCTTATGTTTCAAATTCCATAATTTTTGGAGTTAATATGTGAGCGTGGCAAAGTAAAATGTGTTTGTGTTGATTTTAGTCAAATTGGATCGACCAGAAAATGACCATTTTTCAAACGGTCTCAGAATTCGACGAATTCAGTTTTGTTGGCACTGTATTGTCCCAACATGGCTAGATTTATTTTTCGGGATTTTTTAGGATCAGTATGTGGCCCCGGCAAATTAGAATGTACGTTTAAAACAGAATTTGAATGTTGTATATTTTAATTTGAAGAATAACTGACTGTAACAGTCGAATGGGCCTACAAAACATATTCCATTGTGTCCAAAATGGGGGTATTTAGCTAGGGGCGACAGCCGTTGGGTTTGAATTGGTGCTCGTCTAAGAAAACTCTAATTTTTGAAATAATATATATATCGGCCAATAGGAATAATTCACTCATTAATTAAAATTATAAAAGAATGTCATAAAACCCCGACTTTTTCTCTCACCGACGGCGAACGGAGCTCCATCATTCCTGACCATATTCCGGCCAATCCACTTCAAATTAGCCCCTGCCCCTTTGGAACTTTTTGAAGAACATCTCCTCCTCTTCAAATCCATATAAGGAGCTCCCCCTATCGTTCACCGTACCTCAAGAATCACCTCCAGGAAGTTCCGCACTTCGCAGCGCCGCCACGCCCCAGATCCTCCACCGAGTTCACCCACCCCCACCTCGATCAGCGTGCCTCTCCAGGCCCTTTCAGGTGGTGCAATCCGATCTAGACCTTGAGCAACGGTTTGGAAGAAAAAGCAAAACCTAGTTTGGAAGAAATTGTTGAGGTAACGACCTTTGTTTTTTTAAACTGATTATAACACTTCTAAGTGTTGCAAATCGTGATTTTCAAAAAAAATCATATCATTTTGCTATGTTGACGAAATTCGATGAAACATGAAACATCGGACTCGCAGCGACATCGTCTACATTCTGGAAGAAGCTAGAACGTGTTCCGAGCTCGCTACAAATTTCAGAAGGATTAAAATCAATGTGAGACATCCAAATTCAATATGGAATGGAAATGCGTCGTATAAATTATACGAGTGAAATATAAATTATATATGCGTTGCACACCACATGTATGAGTGTTGTATAAGTTATATGAGCGATGTATAAATTATACATGCATTGTAAAAATCATATATGTGTTAAAATGGAAATGAAATATATTTATATATATATATACTCCCCTCGTCCATAGACCATGGACGATATGAATTGATTGTGTATGACGTGGAATTGATTGATAATGCGAATGGTTTAAAATTAGTTGAAATGCGAATGGTTGGAAATAATTGTTTGTGGTTAAAAGAAATTGTTTGTGGTTGAAACAATGGGAAATATTGTGGAAAATTCATATGATATGAAATTGGTCTTAGATCATTTAGATAAGCCCCTTATGGAACGCCGCGAGGCCTAAGGTAGTGCGAGGAGCCGTACTCGGGACAGTGCCGGTTTTTAACCCCCTATCGTTATGCTGTCGAAATTTTCAGTAATATCTATGTGTTTGAATTATTTTCATGTATTGAATTATATTCATGTGTTGAATAAATTGTTCAGATAATAAAAATCACATTTTTATTATGCGTGTGAAGTATATGAAGTGTGCATGTATGAGATATTCATATGTTGAGATATTCATGCGTTGAATGACATTCATGTGTTGAATAAATTGTTTGAAAAGTAAAAATCACATTTTTATCTAATGTATGGAGTATATAAAATATTAGTGTTTTAAATAAATAATTGCAACTTCAAAAATATCATTTTTATCTTATTTACGAAGTATATGAAATATTCGTGTTTGAAATAAATTGTTTTAACGATAAAAATATAAATTTTTTTTTGGCAAGGCCGACCGGTTTTTATAGTGTTCCATAACACTTTTTATTATAACAAATAATAAAGTACAATAGGGTGCAGGTGACTGTTGTTAGCAGTTAGCTATAATCGGTTTAAAGTGGACCGAAAATCAAAGAAAAGTTATCTCACGCAGGAGATAAAATACATATGCTGATGGCATGAATACATAGCCAAATAACATGTTTACTACATTGTAATCAACTACATGCCTAACTGCATGTCCAATGAGACTTCATTCAGCCATTACCCATTGTCAAATACCCCATTCCTCAAGGCTCTCACCAATTATATGTAATAAAAATATAATTTTTATTATATGTATGAACCAATTAAAATATTCACATGTTGAAAATGATTCATGGGTTGAATAAAAGGATGGAACAATAAAATTAACATTTTATTGTGAATATGAAGTGCTAAAAACATTCATGTGTTGAATAAATTGTTTGAAAAGTAAAAATCACATTTTTATCTAATGTATGGACTATATAAAATATTAGTGTTTTAAATGAATAATTTTAACTTCAAAAATATCATTTTTATCTTATTTACGAAGTATATAAAATATTTGTGTTTCAAATAAATTGTTTTAACGATATAAATATAATTTTTATTATATGTATGAACCAATTAAAATATTCACTTGTTGAAAAGGATTCATGGGTTGAATAAAAGGATGGAACAATAAAACTAACATTTTATTGTGAATATGAAGTGCTAAAAACATTCATGTGTGGAATAAATATTTTGAATGATAAATATATCCTTTTTATCATGTATACGACTTGCTAAAAATACACATGTGTTGAAACATATTTTTGTTCGCCAAAAATAACATTTTATCCTATGTATGAAGTGTTAAAAATAACCGCATATTGAAACAAACATTTGTTCGCTAAAAATATTACTTGTAGTTTAGTTTTGCATATATATACATGTATTGAACAGGAATATGGATAGGCTGTTGAGTAAAGAATATATTTGCGTGCCCGACAAATAGGTAAGCCTTAATGAGTTAGCCACGCAATTTTATTATTATATAAACTCCTGTGAATGCCATTGGATGCGGAGTGCTTGTTGTTCTGTGTGAAATGATAAACGTCGTCATAGGATAGTAACAATTAATTTTGAACTACAGTACATGGCATACTTCTTGAAGATAGCATACCCTATCATATACCACATAAGCATTTGGAGCTAATGTGACAAGGTGGAAGATTTACCATACAAGCGAGAGGCTTGTATGGCAATGACAATATTTCAGGTTGAACTGAAGACTGATATTGACGATATAAAATATAACGATAAATTGCCAGATAATAAAAACCCCACACGGGTCTGGGGATGACAATAAATACGTATATCTAGTCATTAAGGCATAAAAATCATTTATAGGGTGACGAGAATTTATTCTCTGGAGTTATGATCTATACACACTCCCCTGTGGACACCGGAATATATCATTATAAATATGTGTATGCTTTTTAGGATTTATTGGGTGCCTAATACGACCCAATAAATTTCCAAACCCCTCCCCGTACAAGGGAGGTTATGGCGAAATTTTCTGAAATTTAAAGGCGTTAGTGAAATATTTGAAGTGAAAAAAAAATGATATGGAAATCGTCAAATGAATTATATATATATATATATATATATATATTAAATAAAACAAATAACGACGCTGCAGTTCGTATTTTGAAATCGTAATTTTAAACGATTATACAAGGAAATCCGACCATCGGATATCCCAGAAACCGGAATCATTAGGTTCGCTTTGGAAAAATCTTCCAAACGATATAAAGTTTGTTAAAATCCAATGGTTGGATTGTGTGGAATGTTAAATTCAAATCTGAATAAAAACAGCGCTAGAATAAATTATATTTATATATATATATAAATATAAATTAAATAAAACGAATAACGAGGCTGTAGTTCGTATTTTGAAATCGTAACTTTAAACGATTATATCGAGAGATCCGACCATCGGATTTCCCAAAACCGGAACGGCTCGGTTCGCTTTGGAGTGATCTTTCCAATGGAATCAACTTCGTTAAGATCCGACGGTTAAATTTTGAGAAATGTATAAATCAAAATTAGAGAAAAACAGCGCCAGGGCCACGTTATGGCCTGAAACTCATTTAATTAAATGGTGCTATTTTTAAATAAATAAAAATAGCAATATATCGTTATAAAATATTATAGGCGATATGGAATGGAAATAAACCGATTTTACTTGGTTTGCTTGATATTTGATGGTTGAGTGTTTGACATTAAAAATTACATAAAGAACTGAAATGTGGATGTCGAATAATTTAACCATGGACAGAATTGATTTGAATTCTAATATACGTGAATTATTTGAAAAGGCCAAGATAATGCTCATTTCAAATAATGATCAACGAATAAATATCGAAGATATGAAGACGGTGCAAGATCGGTGATCTTCACATCGTGTAGACTACTACTGATGCCTTTGAGATGGGTAGCTCCCTTGATGAGGTTACAGTGGTAGTGGTTTAGATGTACTTGTTGATCGTCCGGATATGCGAGGGTCTCTCTCCTATATTGGACATACGGAAGTAGAAATAAGGTGCCTTCGGTTTCGTTCAGACGCAGAACGGACTTGAAAATGGATATGTGTCTGACATGTATTCTGTGTTATATTCGTTGATCTCTACTAAATATACATCTGTTTGGCGGCGGAGAATTTATTCTCTTGCTTAACGCCCTTCTCTGAGACGTACGAGCTCAGAGGTTGTATATCAGTAGACACTAGTGGTATGGTGTGGATTGACAACGTGACATGCAAAGATGCAAATGATTAAGGCTTTTGTTGAAAAGCAGAGTCTTGTGGTTGATGATCAAAGCACGACTTTGATATAGCGTAGCTTTGTGTATGGCGTTAATTCGCGAGCCTTACACACCGGTATGAGTCAAAAATGGAATCATGATTGCAGGGAGGGCACGACGTTTCTTTCTATCTATGGACTGTGTCATCTTTTACTAGCCCTGACATCGTTGTTTATTTTACCCTTTGTGGATGTTGAAATACGAGGCACCTCGGATATATCGGTCTCTACGGAGCCGATGGATAGATCCGATAGGACCGGGAAACGTGTGTTCAGGAATAACCAATCCTCAAACGTAAAAGAGGACCGACCCTGAAGATCCAAGGGTTCTCTGCGGGGAGTCCTGAGGCATTTGCTAGAGTGTCTCGAAGCGGTGAGGAGCTTAGCCCTTGCCTCGACTCATGATGGAATCCAAATTTCCAATACGAAATTACGAATTTGATTGTAACTTATATATGGCGACATAGTTGATGGTAGCTATGCCGTCTAGGATTAATATTTATGATTGAATTTGCTTTTGAAATGTATATGCACTAGTAATAATATCAAATGATTTTGCTTACACGTATGAAGCATATTTTGGCCATTATATGGTAAAACTCTATCCTCTGGTTTGCGTTGCATTGTGTGATGGGACTTGAGTCTTTTAACGGTTTCATTTTTATAAAAAGCATTGCGTTATTCAAAAGATTTACTTTATTTCATGCACTGGCAATCACTGGAGTAAACTCGTTCCACGAAAGTGGCGTGGTCCTATGATTTGCCTTGCTGTTGTTGTTTATCCAGTTAAGTAGATTTCTCATACCAGTCTCATGACTGACTCGTAGTTTGTTTCACTTTGCAAACTTGGATGTCCTTATTTTCACACGGGCGGCCTAATGACAGGTAACAGGGTATACTTTGGCTTTTGCACTACTGCATGGAGTGCATCTTTTGGCTTGTATGGCGAGGACATGACCTCTCAGTATTTTGGCTATGTGATATTCCGTCATTAGTACCTTATGTATATAATTCCACTTATCGCGATGTAGACAAATTTACTTCTATTATATATCTATGATGTATATGTACCAGTGATCTTGATGTAGCCTGGTCATTTCCTTTCATGCACTAAGTTGTATCCTACACTGTGCTACTATGATGTTATTACATATTATGATTCTGCTGTCATATTGATGTAAATTATTCTATTTTCTGTTTATGCTATTACCTGTTCTCTGCTAATGATGATTAATGTGTTATATTTCAATGATTATCCTTAATTCCGTCGTACGGAGTTTGAAATCGTCACAAATACAAATTATATATTCATATTATATGAAGTCACACATTTTTTATACATATTGGCACACATAATAAATAACAAAGAACATACTCTATGATAAATACTAATAATAACAACTACTATTGTTTGGACACGGATATGATACAAGCATCTGCATACTAATCACATCCATACTACATCTATACCATGCTTTAAAAAAAAAAAAAAAAAAAAAAAAAAAAAAAAAAAAAAAATCCTTGCGGACATAAAGCACATAACCTTATTTCTTAAAAGATGAATACAAGTGCAATTTCAACACCCAATCCCTTTCCTTGTTTTAATCCCGACGAAATATCTCACTTCCACTTCTTAAACCCGAAAGCAGTAGCTTCTTCCTCTTTGGTCTTTCGCCAAAGCAGCCTCTTCCTGTGCTCTTGATTGAATTCAATAACGTAGAAAGGTTAAATGACCCATCACATAACAATTTGGAATAATCTTCACAATTCTTACTCTATTTTTAAATGGCATCGGACAATTTGGCATAAGCTAAATGCTAAAAAAATGGTTGCAAACTAGGTTTTGCAACTGAGTTGCAAACTCAGTTGTTTGAGTTTGCAAATGAGTTGCAAACTCAGTTTCGGTTTGCAAATCAGTTACCACTATTTGTGCATTCTCCTATGCATAAGTAAAATTTACATAATGTTCTTATATATCAAAATTGAGCTGACTCACAACAATGGAAAGTTTGTTTTTTTTCAATTAGAAACAATTACGTAGTAAATCAGAAAAGTGAGCCGATAGACATGATATCCCAAATTTGTTTAGTTAATTCTAGCTTTCTACTGAAAACTTAGATGAGTTGATAGACATGCCTCTGTGTAATTATGTTTAAAAGTAAGGATATTTTTTCGTTCTATGTGAACATGCCTGTTAACTTCCGGCTGCACTTTGTTACTATTATTGGGAAAAAAAACTTATCAACCAGTTGAGGATAGATATAATGACAGGGTGTGCACTTCAAAATAAATACAACATAGGATAGATAATATAAGTCAATGGGCTTACATTTCTTGGACCAAAATATGACAGAGTGATGCCATGCTTAGTGTAGTAGCACCGATCTAGTGAAGCCATGCTGCGGCATTGGGTCAAACTGGATCCTACAGGTGCATCGAGTCAGATATAGTGCAGCAACACTGATTCCGTCCACTACTGCACTTAGGTAATTTCCAAGTGCCATGCTTGCACTAGGTTTTACTTGGTGCAGTGCAATAAGACAAATGAACTTTTCCCTGGGGATTAGGAAATAATTTATACGTTCCTACATAAATAATTAGGCAATAATTTATATATAACCTGAACGAATATCTTCAGAAACTTTTCTTTTGTTGCTGAGCTCCCTCACTATCATGCCACAAATTAATTTCCATTATGGAATATATGCAGCAAAAGAAGCATCATTTTAAACAAATAATAGTGAAATGTCGGAAATGGATCTATATAAATTCCTGGATTTTCTGATAACTGCATAAAGGCACGGTTATCAATATAAGAAAACACAATTATAACTATAATATAGATGAGTTTAGAACAAACAGAAGAAAACCTTGTTTCAATGATCCAGAATGAGAAAAATAGCATCTTTAATACGAGCCCTGAAATCGCAACGAGTCCAAAGAAAATAGCTGCAACAATTTCCAGCTTTGCATATTTGAATATTTTTGTCCCTTCTAAGAATACATCGCTTGTGTCGTGCAATGCCATGATGATAGTTCCGATACAAAATACTTTATTCACAACTTTTTTCCTTTATTATGCTTACGAAATATATTTTTTAATCAAGAGAGAAAACATATAAAGATAATGTAAGAATGTTCGTTATGTATGAAGCATCTGACATATATGGCTATTAATGGGAAAAATCAAGAGGCTATTAGAAATACATGTAACATATAACAACAATGCCTAAAATTTTAACTTATTGCCTGCTCTTTTTTGAGCTACAGACTGGACCTTTGTATGGCTTGATGTTTTCTTCTTTAGCAGGATTTATTTCTATGCATTTGCCGTGGAACCACCTCCCGCTTATATCACAGCCAATCCAAAACTCATTTCCATTGAAGTTGCCTCCACATATGCCACAAAGAGTTTCCTTGTGTTTGTCTTCATCTTCGCTGTACCCTCCCTCGGTTACTTTTGAATTGTTCATTATCCGCCCTTCTCTTTATCTCTTGACAGGTTCTAATTTCCTCCCATTATCATTGCACAACTTATCTCTTCCTTGTTTTCTATTAGCTACAACATCATAAACAGTTAGGAGATCATTAATCATGTTGAACAAATGCTTCCTCTCATTTGCATTGAATCTGGACCCTAAATGAAAAGCAACAGTTAAAAGCCAAGAATCACGATGAACTGCACAAGGGACTGCCATTCCCTTTGGTTCATCCCATCCCTTGCAAAATTAGTACCCAGTGCCGACTCAGGCAGCTCTGTAGGGACTTCCTCTGCCAGCAAAATTAATATCCACTTACGTACATTTCTTTTTTTATGGACTAAACTTCATTTTAATTCCATTAATATAGGTAACATGGTTGAATGGCCAATGATCATCTGTAATCCAGTGAAGGCATTAGAGATTTCAAAAACGCCAAAGTCAGTAATAAACCAAAATTTATCGTGGTCGAACTCATCGAGACCATAATAAAAAAAACAGAAATGCACCAAGGCCAAAGATCAGACAATTTCATTTGTTTATCTAATAAACGGATAAGTCACAAAAATCATATGCATTCAAATATACTGAAGAGGAAAACACAGTGGCAAGGGGTCAAATACACATAGTAGGCAAGGCTAGGCAGCAAACTGAAATGAAGATGCAGTAAAGGTGCAGATGTGTATGCATCAGAATTATATTATGTTAAGTTGTAAATGTATCAGTATGAGAAATCTACGATCATCTCAAAGAATAGAGATCAACCTCATATATAAGATAAGGCTTTTAAAACTAAAATTACAGTATTCATAGCTTAATTATCTAATTTCTTGTTAACAGACAATCCAATAACTAACATGTAGTTTAACAACAATCCATTTAAACATCTATCATTTAATGTTGTTGTGTGCAAGGTTGTCAATTTGGGATTTAAATCGTAAATCGTAAAGTTAATATTTTGAATCGAATCGGGATTTAAATCGTAAATCGTAGATTTTTGTATCTTTTTGTACGTCAAATGCATACATGTTGGTTACTGAATTATATTTGTTTTATTTTTATATATGATGAGATAATGTATTACTTTTGGGCAAAGCGATTACTTTTATAATTGAACACTGCTTTCATACAAAGAAAATGAACTAAACACAACAAAAGACAAATTCCAATCATTCACTATCACTTTCGTTAATGTTCCCTTCTTGATTATCAATTTTCATTTCTTTATTCTCATCTTCAGTTGAGTATCCATAATCATCATCCTCTCCTTCGTCCTCTTCTTCGATTAAAACATTCTTTCCTTTTCCTTTATACTGAGTGTTTCTTGGACCTATATAAATAAGTAATATTAATAATTTAGTGACAAATCAATTATAATTTATAATATACTCTATAGCTTTCAAAAAGTTACCACGTTTTCGTTTTTTTGGAATTTTTCGGCTTGCTTCACCGTCTTGAGTTTTGAAACATTCATGTACATCCATCCAGGTTGTGCCAATCGGTAAAGCATGATCCTCTTGTTCACATATCCAATCATCATCGTTGTCCATGTCAGACAGACATATTGGATCTAGTCCATCGTTTATCTTCCTTTTCTCGTGCCTAAGTTCAAGTTGAAGATTGTATTTCACAAATACCAATGCATTAAGTCTCTTTTGTTCCAAACGGTTTCTACGTTTAGTGTGAATCTGAAATATAAAAAAAAATTAAGAATGATAAACTAAGATAAAACAAAATAATTGTTTTTATACCTGATCAAAAGTACTCCAATTACTTTCGCATCCAGTCGAACTACATGTTAAACTCAATACACTTATTGCAAGATTTTGTAATTCTGGACATTGATCTCCATAGCTCTCCCACCACAAAGCTGCAATTTAAAAAATGTAATGTTTTATATATTTAGTTTTAAATCTAAAGTAATAAGATGAATACAAAATTCTCACCGGGTTGTTTAGTTTTACGACTTTCAACTGCCATAGTTCTTCCAAATTATCCTTTGGCCAACGAATATATATCAAGTTGTTTATCTATTTTAGCCCTCTCCTTTTTTGTTGGAACCATTCTTTCTATAGTGTCATATAGTCTCTTTTTCACCTCCAAATCCATGGTAAAATTGCTATCATAACGATACTTCGGATTTAAGAACATTCCAGCTGCATGTAAAGACCTATGAAGTTGTGCATTCCACCGCTTATCAATTATGTCCCATATTTCCTTGTATCTGGACTCCACATTTTGAAAATTCGACGCTATCTTTTCTTTTGCTGGGTCCATGACTTCGTAGATATAACCCATTGTGGGTTTTGCATCACCGTCTACTAGCCTTAGAACCTTGACCAATGGAATGGTACATTTCAAAAAATATTTTATTCCATCCCAACAATTCCTTTTAGTTAAAATAATATCTTGAACTTCCTTTTCCTCCAGCTTTTTAGAAAATTGACTATCCTCCCATTCACTTGAAGTAAACATTTTTCTCAAGCCAACACGTTGTTCTAACACACTTTTTAAAGTCAAATACTGGGTAGCAAATCTAGTTACTGCTGGCCTAGTTAATTCTCTACCTTTTGTGTACTTCTGCATAAGATTTAAGAGCCAACTATGTTTGTAAATAAATAGTGTTACCTTTTTTGCATTTCCGACAATCTCAACATGGGCAGGTAACTCACCATTATCTGTTAGTATTAAATCCAAGCAATGAGCTGCACAAGGAGACCAAAATATCTGTCTCTTTTCCTTCATCAACATTTCACCGGCTTTGACATAAGCTGCTGCACTATCGGTAACGACTTGGACTACGTTTTCTTCTCCAACTTCTTCAACCACATTGATAAGCATATCGTAAACGTTTTCAGCATTTTTTATGATTGAAGAAGTGTCGATAGACTTCAAAAACACCGTCCCTCTAGGGCTATTTACCAGGTAATTTGTGATGCTTCTATGTTTCTTATCAGTCCATCCATCTGATATAATCGTGCATCCCGTCTTCTTCCATTCTGCTTTGTATACTTCTAGTTTTTCTTTAACCTTTTCAACTTCTTTCAGTAAAAAAGTATTACGGATTTCATGATAACTTGGAAGCTTTATACCTTTTCCATAAAGAGCGATACCCTCGGCCATAACTTTAAAAAACGGGCTCTTTACCAAATGAAAAGGTAAAGCATAAGCATAAAAAAATCGACAAATTTTCAAGCAAATGTCCTCTCTATCTTCTTTCTTCCACATGGCATTCAAGGTCTTCTGCTTTTTGAACTTGTAGCTTCAAGTGTTTTATTAACGTCAACATCCAAATTATCAGCCTCATCATCATTATCACCGAAATTGCGTTTACTTTTTTTTAACGCACTTTTGAATAATGCAGCTATTTCTTCTGGCACATTTGCACATGATTTTACATTTGCAGAAGTTTGAGCAAGGTGGTGCTTCATTCTATAAATGCCTCCTGTTACTACTTTTGAACAGTAGTTACAACGGTTAACTTTTTTATCCTTTTCATTTACTGGTTTACAGTGGTCCCAAGCAATGTCAGCTTCTTTAGTCATCTGCAAATACAAAATAAAAATAATTCAATTATCATGTTTACAGTCTTTAGCTAAAAAGTGTAAACATTAAAAATGCTGAAATTAGTTAAATTTTCTGCACAAATCGTAATGTATAAAATGTATTTTACGCTGAAAAAAATCATGCAACGAACAAGGTTCATAAAACGTTTTTTTTTTTTTTTTTTTTTGCTATAAAAAATCTATGCTGTTTGTCTCATTTGCATAACAGCTAACAATAGTTATTAAAGCATGGGGAAACTGTCCTATACTGTAAACGACAGCAAGTTGCAGTACCTAGAAGCCTAGCATTAAATTTTTATTGGTACTTACTGATGAATAGTTTAATGCTAAATGAAAAAAAAAAATTATACTGCTGCAACACTGAAGCCATCCTCGCGTGGAAAAAAAGCAACTTTCTCACTGGTCAAAGATTCAAAGTTTACTTTTATATATTAACTTTAAACAAAATACCTCAAACTGAAAGCATATTTGTACGCAACAAGCAACAGCCAAACCAAAAGAGGTGAAGAAAATTCCAGCAAGCAAAATGAAAATAAAAGGAAATTTTCTGAGACGGAAAGCATACCTCTCTAAGAACGAAGAAGTGTTGCAACAATCAGCGGATAATTCAGCAAAGATGAAGCTGCAGAAAGAATAATTCAGGAAGAACGAAAATAAGAAATGGAGAATGAAGATTACAGTAAAAAAAATACCTTTCAATCTACAAGGTTAGTCTAGTCGATTCCAACTTCCTTCTTCTGTTTCTTCGAATTTTCCTTTCTTCCTCGATTTCTGATTTTTTTTTCTATCTTACTGTTTAATTTGATTTTGGCCGATTTAAGTAACAAATTAAACATCTATTCGATTGCGTCTTTTAATCTTTGAATTGAATAAGTGTGTTGCTTCGATTTTGGATACGACGATCAACGCTTGACTGTTTGAGTTCGAACGAACAGACGAATTTGAAAGATGACAAATAATCGATTTAATTTTTCAGACACGGCTTTCACTTAGTTTTAGATCTTACGATTTTAAGCATTTACGATTTATTTCGCGTTTTGAATCGACGAAGGAGCGATTCGATTCAAATCGCGATTCAAATCGTACGATTTTATGATTTTTGACAACAGTTGTTGTGTGAGATTTTAGAATCTCACCTTGGATTCAAAAAGAGAAAAAGGACTGTAATGGATTAACTGAAAGCTATGGGTCATCTCCTCTACTTCGATTTAGCTTGAAAATCGTCATTGATTATGATGCTAGTAACCAAAATTTCACAGCAAACTATTCACGTTCGAGTCCACGAAGACCTACGGGAAAGCCACGCCTCACTCCTTGCTCGCCTTAGCCTCGACTCTGCCTCCACGTTTGTAGTTTCCATCGTGCCACCAATTGTTAATGAGCAAGAGCACTTAATTTCATTTTTTTCCTTGAATGAATTAGATTTCCATTTTGGGTTTAGGCAAAATAATAAGGGGAGACACTGTATTTGAGGAAAAAGCGAGTGCGATTTTTGTTCCTGTAAATGAAAATTTGGGGTTTAGAGCCAAAATTTTGTGTTTTGGAGCCAAATACTACCTCCGATTCGAAATGTAAGATGTTTTACTTATTTGCACAAGAATTAAGGAATCAATTAATGGTTCTTTAATCCATACTAAAATTATGTTTTTCTCTTAAATTATCTTCTTTTGATGCACAACTAGTGGTTGTAACATGAATAAATGCATAAAAAGTCTCATCATTTATTATAAATAACAGATAAAGAGGACATTAAAACCTTAAACATATTATATTTTGAAACATACCAAACTTTTTGAAACATCCTATATTTGGAAACGGAGGGAGTACATCTTTAGATCTTTATAATCATGGAACAAAATTAGACACGAGTATTGAGATTTGAAACATTATATTTGTATTTTTCAAACACTTCAAAAGTCGCTAGTAATCAGCTAAAGCATGTGTGTTTCGGAAAATGCATCAAACGTGCTTCCATGTTTTAGAAAATTACCATTTTTTTTAAAATATGAAATATAAATATTAATTATAAATATTGATTATCAAATACAAAATAAAAAATATATTTTGTTAATTATTAATATCAATTACTTATTGACCATTAATTATTAAATATTAGTCTTAATTATTAATTATTTAATATAAACAACCCACAAATCAACAAAATAACAAATTCACAATCTCTCAAAACAGATGTTACAATGCACCAAAATTACAAGCTTTGAAGTCAAAAGTCACCACACAAACTCACTTGCTTCTGTAACACCCCGGAATTTCGGTCCAGTCAAAATTACTGAAAATCCTTCCATTCAAAATAAACAATGAAAGCTACCATTTTATTTGATAAATATACAACATCACTAATTGCTCTGGATAAATTTTTAATAAATACCACTTATCTAATTAACTACTTGTGCTTAAATATGAATTAAACACGACTACCGTAAATCTGCCATTGTGCAACTCTAATGAAATGGACATCGATATTCATTCCCGCACACTTGATAAACACGTTAGCATAGCTTAAATGAAAGATGCACTATTACAAGATGAAATAGCAAATAATAAACAAAAAATATTTATTATTAATAAAGCAGCTGCATCACTACCCCTTGTGTCTGCCTACGTACTTTTATCTAATTGGGTAAGCAATTTGATACAGGACCAAGCCAACTTAGTTCTTTACAAAACATTTAAAAGCAATATTACTTCCAATAATACTTTTTATACCTAGTATAAACACTCTATTTATACTCGTTTTGAAAAGTATCTAAATATTTCTTGTAAAACTTCCTTTCAAAAGATCTTCTCTTTTAAATACCAAAAACTCCATTATGATAAAATAGATTATAACTTCAAACTAATCATCGAAAAAGGAATTCTTGAAAATAATATTACCATAAGACAAAGGAATGCATTTCGATAATGCAATTATGGCTATCAAACCATATGTAGTCTATGTCTGTCCCAGTCCCCTACTAATCCTTATGTTCTTATTTTCAAGGCCTTATGCTAGTTATGCTAAGTCATCAATGTCCTCAGTCATCAGTCGTATATGTTCTTTACTTACCGAAGTCAAAGATTGCAGTCAATATAGTATGTTGAAGTCATATGCATCTTTAAATTAAAACACAAGCTTATGTAATAATAATAGACTAGATGATAAGTATACTCACAGTACTCCTTGCCATTTTCATGCAAAAGTCTCGTAGAACATCATATAGTACTTATCATCATTCCTAGATAATCGATTATTTTCCTCGAATCATTGAAATTTGTTAACCTTCCTTGTTCTCAATTTTGACACGTTTTGGCTCTCTTTTACTTTGATTTACATCCTCGTTTTTGTCAGTTTGTTTATGATACTTAAAAAAGCTCAAGTCCAAATTTGAGAGGATTTGAAATAGTTTACCATGATTTTATACTCAAACCATCTATAACAGCATTTCCGACATGCTATGAAAAGTTCTATTCGTTTAAAAATACTTCATAATCAATTTAGAGAAGAAACAACGCTTTCAGAAGTGCTATGGCAAGTTCTGGGCGGTTTATAATAATTTTAGACTAAAACATCTTACTATAGCGTTTCTGGAACGCTATGAAAAGTTATGGGTAGCTTATTAAGCTTCATAACTAATTCAGAGAAAATATAGCGTTTTGGAATGCTATAGAAAGTTCCAAAACTTAGATTTTTCGGCATGTTTTTGGGCAAAATGTTTGACATTGTTTCTTTATGATAAAAATAGCTTTTGACTTCAAATTTCCTATAGTAAGAAGCTCTCTTAGTCTACTAAATTATCATCAAAAGAAACCCTCAAAATCATTTATCAATTCAATATATAAAATTAAACATCATGAGGCATTTTTAACATGTCTATTTCAGGCTGATTTTTACCTACCTTTGCATTCGGTTTTCAGGTACACAAACGACCGAATTAGAAAACAGCGAACGAGGACAAAGTTGTAGCCCTTTGAATTAGCTTTCCAAATTGATAGAGAAGTCGAAATTTCATTAAGAATTGCATAAGTTATGCCCAAAATACCGAACGTCATTTTTAGGGTTTCAAGTCCAATCATTCATTCATAAATTTCTCAACTTTTCTTCAAAACATGAAATAAATACACGAACTTAAATAATTTTTCTCATCTTGTATTTGTGCCTTGATCTTGTATTTATTCTATAGGCTTCTCCCAAACTTCTACTCGTTTTCTAAATTTTGTTTTTCATTTGTGAATGCATGAAAAAGGATGAACCTTTCCACCCTTTATATAGTACTTTACGAGGCTAGTTTGGTAATTTAGTTTTGGACACTTATCCTCCTTATCTTTATGCAACCTTTAGGATGAAGACACATGTCTACTTAGGTGTCTTTAGATGTTTCTTTACATGGACACCTAATATGTTTATGTGTGTTTATCTTATTTACTTATAAGACGTGTACCATTCTTTTGATGACATGTGTCCCTATCATTTTAACTCATTTTTCGTATTCTAGAACATGTACACATATACCATTTGTATTTTGATTTATATGCTATGTTCATACATATATGTATTCATCTATTGTTACTACATGCACATGATATTTTAACAACTTTTAACAAGAAAAACCTCGTTTATCAACAAAACTGTTTTTGGTCACATTATCTTCGAACTACTTATCTTTGCAAACAAAAATTCAACAACATGTTTTCCCCTCATTAATTATTATTTATAAGGGATTTAATCAAGGTTATGAAACCATTAAATCCATGATTTATATATTTAAATAACCTCAATATTTAATTATTTACTGCCTGAAATTTCAGGTTGTCAAAGCTTCCGCAGATACCAAGAGCTTCTCTCTTCAAAACATAAAGATCTGAACCTGATACAGAGAGCAGGTACATCTCTATAAATGAAACAGAGAGCTTCGTCAAATACATTCAACATTATTCACTAGAAATCCAATATCTCTACAAATGATAACTGACAATACTGATGACAAAACTCAAAACTTCTAGATATGAGCGTCAGTAACTCCAACAAAACTAAACCCGACGCAGCTCCATAAGAGAAGAGACAACAAAATAGAAACTAAAACAACCAGCAGACTCCAGATTCATCAAACAAAAACACCATATGCCCATTTTTAGGTAAATAAAGGACCAAACATGAGAGATGGGTTTCTCCTAGTATGCCTTTTAATTGTTTTTACTACGAGCAGGTAGAACATCCTCTGGTCTGAAATCATTCCTCTCGTCTAAATCCTCCCAAAATTTTCCATTCAATCTATTGCTCCTTGATTTAGACGATGAGGTGGTATTAACATTAGGAAAGTCAAACCAGCACCTGAAACAGGTGGAAGTTGAATATGAGAAGGTGGCTTCAAATGAGTATGGAAAGACTTTGAATGCAAGGAGGAAGACATGATTGAGCCCATAGATTTGCTAGTAGATAATGGCACATTGAAACTATAAGTAGATGAGCAAGAAATGGTTGCATTTGAAGAAGAGCTAGAAGTTAAAGCAAAATTGCCAGCAGATGAAGAACTAGATGTCATAGATAGACTAGATGAGACCGAGTTACAAAAACTAGAAGAAACAGATGATGAGAACAAATTAAATTTTAACCCAGCAGTTTCATGAATATCATTTTCAATTGCTTCATCAAATAAATTCCCAACTAATATGCATCCTCTTGATCATCAGATTTTGCCTTATCCACTTTAGCACTATTCTCAGAGTTAACACTAAAAAATGGATTTGATTTTTCACTAACAGTTTCTTGAACTAAACAGACATTTAATCCAGCATCATTACCTCCATTATAATCCATACCATCAGTTGCTAAAGGTTCAAAAGGATTTACACTTACATTTCTAGTATCTACAGCACTATAAACATTCATCTTATTGATAGTAACTTCTTTCTTCCACCAGATTTGCTTTTTTTTCTTGTATTTGCAGTATTCCATTTATTTTGATTTACAACAACAAAATTCTGATTTCATTTACCAATATGTACAAATTCATCCATATGATGATCCTCCTTACTTACATCAAATTGATCTACAAAATATTTATTTTCCATTGAACTTAACTCACAATATGACGTATCATGACCAAAAACCTTGCAAATAGCACAAACTTTAGGTCTTCAATCATAAGAAAGTTATACTGTGGGGCATTTATCACCTAACCCTGCAATTTCAATTGTTTCAGGTAATTTGAATTCAGGGGATACCTCTACCAATGCTTTAGCATATCTAAATCTATTCAATCTTTCAGTGTTGCTATCAAAACAAATCAATATTCCTATATGACAAACAAGCCAGTTTATTCCAAATAGGGTCTAAAGAAAGATAGGGTCTTGAAAGAAATGGATCCATACAGGTACCTTTTCTATTTGTGATTGAGTGTTTCCAATCGAGAGATCCCATTTTGTTATTATAGACATTCTACCTTGAATAAAGATTGGATCAGAATGAAAAATCCTATCCTTATCTATTTCATTTGAAATTTAAAGTAGAAGTGAGTGCCATCAAATTTAATATCTACCTTGCCTTGTAATTTCCAATACCAATTCAAATAATTGTCCACAGAGAGGTAAGACAAGGATCCATCTGTAATGACCCGCTATTTTTAACGTCTTGAATCATTTATTAAATCGACTCAAGACGCACAAAACAGCGACTCCTTATTAGCTACCGGGTTTAAAGAGAATTGACACACAGAATCACAGTACACAAAATATATGCAGCGGAACAATTTTTTTATTAAAATCAGAGTTTATACAAAATATTCGGTACAGCGGAAAATGTATAAAAATGTATAAACCGAAATTTTAAACCAACTATAACGACACGCCTTTTCGATCGTCTCGAATCGGTATTTAAACCAATTCAAGACGCTCAAAATGGCGAATCGTTATTAGCTCACTGGGTCTAATAGAATAACACACAGAATCACAGAATACAGTAATTGCAGTGGAATAAAATTTTATATAAAATATTAGAGTTTTACATAATTTTTGTCCAGCAGAAGAAAATGCAATGTATACGTCGATTTTTAAAAATTAAAGATTACTTTTTCAGACGGCTTTGTGCGTGCCTAAGCGTCTTGCGTCTTCATGTTCCTCTCCAGTTTGCGAACTAAAAGTCTGCAACACTCGAATCTGACTTGAACGTTCCATGCAAAAACATAAAACACTCGAGTCAGGATTAAATCATAGTTCAAGTAAAATAACTTGAAGAAAACTGAAATATGTTGGAGATTTTGTGGTTTGAGACGCTTTTGGAGGAATAGAATCTGCCGTACTTCTGACTTCAAGGATTTGCGGAGCAAATTATTTCAGACAATAGTTCAACCCACAAGGTACAAAAGGGTTATCGAACTATTGACTTCAGGATTCAATAAGCCTTAAAACAGCGTTATCGGATTCAAAGTTTGTACGACTTTGATCCGACCAAGAACACTCTTCAATTCGGTTTCCGATGATGCAAGTAGAGAACAAGGACAAAGAGGAGAAGAAAATAAGAAATCTGCAATAGTTTCTGGAATTTGCAACACCTCCAAGGCGTTACAGGAATGACAGCGTTATAAATGCTTTAATGATGTTGCAGATCAATGTAGGAAGAAGAAGATATGTTTCGAAGTTATCTGAGACATTTTTGGGCGTTGTTATTTATAACAAACGAGGAGGTGTCCTTTCAGAGAAACGTCATGATCGTTTGCAACAGCCATTTCTGTCCGTACTGCGTCGCATCCCTTCCCTTGGGAAGAAACCAGTCGACCGACTAAAAGTCACCGGTCAACCGTTTTTAACCCAAGAGCAAAATGGTCGACTGGTTGAGTTTTGGCCTGTCGATTGATTTGTTTTGCGGCCTAATGGATCACGAGACCCCAAGAGCCCCAAGGCCCATCTCCCATCTTTTGACATTTTAAATATTATTATCTATGTCAAGTTCATGCTTAAGGCCCGTTTCCTTTTCTCTCCTTCTCTTCTTTCTTTTGTTATAATACATCATGCCTTTGTGTATATATATATATATATATATATATATATATATATATATATATATATAGGCAAGCTCTTGCTTATTTCATGATGTGGGACAAATAAATTTTTTCTCATTCCTTCTTTCTTCTCTCTTCAAAAAAAAAACCTCATACCCAAAACCATGTATTGAAAATTTACAACAATCTCCCCCAATTTTCAAAATAAAATAGACAGCTGAATCACTAGTGTGACTTCCTACATACCCAAGTGGGATCAAGCCTATGTAGTTCTAAGATCAAGATTTGCATTATCGTGGAAACAACACATAAATAAAAGTATCTTTTGGATTTAAACTTTTACTTAGTGTAAACCGTTCAAAGCACTATCGAGATTCTATGGTGAACGAATCTTGAACCAAGTATCCCTCAATGATAAAACCGGAACAATCACACATGTTGTATTCCTTAGTTAGAGTGTTCTGTATTGCTCAACACGTTAATGGCCATGTGCTTAAATCTTGGTTTATGAGTCTACTTAGAAAATGGTCTTACTTTCCTAGGAAACGGCCTGATTTCCATACTCATATAGGTAAGTCACTTAAGGTGTTTCTGCGAGGCACCTTTTTAGGGTTTCTAGACGTATTAAGGATTTTTATCCATCCTTTGTTCATGCAGAATCCAACATTATGGGATTATTGATTTAGTGTTCCATAATCATTTCCTTAACTTGTTGGTACCCATTGAACTTTGTCTATCCTTTTCAAGACACAAGGTTGGTTTTCTGTTAAGAATGATCAATCTTCATTCACAGACCTTAGTCCCATTTCTTTAGACTTTATAGAAACCATAGCCTTTGGAAGACTCTTAGTAAGTGGGTCAGCCAAGTTTTTCTTCGTTTCTATGTAGTTAACAGTTATAACTCCACTTTTGAGTAACTGTCTCACCATGTGATGTCTTAGACTCACATGTCTTGACTTTCCATTATATGTTTTATTAGAAACATTGTATATTGTTGCTTGATTATCACAATTAATCAAGACTGCTGGAGATGGCTTCTTCTATAACGGAATTTCTACTAACAAATTTCTAGTCCATTGCACTTCCTTACATGCGTCTGCTAATGCAATTAATTCTGATAACATAGTTGAATCAGATGTACAAGTTTGTTTCTTGGAAGCCCAAGACACAGCAGTGCCTCCTAATGTAAATATCCAACCAGTCGTAGACTTGGATTTGGATTCTACATTGTTCCAGGTTGCATCACTATATCCTTCTATTACAGCAGGATATCCTTTATAAGATAAACCATAGTCTATGGTTTCCTTCAAATAAGCTAATACTCTGGAAATGGCTTTCCAGTGTTCAAAACCTGAATTACTCGTAAATCGACACAATACACTTATAGCATGTGCGATATCAGGTCTAGTGCAATGCATAGCATACATAAGACTCCCAATAATACTGGAATATTCTAATTGAGAATTGGTACGTCCAGTATTCTTTTCTAATTTTATACTTGGATCTAAAGGAGTTGGTGCTGGTTTGTTATCATAATGGCCATATTTTTTTAGGAACTTCTCAATGTAATGAGATCGGGTTAGTAATAACTCCCCCGCTTTCCTAATGATTTTAATTCCTAAAATTACATTAGCCTCTCCCAGATCTTTCATATCAAATTTAGAAGATAGAAACTTCTTAGTTTCATTCACACGGGATATATTGGAACCAAATATCAGCAGGTCATCAACGTATAAACATATTATAACATAACCGTTGTTATCCGATTTGCTATAGATACACTTATCTACATCATTAACAATGAATCCAAATGACAGTGCAACTTTATCAAACTTCTCATGTCATTGCATGGGAGCTTGCTTCAGGCCATAAAGAGATTCAACTAATTTACAAACTTTCTTTTCTTGACCTGGGGTTATGAAACCTTCAGGTTGTTCCATGTATACCTCTTCTTCTAAATCTCCATTTAGAAAAGCTGTCTTTACATTCATTTGATGTGTGACCAAGTTATGAATTGATGCGAGTGCTATTAAACAGCGTATCGAAGATATGCAAGCCACTAGAGCATATGTATCAAAATAATCTACTCCTTGTCTTTGTTTATATCCCTTAGCAACTAATTTGGCATTGAACTTATCAATGGATCCATTTATATTCAACTTTTTCTTGAATATCCATTTACTTCCTATAGGTTTGGCACCAGGAGGTAAATAGTTTAATACCCAAGTTTGGTTTAACATTATGGAATTCATTTCATCATTGATAGCTTCTTTCCAAAAATCAGAATCTCTAGAACTCATAGCCTAAGAATAAGTTTTGGGATCATCATCGACGTTCATTACATATCTTGCCATATTAAGGACTTCGTCCTTATTGCCTTCTACGAGATATGTTATGAAGTCAGGATCATAGCCCTTTTCTATTCTCGCTCTTTTACTTCTCCTGTGTTCAGTACTATCATCTGGTACTGACACTTCCTTGCTGTTTTGAGCAGGAGCATATTCATTGTCATTTGTATCATTAGTCTCAGTCGGTTCCGGACTAGATGATCTTAATGGATTCTCAATAGTCTGATTTTCAAAAATTCTACATCTACAGATTCCATGACTTCTAAGGTATCAAGACTCATAAATCTTTAAGTTATACTATTAAGAGAATGTCCTATGAAAACACACTTAAAAGCTCTATTACCTAACTTTGGTCGTTTAGGATCTGGTTTTCTAACATATGCTAAACAACCCCAGACTTTAAGTCTAATAAGATTAGGTTTTCTATTAAACCATAATTCATAAGGGGAAATATTATTCTTTTTAAGTGGTACTCTATTTAAAATGTAACATGCAGATAACATAGCATCACCCCATAGGTTATAAGGCAAATTAGAACTTATGAGCATGGCATTAACCATTTCTACTAAAATTCTATTTTTTCTCTCAGCAACACCATTTTGTTGTGGTGTATAAGGGGCGGTACATTGGTGAATAATACCATTTTGTTTGCAAAACAAAGTAAACTCATTTGAAAAATATTCACCACCACGATCTGAATGTAACACTTTAATTTTAATTCCTAATTGTGTTTCGACTTCTGCTTTGTAAATTTTGAATTTATCAAAGGCTTCATCTTTAGATTTCATTAGATATACATAAGCATATCTAGAATAATCATCAATAAATGTTATATAGTATTGGTTACCACCATAGGTGATATGACTTTTCAAGTCACCCACATCACTATATACCAAATCAAGCAAACTAGTTTTCCTTTCAACAAATTTAAATAATTTCCGACGTATTTTTGCTTGAACACATATTTCACATTTAGAAATAGATTCGAAATCACAATCAGAAATTAATCCTAATTTATGCATATTTCTAAGTGATTTATAATTAACATGTCATAATCTACTATGCCATAAATTAACAGAGTCAACAATATAAGCAGAAGATTTCTTCATTAGATTCAACTTAATCATGCCATTACAAGAATATCCCTGTCCAATAAATTTGCTGTTCTTGGACAATACGAACGTATCAGACTCATACACCATCTTGAATCCTCCTTTGTTAAGAAGGTATCCGGAAATAAAATTCTTACACATATCAGGTACATAAAATACATTGACTAAAGTAAGAACTTTCCCAGAGGTGAATGTCAATTCAATAGTGCCTTTTCCCAAAACTTTGCTTGCAACTTTGTTTGCGTCAGTTACTTCGTTGGATTCTCCGTTATTCTCATCGTAAGTCTTGAACAGATTACGGTCTTTGCAAATATGAATAGTCGCTCCGGTATCGAGCCACCAATCATTATCAATGCCACTAATGGAGTTTGCCTCTTGCACGACAGCCACAAGCTTTTCTTCGACCACATTCGCTTTTTGTTGTTTCTTCCGAAGACGACAGTCTCGGGCATAGTGGTCAGGTTTGTGACAATAGAAACAATCACCCTTCTTATTCTTGGAATTATTACCTTTCTTTTTAAACTGTGTCTCATTCTTAGGCTTCAACTTATCGTTAATTTAACCATTATTAGCCTTAGATTGAGACTCAGTTTGTGGATTATCATCTAGTTCGCATTTACGAAAATCCTCTTCAATACGAAGACGACGCTGTAAACCGTCTAAATCATAATTCGTTTCCGCATGTTTTAATTTTTTTTTATAATCATTCCAAGAATTTGGGAGCCTCGAAATAATAACTCCAACAATAAAAGATTCAGGGAGATCAATACCGGCATTCTTAAGTTGATTTACCAACAATAGAATTTCACTTACTTGTCCAATTATGGACTTGTTGGTGACCATTTTGAAATCCATAAAATTGCATATAAGAAATTTTTTATTACCTGCCTCAGAGATGCGATATTTTCTTTCTAGAGCAGTCCAAAGTGCCTTCGCGGTGTCCAAGGTCCTGTGAGCATTGTATATCGGAGTAGACAGTGCATTCAGAATGTGGCCTCTACATAGAAAATCTTTCTCTTTGTCCTTTTTGCTTTTAGTTCCGCACTATCCTTATCGGTTTCCTCCGGTATTTTCTCCAATCCATCTTCGAGAATATGAAATAATTTGACTGTGATCAAGAAGAATTTCATGGTCTCTTGCTAACGAGTGAAGTTCTCTCCATCAAATCGCTCTAACTTCGTCAAGTGCTGATTCATCACTTGTAACGCGCTCAAACCTTCCATGGTTGAATATATTGTCTGAAAATTTATAGGGGATTTTGTGATTTGAGACGCTTTTGGAGGAATAGAATTTGCTGTACTTCTGACTTCAAGGATTTACGGAGCAAATTCTTTCAGACAATAGTTCAACCCACCAGGTACAAAAGGGTTTTCGAACTATTGACTTTAGGATTCAATAAAGCCTTAAAACAGCGTTATCGGATTCGAAGTTTGTACGACTTTGATCCGACCAAGAACACTTTTTAATTCAGTTTCCGATGATGCAAGTAGATAACAAGGACAAAGCGGAGAAGAAAATAAGAAATCTGCAATAGTTTCTGGAATTTGCAACACCTCTAAGGCGTTACAGGAACGGCAGCGTTAGAAACGCTTTAATGATGTTGCAGATCAATGTAGGAAGAAGAAGATATGTTTCAAAGTTATCTGAGACATACATATGTATGCAGTCGAAATAATGTGTAAATATCTAAACTCACAGACCAACAAGGGTATACACACAATACAAATATCTAAAAGGTTTGCATGCAACAGGGTGGACCTTTTTATGTGCATGCATGCACATTTCCATATATAAAAAAACAAGTCAGCATGCACATAAATGTCTGGTTGACTGGTTACACATCAATCCATGAATTGGTGAGTGAAGGTAAGTGCAACATGTCATGCATTTCAGTTTTATTCTCCATATTTACATTTATACATGCGAGCCCATATACAAACTAAGTGTTATTGTATTAGTTAAATCATGACCAAGCAAAAGGGAAAAATATATGAAACCTGGCATCAACACTACATGTCAAGGATGCTTAAGGCCCATAAAAAAATTAACAAGTAAACAAATATGCAAATAAGTGACAAAACTATGAAAAACTTCCATAAATATATATATATATATATATATATACACATATATATATATGTATATATGTATGTATGTATGTATATGTATCCAACTTAAATATGTGTGTGCAATCCAGTGGGTAAGGGTGCGCTCATAACAGGATATACAACGTCAGGTGCGACAAAGGCGAACATGGGACAGTCTACAATGCACCGCTCCACACATGTATACACAAGCATCGGTAATTGAATAAAATTTGAATAGAAATAAATGTGTTACAAAATGGTCTGCATGCATCAGAACGTGCAACCAGAAGTTCAATTAAGAAAAGGGCCCAGATGCATGTGGCCAAGTATGCAACAGCAAAACTAAATGAAGAAGTGTCCACACTGAATCATGCAGCCAATATAAATAGGCAAACTAATCATGGAAAATGCAGACATGCGTGATTTTTACTGTGCTGGCACTAAGTGGACACATACCTGAAATATACTTAAGGCATACTATGTAACATGTCCCAAGTTTGGGCTTCCTCAAGGTAGTGTACCCAATTTCACAAGTACACGTATTTGGAGTAAAATGGAAGCTGCAGTAATTTATTTCTCAAATGCATATCATAGGTCTAGTGCGCATATTCCTACATGTATATATAAATGTGGGATGAAGTCTTAATCTTCTCGACAGTGTGTGTTCATGAATAACCAGGTAATGAACATCAACTTCTAAGTAGCATGCTAATACTAACAAGGTGCATGAATATTGAACAAATGGGAATGCATGCAAGCAGATTATGCTTAAATAAGTAGTGCATGGGCTAGGCATTGACTTGTAGCCAAAACAGAGGTTATACATTACCACCATGGGTTGTTTGGTAATAACAGCAAGACAGACGATGAAAGACAAACACACAATTCATTCAGTTTACAAACACTGAAATGAGCTATAAAATGTTCGGAGTAGGTATGGATGTAGTCATGGTTATTCTATGTATAAGCAGTACTATTGTAATTTCTACATGCAGGCCTAAAATAACGCATAACCGAATTAAATTCAAAGTCCACAGGAAAGGAGTAAACAAACGACCAACCACTGATATTAGTGTAAACTGGAGTTGCATACTTGAAATAATTTAATTGTAAGCTATGCTTACCTTTATCGCGGTAGCAGACAGCGGAGGAAGCACAGGAGCCGCTGTCTCTGCTAGCAGCATCAACGGATTTGGTGCGGGCGACGAAACTGCAGAGTTGGTGTAGCGCTCGCTTGGCTCAATGGCGTTGACATTGGGTAGCAACCATGGCTGCTGATGGCCGGAGCTGCGACGAGGAGGGAAAAGGGAAGAGTTGCCGGTGGTGTTATGCGCAACGGTTTCACGGCCGCATCTTGCAGCGCTTTAGGGTAGTAAAGGACGGATGACTGGGTGCTCAGGTTAGTATGGCCTCTACCGAGAGAGAGAGAGAGAGAGAGAGAGAGAGAGAGAGAGAGAGAGAGAGAGGCGAGGGTCACTGGAAGGGAAGAGCTAGGATTGGTGCTCGATAGTGGAGGAACGGACGTCGGCGAGGAGGACAGAGGCGACTGGTGGCGGAAAGGCCGAGGTCAATTCAGTTTTGGGGAAAAATCATTTGGAGGAACGATTTGAGAAATTCGAGGAACAAACGGAATTAACAGCTATAAAATACTACTACGACAAAAACAGTTTTTGTCAAAAAAATACAACAGAGACAAGAAAATAGGAGGTTCACCCTCGAATTACATAAATACCCCTCTGAATTCAATGCATACCACCCCTGACTTTCGGATTTACCCTTATTTCTTACTTTTTGACAAAAACTTTTTCGGGTATTCTAGCATAAAGGAGTAGCATTGTTTTTGTGTGAATAAACGAAAGAGGGTACGTCCCTTTATAACGTTAGCAGAGGGAACCAATATTAGGGTTGTATGTCAGACACGACTTTACGTTGTCCGGCTCGGTCCGAAGGTATAAGATGTCCGGTCCGTGTCCATCCAATTCTCTTATAGGACAGAGCTTGGACACATTAGTATTCGGTTCGAACTAAAATATTTGATGTTTTTATATTACCCATGTCTACATCGGACAGGACAGTGCGTTGTCCAGCTCGGTCCGAGGCTATATGTTCAGTTTGTGTCCATCCGAATCCTTATAGGCAGAGCTTGGACACACCTCTGTCTAGTCCGGTCCGACCCATTTACACCCCTAACTAATATCCAAGAGAAATCTTAGCGTATAATTCATGTACAAAGAAACATTGACAGATGGAGGAAAACTTCAGCACAAAATTTCTGAGTGTTGTGGCCAAATCTTGGGAAATAAAACTGGGATGTTAAGTCAGAGAAATTATGTCATACTTTTATTTCATTTTACAATCTCTTCTTTTCTAGGACGAAAAGCTTTAAGGGGGGAAGATTGTAACGAACCAAAATTTTCGACGTTTTAAAAATATGGATTATTTTGGGGTTTTTTTTTTAGAAATTGAAATTTGTTTATAAATTTGAAATCTTGTTATTGAATTTGGTTTTATATTTTAGAAACTGAAATTTATTTGAATTAATATTTAGGAAATTTAGACTTGGTGAAAATTTGAATTTAGTCTGTTTAATTTTGTTTAATGAACGTTATTGGTATTTTAAAACTAGTTGTTTTAATATTTATAAACTTTGATTTTAATTTATTTGATAAATCATAAACCAATTTATTCTAGTCTTTTTGAATTTTGAATTTTTATTTAACGTGATAATTGATTTAGTTTAGTCATTTTTAGATATAAAGTTGCTTTATTAAATTGAGCATTAGCTATATTTTATAATTTATTGAAATATATTGTTAGAGAAATTTAAATTTGATTTCTATTTTAATTTGAGTTTGAATTTGAAATGTGTTTGGAATAAATTGTGTATTTTGTTTACCTAGGGTATGATTAATGGTATGTACTTTTTAAAATATCTGTTATAGATTTGCCACTTGTTTTAATTGAAAAAAAGAGCATTTTAAACACTTGTCTTCGCTGAAACGTAGGTTCTCGACACGTGTTCATAGACATCAGAAGGATGATACCAAGCGTACCTTTTTATTTGTTTCAAACCTTTTTCCCTCCACCTTATTTCGTTTATCTACTGTTAGTTCACCCATTTCCAAAATCAGAGAAATTCATGTCCACCAAAATTTCAGAATCCCCAAATTTCCAAACTTTCTTTTCCGAAAAATTAAATCATGGCCAATCTGAAAACCCCTAAATCAAATCTGTTCCTCCATCGAGTCCATCCCTTTCACCCTCGCGTCAGCTCTGGTGCTCTCCGCCAAGCCTTCATCATCCTCCGTTTATCGAGAGCCGCCGTTCTGATGGCATCCACCGCTTCTCCCTCCTTAGACCCAAATCGAGACGCTGGAGTCGCCATCGCATCCACGCACCTTCCACTCGAATTGTCGCTGTCCTCCATGTTGGAAAATGTAAACTTGTGTTTAGTATTGAATTTCATGTCCTTTGGGTCAAAATGTCATGTCTTTTAATATATCAAAGCTTGTGCCATTTCATATTATTTAGAAAAATCTGCATGCAATAATATGTGAGGCATGCAGCATATAAGTACGGGTTGTATTCATGTGTGAACAACTTAATGGTAGTAAAGTATTGATATAACAAATATTCATAATGTCTTTCCAACAAAGTGGTATCAGAGCTTGCCAAAATTGATTCATGATGAATGGAATGTTTCCCTTTCAATTTCCAAAACTCACAAAGGGAAACTATGATAATTGGTGCACCATAATGAAAGCCTTGTTGGGGTCACAAGATTGTGGGAGATGTAGAGAACGGGTATGAAAACCCCCAAAATGAAGGTACAATGACGGCTGCACAAAGAGACGCATTGCATAAAGCCAGAAAGAGAGATCAGCAAGCTCTTTCTCTCATTCATATGTGCTTGGATGAGACTATGTTTGAGAAAATTTCTGATGCATCAACTACAAAAGAAGCATGGGATGTTCTTGAAAATTCTTTTAAAGGAAAAGACAAGGTGATTAAAGTGCGGCTGCAAACCTTAAGAGGTGAGTATGAAAATATCAAGATGAAGGATTCTGAATCCATAGAAGAATTTTTTAATAGGCTTTTGACAGTGTTGAATCAATTAAAAAGGTATGGAGAATAGGTGGAAGATGTTCGTGTAATTGAAAAAATTCTTCGTTCGTTGATTCCCAAGTTTGATTATGTTATGGCTGCCATTGAGGAGTTGAAAGACCTGGAGACGATGACAATAGATCAACTCTTGGGTTCATTACGAGCCCATGAAGAAAGACTAAAGAAAAGAGACAAACAAACTGCTCAGGTCTTGCAAAAAAAATTAATTTCAATGAAAAGGAAGATACACATCAGCAGTTCTTACAAATACGAGGTAGAGGACGAGGAATAGCACGAGGTAGAGGATGGATTTCTGCACATGGAAGCCATGTAAGAGGTAGAGGAGGTAGAGTAGGAGGTAGAACTTCCTTTAATGGCGATGATTTATATTTTCAGAAAGAAAAAACAAGAGGGCGAGGAAGAAGTAGCTGGTACCGAGGTGGTCAAGTTCAAAGATCTACTATACGGTGTCATAACTGTCAGAGAATTGGACACTATGCAGCGGAGTGTAAAATGAACTCAAGTCAGGATGAGAGGGCAAATTATGTTGAGGCCGAAGAGGAAGACGAATCAACCTTATTACTTACTTGTAATGGAGATGAAGACAAAAAAGGTGAAGCATGGTATCTTGATTCGGGAGCAAGTAATCATATGACAGGTAACAAAGATTTGTTTGCAAATTTGGATAATTCAGTAAGAGGAAACATTAGATTTGGTGATAAATCCAAAGTATCAATTATGGGAAAAGGTGACATCATTGTCAAGCAAAAGAATGGAGACCACAAGTTTATCTCTCATGTTTACAATATTCCATCATTGAAGACCAACATTCTCAGCATAGGACAGCTGCTGGAGAAAGAGTATATGATAACTATGAAAAATTATGAGTTGATAATGAAAGACAAAAAAGGAATATTGATTGCAAAAATTCCAATGACAAGCAACAGAATGTTCGAACTCAACATAAATACAAGTGAGGCGTGTGTTTAAAAGCTTCATTGGATGATTCTTCTTGGCTATGGCATCGTAGGTTTGGTCACCTCAACTTTGAATGTTTGAAGAAGTAGTCAAAAGAAAAGTTTGTGGGTGGTTTACCTCACATAAACCATCCAGAACAGTTTTGTGAAGACTGTGTATTTGGCAAGCAATTCTGGAAGAGTTTTCCAGAAGAATCGCTGAATAGAGCAACTGAGCCACTTCAATTGGTGTATGCAGATGTTTGCAGACCTAGTAAACCAAGTTCCTTTGTTAAGAAGAATTATTTTATGTTGTTTATTGATGATTATAGCCGTAAAACATGGGTTTATTTTTTGAAAGAAAAATTAGAGGCCTTTGAAATATTCAAAAGATTCAAAGCTCGTGTTGAAAATGAAATTGGCCTAAAGATTAAAGCTATGAGAACCGACCGTGGAGGAGAGTTCACTTCTAATGAATTCAATGACTTTTTTGAATCTCACGACATTCGACGTCCTTTCACCGTTCCATATTCGCCTCAGCAAAACAATGTTGTGGAGCGGAAAAACCAAACTATCTTTAATATGGTTCGTAGTATGCTAAAAAGCAAACAAATGCCCAAAGAATTTTGGGCTGAAGTGGTGGCATGTGCTGTGTATTTGAGCAATCGTTGTGCGATAAAAGGCTTAGATAATATCACACCTCAAGAGGCCTGGAGTGGAAGAAGGCCAAATATTTCACATTTACGAGTGTTTGATAGCTTGGGTTATGTTCATGTTTCGGACAATTCAAGAAGTGAATTGGATGATAAAAATGAAAAGTTAGTGTTTGTCAGTTATTATGCACACTCAAAAGGCTACAAATTATATAATCCTGAAAGTGGAAGACTTGTTGTTAGTCGGTATGTAAAATTTGATGAAGAAAGTTGTTGGGATTGGAATGTTCATGATGAAAACTATAGTTTTCTTCCTGTGTTCGATGATATTGTTGACAGCCATACCGTTTCAGGTGATGTTGTGCCCCCAAACTCCTCCTCGAAACACAGCAGCCCCTTTAACCGTATCTCCCCAAAGTTCATCTGAAAGGGTGCGTCGTACGAAAATCTTAGCAGAAATTTATGCTGAAACAGAGGAAGATTCAACTTTATATTTCTTATATGCAGATTCAGAACCAATTGCTTGCGAAGAGGTAGTACATGACAGCAAGTGGAAAAAGGCGATGGATGAAGAGATAAAAGCAATTAGAAGGAATGACACATGGGAGCTGGTGGATCCTCCAAAAAAAAGCAAGTTTTAAGTTTGAAGCGGATATATAAAGTTAAAAAAAATATGCAAGGAGATATTGAAAAATACAAAGCTCGACTTGTAGCGATGGGCTTCCATCAGCGGGAAGGAATTGATTACGATGAAGTTTTTGCTCTAGTGGCTCGGCTGGAAACCATTCGATTGATTATTGCTGCAGCAGCTCATAAAAAATGGAAGATATTTCAAATGGATGTCAAATCGGCCTTCATAAATGGATATTTGGATGCTAATGTGTACGTTGAGCAACCTTTTGGTTATGTAGTTAAAGGAGAAGAAGGAAAAGTGTTAAAACTGAAGAAAGCTTTATACGGCCTTAAGAAAGCTCCAAGAGCTTGGTATACTCGCATTGATTCTTATTTTCAGAAAAAAGGTTTCTCAAAGTGTCCTCAAGAGCATGGTTTATATGCTAAGAAAAATGATATTGGAGACATAATGTTTGTTTGCTTATATGTGGATGATTTGATATTCACAGGAAGCGATCAAAGGATGATTGAAGAATTCAAGAAGAAAATGGCTGAAAAATTTGAAATGACAGATTTAGGGCTGATGAGTTATTATATTGGAATTGAGGTGAAACAAGTTGATGAAGGAATTTTTATTTCACAAAAGGCTTATGCTGAAAGAATATTGAAAGCGTTTTAGATGGAGCAATGTAAGCCTGTTAGTACTCATGTGGAGTGTGGCATGAAACTTTCCAAGTTTGACACAGTTGAGCCAGTAAATGCAACATTATTCAGAAGTCTTGTTGGAAGTTTAAGATTTTTAACTTGCACCAGGCCTGATATACTATACGGAGTTGGTCTCATCAGCAGATACATGGAAGCTCCTACTTCAACACATATGAAGGCAGCAAAAAGAATTATGCGGTACATCAAAGGAACCATGGATTATGGACTATTTTATGAAACTTCAAATGATTTCAGAATGTATGGTTACAGTGACCGTGATTGGGGAGGGGAAATTGATGATCGGAAAAGTACTTTAGGTTTTGTGTTTTTCATCGGCAACACGGCTTTCACTTGGAGTTCTAAAAAACAACCTATTGTGACTCTTTCGACATGTGAGGCTGAATATGAAGCAGCAGCCTCTTGTATATGTCAAGCCATTTGGCTAAGGAGATTGTTAGAGACATTGAATTTTCCTCAAAAGAAAGCTACAGAAATTTATGTTGATAACAAATCAGCTATTACACTAGGAAAAAATCCAATTCTTCATGAGAGAAGTAAACATATTGATACCAGGTTTCATTTTATACGAGAAAAAATCGAGAGAAAAGAAATTGAACTTAAGTATGTGAGAACTCAAGAGCAGGCTGCTGATGTTTTTACTTAGGCTTTGAAGTGTGAAGTGTAATAACCCGGAAAATCAGAACCAATTTAAAATTTTGAATTTGGCTATTTTAATGAATTTTGGAATATTTAAAATAAATTATTTTAAATAATAATGACTAAAAGTTTATTTGGATCAAAGTTACAGCGAATATTTATTTTAATTATAAAACAAGGCCTAAAATGCGCGGTAGTTTGAAAATTTGAATTCGAACTTTGACTGATTGTACTGGATGCGAAATAAAACGGATTTTAGTGAAACCAAAAATATTTAAATCTGTTTATGCATATCTTTCTAAAGAATCTGAAAAATTGAAATTTCATAGCTGGAATCAAAAGTAATGGCCAAATGAATTTTCAAAAATGTCGCTATAGAGTTTATATAGCCCTTGAAAATAGACATTTTGCAAATGACCTCCATTTTCGACGAAACCACTTTTGTTGGATCCGGGATGTTGAATTATTGCTAAATTCCAAATTCCATAATTTTTGGAGTTAATATATGAGCGTAGCAAAGGAAAATGTGTTTGGTTAATTTCAGTCAATTTGGATTGACTAGAAAATGGCCATTTTTCAAACGGTCTCCAAAATTCGATGAAATCAGATTTGTTGGGACCGTATCATCCAGACATAGCCAGATTTATTTTTGTGGAACTTTTAGAATCAGTATGTGGCCCTGGTAAATTAAAATGTACGTTCAAATCAGAATTTGAATGTTTTATATCTTAATTTGAAGAATAACTGACTGAAACAGTCGAATGGGCTCATGAAACATATTCCATTGTGTTCGGAATGGGGGTATTTAGCTAGGGACGACAGTCGTTGGGTTTGAATTGGAGTTCGTAAGGAGAAAGGGGTATTTTTGGATTTTAAATTAAATATAAAAGTGCCGGGACAATTAGAATTCACGATTATTTTCTCTCTCCCCGAGTCCCCTTCAGATCGCGACGGCGGAACGATCACCCCCTTCTCTCCTCTTTTTCTTCCAATCGGCTCAATAAAATCATATAGCCCTTTGGAACTTTTTGTAGATCTCGTCGAGAGCTTCGCATCCATACCTAATACGCCACCTATCGTTGCGTGTGGAGGGAGATCTGTCGCTCTGAAGCTCGCGACTTCAAGCCACCGCCGAGGACTGGGGTTGTCGTCGAGTTGGCCAACCCGGGTAGCGCCGGAAAGCCCATTTGTTGCTCTGTCGCGTGGTACAACCTGATCTCGACAACGTGCTTCGGATTGGGAGTTAATTCAAAACCTAGTTTTGAATCGAAAACTGAGGTAACAGCCTTTATTAATTTAAAACAGTTTTGACACTTTAAAACCGTTGCAAACTTATAAAAAATCATATCTTTTTGCTATATGGTCGAAATTCAGTGAAACAAGAGATATTGGACTCGTGTGGATGTCTTCTACATTCTAGAAAAGACCGGAGATTTTTTGGGGCTTCCTGCAATTTTTGGAGGAGTGGAACCCAATGTGAGATTTCTAAATTATAAATGATATGGAATGGCGATGTACAAATTATATGGTTGATATATGAGTTATATAAGCATTGTAGACCTCATGTATAAGCGTTGTATAAGTTGTATGTGTGCGATGTATAAGTTATATATACATTGAAAAAAATCATATGTGTGTTGAATGGAATTGAAATGATATTGAAATGAAATCGAAATATATTTATATACGTATATATCTATATATATATACACACTCCCCTTATCCACAGACCATGGACGATATATATTGATTGTGATTGTTTGGATTTTGGTTGACGTGAAATTTGGTTGATAAATGTGAATGGTTGATAATGATTGCTTGTGATTGAAACAAAATTGGAATTGTTTGTGGAAATATTCATTGTGATATGAAAATGATCGAAATATTTAGATTATAAGGATAAGCCCCTTAGGGAACGCTGCGAGGCGTAAGGTAGTGCGAGGAGTCGTACTCGGGACGGTGCCGGTTTTTAACCCCCTGCCATTATGTTGCCGAAATTTTCTGAAATATTCATATGTTTGATTTATATTCATGTATTGAAATATATTCATGTGTTGGAAAAATATTCATATGACGAATAAATTGCTTGAACGATAAAAATACATTTTTATCATGTATATGAAGTATATAATATATTCATGTTTGAAATAAATTGATTTAACAATAAAAATCACATTTTTATTATATATACGAATCGCTAAAAATATTCATATTTGAAATTAATTGTTTTAACAATAGAAATCACATTTTATTATATATACGAATCGCTAAAAATATTCATGTTTTGAAATAACTTATTTTGACAATTAAAAAAATCACATTTTATTATATATAGGAAGTGTTAAAAATAGTCATGTGTTGAAATAAATATTTGTTGGGTAAAAATATTATTTTTATCAAATATATGAAGTGAAAATGGTTTGGAAATCGAAGAATGGATTATATATATATAATTAAAATAAATCGAATAACGATGTTGTAGTTCGTATTTTGGAATCATGATTTTAAACGATTATTACGGGAGATCCAACCGTCGGATTTTCCCGAAACCAAAACGTGGGTTCGCTTTGAAAATATCTTTCCAACGACACCAAATTTGTAAAGATCCAACGGTTAGATTGTGTGAAATGTTTAATTAAAATCAGAATAAAAACAGCGCCAGAATGAATTATATATATATATATATATAATAAAAATAAAACGAATAACGATGCTGTAGTTCGTATTTTGAAATCGTAACTTTAAACGGTTGTACCGGGAGATCTGACCGTCGGATTTTCCCAAAACTGGAACCTTGGGTCTGCTTTGAAAAGATCTTTCCAATGATATAAAATTTGTAAAGATCCAATGGTTAGATTTCCAAATATGTGTAAATCAAATCTGAAGAAAAACAGCACTATGGCCGTGTTATGGCCTGAAGCATCGTTTGAATAAATGGGTTAATTTTAAATAATAAAAATAGCGATAAATCGTTATAAAATATTATAAAGGATATGGAGTGGAAATAAACCGAATTTACCCGTTTTATTGGACACTTGATGGTTGAATGTGTTTGACATGAAAATTATATTAATGAACAAAATTATGGATGTCAAATAATTTAACCAGGAAAATGAATTGATTTGAATTCTAAATATACGTGAATTATTTGAAAAGGCCGAGTTAAATCTCATTTCAAATAATTGGTCAGTGATTAGAAATCGATGATGAAGACGGTGGTTGAAGACCGGAGGTCTTTACATCATTTAGATGATTACTGATGTCTTGATTGGGAGGCATCCCAAGACAAGGTAATAAGTGGTGGCCGTCCAGACGTACTTGGAGATCAACTGGATGTGTGAGGGCCCCTCGACATACGGGAGAGGAATAAGGTGCCTCCGGTTTCGTTCAGACCTAGACGGACGTGTAAATGGATCGTGTGTCCGACATTGGATTTCATTCTGTGTGATTGATATACGTCAGTTGCATGGCGTGAATTGCCTGTGTGGCATGCTGAGATGCAATGATCAAGGCTTTTGTTAAAAAGCAAAGTCCTGTGGTTGATGATCAAAGCAGGGCTTTAAATAGCTAGCTTTATGTTTAGCGTTGATTCGTGGACCTCACACCCCGGTATGAGCCAGAAATGGAAGAGGACATCAGGGAGGACATGCGTTTCTTTCTCGCTAGGAGTGATGTTTTGGGTTTTACACGCCCAGACATTTTACTTAGTGGATGATGGATAGTGAGGCGCCTCAGTTATATCGGTCGTTACGAGGCCGATGGTTTAGTCGGGATATGACCAGTTTACGCCCCGTAGGGCGGGGGAACGGAGTGTTCAGGCATTTTAATCCACTCCGTGTGGACCGGCCCTTATGATCCAAGGCTTGGCTGAGTACTTGCCTGACGCTCGGGCTAGAGAGTCTCGAAGCGGTAAGGACCCTTGCCTTGGTTCATGACGGAAATCCAATTTCCAAATACGACACCGTGCGGTTTTGATTGTATACCTATATATGGCGACATAGTGGTATGGAGCACTTATGTCGCCTATGATTGATACTTATGATTGAAATTGTTTTTGAAACATATAAACACTAGTAATAATATCAAATTCTTTTGTTTTATTCGTATCAAGCATATTTTGGCCATTATAAGGTAAAACTCTATCCTCCGGTTTGCGTTGCATTGTGTGATGGGAACTGAGTCTTATAATGGCTTTATTTTTGTAAAAAACATTGCGATGTTTAAATGATTCACTTGTTTTAAGCACTGGAAATCCAATGGAGTAAACCCGTTCTGCGTTAGCAGCATGGTCCTGTGATTGACCTTATTATAAAATAAGTTAAGTAGATTTCTTATACCAGTCCCATGACTAACTCATAGTTTGTTTCACTTGCAAACTCAGGTGCCCTATTTTCTACATGGGCAGCCTTGTATTCAGGTTTTAGCAGGCTCTTTCTGGATAGCTATCAAGCTGAAGATGGATTCTATCATTTCTTTCTTTTTATGTTGTTCAGCTCCTATTGTACATATTATGTTTTGATTCCGCTGTAGACATTTTATGTAAAGCTAAAACTGTATTTTGTACTAAGTATGATCCTGCATATTGTGTAGCTCTGATGATTATGTTTATCCAGTGTATTCTATTGTACATTATCTGGTGTATTTATATATTTCTGTTCTACTGTTATTTGTTTATGTGTTATATTCCAAAGATTACGCTTGCCACCATGGAACAGGGGTTTTGGGTCGTCACAACGTAGTATCAGAGCTTTGGTTAAGCTTAGTTTTGGAATATAACATATTAATGAACTCATCAGAAATAGAATCAGAAGTATTCTATGATGAATAACTCATTTAAGATAGGATCAGTAATATTCGAGAATGAGTATAGCAGAATGAAATACACCCCAGTAGACACATTTGCATTCAAGTATATGTATCTATACTTTAAAAATACCTTTTCTGGTCGCCTAACACTTTGTCTGCTATTTGCAGACATTGAAAAATGAGTGGCAGAAGTAGAAGAGGTAGGTCAGAACCGGATATTGAGGCTCTATTAAACAAGTATCGAAATCTGGGTGGAGTACCATTCTCGGGCAATGAATCCATTATTCAAACACAAGCATGGATGCGCTCTACTGAGAAATTTTTTGAAGGTTCAAAGCTGAGAGATGATCAGAAAAGATTACTGGCATCTTGGGCACTTAAAGATGAAACTTTAATCTGGTGGGAAACCGTTATTAAAGATAATCCAGAAGGTAATATTACCTGGGATAGATTTAAAGAAATTTTCAATTAAAGGTTTATTCCTCCAGAAGCAACTGAGCGGTTAGTTGATGAATTCTACTATTCGATACAAGGAGATATGACCGTTGCGGAATTTCATAAGAAATTCAATGAACTTTCTCATTTTTCCCTGCATCTAATTCAAGATCCTAAGAAGAAGAATCTGAGGTTTATTAATGGGCCCCAAAGAAAGTACCAAAATAGTGTAACTGCACATGTGCAACAGCCTTTTTCTAAAATGATATATATGGCTTACCAATACGAAGATCTTGATAAGTAAGGCCTTTTGAAGGACGAAGAGGAATGTAGTTCTAGCAACATAAGGAAATTTGAAGCTGATAGCCCAGAGATAAGTACGCAGCCTGAGGCAAGTATGATGTCCGGGGTCAGAAATAAGCCTAGAGTCAATAGGAAAAAGGTTCAACCCGAGAAAGAACCAGTAACGACGGCCACATGCTCTAACTGCAATATAAAGGACATTTGTCGATAAGTTGCAAATCTTTGAAGAAACAAATAAAGAGTGGTTCTAAACCCAATAAGGAGCAAAAGAAATCTCATGGTACAAGGCAATGTTATAAGTGTCACTGGACAGGTCATCTTGCTAGAAATTGCCTGCTATCAGGGAGATCTGAAGTAGTACAGGTAAATGAAGTGGCAGAAGTTCCTGCATCCTCAGCCAGTTAAGAGAGGCCAGATGTTTTAGAAGGCACGCTTACTGTCAAAAATATTCCAGTTAAAGTACTCTTTGATTCAGGCGCGTCATGAAGCTTCATTGCAAGTAAAGCGGTTAAGAAACTGGATTTGAAACTGAAAAATCTCAAAACATCCATGACTGTCCATAATCTGGTTGGGGGTTCCCTCGATCTTAGTTGGATTTGTGGGGTGCCTGTTTCTTTTTCCTATTATCAGTTCCCTACCATCGCGATCGTCATGAATTTTACCGAGTTCGATCTAATTTTGGGACTGGATTGGTTAACCAAATATGAAGCTGAGGTTAAATGCGCCGACAGAGTCGTAAAGGCGAAGATTAAATCAGGGAATTATATAACCATCCCATGTGAAGGTCCGAATTCTGATAGAAAAGATTTTTTGGTCAGCTTTTGATGTTTCTCCTGCTCAATTAGAACCGGTTCCTGTCGTTACAGAGAATATTCTGGTCGACATAGAAAATATTCCTGATGTCAAGAATTATGCGGATGTGTTCGAAGAATTTGTTAGCTTACCTCCGTGTAGGGAAATTGATTTCAAAATCTCTTTAATTCCAAATGCAAGGCCAGTAGTGCACGCTATTCGAAGAATGTCCTTAAAGGAAAAAGAAGAGTTAGACAATCAAACTCGACATCTTGTATGGAAGGGTCTGATCAGGCCCAGTTTCTCTGATTAGGGAGCAGTAGTAGTATTTGTCCCAAAGTCAGACAGTACTTTCTGACTATGTGTAGATTATCATGACTTGAATAAGCAGACATTGAAGAATAAATATCCATTGCCGCGGATTGATGATTTGTTGGATCGACTGAATGGTGCACAAGTATTTTCATGAATGGACCTAGCTACAGGCTTCCATCAGCTTCATAGTGCCGAAGAGTGTGTACCTTTGACAACATTCAGAGGTCTAGACTTATTCTACGAGTGGTTAGCAATGTCGTTTCGGCTTATGTAACGCTCCAGCTTATTTTGACGATCTAATGAACTGGGTATTCAGAAAAATATTGAATAAATTCGTACTAGTTTTCATTGATGACATATTAATCTTCTCTAAGTCAGAAAGTGAACATGCAAAACATTTGGAACAAGTGTTAGAAATTCTCAGAAAGAATGTTTTGAAAGCCAAACTTTCCAAATGTATATTCTCGCAAGAAGAAGTCAAGTTTCTTGGCCATGTTGTATCAAAAGAAGGAATTTCTGTAGATCCAAGTAAAATCACGGCTATTCAAAATTGGAACTCACGATCTTGCATTGTTAGCCATCGTGTTTGCTATGAAAATCTGGAGGCATTATCTATTGGGTGATAAATTTGAATTATATACTGATCATTGAAGTATTTATTCACCTAAAAGGATCTGAATATGAGGCAATAACGTTGGCTGGAATTTCTCATGGCATATGATCTTGATATTTTGTATACACCGGGGAAAGCCAATGTTGTGTCTAATGCGCTCAGCAGAAAGAATGTGATCATCGCCAATCTCATCATTACACCGTCGATGATTGATAAAATATCTGTTCTTCAAAAAAAAGATAGTTTTGTTAAAGAGATGATCAAAATAATTCAAAGGGGCGAAGTCTCCAGTTTCCAAGTGGATAGCACAAGAGTTCTGAGGTTGAAAGGAAGAATTTGTGTTCTCGACATCCTTGAGCTCAAAAGAGAAGTGTTGGATGAGTGTCACAAGTCCAAACTGAGTATGCACCCAGGGGTTAGTAAAATGTATAATGATGTCAAGCGAACCTTCTGGTGGAAGGCGATGAAAAGAGATATCTCTATATATGTTAGCCAGTGTTCTACTTGTCAACAAGCCAAAAGCGATCAACAGAAACTCACCGGATTGTTGCAACCGTTGGAAATTCCAGGTTGGAAGTGGGAACATATTTCTATGGAATTCATATATGGTTTTCCCAGAACCCGGAGAGGAAATGACAGTATTTGGGTGATCGTAGATCGTTTCACGAAGACCGCCCATTTCATACGTGTCAGATCAAATAGAACCGCTCAGAGTTTGGCGCAGATTTATTTTTGAGAGATTGTTAAACTTCATGGAGTTCCTATGAGTATCGTTAGTGATCGTGACCCGATTTTCGCTAGTAAATTCTGGGAAGCATTCCAAGCAGAATTGGGAACGAAACTGAACTTGAGCACCGCTTATCATCCTCAAACAAATGGTCAAACTGAGAGGGTGACTCACATCCTAGAAGATTTATTGCGGGCTTGTGTTATTAATTTTGGCGGATCATGGAAGACCACTTGCATTTGGCTGAGTTCTCATACAATAACAGCTACCAAGAGAGCCTGAAAATGTCACCATTCGAAGAACTGTATGGTAGACCGTGTAGATCCCCCGCATGTTGGGTAGAACCTGGCAATAGACTTGTATTGGGACCAGATATGGTTCACGAAGCTGCGGATAAAGTCGATTTCATTAAGAAACGATTGCTAGCGGCTCAAAGCCGATAGATAAGCTATGCAGATTCGAGAAGAAGAGATTTAGCATTTGTTGTTGGTGATTATGTGTATCTAAGGGTTTATCCGATGAGAGGAGTAGTCCGATTTGGTAAAACATGGAAGTTGGCGCCCATATTTATTGGTTCATTTCCTGTGCTCGAACGGATAGGAACTTTTGCTTATAGAGTTCAATTGCCTGGTTGCCTGGAGTACATGATATGTTTCACGTATCTCAACTTCGAAAGCATGTGCATGATCCAGACTTGGTCGTGAAAGAAGCCGCGCAACAAGACTTGGAAATTACTCCAGAATTAGCAGCGAGAAGAGAGCCGATAAAGATTATTGGCAAGGAAACTAAAGAGCTAAGGAACAAGAAGGTTCACTTAGTCAAAGTGCAATGGAGTGGAGATCCACGAGACTGTACTTGGGAAACCGAGGAAAGCATTAAGAAAGCCTATCCCAATTGCAGAGTGGATATCTCTGATTAACTCCAGCGCACGGTACATTTACCATATTTTGCATTTCCGTTTTGTTCTCTACTTGGTTGTTGTTTCCTTTTCATGGATGTAAATTTTTTAATTATATAGTCTGAATGATTGTAAAAGATTATGTGAATTAATTAATATATTTTTGAAAAGTTAATCAATAAGAGAATGAATGGTAAATTTATGCAAATGAATCAAATATTGAACTGATTTGAAATAGACAAAAATATATGCATGTACATTATATAAGTTTGAATAGGTAAATGGATTTGTTGTTGAGTAAAGAATTTATTTGTGTGCCCGACAGATAGGTAAACCTTAATGAGTTGATGCGCAATTTTATTTATTATATCAACTCTTGTGAATGCCATTGGATGCGGAGTGTTGGTTGTTCTATGTGTAATAATAAACGTCGCTATAGGATAGTAACAATTAATTTTGAACTACACTACATGGCATACTTCTTGAAGATAGCATACTTTATCATATACCACATAAGCATTTGGAGCTTATGTGACGAGGTTGAAGATTTACCATACGAGCGAGAGGCTTGTATGGCGATGACTATATTATAGGTTGAACCGAAGACTGATATAGACAATATAAAATGTAATGGTAAATTGCCAGATTAATAAAAAAAACCTCACATGGGTCTGGAGATGATAATAAACACGTCTCTCTGGTCACTAAGGCACAAAAAACCATTTATAGGGCGACGAGAATTTATTCTCTAGATTTATGATCTATACACACTCCCCTGTGGACACCGAAATATATCACTGTAAATATGTATATGCTTTTTAGGATTTATTGGGAACCTAATATGACCCAATAAATTTCCAAACCCCTCCCCGTACAAAGGAGGTTATGGCGAAATTTTTCGAAAATTTAGGGTCTTAGCCAAATTTTTGAAGAATTAGAAAATTCTTAAAAACTAAAAAGTTGAAGAATGGAAGCCAGAATGAAAGTTAAGTTGGTTAGTTAAACAACTTTCAGCTTCGTTCCTTTTCGGAGACGAAAAGATTTTAAGTGGGGGAGATTGTAACACCCTGGAAAATCAGAACCAATTTAAAAATTTTAATTTGGCTATTTTAATGAATTTTGGAATATTTAAAACAAAATATGTTAAATAATAACGACTACAAATTTATTTGGATCGAAGTTATGGTGAATATATTTATTTTAATTATAAAACAAGGCCTGAAATGGCGTGGCAGCTTGGAAATTTGAATTCGAACTTTGACTGACTGTACTAGATGCGAAATAAAACGGATTTTAGTGAAACCAAAAATATTTAAATCTGTTTATGCATATCTTTCTAACGAATCTGAAAAATCGAAATTTCATAGCGGGAATCAAAAGTTACGGCCAAATGAATTTTCAGAGAGGTCGCTATGGATATTATATAGCCCTTGAAAATATACATTTTGCAAACGACCTTCGTTTTCGACGAAACCACTTTTGTTGAATCCGGGATGTTTAATTATTTCAAGATTCCAAATTCCATAATTTTTGGAGTTAATATGTGAGCGTGGCAAAGGAAAATGTGTTTGGTCAATTTCAATCAATTTGGATTGACCAGAAAATGGCCATTTTTCAAACGGTCTCAAAATTCGACAAAATCAGTTTTGTTGGGACCGTATCGTCCAGACATAGCCAGATTTATTTTTCTAGAATTTTTAGAATCAGTATGTGGCCCCGACAAATTAAAATATATGTTCAAATTAGAATTTGAATGTTTTATATTTTAATTTGAAGAATAACTGACTAAAATAGTCGAATAGGCTCACGAAACATATTCCATTGTGTTCGGAATAGGGGTATTTAGCTAGGAACGATAGTCGTTGGGTTTGAATTGGAGTTCGTAAGGAGAAATGGGTATTTTTGGATTTTAAAATAAATATAAAAGGGCCGGGCCAATCAGAATTCACGATTATTTTCTCTCTCCCCGACTCCCCTTCAGATCGCGACGGCAGAACGAGCACCCCGTTCTCTCCTCTTTTTCTTCCAATCCGCTCAATAAAATCATATGGCCCTTTGGAACTTTTTGTAGATCTCGTCGTGAGCTTCGCATCCATACCTACTACGCCACCTATCGTCGCGTGTGGAGGGAGATCTATCGTTCTAAAGCTCGCGACTTTGAGCCGCCGCCGAGGACTGGGGTCGCCGTTGAGTTGGCCAACCCGTAGCGCCGAAAAGCCCGTTCGTGGCTCTGCCGCGTGGTACAACCTGATCTCGACAACGTGCTTCGAATTGGGAGTTAATTCAAAACCTAGTTTTGAATCGAAAACTGAGTTAATAGCCTTTGTTAATTTAAAACAGTTTTAACACCTTAAAACCATTGCAAACTTATAAAAAATCATATTTTTTTGCTATGTGGTCGAAATCCAGTGAAACAAGAGACATTGGACTCGTGTGGACGTATTCTACATTATAGAAGAGACCGGAGATTTTTTGGAGCTTCCTACAATTTATGGAGGAGTGGAACCCAATGTGATATTTCTAAATTATAAACGATATGGAATGGTGATGTATAAATTATATGATCGATATATGAGATATATAAGCGTTGTACACCTCATGTATAAGTGTTGTATAAGTTGTATGTGCGATGTATAAGTTATATATACGTTGAAAAAAAATCATATGTGCGTTGAATGGAATTGAAATGATATTGAAATGAATTCGAAATATATTTATATACGTAAATCTATATATATACTCCCCTCGTCCACAGACCATGGACGATATATATTGATTGTGATTGTTTGGATTTTGGTTGATGTGAAATTTGGTTGGTAAATGCGAATGGTTGATAATGACTGCTCGTGGTTGAAACAAAATTGGAATTGTTTGTGGAAATATCCATTGTGATATGAAAATGATCGAAATACTTAGATTTTAAGGATAAGCCCCTGAGGGAATGCGGCGAGGCGTAAGGTAGCGCGAGGAGCCATACTCGGGACGGTGCCGGTTTTTAACCCTCTGCCGTTATGCTGCCGAAATTTTCTGAAATATTCATATGTTTGATTTATATTCATGTATTGAAATATATTCATGTGTTGGAAAAATATTCATATGACGAATAAATTGTTCGAATGATAAAAATCACATTTTTATCATGTATATGAAGTACATAAAATATTCATGTTTGAAATAAATTGTTTTAACAATAAAAATCACATTTTTATTATATATACGAATCGCAAAATATATTCATGTTTGAAATAAATTGATTTAACAATAAAAATCACATTTTTATTATATATATGAATCGCTAAAAATATTCATGTTTTGAAATAAATTGTTTTGACAATAAAAAAAATCACATTTTATTATATATAGGAAGTGCTAAAAATAGTCATGTGTTGAAATAAATATGTGTTGGGTAAAAATATTATTTTTATCAAATATATGAAATGAAAATGGTTTGGAAATCGAAGAATGGATTATATATATATAAAAAAAATCGAATAACGATGCAACAATTCGTATTTTGGAATCGTGATTTTAAACGATTATTACGGGAGATCCGACCGTCGGATTTTCCCGAAACCAAAACCGTTGGGTTCGCTTTGAAAATATCTTTCAAACGACATCAAATTTGTAAAGATCCAACGGTTAGATTGTGTGAAATGTTTAATTCAAATCTGAGTAAAAACAGCACCAGAATGAATTATATATATATATATATATATGTATGTATATATATAATTAAAATAAAACGAATAACGACGCTGCAGTTTGTATTTTGAAATCGTTACTTTAAATGATTGTACCGGGAGATCCGACCGTCGGATTTTCTCAAAACTAGAACCGTTGGGTCCGCTTTGAAAAGATCTTTCTATAAAATTTGTAAAGATCCAACGGTTAGATTTTCAGATATATGTAAATCAAATCTGAAGAAAAACAGCATCGTGGCTGCGTTATGCTTTAAAGCATCATTTGAATAAATGGGTTAATTTTAAATAAATAAAACTTGCGACAAATCATTATAAAATAGAATAAACGATATGGAATGGAAATAAACCAAATTTACCTGGTTTATTGGATACTTGATGGTTGAATGTGTTTGACATTAAAATTATATTAATGAACTGAATTATGGATGTCAAATAATTTAATCAGGAAAACGAGTTGATATGAATTCTAAATATACGTGAATTATTTGAAAAGGCCGAGTTAAATATCATTTCAAATAATTGGTCAATGATTAGAAATCGATGATGAAGACGGTGGTTGAAGACCGAAGGTCTTCACATCGTTTGGATGATTACTGATTTCTTGATTAGGAGGCATCCTAGGACAAGGTAATAAGTGGTGGTTGTCCAGACGTACTTGGAGATCGACCGGATATGCGAGCGCCTCTCTCCTCTATTGGACATACGGGAGAGGAATAAGGTGCCTCCGGTTTCGTTCAGACCCGGACGGACTTGTAAATGGATCGTGTGTTTGACATTGGATTTTATTCTATGTGATTGGTATACGTCGTTGCATAGCGTGAATTGCCTGTGTGGCATGCTGAGATGCAGTGATCAAGGCTTTTGTTGAAAAGTAAAGTCTTGTGGTTAATGATCAAAGCAGGGCTTTATATAGCTAGCTTTGTGTTTAGCGTTGATTTGCGGACCTCACACCCTGGTATGATCCAGAAACGGGAGAGGACATCAGGGAGGACATGTGTTTCTTTCAAGCTAGGAGTGGTGTTTTGGGTTTTACAAGCCCGGACATTTTACTTATGTGGATTATGGATAGCGAGGCGCCTCGGTTATATCGGTCGTTACGGGGCCGATGGTTTGGTCGGGATATGACCAGCTTATGCCCAATAGAGCGGGGAACGCAGTGTTCAGGCATTTTAATCTACTCCGTACAGACCGGCCCTGAGAATCCAAGGCTTGACTGAGTCCTGAGGCTCGGGGTAGAGAGTCTCAAAGCGATAAGGACGATCCCTTGCCTTGGTTCATAATAGAAATCCAATTTCCAAATACGACACCGTGCGGTTTTGATTGTATACCTATATATGACGACATAGTGGTAAGGGGCACTTATGTCATCTATGATTGATACTTATGATTGAAATTGTTTTTGAAACATATGAACACTAGTAATAATATCAAATGCTTTTGTTTTATTCGTATTAAGCATATTTTGGCCATTATAAGGTAAAAATCTATCCTCTGGTTTGCATTGCATTGTGTGATGGGAACTGAATCTTATAATGGCTTCATTTTTGTAAAAAGAATTGCGATGTTTAAATGATTCACTTGTTTTAAGCACTGGCAATCCAATGGAGTAAACTCATTCCGTGTTAGCGGCGTGGTCCTGTGATTGGCCTTATTATAAAATAAGTTAAGTAGATTTCTCATACCAGTCCCATGACTAACTCATAGTTTGTTTCACTTGCAAACTTGGACGCCCTATTTTCTATACGGGCAGCGTTGTATTCAGGTTTTAACAGGCTCTTTCTCGATAGCTATGGAGCTGAAGATGGATTCTATCATTTCATTCTTTTTATGTTGTTCAGCTCCTGTTGTACGTATTATGTTTTGATTCCGCTGTAGACATTTTATGTAAGCTGAAACTGTATTTTGTACTAAGTATGATCCTGCATACTGTGTAACTCTGATGATTATGTTTATCCAGTGTATTCTGTTGTACATTATCTGGTGTATTTATATATTTTTGTTCTGTTGTTATTTGTTTATGTGTTATATTTCAAAGATTACCCTTGCCACCGTGGAACGTGGGTTTGGGGTCGTCACATGAAGAATTCTGTAGAATGAGAGCTTATCTTGGAGTCATGATGACACAAGTTTAAGAAGGGGTGTTGGAAAATGTAAATTTGTGTTTAATATTGAATTCCATGTTCTTTGGGTCAAAGTGTCATGTCTTTTAATATATCAAAGCTTGTGCCATTTCATATTGACTAGAAAACTCTATCTGCAATAATATGTGAGGCATGCAGCATACAAGTATGGGTCGTATTCATATGTGAACAACTTAATGGTAGTAAAGTAGTAAAGTATTGATATAACAAATATTCATAGTGTCTTTCATACACTCCAGGCTGTCACCATCGTATTCCGTGTCACCGCAAACCGTAACCCCGCCTTCCTCCACCAGAGAAGACTAACCGCATCCAACTCTGAACCCTACAGTCCCTTACCAGCCTTCCGGAGCCTGCTACGCTTATGAACCAGTGACCTCTCCACTTTCCGCTGAACTGAACTACTGCGACGCCACCATTTCTTCCCCTCCGCTGTCCCCATCGTTTGTGTCCATCTTCGCTGGCAAAAGGTAAGTGATTTACGATTACACTTTGTTTCAAATTACTGAACTTCAACGAATGTTGGATAAATTATGAATTGGCTTTAATGTGTTGTAGTCGTGTTGCCGTATTGTCCAGTTTTGTTGTCGGGACCTTTATTTTGCAACAGTAAAGTACTCCACCCACCTACCTTATTAGCCATGACTTGCATGTACCCTAGGTATATATGATTGTTCCATGGGATGTTGCCCTGGGCTTAACCATTTGTTCTTGCCACATGATTTTCTGACTATAATCTTGTGCTCACACCCAACTGTGCATGATACCATCGGACTAAGCGCTAATATAACATGAGTATGGATATATTACTGGTGTTTCGTTATTTCTTATAATTTGTATTACCTGGTTCCATTTCATTTGTACATGTATGTCCTAGGAAATGGTTCCTGGTCATAAACATGGGCAATCATTTAATTGGTTTTGTCAATTTGCCTGCCATGTTAGTTTCATTAGTTGAATGGAGGACGGTTGGCCCTTTTGTTCTATTTATTTGCATATGTTCCACTGTTATGGGTGTATGTTACACTTTAAACATGTAGAAACACTTCATGCATGTCCTAGGAAATGGTTCCTGGTCATAAACATGGGCAATCAGTTAATTGGTTTTGTCAATTTGCCTGCCACGTTAGTTTCATTAGTTGAATGGAGGACGGTTGGCTCTCTTGTTCTATTTATTTGCATATGTTCCAATGTTATGGGTGTATGTTACACTTTAAACATGTAGATAAACTTCATGCATGTTTGTTGTCTTGTTTACACGTATATTTCCATGCTACTTTTAAATATGGTCATGTAAATACCATATTCCCGGTCGTCACTACTTCCTGCTATTGATTTTACTGCTGTTGAGTTCAGGGCTGGCCCAAAGGGCAGCCCACCAAGCCCCCAGGATGGGGCAACTCATTAGGCTAGGGCAAATTTTTATAAAAATTTAGATATAGGTTATTGAAATGTAAATGACATGTTACATAATTTTAGTGATTGAAGTTTTGGTGATTGGTAATTAGCTATGTTGCTAATGGAGCAAGTTGGGTCTAAATCCCAAAAGGGAAAAAAAATATTGAATATAATTTTCCTATATAGGAATGGTTTACAAACCTTTGGTCAATGAGTTTTCTTACATGTTCACCTTTTTGACCTAGATGGACAATATGGGTACTGATGTGGCACATTCACTACAGATATAGTGATTTTGGTAGTCTATTAGATGCCAAAGGTATTAAATTTCCTATTAATGTTTCTGCAGCTCTGCTTGTTTCTAATTGATAGCATTAACAGAGAGTTGCATCCTGGGATTCTAAAGCTGGATATGAGAAAAATATTCTAAAGTAGCATTACTTAAAAAGTTGCACCACTAGACATAAAACATGCATACTTGTCTACCAGGATTTAGTTATTACCAAAATACAATGTAAAATGTTAATATGAAAGGTGTGCGTGATTTATTTTCATATCCTCGCATAGTACATAAATTCATGTCCGCTTTGTTCCATCAACAGAAATAGTTTTATACAAATTAAACATTTTGTAGTCATTTGGCCATTGGTATCCACAATAACTTAAATTTCTAGTAACTGCAGTGATCACTATACTCTGCATGTAAATAACTAAATATGGATTTACCTATCAATTAGTATGTTGTGGTAGAACATTCATGCAAATAGTTAAATGTTTGAAAAACTAATTTGGTGTTTTATTTCATAACACTTTAACATTAATCTTACAAGTTAGGAGCCATCTGATGTATACCCTATCTTGTTATTTTTATTATTTACCTCCAATATGTTCATTTCATTTAGAGATTATCATATTACAAATCAACACTTTTGTTGGATCCACAAAGATGAATCTAGCATCAGAATTGGTTATGAATCTAGCAAATATGTTACCTAGAAAATAACCAAATCAGAATAACATTCTTGACTTCGTAAAATCCTACGTGGATAATGGAGGGTTTCAACATGCATGAGTTGCTTATCGAATTTAGTTAACCATACCAATCATGGTTACTTCTATAGAGAGAAGATTTGTCTAAATTAAAGTTAATTATAAGTTCTATTCGAACAATCATTTCACAAGAGAGATGGATGAATTAGCAGCTATCTTAATTGACAGTTTGATTTTGGAGAAACTTGATCATACACTTAAAATAGTATTCACAATTAAAGGGGAACCTGTCCATGGCGACAGGCTTATCGCCTGCTTTCGCTCATGTGTGGGTTTCTCCTTCCTTCTTAGTTTAATCAGATTTCGATCTACTTTCTATTTGATTACTAATTGCTTTTCAAACACCTTCCACTGGTTTTCCACTTGTTTTATCTTTCACACTCACAATCAGAGCAAACCCTAGAATAAAGTTGCGGCGGATCTAAGGATGAGATCTGAAGGTGTTTGAGAATCATGTCGAATCGTGATACAGTTTAAGCTGGTAGTTGTTGCTGTGGATTGATGATTTCAGTTTCCTCTTCCACTCAGATCTGGTTTATGGTTTGAGTTTTATTTCACCTTTATTTCTCGTTTTCATTCTGTAACCTTCAACGATTCTTTATCGTTGATAAGCCATTTGTCTTCCTTCAACTTATTTCCTGAATTTACAAGAAGTGATGTATTACCAGACTTTATTACCAAATCTATACAACAATCATCAGATCTGATAAGTTTCGAGTAGATCGGATTCTCTTGTTTATGCTCCAGATATATATTTTCTTAAGTCCCAAAATCCCTCTACTGTGTTCAATTTTCTTCAATTTTTGCACGCTGTTCAAACTTATGTGAACCCGTTATGAGTTTGAAGATTGTGTAAGAGTATTGATATGTTCTATCAAAGGATTTTGGGGAAATATGAGCGGAGCTTAATGTGTTAAATCTGATTGTTAACACCTATGGACAGAGATAGTTTATTATGAGCTTTTCAGTTTTGAAATCCATAGTTTAATTTGTAGATTCTGACAAAAGAAGTGATTCATAGAAGTCTGTGAATCCTCAACCAGACCTATTGTGAGGATTTGAAATTTTTTTTTTTGGGAATTCATCTGATTATGCTCATGGGAATTATTGCGTCATCTCTGTACAATTTTGGATGTACTGAGATTTTATTATCCAAAGGTATGTTATTGGCTCCTTGATGTTTAAATGGTCTTTGGAGTTATGGGATGGTGATGTTGTTATTAGATTCATATTAAATATTGAGGAGTTAGTGTCAGATCAAATGGTTGGGGAGTCCTTTTTGCCTGTTAAGGTTCATATCGTTTTCATTGTATTATTCATGAAGAGTGCTTCACAGTCACATGAAAATTGAGGTTGCCTCACAAATTCAATGTTTTAGTCTGGTTTGTATCATCCAGAAGCCTTCAACCAGTTTCAGGTCGATGCAAAAATTGGTCTTATTTACTGATGGAGGTTTTGGTAGTTGATTATGGATGATATGGGGTGAATTTGTTATGGCAAAGTTATAATTTGGCACTGTATTCATGAAAAGAATTAACAGGAGGTAGCTTTTGTGATTAATTTCAATTCTTCATGATATCAAGCTTCAATGGACTGCCTAGCCTGGATGAATTTTAATGAAACACAAGAAGAGCTTTTGGTTTGAGAATGTGCGGTGAGATGCACTTTAGCGGGATGATGGCCAAATCATAAGCCTAGTAGTTATTTAGTTCAGTTTTCTTGTATTTGCTGTTTCTTACTTTCGGTTATATGTTGTAATTGCCTTTTTAGTAGAATAATAAAGTGAACCAATTTTCAAAAAAAAAAGAACTTGATCATACACTTTAATTAAATATTTTTCTTCAAATAATGCAAGAAGTATTATATTTATTTGAACTTCTTCACAAGTTATAGTTTGTATGAGAATTTTGCGTTTGATATCTCTTAAGATCTATCATTATTGTTTAAATAATTTTGTATGCGATAATTTTCAACATTATGTTAGATCGCAGAAAAATTAATAATTGCTATTTTTTGCGTTGAGGGGCAACCATAATTCAGTGTGGCTCGGGCGGTGAATTGATCGGGCCGCCACTGGTTGAGTTTAATGCTAAAGTATAATACGTGCATGGGTTGAGGGTACAATTATACTACCGTGTTAAATATTTATTTATTTATTTTTAGTTGTGAATGCATGTTGGAGTATATGTATTACTTGCATGTTCTATAGTTTTTCTCATGCATGCACTTCTTGGTTTCAGCCCTTAAGAGGAGTCTACCGTAGTAATATATTTTGTGAGTTGACACCACCCTAGATTGTTTTAATATAGTTGGAAAAAATAATAATAATGAAATACATTATACATATCTTGCTTGTTCAGTATTGGGTGCCCATATTGTTGCAATTGCCTTTTATGCCTGCATTCCATTATCAAATGACCTATACGTGCGCATGAATGGAATTATGGGAACACATCTATTGTCATATCCAATTTAATCCTAGATATCACATATGCATATCATGTAACTATTGACTTGTACCGCTACGGGTTGAGTTCGTTACCAGACTATTCTAAACAAATTAACATTTGAACTGCCCTGAGAATGTTTATGCTTGCCTCCTATTTTGGGTTAAATTGCCCGACTTCAAATATTCCGAAATTTAGTTGATATATATATATATATATATATACGCGTGTTTCCTAGCTTGTCCATGATATTGGTCTTGTTATTCTCTACTTTTGGGCAGTTCATGATTGTTGTGCTCGAACTATTTGTGAATTTATTGGGATTGAATAATTATATATATGCGTTTATATTGAAGTTTGCTAACTTGAAATAAGTTTAATCCTGACTCAAATGTTTTGTGTTTTTTGCATGGAATGCTCGGGTTAGGTCCTAAGTGTTCCAGATTTAAAGATAATCAGCTTGCATAAGGGGTGAGGGAGGGGAAGGCGCATGCGCGTGCAAGGCTTGTCAAAACTATAAACGTTTATTTATTTAAAATCATGTATTGTGTATTTTTAACTTTTCCGCTGTATATAAATATTTTGTAAAACTCTGATAAATTTTGTATATAAAATTAGTTTGTGAGATTGTAACAGCCCGCATTTTACGTATCGGAAGATCGTAAAATATATTTATTTTATTGTATGAGTGTTGGATCATTCTCATCTTTTAGTCTGTTTTTTACGGGGATGTGAGACATGTCCATAATTTTTACCGATTTTATTTGTGACCATTTAGCGTCTGTCAGCCTTGTATAGGGCATAACTTTTGACTCAGATCGAATCAGAGGGTGAGACCTGTGCCATTGGAAAGGAACTGATGATTGCCTTTCCGTAGAGTGGTTACATTAAGGATATGGCTCAGCGGTTTGGGAGAAATCGCTGGTTTAAGGTTTTTCAGTTGGTTATTCAGGTTTTGGAGTCTTAGTGGAATCCTATAAATAGGGGGTGAGAGTGGAGGGAAAAGGTTTACTTTTCCCATTCTCTCATTTGAAGGCATTTAATCTCCTTCTTCCTCCTACACCTTTCCACCATTAAAAATCCAAATCTAAGGGTGGAAATCGAAGATCTACACCATCCAAGGCAAGGTCTACATCATTTCAAAGGCAAATTCATCGGATTAAGGGGTTTGATTCGGAGTGCTCATTGTCTGGATTCTTATTTCTATCGTTTTAGATTGTTTCGGCAAATCGGTGAGTGATTTACATCTCTCACATGAATGCAATGAAGTATATGAGTGTTTGTGCATGTTTCTCATCAAATTGGGATGTTTTACCATAGATTTACATCATAACAAGTTCATTTTCATATGCATCACCCTATGATCTAATCTAACAAATTTTACTTGTTAATTTCATGTCATTTTACATGTTTATGTTAGTTAGATCTCTCATTTTGATCATATGTTCATTTTAATGGTATTTGGTGAGATTTCATTTTTGTGGTAATCGTCATATTTATGTGGATAGTAATGTTATGTATGTCTATGATTGTGTTTGATGATTTTAGTTGAGTTGGTTTCGTCGGATTCTTCGTTTGGCGAAGTTTTGGTCGAAATCGGAGTTGAATTGCAATATGAAGAAATTAGCTCGGTCATGGGTTGGTTCGGCCATAGATTGACTCGGCCAGAGATTGGCTCAGCTAGGATTTGGCTCAGCCATAGGTTGAATCGGCTAGGAGTAGGCTCGGCCATAGGTTGAATCGGGTAGGAGTGGATCAGATCGAGTCATATTTGGATCGGGTCCTATTTGGATCGGGTCTTACTTGGATCGGGTCGGGCTAGACTGGATCGGGTCGGTTGGTTGTTATATGGATTGGTTCGGTCATCTTGGATTGGATCGGCCTAGTTTGGATCGGGTCGGTCTGAAAGAGGGCGGATCGGTCATGCTTTTAACAGCGCTTTTAAATGTTGTGGTTGATAGTGACGATGCTATGGTTTGTTTCCAACAGGGTCATTTTCTGAAAAAGTACGTTTTTCGGGTATGACTCAGATTTGGAGAAAAAGGTCCCAAAAAAATATTTTTTGGGGGCAGCCTCCCGAACCCTAACCACAGCGTAGTGGTGTAATTGGCTCAGTGATGATGTGACTTCGAAGTAAATTCAAGTAGGAAGGTTCGAAGTGTTAAATGTGTTCGTTGATCAAGGTGGAACAACGAATGGTGACAACTCAAAGGTTATGAGCTGGTGGGTAATGGTTGCTCAAGAAGGTTGCTTGAGCTAGGAAACATCGTCAAGGTTGGATGACTAGAGATGCGAAGGCCGAGAAGTCATCGTTGTCGTAAGTTCTAGCAGGCTCAAAGCAGGGGTACAATAGGGGCACTCAATAGACTGGAAGGTTGTTGGTCGAGTACCTTGGGTATCGTTGAAAGGCCTAGTTGTCAAGGTAGGACATTGTCAAGGTTGGACATATGGAGTTTATGCTAGAACTGGGGTTACCATTAGCCCTTGACATATGGCAAGGTTGGTCGTCATACGATTAACGGTGGTTTCAAAGCAGGATTGGCGGTGATAGCCAGAGTCAGTCATGGATGATTGGTTGTTCTGTTTGTACTATCTCATATAGATTATCCAAAGTCAAGGGAGATGTTCTTTGAGTGCTTAACTGATATTGGTTTAGGCCTCTGGTAAGTACTTGGGGAATGTTAAATTCGATTAGGGTTGTCTATGTGAGACCTAGGTAATCTGAACGCTATGAATGTTATCAATGGTTGTTCTGGTTCCCATGTATGAATTGTTATTTCTTTGGTTGAATAGATTGTATACGTTATCACTGTCCGATGTGGGGAAGATAAGATTGAGTTCTTCTCTAGTGTCGTGGGTAGATTAGCATGTTTATCTATCCTTTCTCATACACTTTATTGTTGAAGTTTGTTAGCTGTTTTATCGCTCACTAAGACTGTTATCTGACTCAAGGTTTTATGTTTCCTTTTATTACCTTGGAATGTTCATTCAGTTGTGGATGGACAGACTAAGTAGCAGGTGACAGGTGATGCTTTAGTGAGGACGATGGTGCTAATCGGTGGCGAGCAGGAGGCTCACGTACCAGTTTTACTACTATCTAATAATTGGGTTTCCATTGTTTGCTTTTCTGAATAATGCAGTGAGGCAACTTTGTATAAACACTATTTCCAAGTTTGTGGATATTAATTTCTGGTTGTATGAAAGCCTTGTGTTTTTGCTTCACTATTACTACCTATTGTATATGTTCTATTGTATTTTATCCTTGCGCTGTGAGTTTACGATAGGTTCCGCTTGTGTTTACCTACTCTTATGATCGTCCATGACTGCCTTGCACACCTTTCAGCGCATTATTTCTTTTGTATTATGTGGGGGTTATGGGCGGTTGTCACATTTGGTATCAGAGCTCTGGTCAACGATTTTTGACCAAAGTTCAAGGACGTAATCATGTATGCGAGACACACTTGTAGATTTCAGTTGGATGCTTACTATATATATTAGCATATATAGTAGTAACGGTTGTTTTCCTTTAGCAGATTTCTTGAAGGTGACTAATTATTCTAAATTGCAGATTTAGAACGGGTAGACGAGAAACAAGATGCGTTGCTAGGGGAGCCTATACTAGAGGGGAAATGGTGGTGAGCCTAATTACCCGACCATATTTGAAGCCATGGCAGAAGCAGTTATGCATTGGGTACCCGCTCCAGTGGCAGCAACGGTAGATGTTGGTGTGAGAGTCCTAGAGTAGTAGATTTGCAAAGTTGTGCAAGGACTTTACTTCTCTAGGGGGAAACCATTCAAGGGAACTGAACCAGCTGAAGAGGTTCAGAGGTGGATGGATTCTTGTGCTCAAATCTTTGGAGACTTGGGTATCGAGGATGCAATAAGTAGAAAACTTGCATTAAGGCAACTGCAGAATAGGGCCATGGAATGGTGGAATTCTATTACACTCGAGACTCCAGAGGAAGAAATTTCATGGGAGCTATTCCAAGCTAAGTTTGAAGCAAAGTTTATCTCCACAACTCAGAAATCTGCTCTATTCAAGAAGTTCGTAGAGCTGAAACAGAATGGTCGTTCTGTGCTTGACTATATTTCTGATTTCGAAGCTTTGTCTAGATATGCTCGTTCGTACGTTGATACACCATATCATAAGAACGAGAAGTTTGTCTTGGGATTGGATGCTTATATCGGAAAACTGTTAGTAGACCATCTTGATGATTCATTTGATAAGATTTTGGAAAAAGCTATTCGTCATGAGAGCTTCCTAAGGAAGCAAATGCTGTCGCTGCCACCAAAGAGTCTCAGAAACCACAACAGGGTGGAAATAATAAGAAGAGGAAGCAACAACAGCAAAAGGGAAAAGGTGGCCAAAAGAAACCTAAGAGTGAGGTGGTTTGCTTTAACTGCCAGCAGAAAGGTCATTTTGCTAATGAGTGCAAGAATCCCAAAGCTGAGAAGTGCTTCAAATGTGGGAAGCCTGGGCATGAGAAGAAAGATTGTCCAGAATCAGCTAAGGTTAAGCAGGTTGTGAGGGCATGTAACACCCCACCTCCGCCAGGGTGTCTCTTGCAAGCACTCTGACTTTGGAGGGGCGTTTGAATCAGGTAAACATGCATAATGATATATCAAGGCAGAACAAGAACATATGTATATATGTAAATAGAGTAAATAACATAGATAAAACAGCGGAAAATTTCATACTATTTCAAAACAAGTCTGGTACAACATAGCTTTCCAAATAAACAAGTCTAGATAAAACAACATTGCTGAAAAACTGAAATACATAAGTACTATCCCCGAAATAAGTGATAACCTTAGCTAGCTTCATGTCAAGACCGTACATGAGCTAAAATCCCACAAGCAAGCGATCAGAAATCCAAGCTAAGCTCCAATATTCCCTCCCTGAGAACCTGGGGGGGAAGCGGAAGAAAAGAGGCGAAAGAAAACAGGTCAGTCAAAAAGACTGAGTAAGCCCTACTACAATCAATGTAAACTGATAAAGTTAACTGGCATGAGAAGCAGGTATGTTCATAAGGATAACAACATACTAGCATGGTGATTAACTAACAAGGTAGATAAAGGTGTCATCGCATAATCAGGTTTAAGGTTTTGCACCACAGGTGTACTAGCAAACTAACATGACTGGAATAAACAAGTATTGATCCCTTGGCCCAAGCTTTGGCCTAATAACATGAAATGACCCTAATACAAGGTCCAACCAAACGGTCTAGTCGATCGGCTCCCTAAGCCTAACTCATCACGTGTTGGTGTCAATACGGCCCAAACATAATTGTAGTCGAACTGTGCCGGGTCCACCCTTCGGGTGTATCAAGCCCTAGGGTGCCAACCCCTGGACACAATAAACATGAGTGCACAGTCTCGATCTACTGGTACCCATGGGTGACTTCTCCAAATACGGACTACGTGCACGACCATAGTCCGTCCGGAACTACATCAGCGTACCACCCGGCCGTCGTTTATTGGTCGCTTACCTCCAGCCCAGTAATTCGTGCCCCACACCCTAACCTAGACCCTAGGGCCTTAATGATACAAACTGGGATTACTGCTGGAGTGGGCCCCCATTGCTAGGATTTTTCTAGTGGGTTAAGTATGGTTTAACCCTCTTGATAATCATGGATTAACTTGGTTAAGTGTAACGATGAGTTCACGACTTAACCCTGACTAATCTACCAAGCCCAAATTGGTTAAGTATTAAGTGGACCATGACTTAACCCTAATCATGAGGCATTAGTTAATTTACTGCGCCTTAACCTCTCACATTAGACCTTGTTGTGGTTACTAGTTAAGCCGGTCGGTTCCGGGTAGCTTTACACCACAACTTGGTCTAACCTCGGGTTCAAGGTACAACATGGCCAACTTCTCACATTGGGTCCTATTGTTTGTAGCAACTAGTTAAGCCGGTCGGTTCCGGGTAGGTTTACGCTACAAACTCAACCCAACCTCGAGTTGGTCACACTTATCTTTTCTAAATGTCATGTCCATCATGTTCCCAAAACATGTTACAAGTTTTCAAGCATTTGGGTAGACCTAACTTAATAGGTAAATTCCCAAAGGGTAGACCTAACTTAATAGGTAAATTCCCAAGCTTATGTTTTTATGTCTTTTAAGTTTACCCAACCCCAAACGCAATCCCATCGCTTACGTATCGCTATAGCGCATAAAGGATAGAAAGAGGGAACTTGGCATAATCACGACATAAAGGTGTTGAAGCCACAAGTTCAACATGGTGGCATATGAAATGGACATATGTTCATATACTTGCATATTACATTTTTAGGCCTCAAAAGCTTGCATAAAACCAAACTTGGCATATTGGTGATACATGGTGCTAAATGACATGTAGAAATGGCCATAAGTTCGCATCTAGCCTCACATGCAAGTTATCATAAGAGATATGATAACTTACATGTTGCCAAAATGCAACCTTTGGCATAAAGCTTGAAGCTTTATGTTCATAAACCCAAGATAAGCTTGCATAACATGATAGCACGAACAAAATGTTCAACCCAAACTTGCATAACATAACTTGCATATCATATGACAAACTTGCATATCAAACTTGCATAACATAACACGATAAACTTGCATATCATGACATGGCATACTTGCATAACATAACATGATGAACTTGCAGATCATAACATGGCATACTTGCATATAAACTTGTAGCATAGCAAACTTGCATATAAACTTGCATATCACAACATGATAAACTTGCATTTCATAGCATAGTAAACTTGCATATAAACTTGCATATCACAACATGATAAACTTGCATATCATAGCATAGTAAACTTGCATATAAACTTGCATATCATACATGATAAACTTGCATATCATAGCATAGTAAACTTGCATATCATACATTTAACTTTAGAGTTTAAGTATGAAAGTAGAATAGGGCTTACAATACTTATGAAGGCACAAAAGATATGACAAAGCCCTTATGCAATCAAATAGACCCAAAATGCAAGCTCTAACATAAAAACCCTTGAGCCAAAATGATCAAAACTCTTTCTTTATGATGCAAATATAGAAACTTGACTTGAATGCAAGCTAATGATGCTCATACAAGTTTGAAAACACTTGTATGCATGGAAAATCACTTAGAAATTTATTTAAGAATTTTATGAAGAGAGTGGAGGCCATGAGAGGATTGATTTTGCCATAGTTTAGTTACTAGAATGAATAATGATGATTTAGGGTTAGGTTAGGGCCTTATTTATAGAGATTAGGATTAGTTCTAGCCTTAGGATTAAACCCTAGTTCCAATCTCAGCCCTCAAAACCGAATCTGGCCCCCAAACTCAACACAATCTCAAAATGGTGCACCAGGCTAAACAGCCCGGCTGGACCAAGTCGACAGCCAAGTCAACAGGGCTGTCGACTTGGGTCCAACCAAGTTGACTCCCAAGTCGACAGGGCTATCGACTTGGGTGCTCTGGCGGGATTTTTCCCGCCTAGCCCAATCTGACCTAATTTTCAAATTCAAACTTGAATTTGAAATCTGTTTTTACTTTGAAATTTTCTGAAAACTTCGTTGGGCCTTAATCGGGTCATACGGACTCCGATTTTCGAAAACTCGGACTCTATTTCGCGTATTTTTCCGAGACGAACGCAATGGCATAGCCCGTTTCCCTTGATTATAATTTTAGAATTAAATTCTGCCTCGATTTACATTATTACAGGTTATTGAAAATACGGGTTGTTACAGGGCATATGCTTTGGATGCTGTGCCAACTTCTTCAAGGGCCCCAACTGCAGAGGAGAAGGGAAAGGGTGTCGTGGTTCAAGGTACTCTTTCAGTTAATGGTGTTTCAGTTCCTGTACTTTTGGATACTGGAGCATCGCATTCCTTCATTTGCAATGAGCTTGTGTGTCTTTTGGGTTTGGAACCTGATTTGTGATAAACCCTTCATAGTGACTAATCCAATTGGGGGTTCGTCAAATCTTTGCATGATATGTCATGGTCTAGTGTTGTCGAGTCATGGTTGCTCTTTTGTGTGTGATTGCTTTGTTCTTAACTTCGCTGGGTTTGAGATCATCTTGGGCTTGGATTGGCTCAAGAGGTATGCAGCAAGGGTGAATTGCGAGAAGCTAGAGGTGAGGGTCGGGGATGTGGAAGGGAGAAAGGTGTTGATTAGATGTAAGCACGAAGACGGGGTCTTCGTGAGTTATCTATATTCGCTTGGGATTCCACAAGAAGACCTGTCATCAGTGCTGATCGCTAATGAGTACGTAGATGTCTTTGACGAGGTCAAAGGGTTGCCTCCGCATCATGAGATCAAGTTTAGAATCGATTTGGAAAGGGTGCTAGACCAATCGTTATGCCTCTTAAGCGGATGGCGCCTAGGGAACATCAAGAGTTAAAGGTGCAAGTTCGTGACCTTTTGGGAAAAGGATTCATTCAGAGGAGTGTTTCCGAGTGGGGTGCACCAATCGTATTTGCGACCAAGGCAGATGGCTCGTTAAGATTGTGTATGGACTATCGTGAGATGAACAAGGTGACTAAGAAGAAGAAGTATCCGTTGCCAAGGATTGATGACTTGTTCGATCAGCTTCACGAAGCCAAAGTGTTTTCTCATATGGATTTGGCAACGGGATTTCACCAGTTGAGAGTGGCTAACGATAGTGTGCCAAAGACTGTTTTTAGGACACCATCCGATTTCTTCGAATGGTTGGTGATGCCATTCGAATTGATTAACGCACCAGCGTATTTTGTGGATCTTATGAATGGAGTATTCAGAGACCAGTTGAACAAGTTTGTGCTTGTGTTCGTGGATGATATTCTGGTTTACTGTAGAAATGAGGAAGAACATGAGACGCACTTGAGAGTTGTGTTAGAGATCTTGCGGAAGCATCAGATTAAGGATAAGTTCTCAAAGTGTCACTTTTGGAAGGATGAAGTGAGGTTCTTAGGTCATGTAGTTTTTGGAAAAGGGATAGCAGTTGACCCCACTAAAGTTGCAATAATCCAGGATTGAGATCGACCTAAGAATGCGATGGATGTTCGGAGTTTCCTTGGGTTGGAAGGATATTACCGATGGTTTATCAAGGATTTCTCCAAGGTAGCTGCACCGTTGACAGGATTGACAAAGAAGAACCAAGTGTTCAAATGGGATGCAAAGTGTGAACAAGCGTTTGGAATCCTGAAGGAGAGATTGACGAGTGCACCTGTGTTGACCATTCCAAGTGGGAATGAAGAGATGGTGGTATATACCGATGCATGTGGTACGGGACTTGGAGCAGTGCTAATGCATAAGGATAAGGTTGTGGCCTATGCGAGTCGACAACTAAAGACGCATGAGAAGAATTACCCAACTAATGATTTGGAGTTAGCGGCGATTGTATTTGCTCTGAAGATGTGGAGACATTACTTGTTGGGAGTTTGATTCGAGTTGTTTACGGATCACAACTCGTTGAAGTATCTTTTCTCCCAAAAGGATTTGAATCTTCGGCAGCAAAGATGGTTAGAGTTTCTGGCGTCATATGATTTTGGCATTGCCTATACTCCAAGCAAGGGCAACACAGTTGCAGACGCGTTAAGTCGAAGACACACAAGTTTGGGAGCGATGTTTTCGGAATGGGAGAGCCTCGAGTACTTGGCAAGGTTCGATTTTAGGCTAAGGTGTGAGTTGGAACCTGAAATATTGGCGAGCTTGTCGATAAGACCTACTCTAATCGAAAGGATTGGCGAAAGCCAAAAGAAGGATGCGAAGCTTGTTGAGTTCATTCAGAAGATGGAACCAAAAGATAAAGAGTTCGAGGTCGATCGAGAAGGTTGGCTTCGAAAGCAAGGGCGATTAATTGTTCCTGATATTGACGGATTGAGGGATGAGGTTTTGAGAGAAAGCCATCATTCGAAGCTGACGATTCATCCCGGTGGAAATAAGATGTATCAGGACATGAAGAGAGTCTACTACCGGGAAGGGATGAAGCAAGATATTGGAAATTCATTTCCAAGTGTATGAACTGTCAGTTGGTGAAAGCTGAACAGAAGAACCCGGGCAGTTTACTTCAGCCATTGGAAGTTCCTACGTGAAGTGGGAGCAGGTATCGATGGATTTTATCGATGGACTATCTAGAACCAGGGCAGGAAACAAAGGGATTTGGGTCATCGTGGATCGTTTGACCAAAGTGCGAGATTCATTCCTTTTAAGTCGACTAGGACGACATCGAAATTGGCTGAACTTTAAGTGAAATGGATAGTTCGATTCCATGGTGTCCCAAAGGGTATAGTAAGTGATCGAGATCCATTATTCACAAGTGAATTTTGGAAAAGTTTGCAAGAAGCTTTGGGAACCGAGTTGTGCTTAAGTATGACATATCATCCCCGAACTGATGGTCAGACCGAGAGAGTCAATCGAGTTTTAGAAGATCTCCTGAGGGCTTGTGTGTTAGACTTTGGAGGATCATGGGAAGACCATCTACATCTAGTTGAGTTTGCATATAATAATAGCTACCAATCTAGCATTGGGATGACACCATATGAAGCGTTGTATGGAAGGCCGTGCATTTCTCCAGCATGTTGGCTAGAAACTGAAGATAAGTCGGTATTTGGGCCTGAGATGATAAGAGAAACCTCGGATTGTATCGAGACAGTTCGGCAACGAATGAAGGCAACCCAGGACTGTCAGAAGAGTTACGCCGACAAGCATCGTAAGGACTTGGAATTCGACGTGGGCGATATGGTTTTTGTGAAAGCTTCACCGTTGAAGCACATGGTTAGATTTGGTAAGAAAGGAAAGTTAGCTCCAAGATTTGTTGGACCATTTCCGATAGTCGAGCGAATTGGAAAGCTCGCATATAGATTGGAGTTACCGAGAATATGTCGAGTGTGCATAATGTGTTCCATGTGTCGTTTCTACGGAAATTCGTGCACGATTCGAGTATCGTGGTACCTCTAAAGCAGTACAAAGACTTAGAGACCATAGTTTTGGGACCTCGTAAGCCACTTCATGTTGTGGGGAATGACACGAAACAGCTTAGGAGGAAGATGGTTAAGCTAGTCAAGGTGTAATGGAGTGAGGATGGAGACGATTGTACATGGGAGACAAAAGAGAGCATGAGAGCAACTCATCTAGAACTCTTCGTCGGTAGGACCCTTTGATATCGTATCTTCGTTATATCGTTGTATCTTTTTGTTAATTTTAGAATTCCACGTGCTAGGATAAGGCTATGGATGCATGGCTTGATGGATGCCAGTTTGGATGATAGAATTGGCTTTTCATGGATGATAGGCATGCAGAATCGTTGTGATTACTTGGGTTTGTTTGGAATTTCGGGGGCGAAATTCTTAAGGAGGGAGAACGTAACAGCCCGCATTTTACGCATCGGAAGATCGTAAAATATATTCATTTTATTCTATGAGGGTTGTATCATTCTCATCTTTTAATATGTTTTTATGGGGATGTGAGACATGTCCATAATTTTTACCGATTTGTTTGTGACCATTTTGCCCCTGTCAGCCTTGTACAGGGCATAACTTTTGACTCGGGTCGAATCAGAGGGTAAGACCTGTGTCATTGGAAAGGAATTGATGATTGTCTTTCCGTAGAGTGGTTACATTAAGGATTTGGCTCAGCGGTTTGGGAGAAATCGCCGTTTTAAGGTTTTTCAGTTGGCTATTCAGGTTTTGGAGCCTTAGTGGAATCCTATAAATCGGGGGTCAGAGTGGAGGGAAAAGGTTTACTTTTTCCCATTTTCTCATTTGAAGGCATTTGATCTCCTTCTTCCTCCTACACCTTTCCACCATTAAAAATCCAAATATAAGGGAGGAAATCGAAGATCTACATCATCCAAGGCAAGATTTACATCATTTCAAAGGCAAATTCATCGGATCGAGGGGTTTGATTCGGAGTGCTCGCTGTCCGGATTCTTATTTCTATCGTTTTAGATTGTTTCGGCAAATCGGTGAGTGATTTACATCTCTCACATGAATGCAATGAAGTATATGAGTGTTTGTGCATGTTTCTCATCAAATTGGGATGTTTTACCATATATTTACACCATTACAAGTTCATTTTCATATGCATCACCCTATAATCTAATCTAACAAGTTTTACACGTTAATTTCATGTCATTTTACATGTTTATGTTAGTTAGGTCTCTCATTTTGATCATATGTTCATTTTAATGATTTTTGGTGAGATTTACATCATTTTTGTGGTAATCGTCATATTCATGTGGATAGTAATGTTATGATATGTTTATGATTATGTTTGATGATTTTAGTTGAGTTGGTTTTATCAGATTCGTCGTTTGGCGAAGTTTTGGTCGAAATCGGAGTTGAATTGCAATATGCAGAAATTGGCTCGGTCAGGGGTTGGCTCGGCCATAGATTGGCTCGGCTAGGAGTTGACTCGGCCATAGGTTGAATCGGCTAGGAGTGGATCGCATCGAGTCATATTTGAATCGGGTCCTATTTGGATCGGGTCAAACTTGGATCGGGTCGGGCTTGACTGGATCGGGTCGGTTGGTTGTTATATGGATTGGATCGACCTAGTTTGGATGGGGTCGGTCTAAAAGAGGGCGGATTGGTCATGTTTTTAACAGCGCTTTTAAACGTTGTGGTTGATAGTGATGATGCTATGGTTTGTTTCCAACAGGGTCATTTTCTAAAAAAGTACGTTTTTTTGGGTACGACTCAGATTTGGAGAAAAAAGTCCGAAAAATATATTTTTCAGGGGCAATCCCCCGAACCCTAACCGCAGCGCAGTGGTGTAATTGGCTCGTTGATGATGTGACTTCGAAGTAAATTCAAGTACGAAGGTTCGAAGTGTTGAATGTGTTCGTTGATCAAGGTGGAACAACGAATGGGGGCAACTCAAAGATTGTGAGTTGGTGGGTAATGGTTGCTCAAGAAGGTTGCTTGAGCTATGAAATGTCGTCAAGGTTGGATGACTAGAGATGCAAAGGCTGAGAAGTCATTGTTGTTGTAAGTTCTAGTAGGCTCAAAGCAGGGGTACAATGGGGGCACCCAATAGACTGGAAGGTTGCTGGTCGAGTACCTTGGGTATCGTTGAAAGGACTAGTTGTCAAGGTTGGACATTATCAAGGTTGACATATGAAATCTATGCTAGAACTGGGGTTACCATTAGCCCATGTCATATGTCAAGGTTGGTCGTCATACGAATAACGGTGGTTTCAAAGAAGGATTGGCGGTGATAGCCAGAGTCAGTCATGGATGATTGGTTGTTCTGTTTGTACTTTCTCATATAGATTATCCAAAGTCGAGGGAAATGTTCTTTGAGTGCTTAACTGATATTGGTTTAGGCCTCTGGGGAGAGTACTTGGGGAATGCTAAACTCGATTAGGGTTGTCTGCATGAGACCTAGGTAATCTGAATGCTATGAATGTTATCAATGGTTGTTCTGGTTCCCATATATGAATTGTTATTCCTTTGGTTGAATAGATTGTAAAGGCTATCACTGTTCGATGTGGGGAAGATAAGGTTGAGTTCTTCTCTGGTGTCATGGGTAGATTAGTATGTTTATCTATCCTTTCTCATACACTTTATTGTTGAAGTTTGTTAGTTGTTTTATCGCTCACTGAGACTGTTGTCTAACTCAAGGTTTTATGTTTTCTCTTATTACCTTGGGCTGTTCATCCAGTTGTGGATGGGCAGACTAAGTAGCAGGTGATAGGTGATGCTTTAGTGAGGACGATGGTGCTGATTGGTGGCGAGCAGGAGGCTCACGTACCAGTTTTACTACTATCTAATAATTGGGTTTCCGTTGTTTGCTTTTCTGAATAATGTAGTGAGGCAACTTTGTATAAACACTATTTCCAAGTTTGTGGATATTACTTTCTGGTTGTATGAAAGTCTTGTGTTTTTACTTCACTATTACTACCTGTTGTATATGTTATATTATATTTTATCCCTACACTGTGAGTTTACGACAGGTTCCGCTTGTGTTTACTTACTCTAATGATCGTCCATGACTGCCTTGCACACCTTTCAGCGCATTATTTCTTTCGTATAGTGCGGAGGTTATGGACGATCATCGTAGAGATACACTATTGTCATTTATGTAATGTGATTCTATGTGTAATTTCCATTTAAACCCTGTAAGCTAATAACGATCCGCTGTTTTGAGCACCTTGAGCTGGTTTAATTACTGATTCGAGATAGTCAAAATAAAAAGGTCGTTACACTATCCAAGAAAAAACCTACCGAGTAGTGACTCCAATACTCCAGACTTGCCTTCTTAACCTGATCTGGCATTGTTTCTTGCCCTCCATCCCTAGGAATAACTTGCCTTCTTAACCTGATCTGGCATTGTTTCTGGCCCTCCATCCCTTGGAATAACAAAGTGTTGCAGCTTGAAAGCTCCAGCATTTCTAGGGAGTGAGTTGAATAAAGAAGCGTAGTCAACTTTCGTAAAAGAGGGAAAAGACGATTTGGACGAAATAAAAGTTTCAGAGTGTGGAAGCTTCAACAAATGAGTAGCATTCAAGCTAGGAGGAAAATTAGATCTGAAATTTTCTTGATGTTCTTGAAACGGATGCGAAGAATTAACTCCAACATTTGCATTATTGGAAATGGCAGAGGTTGATTTGGCACTAAGAGGTGGAGGATCAGGAGGATTCAGAGGAGAGGGGCGAGATGGAAGAGGAGGAAAAGCAGAATCGAAGGCACTAGAGGAGGAAGAAGAAAGAGTAGTTGTCGATGCCGCCATTAATGATGGTCATGAAAAAATTCGATATTAGTAAAGGTTTTTCAATAATTATTAAATATTAAATATAGTTAATAAACATAGCGTAATTTACTAATTAATAAATAACTATAATAAATTATTGAATATAAAAATTAAATTAATTATATATAACAATTAGTAATTATAAATTATTTACTAATAATCAATAATAATTTACAATGATTATTTATAAATTATCATTTATATAATATTAAGTAAGTATTATTGGTTATTAATTACTAATTACAAAATATTAATTATTATAGTATTTAAATTTAAATTGCATACTTAATTTAGATTATTGTTTATGATTATTTATAAATTACTATATAATAATAAAATTATTTAAAATTATATATTAATTATGATTTAAGTATTATAGTAAATTGTTAAGTATTAAGTATATCTATTATTTACACATTATAATTAGAAATTATTAATCATTTATTTATATATTAATAATTAAATATACTATATTATTAAGCCTGTTGGAATATTAATTTATATATAATAATCGATAATTTGGGATATTGATTAATAATCATTAAGTATTATAAGTTATAAATGATTTATATAATATTATTAATGATTAATTATTAAATATTAATAAGTAATATAATATTATTAATGATTAGTAATAATATAATATTATAGTTAGTAATTAGTAACACATAATTAATATAATATTATTAATGATTAATTATTAAATAATAAAAAATAATCAATATTAGTTTTAAGAAAGTACTGTAATTATTAATTATTGATTGTCGGAAATTGGCAATAGACATTTATTACAATAGAAATTGATCATTGTAAAGTTGGCATCGGTTAAATGGGCATTTTATGACCGTTGTAAAATTAGCACCTATTTCAGCGGACATTACATGTAGTGAAATTGGCACATCTTATAATAGGCATTTTGTGACCACTATAAAATAGACATTTATTACAATGGGCATTCTCTAAAGGTTGTAAAATTGATACCTGTTACAATGGGCCTTTAAAGACCGTTGTAGTAACATTCTTTACAACGGGTCGTCACTGCCAGTTGTAAAAAGAGCATTGTACATGAAATCTATTACAACAATCCATGGATGGCCGTTGTAAAAGCATTTTATTACAATGAGCAATCAATGCCCGTTGTAAAATCGACCTTGTAATAAAGTATTTTTATTGCAGAGTAGCTTCTTCCTTAACCCACCCAACTACACTTCACTTCCTCAATCGCTTATACAACCATCATCAACCTCTCGCTCAACTTCTTTAACCGCCACTATAACTTCCCGAACCACAATACTAAAACCTCTAATCAACAACGTCAATCACTTGAACACTCTATTTGCATTGCAACTCCTATCCATTTGTTGTGATTCGTGACATAAAATCACATATGTTGATAGAGATGAAGCGTGAATGTGCTTGGCAGTAGAGGAGATGGTGCAGCAACAGAAAGAAGGTTAGAACGAGCAGTTTAGCGTTTGAGCGGATTTATTGCTGGATTTTGACCCGGCCTTTCTGTGACTTACATGCGAGTATTGAGGGGATATATTCCTAATATATCTTTAAGGGGAAAATTGGATATTTTTCCTAAGCCTTCTATTCTCCTATAAAAGCAGCACATATGGTTGGATTAATGTATGACTGAATAAAGTGTCGGCTGCATGCCTCTAGGGCTTGGTGCCATAGAGATGACTGGTGCTCCAGTTAATCCAAGGCTTAGCCGTCGTTCTTCATTGTTCTCCTTCTCCAACAAGAGTTGTAATCATCAAGATATTCTTTCTCTTTCTCAATAAGATTATTGATTCTTGTAGTTTGTTTATTGTTGGTTGTTGAACCAGTGAGTGTAAATAAAATTCGTTTTGAGAATCAATAAAGAGGGTGGTTGGGTGGAATATTTTGTGTTTGCGCGTGTGATTTCAATCTGTGTTTGTTTCCATAGAAATCATCTTTAAGTAATTGGGTGAATAAGATATTGGTCGCTTCCGCAAAGGCGCAGTTTTCATAACAGTTGGTATCAGAGCTAGATCATCGCAAAGCTTAGAGTGATTTTGGATTGGAAAATTTGATTTTTGTTTGGAAAAAATTGATTTTTTGTAGAAAAAAATCAATTTTTTTTTTGACGTCGGATATGATGGCGCTGTTGGTGATGGCTAATTTTGATTGGGGATTTGAAGGCCTTAATTGTTTGGTTGATGGAGATGAAGAGGAGCCCTCAGATGTGGATGGGGGAAGATGGAAGAAGATGAAGATGTTGGCAATTGGTTTGATTTGCTTTTACCTTGGTGATTCGGTTCATGTTTTCGACAGGGGTCTTCACGTTAATGATGCTGAGGGATCAGGAGTGATCGAGGAAGAAGCTCATGTCAAGTGGTAGACGGGTGTCGATGTGGCAGGCGAGTGACGGTTGAAGAACCTAGTCCACAACAAGGTGGAGAGATTAATTTGGTCACTGCTGATGTGTTCGACAGGGGTCTTCACGTTGATGATGCTCGAGTGATCCGGAGTGATCGAGGAAGGAGCTCAGATCAAGTGGTAGACGGGTGTCGTTGTGGAATTACAAGCACTTTTTAGACCGTTGGTTGATGCACGGTGCAACTTAGGTGGTAGATGCATCTTTTGCAGGTGGTGAGTTGTGTTTGTAATTGAGGTGTGGTCGTAGTCCTTTCAAATCAGCTGGGCGTATCTCATTGCCCTGTAATCGAGGTTGTGGGGTGTATCTCGTTGCCCGGAAATCGAGGTTGGTTTAATTGAGAGAAGGTGTCATTGAAAGAGCTAGATGACTTGTTTGGTGATTGTTGGAGTGTTGATATGATTTCAGATTAAGGTGGAGCATTGTGATGGTGATTTCACATGTCCATGGAAGTCGGTTGATTTGTTGTTGATGTGATTTCATATCAAGGTGGAGTGTTGTGATTTGTGACATAAAATCACATATGTTGATAGAGACGAAGCGTGGATGTGCTTGGCGGTAAAGGAGATGGTGCAGCAACAGAAAGAAGATTAGAAGGAGCAGTATAGTGTTTGAGCGGATTTATTGCTGGATTTTGACCCGGTCTTTCTATGACTTATCCGCAAGTATTGAGGGGATATATTCCTAATATATCTTTAAGGGGGAAATTGGATATTTTTCCTAAGCCTTCTATTCTCCTATAAAAGCAGCACATAGGGTTGGATTAATGTATGACCAAATAAAGTGGCGGCTGCGTGCCTCTAGGGCTTGGTGCCCTAGAGATGATTGGTGCTCCAGTTAATCCAAGGCTTAGCTGTCGTTCTTCATTGTTCTCCTTCTCCAACAAGAGTTGTAATCATCAAGATATTCTTTCCTTTTCTCAATAAGGTTATTGATTCTTGTAGTTTGTTTATTGTTGGTTGTTGAACCAGTGAGTGTAAACAAAATTCGTTTTGAGAATCAATAAAGTGGGTGGTTGGATGGAATATTTTGTGTTTGCGCGTGTGATTTCATATCTGTGTTTGTTTCCATAGAAATCATCTTTAAGTAATTGGGTGAATAAGATTATGGCCGCTTTCGCAAAGGCGCAGTTTTCATAACACCATTTACCTCTCCCTCGGCTACATATACAAACAACACTCCAAGTACAACCAACAGTTCTGTAAGCTCACCACCTACACCAACGTCACCTGAACTTAACCTGAACCAGCTATCTCCTTGTTACCTCCAAACTGAAGCGGTATTCCACTTCCATAAAAAATCACTACCTTAAATACTTTACAAAACCCGAAACTCATACATAAACCAGCAACTACCACCACTGCCTACACTCGCATTCCATGACTTAAACACCACCTACCTACCTCCATCCACCTGTGTTCCACTTTCTAAAATACTGTAAACAAACACCATAACCAATTTCCAACCTAAATCGCTACCTCAACAAACATGTCTCCTCCTCAAAATCCACCAGAAACCCCTCTTCCCTACACACTTTCAACCTGTCTCACTTCAACACCTAAATAACCCATCACAATGTCGATTATCAAACTTCGACATCTAAAATTCAACATTCAAACTCCACTGTTTCCGATCCCTAAAATGCACCTATTTCCGAATCAAAATCGTCGTCAACCACAATCTCCGATTCCACCCTGCGATGCTTGCTTAATTTTATATGAGCTTATGGTTCCACCTTGCGATGCTTGTCTAATATTTATATGAACTTTTCTGAGCTACTCCAATTCCATATAATATTCCACTCGCTACTTTCAACAATCTAATCTTCCTGCAACCCAAAAACACATTTCCAAAACCAAACACAACACAAACCAAAATCAATAGCTAATATCATCCAACAAAACCACGACAACAACAATACAAGCCTGCAATTGGACTTTCAACACTATTAATACAAACTATCACCATTTCTGATCACTTCATTACCCTTCATTACTGATTATGCCTTAACTTCCCACACTTCATTATTGATCACTTGTAGCCACAGCCCCTCTCCAACTTCAGTACACACCATACAAGACAATCACTACTCTAAACTTTCCTGCCTTCCCCTCTACACTGCACCATCCCATCATCAATCAAATTTGATCATGAATCAACTCTGCCTTTAAACCAAATCCGCCTCCGATTGCTAAAATCACCACTGCAAAATCATCAAACAACTACTCCTTGTACCTTTAAATAACCATTTTATCCAAAGCCATCTACAAAATGCAACTAACAGCCTCTCTAGCCAGCACCTATATTCAACCCTCTCCTCCTTCAGGCAACAGCTGTCAACCATGAACTTCCTTAACGCTTCACGTAACTCAACTCACTGCTTCACCTTAGAAATTAACCATGACTATCCCCCTATCATTGCTTCAGACACCACCTAACAGCAGACCTTCCAACCTCTTACACCACCCAATAAACTCTACCACCTCCTTGCAAGACTTCCTTCCAACCCCTTACAACATTGTGCTACAGGCTAGAACTATCCATCTTTTTGGTAGAAAAAGCATAAAACCTGTGCGATTTATTTCTCCTTACATTTTAGCCTTGCCATTTATTACTGTCTGCGAAATAGCAAATTTTATAAGCACACAGTTACGGAAACCATAATGTTAACTGGTCCACATCATACATGATGGTTTTCGATCGCCCACCATGCTATAATAATAAAAATATACAAACACACTCTAGGACAAAGTTAACACAATTTTGTTTTCCAAAATTACACAAGTATTACTATCATATTTTTTATTATATTTGTTTCAATCAATTTATCATTTAATTTTAGATCCTCATTTAATACTATTGTTATAATATATAGCTTTTAAAATATTCCGGTAATGGCATACAACATCAGTGATTTCAAATATCCAAACAAACACAAAAGATAAAAATAACTATACCTAATGGACATGAAAAAAAAACCAGAATTGATTCAAAGAAAAACTGAAAATGGAATATCACCTTAACATCCTTGCATTGAAAGGAAGGTCCTCGTGACCTACGACCCAATGCCTTGTAAATTTTAAAGGCCATACACATGCAGGAAGATAAAAATATTAATTCGTTTGTTACTATATAAAAGAGAAAGTAAATATAACTTACATGTTCACTTGTGACCTAATGTCCAGTTTACGTTTGCATACGGCCTGAGGATCAAAAACATAAGTCTCATTCATTTCTACACGAAAAACAAGCAGTGGATGATGTTTCCTACATTACAAGATGTATAGGAAATTAAAACCGATAGAAAATTTGTACACTAATTACTAAAACTTTAGTTTCGTACCCTTCGTATTTCGGGGCTAAAAGTAAAGTCTTAGATTTTTATGCCCTCCATGTGTTCGATAAATATGTACTTGTCGCGTTTGAATATTTCCGCACTTGAGAAAGCTTTTGGGGACACATAAATCTGACGGTCTCCACTTTGATATCATCGCACATATGAGTTAAACACCTACTAATTATGTAAACATATATTATTAGTTTATTTTGTTTACATAATACAAATGACATATATATTGGATTAAATTATATTAAGTTGTTGATATTGTATCTCATATTGGTAATCAAATTCAAGTAAATGACTCGCATGATGTAAATGTGCAACCATAATGCATTCAACCATGCCATACTAAGGAATTGGATAATGTCATTCTCCGTGATTTGGAATCTTCATCGTACGTGAATAAATCCTTATTCATTTGAAATGCGATGATAGCACTATCATCGGATATTGTTTGAATTATCAAGTCATGGAAATATCTACAATCACCCATTAAAATTTTGAGGATCTCTTCATCCAAGATAGGTTTGCACTTTGCAGGCTCATTTGTCATCGTATTGTTGACCTTTTTAGTAATATTTTTCAAAGAAATCTTTGTTTGGTTGACATATGGATCCCTAGTCCAAAATCTTAAGTAGATGATATATCATACTAAATTATAACTTAGCAATTAAATAATAAAACTTATAGATTAACATACCTTAGCAATATGCTCTTCCACTTTGTCTTTAGTCACAATAGGTGTAGCCTACACACAACAAACCAGAAACATTATTTCCATATTAAATGCTTTCATTACCTTTTTCGCAAATGATTTGGATCGACGTGGGAGTAAGAAAATAAAATAAAAGATTAATGTAATTTTGTGCCAGCATGGTCCTAGTTTGCACAGAGTATGACAACAACTATAAGCAGGTGAAGAAGCGGATCAAAATCACATAAATATGGATTAGATGACGTAAAAGGTAGTATAACAAAAGGAAGCAGATGATGTGAAATATCAATTTATACACCATTCAATGTATTACTTTTCCACATATTCTTTATTAGGAGAAACTATGGAGATTAGTGTTGAACTTGTGTTGCTTTAGTAAAATCGACTGAGCCTATATAGTGAAAATACAACCAACTTATATTTATTCCATTAATTGAAGTACAAGAAAATAACTTGCATCCATATGTAGAAATCGATGTAGAAGTGATAATAATGAGTGTTATATGTAATTGTGATTCAAGCAAACTTTCATTGAAAAATTTCTTTTGGTCAAACCATAAAGATGATATTATTGTGTTTCTGTTGAAAATTTGTCTAGCTCCGATACCAATTTGTTAACTATATGAACTACTGGATAGTCTCTGAGAATTATAGCAAACACAGAAGGAGAAAACAAATACTGCAAGAAAATAAAAACTCTACTTTTTTTATTTCTTTCTTTTTGTTCACATTTTGCTTTATTCAAATGAGGGGAGAGCCCTTCTATTTATAGCATACAATGGACCATTCTATATTTGCAATATTCTAGGAAATATCTAAATATTTGTGGAAAAATATGTTTTCCTAAATAATAGCAACTTTAAAAGCTCTCTCAATAAAAATAGGATCATAAATTTGAATTATTATTAATCACGCTAAAAACTTGGCTAAAATGCTTGAGATTAATTCTCAACAAATCCCTCCTTTAAGCTCAAGCATCTATCATCCTTTATTCCAATTATCGTCTTGCAATTTTTGAACAATAGCTTTGGCAATGGCTTAGCAAAAATATCTGCTACCTGATCACGACTCGTAATATGATTCAGGTGCACATCCTTTTCCTTGACATGCTCCCGGATGAAGTGAAAACGAACATCTATGTGCTTGCTCCTTTCATGGTGAACTGGATTCTTTGATTGCATACTTTTGATTTCTTTATATCTCACATGTTTTGGTAGAAGTGTAGTAATTATCCAAACTTTCTTTCTCATCAGTTCCTCTTCTTTTCTTGCTTTCTTATCTTCGGGTTGCTCTACCACCACAGCTTTTGTAGTTGTCATTAGTGAAGAAACACTAGCAGCATCCACTAATACAGTTCTGATCTCTTTCAATGAATTGGTAATACCAGCCTTTACCATATCAACATACTCACCTTTAGCAGCATCAACTTGATCCTGCTCCATAAGCTTGCCAACAAAAACCGCACCTTCTACTTGATCAGCATTCGCAGCAATAATATATGCGAGCATCTTCAAAGCATTTTGAATGATTTGAATACCAATTTTCTGGTCAAAATTAGTCGTCTGCAAGTTCGCTAGTTCTTTGAATGCATACAGCAAAGCAACACCACCTCCAGGTACAATTCTCTCTTCCACAGCAGCTTTAGTTGCATTCAAGGCATCGGTAACTCTATCCTTCTTCGCACTAACTTCAGCTTCGCTCGCTCCTCCAATTTTTAGAACTGCAACGCCACCAGATAACTTTGCCAACCGCTCTTGCAGCTTTTGTTTGTCATAGTCCGATGAATTAAAATCAATAGTAGATCTTAGTCGGTCACGTCTTTCTTCAACTTTAGCTGTATTTTCTTTCCCTACTTCATTTGATTCAACCGCTCTATAAACATTCATGGCATTATTTGCATCAAGCCCAACTTCAGTATCCTTCAAATCTAGTTCTTTCTTAATAACGTCATCATTAGTGTTACTTCTATCCTCGCCTTCTACGTCCACAGCCTGAATCTCTTCTACATCATCAGTTTCGTCCTCATCAAAATTGCTATCAAATACGTTATATTCTTTCTTGTTCACCGCTAGTACCTCCTTAGCTTGGTCTGTATCTCTTTCTCTTACTTCTGAGGCATCCGCCTGAACCGTGACTCTTTTTGCACGCAATCATGCTTCAGCATTTGCTTTATCAACAGCTGTCCGTTCTTGTTTTGCAATTGCTTCAGCGGCTGCTCTTTGTCTTGCCTCTTCTAAGTTCATTATATCATCAAATTTTGTATCATCGTCATTAGCAAACTCATCATTATCCATTTTCCCAATGACTTCCTCAGCAAATTCTTGATTGTCAACAGCTTCCTCCTGCTCGACTCTTTTCAAAGCCATACAATCAGCCTCGTCTTCTTTATTTGCCATTAGGTTCTCTATGTTTGCTTACACCTCTTTTAGTAATTTCCACGGATCTCTGGCAGATTTTTCTCCAATAATATGGTTGAAAACTTCTTCGTTAACGTTCTCACACATAGCAACACGGGCTTGATGGTCTTTCCATCTTGACCTTGTAAATGTCTCTCTCTCTCTTTCTTCGTCATATTTTTAACATCTTTTGGCCACTCGTAGCCACCCTCAACAATCTCCCATAATCCTTTGGAGATCAATTCTTCTTTCTTTTTGTTACTCCACTCTTCGAAGTTTTCTTTTGTGTAAACAAACATCGGAAAAAAATAAAAATGCCATAGTTTCAACCTGGCGCTCTGATACCAATTTGTTGAAAATTTGTCTAGCTCCGATACCAATTTGTTAACTATATGAACTAGTGGATAGTCTCTGAGAATTATAGCAAACACAGAAGGAGAAAACAAATACTGCAAGAAAATAAAAACTCTACTTTTTTATTTCTTTCTTTTTGTTCACATTTTGCTTTATTCAAATGAGGGGAGAGCTCTTCTATTTACAGCATACAATGGACCATTCTATATTTGCAATATTCTAGGAAATATCTAAATATTTGTGGAAAAATATGTTTTCCTAAATAATAGCAACTTTAAAAGCTCTCTCAATAAAAATAGGATCATATATTTGAATTATTACTAATCACGCTAAAAACTTGGCTAAAATGCTTGAGATTAATTCTCAACAGTTTCCACTACCCAGAAACATACAAATAAAGTATTATTGATAAATATGAATATATGGTAGAATAGAAATGTTCAAGTTAAAGCACCTTGTAGAATTAGTTGTGTAAAACCTGATCAATTGAATATGGAGTTGTCTTTTCACCAGTCGGTTCTATTTTGATTAGTTGTATGAAGTACATGGGTAATATCATGGAGAATACCCCCAAAATGCATACTACATCTTACACAAATGAAGTTAATACTTACGGATTTAAAGGAAGATCTATGATATATTGGAAAATCTATTAGGTGTCCCTTCTTGTTGATTCGAAAATGAAGTATGTCAGCGTCTGTAAAACCAAATTTGTAGTGGGACATGTTGCTTATATCAACGTGTACCTGCCTAACTTAGCCAATATGCATCAATTCGATAAAAAATCATTTTCTAAAAAGGAGAAGATTGATTTTATTGAAAGGGTAGTAATGAAACAATTAGGATAAACGAACAAGATATGCAATTTTGAAAGAAACATAAGACTGTTACTGTGGTTAGGCATGAAACAAGTAGGCTTATATTATTATTACATGTTTTGATCACCAATCCAAAGATCCTTTTGACTTAGCTTCACCGATGAACATGCTTGATACTTGACACAAATTTTTTACCATTTGAAGCAAGCATTGTTATTATATACTTTTGTTTATAGTAATAAATTTAAGTTTTATTTCCATAATATATCATTCAAAAATTCAATGAGTCAAATTTCGACTAATTGAAGTTAAGCCAGAATTTAAGAATTGATTTCAAATAGATTTAGAATAGAACAAATCTCATAATTTCTAAAATTGAATTTACATATAATTATTTGCATATTATAAAACAAGTCCATAAAGGTATCTTTTTTCCCTTTTGGAGAGACTAAACCACTGCTGCTAACAGCAACAGCTCCTCTACTATAAAAGCTTAATTTTTTTCCTAAGTCATAGTATAAGTGCTCACGACCAGGCAACTGTTCAAAAAAATGAGTATTGACATATGCGTGTGTCATAGGAAGCAGTTTGAACCAACAGCCTCGAATTAAAAAAAACAAGTGAAATTCAGTTTAATTAAATGCATTCATTATCATATCGTTATCTCTTAAAAGCACAATGTATTTAGGCCATTGAGCAAAACTGCCAACCACTTATCCAATCGTGCTATGATGTTTAGTTAGAAGTGGAAATGGGGGTCTTTCATGCCTAGGCTCCACTGCGTCAATTCCGATCTTTACACGATTGATGAAGAATTATTGATTATGACATTGATCTCCAAGCCTTGAACCGGGATGTACCATGCATAACCCACTATGATAATTTGAGAATCTTAATTCATCGCCAAACGACATTTAGTTGGTTTCCCGAATGGCAAGTATAAAAATAAAAAATTTCCATTAACACTTGTCAAATAAGTAAAATCATATACATTTATGAAATTGACTTTTGACTTATTTAACTGCAAGTCTTCAAAAGGATCCATCTCATGAGTTTTGTTTGCATATTATACTTTGCTTGTGTATGTTGATTGATAACTACTACGACGTTCAATTGATGGTCTGTTGTTGACACCGATACGCTTGGGCACACCCATGTTGTTCAAAATGCTTGCAACCTTCTCCGCCACCATTGTGTCCATTTCTTTTCTTAATTTTTGACTCACTTTAGCCTTTATTTCGTGGATGATAAAATATAGCTCATTTGTTTATTTTTGGCTAACTTTAGCCTCTATTTCTTGGGTGATAAGTTATAGTTCATCTGTTGATATTAAACCTCTATGACCTTTTCTTTTCTCTACCTCTCCAAATACATTTTTGATACCGCCCGTCCCACCAATTCCTTTAACTCGACGTAGAAGATATTTTTTTCAAGAGCACGATTCAAGGCATTATCATGCTTATTTGGAACCCATGTTCCTTCGACAGCTTTTCTGCTCCAATCATTCTGTGAACCAATAGAATACATATGATAAACTTACATTAAACGATTAAAATTGAGTTACTGTTAAAACACGTGTAAGGTGCACACAAAACCATCAAAATAAATTAGCTTACATGGTTTAGTTCACATAGCAATCGAAAGAGAAAATTCATAAAAACTGTTAAAACATGTGAAGTGATAAAAAAAATGGAAACTAGTCATACCATTTTATCTGCGATTATCTCAGTTTTCTTATTCGAAGCTGTATAATTTCCATCAACGTCTTTTATTTTTGGCAAAGCCAGTGGGGTTGAATGGCCCCTTACATTATATTTATATCGAAAGGAGGTCTTACAATATAAATAATTTATGCAACACCCCGTAGTTTCAAAGAAAAATTAATGACAATAAACTAAATATTACTTAATTAAATAATGAGGATTAAGTAAAACGGACTATACCATTGCATTCATCTCGGAATTCCTGTTCAGATAGACTTCAAGATTGCATAAAAAGGACAACGTATATAAAGGTTAGAAGTTTGTATACATATAAGAGGCTTATGTATAAATAAATAAAACAAAAATTCAAAATAAATCAAATTTCATGAAGCGAGAAAAGAAGGCAGCAAGGGTGGGAACCAGGCCTTTGTGGGCCAACCCATGCTTAGTCTGGGTCGACCTATGGGTCGACCCAATGGGTCGACCCACGCAAAATTTGGCCGAGTGCAATTTTCTGAACCTGGACTTGTTTGTTTGCTGGGTTCATTGGAGGATAGTCTATATAAAGGCCAGCATATCTATTTTTTCCTACACCTAAAACAATGGAGATAATAAGATGGTGCCTCAACTTGGAATGAGTCGGACTATCTGCTATAACATCAGCTTATACACGCATCAGAGACATTTCTTGTACACCAATCCAATCTCTGTGAGTTCATGTTACTTTTAGATATAAAATTTAAAAGTAATCCTGACCTGTTAATAAACCTAGATCTGAACCTATGCATGTTAAGAAATTGATTCATATGTAAACAGTTCTGCTATAATTACATGTATTTTTCCATACACTCGTTTTACTGTTCAGTTGTTATTATATGCATATTTCTGTTCTTCTCCCTCTCTTATTCCCTTTTTATTTTATAAGCCTAAACTACCTTCGAGCCTAGGCCAATCTCGTAAAAGAGATACGTATGAAAGAAATTAGGACAATTAGGAACTGTTTGGAAATGAAAATTGGGGCATATCTTGTACTATAGAATATGACTGAAATTTGGGGTGTATGAACATGTAAATCTGCAGGCTTAATTCAAAGATTAAGTGGAACGTGCTAATAAAATTGTAAGTAACCTGTGAAATCTGTTAATATGTGGGGTTAAGTAAATCTGTTGAAACTATGGGGTTAAGTAAATCTGTTTAATCTGTTAGGGTAATATAAACCTGTTAATCTGAATACTTAACCTACTACGTCTGTTGGGGTTATATGAACACTGTTAACCTATGAAACTTAACCTATTAAATATGTGGGGGATTATACAAACCTGTTAATCTGTAACCTGTTAAATTTGTGGGGCTTATGTTATAAGAATTAACCTATTAAAAATCCTAGTTAATTGGGGACACAAGTTTAGGGGTTTGGCTTGTGTCATCTGCTGTGTGGGACACATATTAGTCGGTAACCCATTATGTTATTAAACGGGAACCCCACACTAGGTAGGGGTTAGGGCACGCATGCTGAACTGATAGTAAGTGGTTCATCCGAAAGAGGGTGTATACGGGCGCGTTACAATGGAGTCATGAGCGTGCATGACTCCGCTTTGTAGGGGAAAACATGTCGATGTAGCACCAGTAAATAGGTCTATGTCCTTCTGTAGGTTGCCACTTTAGGAACTAATACACCTTACTTTGGGACCAACACAGGGTGTTTACATGTTATGGAGCCGATCTCCTAAGGTAGCGATTAGGGTACGTATAGTCCTGCCAGTTTCTGTTAGGGTACCCATTATTTCTGTTTGGGGTAACACCCGCTTATATTATGTTGAGGTACTTGTTATTTCTGTTTGGGGGTAAAAACCCATTATATAACTAGAGTACACCTAAACCAACCATTATGTTTTTGTTAGGATCATTATGCTTCTGTTATATTAGGGGACACCTAACCCTGTCATAAATCCTATATACTAGTATTTGTGCAGAGAATGTAGTTGAGAAGCATAGTTTGTCATGTTTATTCTGCTTATCCTGTTCATCATGTTTATATCTGCTATATGTTACTGTTATCTCTCATCCAGTTTATTTTCTTGTCTCGATATTTTTACTTTTTTATATGATAAATGTCACTGGACTCGCCAGGATTTATGTCTGACCCGTTTTGTTTTTCTCTTTCTCTCTTCCCTTTCCCCCAGGTTCACAGGGTGGGAACGCTCAGGCGTGATTAGGACTTTCTCTCTTCTGTTTCTGCTGGGATCTGGATCTGCTTTGATGTATCACTTCGACTATTTGTCTACTTTGTTATGGCTACTTATGGGGATTATGAATTTACATTTTTGTACTCTGACGGTTTTTAGCGCAAGACTGACATTTTGGTTTGATGTATTTGGTTTCAGTATTTTAGCTTGATGATGTAACTGGTTTTGAGACTATGATGTTTTTTGTTGAATAATAAAGTTTTAAATTTCCGTTGCTATTTTAATATCTGTCTTATGAGATTCTTTTTCTGTTTATCTTTAACGCTTCACGGAACTTAATGTATTCTAATAAAGAGTGACATTAATGAACATGGGGTGTCAATAGTTCAGAAGTAGAAGCAAAAGAAATAAGTAAATAAAAGAAATTGACAAGGAGCTAGCACCATTTATCTATCACTGCCAAATTGAAGGCTTGTTTTGATAGAAAATTTGATCTTTTTATGCTGCAGCAAGTATCATTAAATAGTTGCAATCTTGTTCTTGATTTGTTGTTGAAGTTCCTCTGGTTTTGTTTAGTCCATACTTCCATCACCATACATTTTAGTATAATGAGCGACATGTATGTAGTCTCTTCTTTCCACCTGGTTGCCTTGTATATATCATACCATCCTTCTTTACTTCCATATCTCGTTGCATTTATCCCTCCCTTGTTCTTGATTTTGCTCCATACATATCCTAAATAATAACAATTGAAGTACAAATGGTGTACATCTTCATTGGCACTTCTACAAAATCTGCATCTATTTTTCACATTTAGTCCTTTTGCTACTAAGACATAGTATGTAGAGCATTCTGGCTTACCTTCCATAGGTATAAATTCTACTTTTCATCTTTTTTTGTCTTGCCAAAATCCAATTGGTACTTCGATCCAAAATAGATCCACTTGGTAATGTGGTCTAAGAACTATGACCTTCGGTTATCCATTCAGCTTTCTTCCCTGCATGTCCAGCTTGACCTAAATAGTGAGGATGTTTATTGAATGCTTGACTCTTCTTAGCCCTTTCACTGGTTATCTGTTTTTAGACCTAATTAAGAATTCTAGTGATATAAAAAAAAGATTATTGTTCGAAACAAATAAGAGATATACCTTAAATTCCTCGGCTTCACATTTCTTCTTAAATGCTTCCCATTGTGCTTCCATACGACTCTTTACGGTCCTCTGGAAGCGACCTAGTCTTCGTAATCCATCCACTAACCAACTTTACATTAAAATCCTTCTGTCTTGCATTAACATTTTTTAACACGATGCCTTTCATGTTGTCATCAGTGTAAAACTCGGTCTGAGATAATTAAAATTAAAAAATAAAGAACGTTAGAGTAGTAAAAAATTATACCTCTTACATTTTCAGTTTGTAAAAGTAAATTTGTTATTTGCAATGCTTGTCATTTTATCTATTTTTGTGTTTCCATGCACGTTTACTCATCTCAAAGGTCCTAGTTGAATTATTATTCTTGGTTAGTAAAATGGTTAGAAAGAACAACACAAGAGAAGAAATAATTTATGCAAACAACGGTTAACAAATAAGAAATAAGAGATAATCGCAATACATGGACAACCATAATTAAAACTCACGATTGGAAAACTCATGACTAGTTAACAAATAATTTATGCAACCATAATTTGTTTTTTCCCAGTTTCCATTCAGTTTTTACCACCCAAGAATTCACATCAGACTCACGACTGGATTTTTTTTTTTTTTTTTTTTAGATATTTGCAATCTTGTAATGCTATAGTGGTTTTGTACCTGTCAAGTACCAAATATGGATCCTTATACTTAAAATCTTAAAAAAAATATTGAATGATTAAAAAATTATGAAACACACATTTATTTTCAGCAAGTTCACATGTAGTGCATAAATAAACTACAATGAAAAGAACTGATTTAGAATTAAATATTTAAGATATATTTACGTAAATATATAAAGTTAGAATAGGCTTATGTTCCCAAGTTTAGAAGTCTGAATAAGCCACTTGAGTTTAGAAATATAAATAGGAATTTTAACCATAATCATATATTATAATTAAAAATGATGTATCCAACTGACAATTTAATAAGTCAATAAATGAATTTATAATACCTTAACATCTTCCCGGATGGTATCCTTAAGCCCTGCACTAAGCTATCTCAATTTTTTATATTGATATCAATTTTGGTTCTAGCTGTATCGCCTACATGTCTTATAACACTTCAATCACTTTCCTCCGAGTTTTCCATTATCACTCCACTCATTGAATTTTGGCTCTAATGTTCTAAATTTTTTCTCGTTGTCGGACCTCTTTGCCTCTTCATACACTACGCCATAGATTTCTTACGACAACCCTAAGAAGTGATGCAGGAAGTGCAAAATATTGTTGCTATAGGCCAAAAATTATCTCTGGCAACACTTTTTTGGGGTTGTCTTTTGCCGCATTGTCTTAGAGTCAAAGGCAACGTCTTTGCTATCCTAAGGTAACATCGCTACAGGTGTTGCTACAGGTACTAAATTTACATAAAATGTGGAGCCCACTAAATTCTGAATCCCAGGATCACGGAATCTTGTTGTACCCTTGAATTCTGTAGTCGGGTTCACGGAATCCTGTTGTGGGGCCCACATGCATTAATTTATGGTAACACTATATCATAGCTACGACAACATTTAATATTACATACTACAACATTATATCATAGCTATTACATCATTATATAACATACTGCAACATAACAGCAATTAACATTAACCATTGAAATTAATAAACAACTTTTCATTTCAAATTAATAACCAGTAACACAAATACTATTTAGTCAACTACAAAATAATAAAAAATAGCCAATAAATTTAGTTTTACAGAGAACTTACAAACATAGCTGGTACTAAATTCATGTTTACATCAAATTAAAACAGTTTCAAATTAATAAAGCGCGAGCCTCCAGCGCATTCAGTACTTCTACTGCCTCCTTCACCTGCAAAATAAAGCAGCTTCAAAAGTCATGCATTTCAGCAAAAGCCTTTAGTACAACCAATGCATTTCAGCACAACCAAAGTCATGCACGCCTTGGCTACAAACTGATGCAATGCCTCGTTTACATTGCAACACAAAATGGAAGACATGCATGCCTCAGTTGCATTTCGGCACAAACTATGACCATTGTATAACTGATTTGCACTTCAGCACAAACTATGGCCAGAGTTGCTTTTCAGCACAGAGTTGCATTTCACAATCTATGGCTGAGTTGAAAATTGATGCAATGACTCAGCTTGTTCAAAGCACGAATGATATCAAGGAATGCATTAGTATGCCTGAGGCACTAAAAATTTAGACATGTCACGACTCATTCAAGTACAAACTCAACCATTGCATCAATTACGAACTGACACGATCATTACTGATTGAAGAGAAAATAAAATTCTTAAAATTATGTAGTTCATTACTGAAGCATCAGTCTTGTACATGATCAGTTACATACTAGCATTGAACTACAGAATTATAAGAATTAGACTCATGCTTCAGCAAGCGGAAATTGTAAGAATTCTGAAGCATACCACCAGCCAACCATAAAAATAAGCAAAAATACATACCAGCAGCATGTGTCTGTATACGATCACCAATTTGCACAATTTTAAGGGCCTTGGACTACAAAAACATGAAATTAAGAAGCCATGTTTTTCACTTTGCTAGATGGAAGGCGGATTCGTCTTATTGGGACATCATATCTACACCAACAAACATCACAATCTTGATTTCTCATTCCATAAGAAGGCTGGATATCATTCAAATCTTCATTTTCATATTCTCTTTCGAGTTTACATCAGTCTTTCAGCAATTTATTGATAACATTGTGGCACATCTTATCAACTGGATCTTCTATAAAAAACACCTGTTTTACTTGTGAAGCCATAACATAAGGATCAGATTTCTGGCCCAATCGATTAAAATTGACACGAATCAATCCATATAAATCTTTCTCTTCTTGGTACCAACAACACTTAAATAAAACCACACTAAATTCTCCCCAATAATCTAATTCTAATATTTCTTCAATTGATCCATAGTAATTAACTTCAGCAACCAATGGATTTTGATCATTCGAACTCGCAAAGCTAGTAGTCAAGGCTATCAAAAATACATCACTGTTGCATGTTGTACATTTGACATCTCTGAACCTTGTATAAAATCTGTATCCATTGATAACATATCCAGTAAACCGCTTAGGTGTTGGAAGAGGCCCCATTGCAAGCAGTTGTACTTCTTTTGAAACGTCCTCCTTTTTCCCAACCTCTTCCTTTAACCACTTCAAAAATTCTTCACTGTGTTCTCTCTCTCTTTTATATTTTTTTGATGATGCATGACCATCAATTAAAGCTCGATGTTCCCTAGAATAAAGATCGGGTTAATAAAAGATAGAAACAAATTTGGCTGGATCTATTACTAAAGCTGAAACTGACCATACCGAAAATAATTCTGTATGAGTGAGAACATAGCTTAAGTACAAATCATGCCTGAAATCCCTGAAAGTGCTGAAACTTGGAATTTACAACTAACACAACGTGAGGGTAGAATCAATAACATGTTTGTAGATTGTTTAAAAGGACTGATTTTGCTGGCAAAAGGATAACATCAAAATTAGTTTTTTTTAATAGTTTACATCATTTCACAAGCTACGCGAAGAATATTATTACTGATGTTAACTAAACTTGTCCACTTTTCTAATTAAGTAAACCATTGTAAATTTTAATTGCATAAAATTCCATCTTCCAGGTTCAAAAAGGAAAACATTATTTATTATGAAAAAAGGAACAAAATAACTAATAAAGGATTCATAAAGAAAGGAATAATACTTCAATACTTACTAAAATAAAAATACTTACCCAAGTAAACTCTCTATTTCCTTGTTACCACAATTTAATAGAATGTAACGATGACATTCCTTCCATTGAGAATTTTTAAGATGAATAGTTTTTCCATCTTTGTTTCTTCTTGTGCCAATAGGATATTCCAGATTTTGTGGACATGTTTCAAATTGCATTTTTCCTGCTCCATTGCCACCTAAGAACCTTGAACAGAATATCAAACATTCCCCTACAAGATAATCTTCAGCAATGGACGCCTCGGGTTTACTTTTGTTGCGAACATATGATTTCAGTTTACAAAATAACGTTCAATAGGAAACATACAACGAACATGTGCAGGTCCACCATATTCAAGTTCCTTGCATAAATGAATTAACAAGTGCATCATTGTATCGAAGAAAGCACTTGGGAATATCATCTCAAATTGACAAAGAATTTCCACAATTTCCTTTTGTATTCTCTTGAGACCAGCCAAATCGATACTTTACTCCAAACACTTCTGAGAAATGCACCTAATTTTATCATAGGTATTGCAACTTCAGGTTTTACAGATTTCTTCACAACAAACTGCAGTAGGTAGCGGAGATGAAAATGAGCATCATGGCTCTTCTATCCTGCAATTTTCCTCTCTTTCTTGTTTACATACCGACTGATATTAGCTGCACAATCATAAGGCAGTTTAACATTCTCCAACACCGAGCAAAATAGTTCTTTCTCCTTGTTCGTCATTTCAAATATGGCAGCCCTCATCTCAAGGTAATTCTCATCAGTTGATAGAACCGGATGAAGGACCTCCCTGATGCCTATCTCTTATAAATTATACCGAGCATTTAAATGGTCTTTCGACTTCCCATCAATATTTAGTAAAGTACCAAGTATGTTATCATAAATGTTTTTCTCTATGTGCATAACATCAAGGTTATGTCGACATACATTTTGACTCCAATATGGTAAATTAAAAAATATTGACTTTTTTTTAAAAGAAGATTCATTTTTATGCTTCTTGACTTCTTTTTTCCCAAAAATATTTTCATAACCAGCCAACAATTCTTCAATGTCAGTCCCGGATAAAATACCGGGAGTTGTTCCCATTTCAATTTCACCATTGAATCTTTTCTTATCAAACCTCCACTTATGTCCCGGGTCTAAAAATTTCCTATGATTCATGTAGCAAAATTTTCTAATATGTTTCAAGTAAGTTGAAGAAGTCTCGAAATGGCGTACGGGATAAGCTAAATAACCCTTCGTGCTCCAGCCGGATAACATTGCATAGCTCGGAAAGTCACTGATCGTCCATAACACGCTTGCACGTAATGTGAAATCATCACCAGTGAAGGCATCATAAGTTTGTATGCCAAGATCCCATAATTCTTTCAATTCTGCAATAAGAGGCTGCATGTAGACATCAATGTAATTGTTAGGAGACTCTGGACCAGGGATAAGGGTTGAAAGTATCAAATTTTCTGTCTTCATGCATAACCAAGGTGGAAGGTTATAATTTACCAATACGATCGGTCATGTGTTGTGTTGTGTAGTTATTGTAGGAAAAGGACAGAATCCATCAGATGCTATTCCTAACCTGATATTTCTGTTTTCTGCTGAAAAATGAGGATAATTGGCATCCATAGTCTTCCATACCTCGCCATCAGCTGGATGTCGAAGTCTGTCATTCCAAATCAGATGGTTGTAGACTACTTTTTAATAATGCCACTTGCGATTATGACACTTTTTGCAAGGGCATGTAATTTCATCACCTACCGCAAATCTAGAAAAAGTATTTCGAATAAAAAGTTTCACTCCACTGATGTACCCTTCACTGAACTTAGGAAGTTCTGCCCATAATTTTTCTTCGTCGTTCATTGAGTGATACCTTAAAGCAGTAAATTAGGCACAATTAAAGCAGTACATTACGCAACACAACAATCAAATCAGGAAAAATTGAAATATACATTGAGTGATACATGAAGCATCAGATTAAATCGAAGCTCTAACTGAAATCTGAAACTCAAACGAACCCCAATTGAAGACTTAATTGAAACACCGAAGCCCTAATTGAACTTGAACTCGAACCTGCCATACTCGAACCCTTATTAAGCTTGTAAACTTGAACTTTTAGCCCTGATTGAACCTGAGAGTGAATGTGTAAGAGGTTGAGCAGCGGAGTACTTTGCTAAATTTCGATTGAAACTTTCAATATTTTTTTAGTTTTCCCCCCTTTGTTTTTGCTTCCCGCCGTGAACATTATTTCATGCACGGATTGCTAATTGGACTAAACATTTTTTCACGTGGATCGCTAACCTGGACCGTTGGATCATGTTGACGCGGATTGATAATTTTATTCACGAGGCTACTACAACACATGTTGATATATATGCTAACACATTTAAGCGTGCGTTGCAATAGATAAAAAACAGCATAACAATGGCAACATTGTAGCTAGCAACACCATGCATTTTCGTTGTGATAGGCTACCTATGGCGTAGTGATAGAAGATAAGTGTAAAGTAGAAGAAGAAGTGTTTTGCTCTTCAGTGTGTCAGTATAGTTGCATTTCCATTATTCCAAGCAATAACAGAAAACATGAAATGAAAAGTTAGAGAAATTGGTTTAGTCAGTATAATAGGTAAATGAACATGCAAAATAAAGATTTCCAAACATTTGTGCAAAATATGACAGACATCCTACATATAATATTTATACGCATGTAAGACGTAAGCCTATAGAGAATAAAGCTTGTACAACAATCAAAATCAAGTCACCTACTAAGCATAAAAGCATTCATACAATTAAAGGAGCAATTGCTCAATTTTTATATGAGTATGCTCACTCACATTTAAACTGAGCATATGCTCGGTTTTTAACCGAGCAAACTTGCTTAGTTACTAAGCATAAGCTCAGTTAAAAACTGAGCAAACACTCTATTAAACATCCAGTAGATGCTCAGACTCAACTGAGCAAACTTGCTATTTCTAACTATAATTCAAGACTTCTATAATCGTCCATTGACAATATGCATTGTATGGGTTAGAGATCATGACTAAGTATAACTACAAGCATATGCACTGTATGGGCTAAACACTGGTATATATACGACAACACATTTGGTCAACCTGAATTCAATTAGAGCTATGATATTTTCCACATATAAAATTCATCTACATTTTGTAGCGAGTCCATTCTTTGGTCCAAGAAACAATGAGCTTCTGTGTGTGTCTATCTTTTTAATGGAAAGAAGGATGGCTAAACGTGGAAGCAATCCTTGTTGACTATACATATGTAGAGATATAAAAAAACTTTTGTCATTCTTTCTACAACTAAGAATGAATGCAAACAACATTCATCATTGGGTAACACATATATTTACTTAAGTATGACTTCTGATATCCTTTGGAGTAATTTATTCAACGTGCTACCCCTCTAATTTATATTTATAACCATTCGGTGTGGCTATCTGCTAACAATGTTGAATAATATCCAGCTTTCTTCCTTAATCCGTAGTAATTTGAAGGAAAAATATAAGTTTTGTAAAACTCAAACTTCTTTTAGTTCACATGGAAAACATATTTTCATGATAGTTGATCACTGATACAATTCCACTCATTATACTAATATACAGATTAAGGCAAATATATATATATATATATATATATATGTATGTATATATATATGTATGTATATATATATATGTATGTATCGCCATCCAAACATAAATATATTATCAAAATCTACAAGAATAATTCATTAGTCACAATCAGTTTAATTCAAGTACCAAAACAGAAGTATTCATAAGTCACATCCAAATTATTTTATTTAAGTTCTGGAACCTCGTGTCTTTGTTGATATACTGTAACAAAACATATCTTAAGCAATTTTAACATGCATGAACATGATTTACAAGTCTGTTGAGACCAAATGAAAATAATATGTCGCATAAATCAAGGAACATATATTGGATGTTCCTAACATGTTTTAGTTTGAACGCAAATTTAAACAGTCCCAAGTTAAAAAATGCACGGAAATATAACAAATGCAAGCAAACAAGTTCAACATCAGTTTAGAAAATAAAAATGAACAAACTGAAAAACCAATTTTTTAAAAGTATTTGATGAACACAACACAAACAAAACAGAAACATATTATTGAATCCAAAAAATGTACAGTAAGAACTTTACAAGTACACAAGTATACGTGGTGTATACGTGGTGTGAGAATTTTGCAGATTGAGTTCAAAACGACAGTTTTTGATTCACACACAAGTACATATGATATATAATTAACTGGACTATTAAATATATAAAATAAAAATAGCTAGAATTACGACCTTTGGAAAGAAGTGGAATGAAACTACAAGTCGTATGTTCACGACCAAATGCAAATGCATGGATTTTTTAAGTTAAAATCATAATCAAACGTTAAGCGCTCATGGAAGAATAGCTATGGTTGAAGTTAACATAGATTACTGGGCTATTGCTCGAAGATTGGAAGTAATCGTGAGATAATAAAGTATGTATATTCGTTGAAAATATCCAGTATTTTGAAGTTGAAGCTGTGGTGTTTTATGTTAGTTTATGTTGAATATAATGCAACAAATATAAGTTGCCAACAATCATCGCAATTAAAAATAAAAATCCTAAAATACGTTAAACAAATACAACAAACGTGCATTGCCAATGAAATTTTATAGAATTTATTTTAGCAAATTTCATTTTATTTTACTTATTTGTCCTGATAATACGTTAAACCCCATTTTAGGATAAAATTTATTTCAGTTCTTATTTCACTACAAGAAAATGTTTAATTAATAGCAATGGAGGATAGCACTATAAGTTGACTTGCTATAGTTAGATGGGCCAATGTCTATTTTGAGAAAAGACAGCTTGCTTGATCGCCTTCTTTTTTGACCTAACGCAAGGTTGAGCGCGGAAAAAATTTCGTTTCCCTCCTTCGCAAACGTTAATTGTCTTCCCCCTTCCCAAACGCTAATTATTTTTTCCTTTCCCAATTCCAAAAACCACCATGAGTCTCCTCCCAACTTCGAATCCTCTTTCCTATGAATCTCCTCTCCACTCCGATTCCTTTCCCCAACTCAAAGTGGGTCCTGACATAGCATCTTCAAATCGCGATTCCTCCACAAGCTGTGAAACGCTCGACGTCTGACTCAAATTGGATCTTGACAAAGCATCTCCGAAACGTCGTGATTTCTCCACAAGTCGAAATGCTCGTTGAAGCCATGAAATTCATAAAGCCCTGAATCTGGTATATTTTCCTTTTTTTTTTAAAACTTACTGTGAAACGTTAAAGCATGAATTTAAGTTAATGCTTAAAGTTAATGCACGAGGCCGTGAATTAAGGTTAATGCACGAAGCTGTGAAATATTAATGCTTGAATTGAAATTTCCACTAACTGTTCAATTCTGATTTACTGATTTTGAACTTTCGGCTACCTTGTAATGTTGAGTTATTGATTCTGAAGTTATAATTTTGAGTTTTCACCAGCTGTTTAATTTTCATTCCATGTAGTTTTAGGCAATTTTTAGTAAGTTTTAGCTTTATTCAGCCTTCCATATTTCAGCCTCTTTTTAAATCCTATAGTTTTTTGATATAGAATTAGTTTGATAAGGCTAAAAGTATGACTATGGATGAACCTGGGTTTGAAGCTTCTATAGAATAATATGTTAACAGTGTTATGGTTTTGGATGATTGTAGTAAAGCATTAGTTGTGCCTAATGATTGTTGTAAAGTGTTAGGGGAGCCTTTGTCCTGGTTTAATGTTTCTTCTGAAAAGATGTTTTCAGAGAATTCTTTGGTATTAAATGATTATCGATGTCATCTCCTCTTTTTGTTTAAGGGAACATGTTGATAAGGTTGACGGTAGGAGTGATGTTTCTGGCTTCCATGATTTTCCAACCCTAAACCTGATCATATGCTATTGGGTGGCGGAGATTCAGTATCGTAACCCCTATTGAGATTGAGTAGTGTTTTTTGCAACTCCAGAACAGTAAAGAGCGGAGCATCTTCTACTTTTATTACAAAACATTTTAAGCAGCTTCTGTAACCCTTCTCAAAAGACAAATGATACCAATAAGATTTTTTGTACGGACATTTATTTATTTCGTTTTTATTTTGTTTTGAACCCATATACCGTACTTAATGAATAGTTAATGAGTAATTGTATTCAACTAGATAGAAAAATGGATGGAAAATATGGCCATTAGCACACTGTATCTATCAGCGTTGATTCTCATAATTTTAAGCCACTTTATAAGATAAAATGGTAATAATATCCATTACTTTGATGGAGAGGATAACCAAATACTGGCATTTTGTTTCCGAGCAACAACTTACAGACAACATAGCATATTTGTCCATCTGTTCGTTTTTTGTATGCTGCTTACGGTCATTTTTTCCCTATTACTCGTAACAAACGCTCTGCCCTATCTTAATGATTATTTTACATTTTATTCCCATTTCCTGAATCAATTATGCACACTCTTGATTTCGTTCTATTCACTCATTTGAAATGGATTTGCTTCCATATTCTTTTATACCTTAAATCTCACCTAAAATAGAAGTATGTTGCTAAAAGAATTATTGTTGGCTAGACTAGGGAATTGAAATGAGATTATTTGCTGCACCTGTTGCCAAACTATCGATGATTCTTCACTCAGGAAAAAAGAGATCTGAGTTTACACAATTTGCAAATTGTTGTGTTAATGCGGTAGTTTTTCATTTTGTCTGTTGTTTCCAGTCTTTTCATATAGACAAGAAATAGGGCGATGAACATTTTTGGTGATATTGTCATGTTCCATATATGATGATAGCCAAGCTAGCAGGGAAAGCAAGAAAAGTGAAATGTTATAGTCAGTCAAGTGCACTGAATATTTCCAAAAAAAAAGTGGAATTGTGATTTTGTATAAAAGATGCCGAAGCTAGAAGGGAAAGCCCAAAAAAAAAAAAAAATCTTGGAAAAGAAAGGGTTTATAAATAATAAAGTGATTACATGTTACATAAGGTGTGAAGTTATAACTTTCAACACTTCATAATTCAAGTCATACAAATGACTAGCAGTTAGAATGTTTTCACAATTTGGTTTCTGTTGTTCAAAGCAATTATTTGGTCGGTTTTCATTTTGCTGCACTATTCGTTAATAAATTTCAATAGGGAAAAAAACACTGTGTTTGCTTGTGAATACTCTGAGTTCATTTTTGTGCTATTGTCTGTTGTCTTTGTTTTATTGCTTGTAGTTCAAAGCATTTATTTTATTGTAGAGTTAGTTGATGTTATTTTAGTTTTCTGTCTTAAAGCAACACACATGTATATGTCTTATTTATTTTTTCAAATTTACTTAAAAAATAAATGAAATGATGCATTTTATATTACAAGTTCCTCCTTCCTTCTCAATTTTGCCAAATTGGTTTTGCCTCTCTCTGTGTAACGATAGTTGACACGTTGACCACTATTGAATTCCAGGCCTTTCTTCTGTTTTCTGGCCCTACCCTTGTGCAATAGTGGCACTCCACTTGTTTTCATTTTTGAAGTGCAAACAATCTCGATGAAATATTCATTTTTAATGTGGATGGTCCGGTCTGATGTATACAAGACACTATCTATTTGCAAACGACTTTCATCTACATTCCTTTAGGTAAATTGTTTCCTTTCAAACCGCCAGCATCAATCTATTGTTTTAAATAATTATTATTCACATGCTTCCTCTTTGGTTGACTAATTTATTTACTATATTTTGCCTGGTTTTGCTTGATTCATATTTTGCGATGGGATACCTTTCTAGGTAGTTAGGATTGTAGAGAAATATTTGTTGCAGACCGAATGTAGAATCATTTAGACGGATGTATGGAAAATGGTTATAATGTCTGTTTTAGCATGATTTTTGTGTCCATTTTGCAGGAAAAACTTACAGCGTGCTTGCTTCAGATTTCAAAATGAACTAAAGCGGCTTTTTTGTCAAATAGTTGAAGTGGTGCTTCATTTTTTTTCATTTTTTTTTAATAATCTATTTCAAATTTGAGGTGTTTAATTGTTTCATTTACCAGGTTTCTTACATGATAGAATGGAAAAAGGCAATTGGAGGTAATGGAAATTGACCAAATGAAATGTTTTACGCTCGAAGCCTTGAAATGCACGAAGCCGTGAATTTGATATATTTTCCTTTCTTTAATTTCGAGTCAAAGTTTCTCAATTCGTTATGCGCTAATGTCGCAAAAATCCCCTCGTCTTCATTGTAATGTAATAACAAGAAATACACCAATGATTGTAAGTTTTAATATATGAGTAGTGTAACCTTATGGTAAAGTCTGTTGGTTTTATAACTTTTACGAGTTAAAGCTCAGTAACACTAAAGTTGAAATATAGAATGCGGAATAAATATGTATAGGAGTGAAGATAAAGCAAGCAGGGCAGTCTGCAGGGGACAACGTACCCAAAGCAGCCGAGAAAGTTGATTCATGGTAAAAGGAGGATGGGCTCTCCTTAAAGAATTGAGACAACAACGTAGGCAATAGGGGAACCCCAGTGAGTCGGTGCAAGGAAAATTATATCAGTTGCTGCAACCATGAGTTTCTTTTGAAGGAAGGGTGTGTTGGAGACCAAAAAGAAAGTTATTGTGGGAAATGAAAGCGGAAGAGGTATGACCTTTGCTTGTTCTCTTTTCTGGTAAAAAGAAAGTTGTTGTGCACCTCCTTTTTACAAGCTAGCTTTTATAGATAATTTTACTTAATTCGAATGTTATGTTATAAACGATATTAGAGCCCACCACCTCCGCTAAAGTTTGAAATCCCAAAGCAGCCATCTATAAAGTGTCTTAATATTGGTTCTCACTATACGCGTATATGATGTCAGTCTTATATAGATGAAGACACGCTCAAAGGTAGGTCAATATGGAAGTTAGATTCTAGAAGTATGGTGGTACAAAAAATCCAACATTGCCTTCGCCTCTAATGATCTATGTTAATTAGCTCTCAACTTGCTGCTCATCTAATTTTACAAGTTAACTATTAGATTTGACTTTATTCTATTGAAAGACATGTTACCAACACGTTTCTACTACACTCGGCTCGTATACTAAAAGAATTGCCAAGTGTGAAGTTCAAGACTAGGTCCTGTTGCAAATTCATGATTTTAGTCATACTTAGTTATAGAAGAATATACACAAATGTGCATAATTGGAGTTACACATCAGTACTTTATTTCAAATTTTAATAGTTTTCGATGGATGAAAATAAAGATAATGCTCTAAGTATCTCCAAAGTGATAGACCGAACCTGGTAATATAATTCTAGCTAAAATAAATAAAATAAATATTTGCATTTTTTTACTGATTTTGCTAGTTGTATTCTTGAAGCTTAGTATTGATTGACATCTCAACCAGGGAGCCATATTGAATTTGTTGATAAATGCACTTGAATAAAAATGTGTGATGCAATATCTAAGTATGACATAAGTATAAAATTAAAATTGCTGAAGTAGAGCTGAAGAAATACCTTAGTATTGGTCTTTCAAAAAAAAATTAAAAATCTTAGTATTGAATTTAGTAGTGCGAGTTGTTTCATAAAAACATGGGGAAAAAATCCTGAGTGTGGGCTGTAAACTCTGACATCCATTTAGTGATGATATATGAATAGTTAGAGAGCAATGTAATCTACCTTTCAAACACTTTGATTTGTCAGCTCTATAGTTCATTATGTCTACGTTTTTGACTCGGTATAAACTTATGAAATTATTATTCTTTATTCTTCCTTCAGTTTAATATTTTGTCTTGATTACATAAGTTTAGAATTTTATCAGCTTCTCTCATATAAATATCTTATTAATATATCAGTTATACTATCCATTTCGGCCAAGTTCTCTTGTCTAGAAGCACAGAATGTTTTAGTCTGTCTGTTTGTCCTTATTTTCCAACGCAGAAGCAACTGGTTTACAATCTGTCCTCTTTTCTGGTAATTGTTTTCATTTCTTTTTTCTTTTCTTTGCAGGCAGCCAAAAAAACTGCAAATAAAAGTAAGAACATACTGACCAATATTGAGCGATGGCAGAAAGCAAGTAATTGTCCTGAATCTCCTGATTTTATTCAATTATATTCAAAATCTTACATATTCTCATATTCATCTGCTTATTTTATAGGGATTAGCAAGCAATGATAGTAAGTGTCTCAGCAGATATGCTCTAATGTATTAGTCCTATCAAACTCAATGATCTCTTTTCAGACCCAGCAAATATGGTTCTTCAGGTGATCTGAAGGTCATCTGTGAACAAGGTAAAAGTTCTATTCAACTCTTTGAGCAAATATACACATCCTGCACACACTCCTCGACAATGTAGATTATGTATATGAGTCAGATATGTAGAAGGGACTTTTTGTGAAATTAAGGATGCATATTTTTGTAAATCTATTCTCAGATAATCACTGTACACAATGTTGCTGCATGAAAAATAGAAGTATGATCTTTAATAAATCACTTATGATATATCAGAAGTGCCATTTGATGTATATTATCTTATATTAATACAATATAGTAGTTGGCTTATCTCAATTGAAAGGATTTTCTTTGTGCTAAATTGATTGGCATGCACGTAGATAAATGCCTCAAATTTGGTCACAGAAATGGCATCGGTTTTGATGAGGCCAAGAGGAGATTCTAGAGCTGATTCTTACAGCCATCTGTCTTATAACTCATCAAAAGCTCATCAAAAAGCGAATGGGATGTCATCAAACTACAATGTGAATGACTACTTAATTGGTATGTCAGTCAAGCTTATTTTGAATTCTCATTACCAGTCTCAATTTAGAAATGAAATTACATTGTCATCACACGACTATATTACAGATGTTCAGTGCTAAATAAAGCCAGTTGGTTATATTGATATGGTGAATTATTGATGCAACGTTCTTTTTCCCAAATTTACCCTGTTTTTAATAAACAAAAAATTCCGTCGAGAAGTGGCCTAAAAATGAAATGTTATGCTATTTATCCATTATGTTAATTTATATTTCCTTTGCTTCCTTTATGCAGCTAACATTAACATTTGAGATGAGAACAAATACTTTCGAAGCATAGATGGATGGACTTGCATTGATAACCGCTTATGCATGTTAGATAATAAGTAATTTGCTAAATAATACCCAATGAAAGGTAAGTTTTCGGATTAAATATTGCAAAATAAGAGTATATTGTGTTATTGGTTTGTTTCCCCGTGTTTCGAGATGCCCAGGTTTGGATGCCTCTCCGGAGATGTATATTTTGTAAATATTATGTATGCTATTTTTCCGAAACGTCCCCCATATAAAGGAGGTTTTGCCAAAATTTAAAAAAAAAATCGAGAGTTACAAACGAATTATGATGTGTATAAAAAAATGAAAGGTTTTAAAATTACTTTATTAAAACTCACTGCATACTTACAATAAAATAAGTATTTAACTAAGTTAATTGAGTTTTATAAAATTTGACTAAAGATATATAATAAATAAATAACAATAATACAATAATAATTGTAAAATAATAATAATAAATTTATAAACTAATTTTATAAATATTTAAAGTTAAGTGAGTTTTGTGAAATTTAACAAAGTTAATTGAGTTTTATAAAATTTAACTAAAGGTATATAAAAAATAATAAATAATAATATAATAATAATAAATTTATAAACTTATTTTATAAATATTTAACTAATTTAACCGAGATTTACAAAATTTAACTAACGGTATATAAAAATAAATATATAATAATATTATAGTATAATAATAATAATAGTAGTACAATAATAATAATAAATTTATAAACTAATATTATAAATATTTAACTAATAATATTATTATGAATATTACATGTTCTCTATTCTGAAATCTTTGTTAAATTGTTAGAAATTTGATAAGTTTAATAAAAAAAATCATCTAATTTTTATAAAAATTAACTAAGTTATAAAAATTAATTAACAATATTACATTATAATATATTATAATAAAAATAGTAATACAATAATAATAAATGTATAAACTAATCTTATGAATACTTAGCTAACTATATAATAATAATATTATTATGAATATTACATGTTCTCTAAATTGAAATATTTGTTAAACTGTTATAAAAATTGACTAAGTTTAATAAAAATCATCTATTTTTTTATAAAAATTATCTAAGTTAACTATGTTATAAAAATTAATTAAGTTTATAAAGTTAACTAAATTTGTAATAAGAACAGTATAATAATAATAATAATAATAATAAAGTAACTAAGCTAATTAAGTTTTCAAAAAATTAAATAAAAAACTATTTTCTAAAACTAAATAAGTTAATAAAATTTAGTTAAGTTTTATAAAAATTAATAAGCTTATAACAATAGACGTGTATTTGTTGAATAAAGTATATAAAAAAAAAATTATGTTCATTTCAAGAAATTCCATATGTTAATATAAATTAACTAAATTTTATAAAATTAACTAAGTTAATTTAATTACTTTAAATAAATGAACTAAGTTTATAAAAAATACTAAATTAATTAAGTTTCATATACGTTAATTAAGTTTATATAATTAAGTCACACACACATATTGTTATAATTGCTAATTTTGAATTTTTTTCCATGGGTACTTACCCATCTATGGTGCATACAAATGACAACATGCTGCAGTATACCAAGGATTTGAAGTTCTTTTGAAGTAACATTTTCTTTGTTTGCATACTTTATCCTCATGTGTAGCATGATCTTTATCACATGTATCATTTACACTTTAAATGTAATGTTCATTAAATATTGTAACATATAATGTATTATTCTATATGGAAGTTGAATGGTTAGTTAATTTTGGTTTAATGTGATTTTTCACGATATGTTATGTTTATGTAAATTCGTTGATTATAATGTGACAATATGTATGGTGCAAAGAAGATTTTAATAGCATGCAATTAATTGTTATAACAACATTTAAAAAATGATCTTGGAGGATTTAACAACGTTTAAAAAACGCTCTTATAATATTTAACAACGTTTCAGAAACGTTGTTATAATATTTAACAACGTTTCAGAAACGTTATTTTGTCAAATAATAGCGTAATATGACTGTTGTACATGTGCAAGTCAGCAATTTAAACAAGCCACAACATGACTTGTTATAGCGTTGAAAATGCTATAAAAAGTCCATTTTGATAGCATGCTTTTATACCTTTTTTTAGTCTGTTTATATCCCTAGTCTATTATAGCTTGTTGATACACAACGTTTATAAAAACGCCATAATAACCTTTTATACCATTTTTTAAACGCTATTAAAGGGTTATTTTATTGTAGTGTTTATATGTCTATATGGCTAGCTTAGAGAATTACAACATACTATTTCTCATACCATGTTTGACCATCGATTTGAACAAAGTTGCGACCAATCAAGTATCCCTGTAAAAGGTAATATATATAGTTATTTCCCAAAAAGTAGAAGTATCAAAGGAAATGATTAACTGGAAAATAAAGCATGATGAGCATGTTAAAAATTTACCCTACTATCCAACCTCCTTCATCATGATCAGAATGATTATAATTTGCGTTTAAATCAACTTCTTCCTCTGATAGTCTTATGCCAAGGGAGAAAGATGGGTTCTCATCAAACTGATTGTACTCTTCTTCATTTACCACATCACCAATCCCAAAAATGTATCTTTAACCGAGAAGAACAACATACCATTTATGATCAACCGGGTCAGTCATGTAAAAAACCTATCTTGCTTGAGATGCCAAGATGAGGGGTTCATTATCATGACTCACTCGATCGAAGTCAACAAGTCTGAATCCATGTTCATCCACTCATACAACACGATGGTTGTCATCCCATTTACATTGAAATAGAGGAATTGTGAAGTCCTCGTACTCAAGTTCCTGAACAATCTAAATTACCCCATAATATGACATTGTCGCATTTACTGGTCTGTTATCTTTGGCACTAGAAAATTCCCTTGAAGATGTCATGACATTAACTCCACTTTTTTGCATTTTGCTCTTCTCAACTTGGTGCTTTGTATAAAAAAAACATATCCACTAATACCGTATCCTTCATAAGAGTTGACTTGAAATTTAGGCTGATATGCTAACCATTTTATTATATCAAAGACATTATGATTTTTTCGAGATAATTGAGACATCACCCTATCTTTAAACCATATCACAAGGAAGCAGTTATGTTCATTCCTTAACCACCTTTCACTCTTTGAAGAATTCCGAGACTTTAAAATTGTCATATGCTCCTTTAAGTAAGGATGAATCTCAATAAGGTGTTGTACAATAAGTAGGTGGCCTTTGTGAAATATTTTATCAGCTATGAATCAATTTACCTCCAATTGTGCCATTACCGTCAAGTCATCCTTCATGCCAAGACTTGCAAAGCCCAACAGGTTCAACACTAGTTAAGTATTGAGTGATAAATTCAATAAGCCCCTCGGTTAATACGTTCTACAATACTAGCTTCAAGTCTATCTCTATTTTTTATTTTAAGTTCCTATGTGCATTTCGAATGGATACTTATATCTCACAAACACAGGACCACAAATTTTGATTTTCCTTACCAGGTGAACAAAAAAATGCATCATAACATCAAAAAATGAAGTTAACAATAATATTGGCTTGTTGATTATCCAATATATCAAGATCAATCATCTCGCTGCAAATTACATTAAAAAATATACAAAGCTTTGTAGCAATATGTCTAACATGTTTCGGCAATATACCATGAATTGCAACAGGTAACAAGTGGTGCATTAACAAATGGCAGTCATGAAACTTCACGCCGGTCAATTTCAAATCTTTCGTTAATACATGACTGCTGATGTTCGAAGAATAACCAGTTGGAACCTTGACACCATACAGACACTCAGATAAACTATTTTTCTCAGTTTTGGATAGTGTATAACATGCAGGAGGTAAATAGGTACGTTTACCTTTCTCCGCGGGTGCTAAATCCTTTCGAATACCCATTTTTAGCATATGTTGTCTAGCTTTCTCGCTACCTTTTGTCTTCTCATGTATATTCAAAAGTGTCTTAATGATACTGTCACAATTTTATTTTATTTTTTATTTTATTTTTTTATTTTTTTGCATGCATTACATCTAGACAATGACTGGCCTGTAAATGTTTTCAATATACAAGTTTTCTATTATACAAGTTTTCAAAATATAGATCTCCTTTTCCACGTGCCTTCTAGAAGAGAAAAGGCTTTGCCAAATACATTTTGAATATCCTTAACCCGTTCATAAACATCATTTCCTGCTAACGGCAAATGAGCAACTTCACTCTCTAACTCCCCATTGAAAGATTTTTCTTTTTATGATAAGAACGAATGCGAGGGAGAATTCTACGGTAATGCATATATAAAAAGTTTCTAGCAGAAATGTAAGTGCTTAACAACCATATCATCTTGAAAAACTGGACATGCTTTGACACCTTTTGTACTATATCCAAACAAGTTACCATATGCGGGAAAATCGTTTATAGTACAAAAAACATGGAATGTAATGCAAAATCACCTTTTATATGTGCATTAAACACGCGCATGAATTTATCCCATAAAAAATTTAGATCAGCAATTAAGGAAGCAAGGTAAACATCGATGTCATTTTCTGGTTTTTGTGGTCTTAGGATTAGAAGTGACAACATGATATGCTTGCATTTTATACTCAATTAAGGTGGAAGATTGTAAATTACCAAAAGGATCGACCAAATTATATGTTGACTACTAAAGTTTCCTAATGAGTTTATGCCATCTGTGCAAAGACCAAGTCTAAGATTCCTAATTTCTTCGCCAAAACTAGAATACATTGTATTAATATTCCTCCACTGGAGAAATTTGGTTGGATGCCTTAGTAATTCATCATTCTTCCTTACATCTACATGCCATTTTAAATTTTTGCGTTTTCTTTATTTGTAAATAAACGTTTAAATCTTGGTATAATGGGCAAGTACCATAAGACCTTTGCCGGAGGCCATTTCTTATTTGAGTCGTTATGAACAATCTCTCGCGACTTATGATGGGGTAATCCAGACTTTGGGCCCTCATGTAAGCTCTCATGTTCATTTCAATACAATATACAATCATCTGGACATACACGTATCTTTTTGTACCCTATACCAATTGGACACATAATTTTCTTTGTCTCGTAGTTAGAAATAGGAAGCCTGTTACCTTTTAGAAGCATATCTTTTAAAAGTTCTGACAACGATGTAAAACTTTTATCACTCCATCCATGTTTTTCTTTTAGATTGAAAAGCCTGAGCACAATAGACAATATTGTAAACTTAGCACAAACAGAAAAAAAAAAGACTTCTCAACATCAGTTAATATATTTTTGCATTATTTTGTCACTTCCATCAAATGTTCTTCAACATCACCAAACATCTCATTAATACAATCATTCTCAACATTTACCTCATTACTCACGTTATCTTCCTGGTCATTTTCATTATTGTAATGATGATGATGATGATTACTAGAGCTAGTCCTACTAACATGATTTCACCATGTCATATCCTCTTAGTATAATTTTGTTAGAGTTTCCACAAGATCACTATACAATTAGATTTTGAAAGAGGAAAGAAGATAACAATAAAAAGCAAATTCCTCCAAACAAACCTTTATTAATCCACCAAATTATTACAATGAAAGCCTAAAAAATTGAGAATTTATCTAAATCCCAAAAACAGGTTTTTCTATTTTTCCTTCCAAGTATAAATAAATCTATCCCTAATGACATGCTTACATAGACAAATGGAAAGACTAGGTATATACCCAATTGGACCCTAAAATATCTCAAAAATATTTCCTCCTTAAAACTTGCTCAAAATAAAACTTTCCTAAAATATCTCAACAGGTCCATAAAATCCGCAGCAGATCCTTAAATTCTGCAACTTCCAATTTCTCCATCTTCAATATCCATGTGATAAATATCACAAACCATAATACTCCACCTTGATATAAAATCAATCCAACAACCAACAAATCCATAAAACAAAAAACTACCCACAAATGATGCATCTCTCATATGAGATACACCACAAAAAATAATCTCAAAATTGCTTGTAATACCACAATGGCCTCCATGTAGACCTTGTGGCTTTACGTTGATGGCTCCACCTTGATTCAGATGAACTCGCATCTCTTAATCCAATTTGAGAACTCATAACATTCTCCACCGTTTTTCCAAGCAATTTATATATGTTATCTTTTTCCCGTTTTGCGCGCAGAAGCTCCTTGTTACCCCTCCAAACCCTTATAACTCCACATATAGTTGAGAAATTGCAACCTTTTTGTTCCAACTGTCTAATTGAAGCAATATTCTTCTTAATTTCTGGAATTTACCTAACTCCATTAACTTCACCACCTTTCCATCGTTCGTCTTCAACTGAACCGAATCTATACCTTTAACATGCAAATCTCGACCATCGGCGGATACCACTTTACTACTTTGTTCTTCATAATCAATAAATGCTTCCTTTTGATGGCAATCGTGGAAACAAACGCCTGAATCAAATATCCAATCTTTTCTTTCGCCTTCATCTTCTCCTTATCCCTTTTAAGTTTATGACAAAATATCAGTTGATGACCAGGTTTGTCATAGTAAAAACAAATGTATTCCTTTTTCATGTCTGGTCTATTCGGTTGCCTTTCCATGTTTCATTGATTAACCCTCCTTACAACAAAAGCTTTTTCAATTGGAGTTCCGATTTTCGTTGCCTCCTCCTTATCTTTTCCTTCCGTAAGGCTTGTCCTCCGCATCTCCTCGTGAAGCAAGCTACTAACCACTAACTCCATTGAAACAACCCCATCCAAATTCGAGTTATTCAACGCAACCACAAGTGTTTCCCAACTTTCTAACAACGAACTCATCATCATTAAGGCTTATGTTTCATCACCCACCTTGAAATTCACGGCAGCCAATTGATTCACAATTTCCTGAAAATCATTAAGATGCTCTCCAATTGATCCACCTTCCTTAAACTTTAGATTCACCAATCTTCTCATAAGAAGATCCTTATTTGTTGCAGAGTTCTTTGCATAAACCCCTTATAATTATTTCCATATTGCATAAGCAGATGTTTCATTAGCAACAATATGAAACACTGAATTATCCAAAAAAACATCGAATAAACGCAGCGGCCTTCCTATCCAAAGTCTCCCATTTTGCTTCGGATAGACTGCTAGGTTTTTCCCCATTATTCTCCAATGGTTGATGAAGATCATTAAGATAAAGGAAATCTTCCATCTTTGCCCTCCATAATCCCCTATTTCGTCCATTAAGCTTTTCAATAATTATTTTATCCATATTCAAACCCTCTCCAAAAAAATGTAGAAGGCTCTGATACCAATTGCTAGGGTTTCCGCAAGATCACTACACAATTAGATTTTGAAAGAGGGAAGAAGATAACAATAACAAGCAAATTCCTCCAAAAAAATCTTTATTAATACACCAAATTATTACAATGAAAGCCCAAAATAATAATTGAGAATTTATCTCAATCCCAAAAACAGGTTTTTTATTTTTCCATTCCTTTCAAGTATAAATAAATCTATCCCTAATGACATGCTTATATAGACAAATGGAAAAACTAAGTATGTACCCAATTGGGCCCTAAAATATCTCAAAAATAAGTCAACCTTAAAACTTTCTCAAAATAAAAATTCCTAAAATATCTCAATAAATCCATAAAATCCGCAGCAGATACTTAAATTTCGCAACTTCCTATTTCTCCATCTTCAATATCCATGTGATAAATATCACAAACCATAACAATTTTAGCTTAAACCCATTACGAATTATGTGGTCTCTAACATGATCTATATTACATAATCTTCTCTTATTTTGGCATCATCTACAATGAAAAAAAATAGTCTCTTTCCTTCTTATTAATTAATCATTCAATGTACAGTTGATGAATTCTTCCATTTTGTTTGGGAACTCATCATCCCCGCGTTTCATGTTGTACATCCAACTCCGATCGATGTGAAAATGCTAGACACGCTACATAAGAAAATAATATATTATAAGTGTTTAATTCGAATTGGCCTTGATGATTACAAAATTAACCAAATATAAATTTGCCTATATGAGCATATAAGCACTTTATAACCTAGTAGATATAAATATGTTGATAAGTAAACACACATACGCATACACACATACACACACATTGTAATAACCCGGAAATCTGAGCCAATTTAAAATTTTTATTTTGACAATTTTAGTGAATTTTGAATATTTAAAATGATTAATTTAAATAATAACGACGAGAAATTTATTTTTGAATAGAATTAGAAGTATATATTTATTCGAATCGTCGTTAGAATAGAAATATTTATTTTTAATTATAAAAGGAATTGAAAATGGCGCGGTAGTTCAAAAATTCAATTTCGAAGTTCAAATGACTGTACAGGATTCAAAGTAAACCGGATTTTAGTGAAACCAAAAATATTTGAATCTATTTGAAAATATCTTTCCAACGAATCCGAAAATTTGAAATTTCATAGCGGCAATAAAAAGTTATGCCCAATTGAAAATTCAGAATAGCCGCTATGGAATTTTGGCCCTTAAAAATAGCAATTTTGCAAACGACCTCGGTTTTCGATGAAACCACTTTTGTTGGATCCGTGATGTCAAGTTATTGCTAGATTCCAAAATTCATAATTTTCTGAATCAATATGTGAGCGTGGCGAAGGAAAACGTGTTTTGACAGTTTCAGTCAATTTCGATCGACCAGAAAATGACCATTTTTCCAACGGTCTTCAAATTCTACGAAATTGATCTTGTTAGGATCGTATCGTCAATACGAAGCTAGAAATAATTTTTCGGGAATTTTTAGAGTCCGTATGTGGCCTTGGTAAATTGAAATGTGCGTTTAAATTAAATATATATGGATTTATATTTTAATTTTGATAAAACCAATCGAAAGAGACGAACTAGCTTGCGCAACATATTCCATTGCGTTCTAAATGGCGGTATTTGACTAAGGGCGACAGTCGTTGGGATTTGGTTGGAGTTCGGGTCGTTTCAGCTTGGTATCAGAGCTCTGGTTTACAGAGCTCGAGAACAAGACATATTAGAACCGAACGAAAGAATTCATCAGAGATTGGATTAGTAATATCCAATGAGAATGACTCGTTAGAGAAGGGATCAGTCTAGAACGAGTGTGAAGAGTGATATTTTGAAAATAAATCTGAAAACAATTTTGGTTTTGAAAATTTAAATTGTATTATACGTATTTGAATATTATTTTTATATTGATTTGGACAACCAAGTATATAAAGATTTTGCGTATACGTCTGATCCGCGTGTACTCGAAGTTTTAATATACTGGATAGATATAGAATCACACTCTAGTCGCCCGGAGACGATCCTGATGATTACTATAGTATCATCAGTATTTGTGTTCGAGTTTTGAAAGTGGGATGTTTATATATTTCCATAGACTGGCGTGAGAACCAAAACTAGATAGGGCTTATTGTTGTGAATTAGCATCAAAAACATGATTTTCTGTATATGTATCAAAATTATGTGTTTGAAATGATAATCAACTAATTGATTGATGATTGTGTTGGTTGATTATTGGTTGATTAATTAAATGTTGAACCTTTAGCCAAGTTGAACCAAATATTGAATTGTATGAAAATTAGTCGTATTTGCATGCATATACATGTACTTACATTGAACAGGTCATAGGAAGGAGGCTAGAGCAGAAGAATAAAATTGTTTGCTCGACAAATAGGTACATGTTTACGAATTTATTGGGTTTGGATGATTTTATGAGCCGATTGGCTAGCCGCTTGGCTGTTTCTTTTTCTTTTTGGATTGGTGAGGGCCATGGGAGGCTATTTGAAATATCCCGAAGCTCAGAGTGCAGGGAAGATTATGGAGAATTTTTTCGAAAATTTAGGGCGTTAGCCAAATTTTTGAAAAATTTGAAAAGTTCTTAGAAACTGAAAAGTTGAAGAACTTAAGCCGTAATGAAAACAATGGAAGTTGAGTTGGTTTGTGAAACAACTTTCAGCTTCGTTCCTTTTCGGGGACGAAAAGTTTTAAGTGGGGGAGATTGTAATAACCCGGAAATCTGAGCCAATTTAAATTTTTTATTTTGGAAATTTTAGTGAATTTTGAATACTTAAAATGATTATTTTAAATAATAACGACGAGAAATTTATTTTTGAATAGAATTAGAAGTATATATTTATTCGAATCATCGTTAGAATAGAAATATTTATTTTTAATTATAAAAGGAATTGAAAGTGGCACGATAGTTCAAAAATTCGATTTCGAAGTTCAAATGACTGTACAGGATTCAAAGTAAGTCGGATTTTAGTGAAACCAAAAATATTTGAAAATATCTTTCCAACGAATCCGAAAAATTGAAATTTCATGGCGGGGATAAAAAGTTATGCCCAATTGAAAATTCAGAATAGTCGCTATGGAATTTTAGCCCTTAAAAATAGCAATTTTGCAAACGACCTCGGTTTTCGATGAAACCACTTTTGTTGGATCCGTGATGTCAAGTTATTGCTAGATTCCAAAATTCATAATTTTCTGAATCAATATGTGAGCGTGGCGAAGGAAAACGTGTTTTGACAGTTTCAGTCAATTTCGATCGACCAGAAAATGACCATTTTTCCAACGGTCTTCAAATTCGATGAAATTGGTCTTGTTAGGATCGTATCGTCAATATGATGCTAGAAATAATTTTTTGGGAATTTTTAGAGTCTGTATGTGGCCCCGGTAAATTGAAATGTGCGTTTAAATTAAATGCATATATGAATTTATATTTTAATTTCGATTAAAACCAATCGAAAGAGACGAACTGGCTTGCGTAACATATCCCATTGCGTTTGAAATGGGGGTATTTGACTAGGGGTGACAGTCGTTGGGATTTGGTTGGAGTTCGGGTCGTTTCACACACACACACACATATATATATATATATATGTGTGTGTGTGTGTGTGTGTGCACTTCTTTTGTAGATAAAATAAAGTATTATTACTTTACATTTGCAAGCTTGTTTATAGTGATCATACCACTTTTACAAATGAAACTAGGTTTAGACCCGTGCTTCGCACACGGGTGTAATATGATATTGATAAAGGAGAATGTGTGATAAAGATGTTGAAGTAGAGTTTGTAATAAATGATAATTTACAATGTTAAAGTAATTTTGATATATTACGACATAGTTTACGGCATGTGATAGAGTTAAAAGCCTGTATATGTAATAGTAGTAAATTAAAGTTATAGCATTAAAACACGTTGTTAAAGGAACAAAATAAACACGAATATGAGATTGAATATTGTATATAATTTAGAGTGATGGGAAGTATTAAGCATTGCTGGATAGAAATAACAATTAGAGAAATGAACTGTAATTGACACTTAATAGTAAAGATAAGCAGTAGAAAAATAACTTATTGTAGAAGTAGTACAGAAGAACGAATTTAGGTAGAAAAAAAAATTGAAATAACATACAGATAAGTTATATGAAAGAAAATTGAACGGTAGAGAAGAAAAGTAGCAAGTGTTTTTCAAATGAGAGAACAAATAATTAAATTAATTTTTTTTTAGCGTTTGTCAACAGGTTGGGTACAGGTAAGAGATGCACGATTGACGACTTCATCATCATCCTACATGAATAGTACATTTGGTTTTAGATAAATATGCAGTAAAATATGAACCATGTTATGTGTGGGAATGTATAAATATGAAGGGTAATAAGGCACATAGCTATGTGAATTTCCTCTTTTTGTTTCCTTTCTTGCTTGTGTTGCATGCTTGTGTCCATTAACAGGTTCAATGATGTCATTGTCAACGGCCTCTAGGTAGTAAAAGATAGTAAATCTTGAGTATGTAAAAAGGTGAATTGGTAAGGACTAATAATATAAGTATAACGGTGTTCATTCATAGTACCGGTTTTTTTCCTTTGTAATCAAGCTTAATTGAAGTGTTATTTGCAGAATTTGTTAGAGCAATATCAGTTGTTGTACTGTATTCAAAGACAGTTGTGGTCTGAAGACGGATATAGAAGTAAGAAGATTATGAAAAACATGGTAGCTTCTGTATTAATTATATTTTTCTTTGTCACTCTTCGAGCTGTGAGGATTGCATGTTTTGTACTCATTTTGTAATTGTTAGGTTGGAATTCGAATACAGCTTCGATGCCAACTGATTTATGTTAAATGTTTTCGACCTTCATCTCACTGTTATCATAAAACAAACAACAAAAATTGTGTAAATAAATAGGAAATAAAGAATGTCATGAAAATTGACCATGCGTGATAAGAGATGAAGCAGGTGTTTGTGTAACCATTTTGGAGATGTTTATCATATCATTCACGTTGACAACAATAAGTCTTTCAACTTCTTTGTCAAAAGCGGTCACAGCAGTTGACGTAGTACTATCAAGAATATCGATGATGACACGATACCTAGGCAATAAAGGTTGATTTAAAAAACAGATATGCGATCAAATGAGTAAAATAATAATAATATTGGTATGCTCACCATAAGGCTGATTTGTCGTCATCGCCAACGTTCACCTATCAAGTATAGAAGGTAGACAAATGAATATGAATGTTGAAAAACCACAAGACATATGAAATTGTGCATAAAATGGTTATTAAAGGTGACAATCCGTCCGCCAATTGAGATGGAGAAAATTATAATGGAATGCAGGCTACCTAAAAAATAAAAAAATGATGAGAAGTAAAAGATCTTAGTTCCAATGATACCAGTAAAACAGAGGACGGTTAATATGAAGCTGTAATCCAGAAAAATCAAATGAACATGAAACATACCAGGTAATCCAGAAAAATCCAATAGAACATGTAAATATCAGATCAGCTGCACATAAAATGTTTGTTAAAGGAGGCAATTCGTCGAACAATTGATTTGCGATAAATTAGAATGTAATGCAGGAGGCCAAAAAACTATAAACGATGGAAAGTTTCTCCTCTTATTTCCAGTAATATCAATTTTCAAAGCAAGTCATCCACCATTTGCGTGTAAATTTTTTGACATTATAGGGATTGACAGCCAGTAGAATTTAAAAAAAGAGTAAAAAATAAGGTTGCAGCCATAAGGGAACAGAACGCACCTACACAGGGACGGAGGAGGTTTATGCTCACCTGGGCTACAGCCCGGGCCCTATTTTGTAGAAAAAAATAGAAGCAATTAGCCCAGTATCCGAGCAAATTGCCCATTGTCTAATAAACTAAAATCAGAAGACAGAAAGATCCGCTACTTCCTTTCTTCTTCTCGCAAGCGCGGGCCACAGAGCAAGCAAAAATCTTTCTCTTCCGTCTGCTGCTCAAATCCATTTATGCATCTACCATCGGCGAAGATTTATGCATCTACGGCCATTCAATTTGACTCCTGGTTTCCTTTGTTAAGAACTCCAGTGGCCAAGTGGATGAATCATTCGCTTGTGGTTACGTACTTTCCTTCAGGGATTCCCAAAGCTGGAAGTCGGCTTTGAGCTGACGAAATCGAAATTCATGGATCGACGCATGGTATTGATTTTATCACTGATTAATTGGTTTTTATTTGTTAGGTTAAAAGTTTGAGTTTTGAGTGATTTACTGCAGTTATTGCTACTTTCAGATTGTACATTTGTGAGGAGAATTTTAGATTGTTTACTACCAGAAGAAATAATCATATTGACTTATACAACACAATTGTTTCTTATAAAATTTCTTCTAATACCTTTTTTATCATTGATATCTCATCTTATGTTCATAAGTTGAAGACATCAAATTATTTGTCAATTTGCATTCAGTTTAAAGCCTTGATTTGTTCAGTAATCATTATTTTTATTTTACTCAAATTGAATCTATTTGTTGAATCTATTACCTCTTCTAGATGTGAATCAAAATTGCTACTAGATAGCTTAAATATGAAAAATTTGAATGTTTATTATCGTTATTGTTGTTGAACTAATTTCAATTTAATGTTCATAACTTCATGTTAGTTAATTGTTAGAAAGCAAAAATAGATGTGTTCAATTTTATTTTTAGAAAACTTATCTAATTTAATCAATTTTTTTTGTCTTTTCAACTTAGCCTAGGTCACAATGAAATCCTGGCTCCATCCCTGCACCTACAGGAAGGAAAAAAGGTACAAAACAACTTGTCTACATTCCAAAAATACGACAGTTAAATATGAACTAAAAAGAATTATGAGATCAGAAATGTGGAGAACAAATTAAGGCAATAGGTTTTCAACAACAAAATTATGCTAAAATAAACAAAGAATCTATTAAAACAAACGAAAAGGTAAATGTATAAAGAGATCATAGTAAAAATACCACAGTAATATCTCTACTTCTTCATACTTTTGAACTGTCTTCCATGAATCATGATGTTTGAAAATCTATCACAGATTAGAGAGGTGTCTTTAACGAAATTAAATGGTATAGATTGTAAAGTGATTAGAATTTTAGGTATATTTTTATATGCATAGTTTATGGAAGCGGGGGGAGTTAGGCTCTGTTTGTTTTTTTGAAAAAGTGCTTATTCATTGCTGAACGGGAAAGGCTGAACGTATTCAGCGGTTTTAAAACGTTTGGGTGGGAGAATCATTCAGCCATGAATAAGTCAAATTAGCTGAACGGTAAGAAGCTGATATTTTGAGCTTTTTGAGCTGCTGGTTGCTGATTTCCTGCGCTGCCCTTCTGTATATAGCAACACCAGTTATTTCAAGCCGTCATTCTCCTCTATTTATCACAGCAGCTACTTCTTTTTCCCCAAAACAAGAGAAAGCATTGACTGCAGCATATACTAAAGAGGTAACTTCTTCAATTACTTTTTCTATACTTTGCATAGAACAGACGAATAAAGAGTATTTCTCATATATATTTTAGATATAGGACACTGTCACTTTATTTTATATGGGTAGCTTTTTAGCCTACATTTCTACATATGTATGACTTGTTTTGCTGAGAAAAGCTAGTATAATTTGACAAAAGTGGTCTGTCATCATAAAGTGGTTTGTCCAAGAATATTGCTTCATTCGATTCTGACTAAAAATTGCAACTTTGGGATTTGGGATTGTTTCATGCTAAAGGAAGAAATTGTTATATTGGGAAGCAGAAAGCTATTTCGGTCTAGTTGTTTCATTTGCTATATATGTCTAATGACAGAAGGAAAATGCTTCATTTTAGAAAATTATTCAGTTTCTCATGTGCTAAACCTTCTCTTGAAGATAATCATGCTCATATTGGTAGCCCTGGTTATACCCGGGTAGTTCATGCTAATGACCCACATTGTTTGGAGGCAACTAATTTGAATTATGTAAATAATTATGTATCCACCACTAAGTATATGTTGGCTTCGTTTATCCTAAAATCATTATTTGAACAGTTTAGAAGAATAGCAAACATATATTTTCTTGTTATTGGATGTTTAGCTTTTACTCCTTTAGCCCCTTATGTATCTATGTTAACAGCTCATGCTTTATGCCTTTGCTTGATCCTCTATGTGATGATTTTGTATTTTGCATTTTAACCTTTCATATTAAGTTTCAATTTAATTGAACAATAAGTGATTTCCTCTCGCTGTCATGAAGAACCACTATTTCATCAAAAAAAAAAATGTTGCTTCGTACTTGCATAAGCAAATAATGTTCCACATATTTAGCTTCATCACCATAGTTGTCATGTATAACAAAACACTTTAAATTGAATCTGAGTACAGTTCGAGAATCCCACACTTTAATCAGCCTTAAATATTCCCTTTACATCATCTTCTGATATCATTAACTGCACTACACTTTGAGGTGATAGATAAATTGCATTAAAGAATTTAATCAGTATTCAGTTTGTTGGTGCAAATTATACTTATTGGTACAAAAGTATGTAAATTTAGGGGTATGTTCTTTTGTCAGTTGAATAAAAACAAGTTTAATAAAAATAGTTTGAGAGAGTATGTGCATCTATAGATGATGGATTAGCTATTGTTTGAATTTTTGAAATGATGCATACATATTGGAATGGCATCACGCGGAAAAGATAAGCGTAAATATGGGAGTTGCGAAACATCAAATGCAGCTTCGAAGGACAAAGCTGCTTTTTCCAAGAACCCCGAAATGAAAAAACACTTTCTTGACTTATGTGTGCGAGAGATTACCAACCATGGATATTATGGGACTACACTTAGTATACATTCATGGAGAAAACTAGAACAAGAATTTAATGAAAAGTGGAAAGTCAACTATGAAGTTCAAAAATCACTACGGCTATTTAAAAGAAGATTATTTGCTTTGGACAAAAATTGTTGGATTATCTGGACATGGTTTTAATGCCGAGACAAATACCATACTTTGGCCTCCTGAAAAATGGAATGACGTAATTCAGGTAAGCTGATTGCATAATCGTTCCGTAATTAGTAACACCAATTTAAGTGATATTATTTTATTTCAATATTGGTTCATTCTATTTATTACACAGCAACATCCCAAATCCCGAAAGTTTCGACATAATCCCTTAGAAAATGTTGATAAGTTAAAGGTGATTTTTGAAGCTGCACTTGCAAAAGGAGAGAAAGCATGGTCATCTGCATCAACGGAACCACCACCTAATGATGATCATAACCAGATGGATGGTGGTGTACCAGCTGCCGCTAATGCAGAAGAAGATACTCAGTTGCCTAATCATGCAGATGATGAATTTTTTGATGGGGTTCATATTAATGAAGATGACAATACTCCATTTACTGATGAGACCGGTGAGGGTGGTCCTTCCAAGCGTACGACTCGTCCTTCAAAAAAAAAAAGAATCGTAAAAGTTCAGACGGTGAAGCAATAGACAAACAAATTGAAGATTTAGTTGGTACCATAAAAAAACAAATTGACAAGGAGGAGGCTAACGATGGACCTTCAATGAAGGACGTAATTGCTGCTTTAAAAGAATTAAAAGACATGAGCGTACTATCTCAGCAGGATTATATAATAGCAAAAGTGCTATTTTCTGGGAAACCAGACTTGAGGATTTCATTCATGGACGAAGAGAATATAGTTAATCGAATAGAGTTTTTGACTTATATATTAAGCATGTAATATCATATGTTATCTTCTAATAAATTGGAATAAGAGTGTGTTCGTAGGTTTATTTTCTTTGTTAAATCATGCCACGGACCGCAAAAGTTGTGTTAATCAATTATCATGCTGTATGCGTTTCAACTTGTTGTAGTAAATAAAGTGTGCATTCAATATTTTTTTTTGTCTTCTATTGATGTTTGTGCAAAATATATTCAACTTCTAATACCTTGTCATCTAATGCATAATAACTTTATTATATTTTAACTTTCACTTTCTCATATTATAGGATGATGTCGAAACGATGGTTACTGATGAAATTATGGTCACTTTTACTACTGCTTAAGACAAAGAAGCGTGCCAGTATTCGACAAAAAGTTTTAACTTCATCACTTTCTGGAAAAAATTACGTGTAGGAGCTTATGAATGGTTCTTCTATTGTGATGTATGATAAATTTAGGATGGATAAATCGTCCTTTACAAAATTATGTTGCTATTTTCGAGGAAAAAAAGGCTTCGAGATAGTAAACATATAGACGTTGAAAAAAATGGCAATGTTTTTAACAACCATAAGTCATAATTGTAGAAATCGTATTGTTAGATATCGTTTTCAACATTCAGGTCAAACAGTTAGCAAGTATTTCCATGAAGTATTGATGGTCATGAGAGATTTTGCTCGGGAAATGATAGTTCCACCTGTTTTGATAAGTCTATAGAAAATATACGATCTCACGTAGAATTACGACAAGGACCTTTTAAGGGTGCGATTGGGGCATTAGACGGAACTTTAGTAGATGCAAATATTCCATTTCAGGAGCAAACTCTATTTCGAGGCAGAGGTCAAGGCAACTGCTATCAAAATGTCATGGCGGCATGTGATTTTGATATGAAATTTTTATATGTGATGGCTGGATGGAAGGGAACAGCTCATGATTCAAGAGTGCTTAATGAAACAATTCATAATCCTGCGAATAATTTTCCAATTCCTCCTTTATGTAAGTAAATTCGTTTTATTTTAGGTTCAATAATAATTATATCAAAATATTAACTTGTTAATTTATTACAGATATGTACTACCTTTGTGATGCTGCTTATACAAATACGAAAGGCTTTTTATCTCCTTATCGGAACACACGATATTGGTTGAAAAGTTACAGAAACAACACCGCTACAAACAAGAAAGAAAAATTCAACCATGCACATGCACGTTTAAGAAATGTTATCGAACGAAGTTTTGGTGTACTGAAAAAAAGATTTCCTATATTAGTGAAAATGCCTTCGTACAAATTCTCTGTGCAACGTGATATTGTGATTGCATGTATGGCGATACACAATTTTCTACGAAATGTCTCACTCAATGATAAACTATTTTTGGAAGCAGAACAAGATGATGCTCTTGGAGATGTTCATGATGGAAATGATAATCAAGATGACCAACAAGTTCCCCCAAGTCACAGTGAAGTGTTTTCATCTTAATCACATGCTTTTATGTCGAATTTACGTGATCAAATTGCTGGTCTTCTTTGAGTTGTAATAAATTCATAAGTTTTGCTAATAAACGAGTTGAAAATGTGTTTTTTTGTTTGTATGAATTTTGAATAAATTTGTAAACTCGTTGTTATTAAAAATTATAATTGCACATATGTACATTATTAGTATTCGGACAATAAAGATGAAGGACAATTTTGTCAATCAAAAATATATCACAACAATTCAGAATTTGAATAAGCAAATAATCAAACAACATAATAAGCATTCAGCATTCAGCATTAAGCATTTCCATTCAGCATTCAGCATTAAGCAATAAGCATTCAACCATTTTAAACAAACGCAGCCTTAGATGGTATAGGAAACAGAGTTCAAAAGTAGAAAGGAGAAAGAGGGGAAGCGGTTATGTCTATAGTGGAGCAGACAAAAGTGGATCTAAAGGGAAAAAGGCAGCGAAAGTAAAAGTGGATTGTAAGAGAAGTGGGGCAGATTATTTTTATTTATTCAAAAATCAAAAATACTTAGTCGACCGAAAATTAGGAATACAGAAAACGTGGCAGCAATAAAAACGCTTAGATATTTTGTCCTCCGCGAATTGCGCTTCTTTCCTAATGCACAATTTCAGATGCGGTGAATTTCATCGTAAATATTTCGGTCGTTCTAGCATCGTCACTGCTACTTCGACCGCAAAATTTGCGGTCAAATTAACCGCATCGTGAAATACACAGTTGGAAATCACCGAAATTCACGGTAGGTAAACAATCCAACGACTACTGCAAGTGCTGCAATTTCTAACTTACAGATTCCCTGTTGACACAACATTTTTGGAAAAATAGAACAGTTGGAATTCGAGAAAACCAGATGTAATGAGCTATGAAGATGTCCACATCAGCAATCGAGGTTTCCACAATTCTATTATATATAATAGAAATAGATTCAAATGTGAGGTAGATCCCTCAGCAACTAATAGAAGCTAATCCAGCTCGAAGACCTGGAGATAGGCCAAATGTTTACGTTTTAATACAACACTACATAAAGTGCATGTGAGTACAAGCTGCAATAAGCAATCTAAAGCATGTAGGGTGAAATCTAGCTGCTAGAAACACAATCTAACAAGGATAAATAACAAAAATAGATTGCTAAAGGTCTAAACCAAATCCAAAAGCACTCAAAGTCAATACTACAAGGAATAAATGCACGACAAGAATCTGAACCTGTTAACTGGAAATAGTAATATTATTAGTCTCACGACCTACAACAAGTATGGTTCTTACTCTCTTGCACCCATAACCTTTTATGTTAGCGCAAGGAATCACCACACAATCCAAACATACTTTTTTCAGCAACAATAATCCAAAACTGAAATCCATTAGCTAGGTATCTAATTCGATCGAATCCAATATAATTGGACTAAGATAGAAAACCACATCAATTGGATTGGACCCAAATCATCTAAATAAGAAAAAGTATAAGAGCACAACCAACAATGGCTTGTTCAGTTACTAAACAAGCCACGGAGCAACCAGGTGTGGCTTGTTCACTCACCCGTGGCTGGTCTGTGGCTAGTTTTGAGCTCCTCCGTGGCTGGTTCACCCAACAGAGACTGGTTCTTATAACGGCAAACTGTTTGCCGTTATAAGATTATAATGGCAAACACTTTGCCGTTATAAGATTATAACGGCAAAGTGTTTGCCGTTATAATCTTATAACGGCAAACAGTTTGCCGTTATAAGAACTAGCCGTTGCAACACCACGGCTAGTTCACTTCCTCCCTATAAACCACCCTATCTCCTTCTTCTTCCTCCTCCACACAACCACTCCACCTTCCCAACTTCTTCATCAACAAAATGTCTTCGTCTGCACCCAAGCGAAGCGGGAAAAAAACCATAAACAAGAAACTCATGTCCCAACCGCACTCGTCATCGTATGCGATGCAACGGTCAATCCAACAACAGCAACCGTTGCAGCCATCTCACGAATATGGCTACTCGTCGTATTCAAATTATCCATACCGTCCACCGTACCAACCACTCGGTGCTCCTAATTTTCCTCCCATCCAATCGTCTGTCCCGCCACAGTTTTACCAACGACCGCCCGGGGTAGGCGTGTACGACGATCATTCGTCGTATATGTCAATGATGATGCAGACCGAGCAAAGTCAACAACCTCACCTAACTCCGCAACAGACCGAGGTTCGTGACCGCGAAGCGATGCAAAATCTGCAAAGACAGTTTTTGTATGGGTATGTCTCTCCTACTACCGAAGAAAATGTTGGGACTTCTACGGAGGAGGAGGAGGAATATGCAAATGAGGAAGTAAATGTTACAAATTCTGAAGAATTGACTGAAGAATACGTTGCACCTATCAGTCCCGAATATAACCAAAAGAAGAAGAAGAAGGTGAAGTCTTTAAGGAGCATTTTCAGTAAACGACACCAAACCGAAGTTGAATCGGAGCCGAATCACGGAATAGAAGATATTGAGGATGATAATGCTGAAGGGGAAGATATACCAGCGGATGGAAGAAGAAAACAATGTAAGTTTACTTCCGAGCAGTACGTTTCACTTGCTAAATCGTGGATACGCATTTCACAAGACAGCATTGTTGGAAATAATATGAAAGGTGAGAAATTTTGGGAAAGAGTAGCAGAGTTCTACAATTCGTTGGAAGCGAGGAATAGAACATGGGCATCACTTAGAGGCGGTTATAGAGTTATGAATGTCGTGTGTCAGAACTATCTTGCAATACTGACAGCCTTGGAGAACAGACAGCAAAACGGTGCTGCACCTTATGACGTTGTAAGTACCGTATATTACTTTGAAAAATAACTTACTATACTATGATCGATTAGTTAGAAATGACATACGCTCATACAATATCCACTTTGTGTTACAGATTGAAGAGTCACGAAAGGCCTACCAGCAAAAGTATGGTCATCCATTTAAATTCCAAGACTGTTATGAGCTTCTATCTAGGTTGCCGAAGTGGAAGAACCCCAGCAACTTCATGTTTGAGCAGCAGAACAAAGCTAGAAGGATGAACTACTCTGATTCTAGTCCAGGAAGTGGCCCGAGTTCGCAAGAAAGAAACCCTTTATTTGGAAGTAGTGATGGACGACCTGTCGGCAGATCCAAGGCAATTCAGCTGGAGCAACGAGGTGCAGAGTTTGCTAGATTTATGGAAACAATGGAGAGTTCATGTAAGGCAACAAAAGAGCATAGAGCTCGATTTTCGGTGGAAAGAAACCGTAGCGACGAAGATTTCCAAAAGGCAGTTAGGGATGATTGAGAGCTCCGCAGACAAGAACATGCGGAGAAAAAAGCCATGGAAGAAAAGAAGCTGGAGGAGCAGAAAGCTTTGGCGCGAGAGAATAATTATGTTAAAATGATTACATGTGATTTTAGTAAGCTTACCCCTCTACAGCAAGAACTAGTAGCTGAGCAGATTGGAGAGTATAGAAAAAACAAAGGAAGCAGAAGCGGAAGCGTTAGTGGCTCGTATATGGACTAGCTATGTATGTTGGGTTAAGTTGTAATATGATTGTGAACTGTTTGTAGTATTTATGTGCTGGTGGGTGTTTATGTACTAGCTATATATGTTGGGGTGAGTTGTAATATGATTGTGACCTGTTTCTATTATTAATGTAGTAGTTGTTGTTTATGTACGAGCTGTATATGTTGGGTTGAGTTGAAATAATGATACAATCTACAATATGATTGGAAACCACATTTATTGACTCAAGTACGCACTGATAGATAGTTCAAATGATACATAGTACACGACTACACACTGATACATAGTTCTAGTACCAACTACTGATTCCGACTATTCCTTCCTTTATGCGCCCACAAATGTTCCACCAACTGGTCACGCAATTGGAAGTGTGCAGCTTGATCTTCAATGTGTTGAACCAGATCTGTAATAACCCGTATTTTAATAACAAGATATAACACAAAACAAGGCAGAATTAAATAATAAAATCTGAATCAAGGGAAACGGGCTATGCCATTACGTTCGTCTCGGAAAAACATGCGAAATAGAGTCCGAGTTTTCGAAAATCGGAGTCCGTATGACCGGATTAAGGCCCAACAAAGTTTACAGAAAATTTCTAAATAAAAACAGATTTTTCAAATTCAAATCTAAGCTTGGAAATTGGACCAGTTGGGCCAAGGCGGGAAAATTCCCGCCACAGTACCCAAGTCGACAGCCCTGTCGACTTGGGAGTCGACTGGGTCTGACCAGGTCGACAGCCCTGTCGACTTGGCTGTCGACTTGGCTCAGACGCCCAGTCCTGCCTAGTGCACCATCTTGAGAATGTGTTGAGCTAGAGGGCCAGATTCGATTTGGAGGGCTGAAATGAGAACTAGGGTTTAATCCTATGGTCTAAATCACTAGCCTAATCTATAAATAAGACCCTAACCTACCCTAAATCCTCATTAATCTATCCTACAACTAAACTATGGCAAAATCAATCCTCTCATGGCCTCCACTCTCTTCATAAATTCCTAAATCAATTTTCAAGAGATTCCCATGCATACAAGTGTATTTAGGCTTGTATGATCCTCTTTAGCTTGCATTAAAGTCTTGTTTCTCTATTGGCATCATAAAAGAGGAGTTTTGATCAAGTTTGCTTGCATTTTGGGGTTTTAATTAGTTGCATAAGGGGTTTCTTACATTTGCTATACTCATTTGAGTCTTCATAGCATAGTAAGCCTATTTCTACTCTTGTATTTTAACTATGAAGTTAATATGTTATGTTTCAAGTTTGAGTTTGGGGTTAATCACGATATGTGCTTTGATCTTATGATTTTATGCATAAGATTACTCTATGCATGTTAGTAAAGTCATTACCTTGGCTTTATGCATAGAAAGATATGATCTTTGGTTGGAAATGTTGCATAATGCAACTTTGAAACTCTCATAACCCTTGCATTAACATGCACATAATGTTATATGCATGTTACCAGCCCTTATCTCATGCTATCTATGGCCATGTTCCACCTATTTGCCAAGTTTGATGTTATGCATGCATATGAACCTTATGTAAGTTGAAACCATGTTATGCATGCATATGAACCTTATGTAAGTTGAAACCATGTTATGCATGCATATGAACACTATGCAAGCTAAAATGATGTTATGCATGCTTATGAATATTTTGCAAGTTGATAACATGGTATGCAAGTTTATGATCACATCTTTGTCTCATGCCACCATGTTTAACTTGTGGCTCCAACCCCTCTATGTCATGATTATGCCATGTTTCCCTCTTTCTACCCTTTATGCGCTATTGCGATATGTAAGCGATGGGATTGCGTTTGGGATTGGGTAAACTTAAAAGACATAAAAACATAAGCTTGGGAATTTACCTATTAAGTTAGGTCTACCCATTGGGAATTTACCTATTAAGTTAGGTCTACCCAATTGCTTGAAAACTTGTAATGTGATGGACATGACACTTAGAAAACATGAGAATGGCCAACTCGAGGTTGGATTGAGCTTGTAGCATAAACCTACCCGGAACCGACCGGCTTAACTAGTGGCTACAAGCAATAGGACCCGATGTGAGTAGTTGGTCATGTCGCACGTAAGACCCGAGGTTAGACTAAGTTGTGGTGTAAACCTACCCGGACCCGCCCGGCCTCACTAGTAACCACAACAAGGTCTAATGTGAGAGGTTGGGTGCATTAAATTAATTAATGCCACATGGTAGGGTTAAGTCATGGACCGCTTGAATACTTAACCAATTAAACACGATGGGTTGGTAGGGTCAAGTCATGAACCTTGGGTACACTTAACCAACTTGGTACTTAGATGAGTTGGGTTAATCACGTTTAACCCATTAAGGAAACCCTAGTTACGTGGTCCTTTGCACCAGTAACCCTCTTGGATGTATCATGATACCCTAGGGACTATGCTAGGGTGGGGCACGATTACTGGGATGACATGTAAGCGACTAAAACGACGGCTGTGTAAGTGCGCCGGTGTAGGTTCAGGCGGGCCATGGTCGTGCACATGGTCCGGAGTTGAAAAAGCAGGCACGGGCACCAGTAGGTTTAAACTGTGCGTGCTTGGTTTGTGTCAGGGGTTGACACCCTAGGACTTGATACACCCTAGGGTGGACCTAGCACAGTTTAGCTACACTTCGTAGTTGGGCCGTATGACACCGACACTTGACGAGTTAGGCTGTAGGGAGCCGATCGACTAGACCGTGCTAGTTGGGCCTTGATTTAGGTCATTCATGATGGTGGGCCAAACTTGGGCCTGGGGATCACCTCTTGTTTACACTTGACACGACTTGTGATACTAGTACACTTGGTGCAAACCTCAATCTTGTTTATGCGGTACCACATTTGATCTATCTTGTTGACTTCTTACCATGCCAGTTATCATCCTATGACCCATCCTTGTTTATATATACTGTTAACTTTATTAGTTGTTGTATAATTGTAGATAGGACTTACCAGTCTTTTGACTGACCCGTTTTCTTTCGCCTCTTTTCTTTCGTCCCCCCCCCCCCCAGGTTTACAGGGCGGGAATACCGGCACTTAGCTTGGATCTTAGCTGCTTTTCTTGGATAGCTCATGTATGCTTCGGACTTGAGCTTGCTATGGTTTTCTACTTGGGGATAGCTACTTCATGTTTTCCTTTTCAGTTACAAGTTTTATGTTTCTAGACTTTGTTTATGGGAAATAATTAAGTACTGTGTTGTAACTTAACCTATGGATTTGATATGCTAGCTTTTACCCGCTGCTATACTTACTCTGTTTTTTTTACTTATATGTTCTGTCTTGTGATATCTGTATGCATGATTACCTGATTTAATTGCCCCTCCAAAGTCAGTGTCCTTGCAAGAGTGGCACTGGCGGAGGTGGGGTGTTACATTTGGTATCAGAGCGAGGTTTACGAGATTGGAGCAAAAAAGGGTTTTAAAGTTACTTTTAAAAGCTATTTTCAAATTAAGTATTTTCCAAAGAAAAGTCTAGTTTATTTTGAAAGGCTATCCCCCAAGAGCCATAAGCACTATCCTTCGTTTCCTCGTTCTAAATCTATCTTTTCCTTTTTCAGCATGGCCGATCTCAATCTTCCTGAGGGAGTCACCATTCCCGGATGGTTCCGGAGGTACTTGGAAGCTAGGGCCAATAATGCAGGTCCAGCAACCACTCCCACTATCACTGAGGTTCCACCTCCTCCTCCTCCTCAGCAACCACAAGCCGATTTCGCCAAGGTTTGCAAGGACTTCAAGGCCATGGGTGGCAAAAATTTTATTGGGACAGAGACTTTCGTGGAAGCAAGAAATTGGTTGAAGGAGACCGAAGATCTTTTTGCCATCTTTGATATAGAGGACCATAGAAAGGTTCTGTTGGCGGTTTGGCTACTAAAGGAGGAAGCTTCTTATTGGTGGGAGGTCACCAATGCTACAAAGCCCGTAGAAACCTGGGCCGACTTTAGGGCAAGGTTTGGGCTTAAGTTTCTATCATCTGCAGAGGCAAATTTGCAACTAGAGAAGTTCATAGCTTTGAAGCAAGGAGACATGACAGTGAGAGAGTATGTGAATAAGTTCAACCAGCTTGCCCGATTCGGCTTGGACATGGTCAATACTCCCGAGAAGAAGGCTCTACGTTTTGCACGAGGGTTAAATGAGCCATTACAGGGTCTAGCCATGTCACACATACCCATGGGGGCCACTTTCGAGAGCCTGGTAGACATGGCATTGCTGCAGGGAGAGGATAAGAATGGGAAGAAGGAAGTCAAGCCCAATGAAACTCAGCCTAAGAAGACAGACTCCAAGTGGGGAGGGAATCAGAGTAATAAGAACAACAAGAACAACAAGAACAACAAGGGCAACAAGAACAAGGCAAAGGACACAAGGAAGTGCCACTTCTGTGGGATTGTTGGGCATGTAGCCAAGGACTGTAGGAAGAAGAAAATGAAATTGGGTGGATGCTTTCATTGTGGAGAGACGGGACATTTTAGCAAGGATTGCCCTAAGAAGCAGGGGCATGGACAAACTCAGCGCGCAGGTTCATCTGGAGGGCAAGTGCATGCTCTCAACACCGCTCCAGTTCAGGACCGAGGTACTATTTCTGTGGAGAGTCTTGTTTATATTTCTGGTTTTCCTGTTCGCACTTTGTTTGATTCTGGCGCATCACATACCTTTATTTCCTCTGATGTTGTTGAAAGTTTGCACCTAAGTACTAGTCTTGTTGAGGATCCCGTTAGTGTTTCAAATCTGATTGGGGGTTCAGCCCATTTGTCTATGATCTGTATGGATTTGAGGATTTCTATCTTGACCGTAGAATTCTCGTGTGATGCTTATGTTCTCGGGTTCACGGGATACGGGTTGATCTTGGGCATGGATTGGTTGTCCCGCTATGGAGCCATTCTCGATTGTGAGCATAGGGTGGTGAGACTCATGACTCGCCTTGGTAATACCCTAGAGATTTCTTGCAACCCGCTAGATCCCGTCATGCTATGTTATCTTGAATCTCTTGACTCGTCTATCGATGATCTGCAATCTGTAAGGGTGGTTCGAGAATACCCTGATGTTTTTGAAGAAGTTAAGGGGTTACCCCCTAAGCGAGAGATAGATTTCCGCATTTATCTGGTTGATAATGCTAAGCCAGTCTCCTTACCAGTTAGGCACATGGCCCCGCGGGAAAGGAGAGAGCTCAGTAAGCAAATCAAGGAGCTTCTTGAGAAGAATTTTATTAGGCGAAGCATTTCCGAATGGGGTGCTCCTGTGGTGTTCGCTACTAAGGCGGACGGCTCGCTTCGTCTATGTGTTGATTATCGAGAGCTGAACAAGCTAACCAAGAAGAATAGGCATCCATTACCGAGGATAGATGACCTCTTCGACCAGCTTGTAGGTACTTCTGTTTTCTCTCAGCTTGATTTAGCCACCGGATTTCATCAGCTTAGGGTGGCCGAAGACAGCATTGATAAGACTGCATTTAGGACTCCAGACGGATTCTTTGAATGGCTTGTCATGCCATTCGGCTTGACTAATGCACCCGCCTACTTCGTAGATTTGATGAGTAGGGTGTTCAGGGAGTTCCTTAACAAGTTTGTTGTTGTCTTCGTGGATGATATTCTGATCTTCTCAAAAGACGAGGAAGAACATGCTAGACACCTCAAGGAGGTGATGGATACGCTTAGAACCCATCAGTTGAAAGCCAAGTTCTCCAAATGCCATTTTTGGAGAAAAGAAGTCCGATTTCTTGGGCATATAGTTTCTAAGCAGGGTATAGCTGTGGATCCCGCGAAAGTGGTTGCAGTTCAAGACTGGAAGACTCATAAGAATGCAACCGAAGTGCGAAGTTTTCTCGGTCTGGCAGGCTACTATAGGAAGTTCATTAGAGACTTCGCTAAGATTTCGGCCCCTCTCACTAGATTGACGAAGAAGAACTTAGTCTTTGCATGGGACTCAGAGTGTGAGCTTGCTTTTCAAAGGCTCAAGAGGGCCCTTACCACAGCTCCAGTTTTGGCATTACCCGATGGCGGTAAGATGTTTACCGTGTATACCGATGCATGTGGCACAGGGTTAGGCGCTGTTCTAATGCAGGTAGGAAGAGTGATATGTTATGGGGGTAAGCAACTTAAAGTTCATGAGAAGAACTATCCCACTCATGACTTGGAGTTAGCAGCGATTGTCTTTGCACTCAAATCCTGGCGCCACTATCTCTTAGGCGAAAGGTTTGAGTTGTACACTGATCACAAATCACTCAAGTATCTCTTCTCGCAGAAAGATCTGAGTCTTAGGCAGCAAAGGTGGATGGAATTCTTGGCATCTTATGACTTCGAGATAGCTTATACCCCTGGCAAGGGTAATGTTGTGGCTGATGCACTAAGCAGAAAAAGGTTGGCTTTGAGTCCCTTGTTTGTTGAGATGAAGAGCCTAGAGTTCCTAGCAACCTTTGATTTCACGACAGCAGTTGAGTCGATGACAGGATCGTTAGCATCTCTCGAGCTTAGACCCACACTTCTGGATCAAGTAGGGACTTCGCAGAAGGAAGACCCACAAATAGTGGAGATCATGGATAAGTTGATTCGTGGAGAGACGTCTAGTCACCTTGCTAGATATACTATTGATGACAAGGGTTGGCTAAGGCGTGATGGAAGACTCTGCGTGCCACAAGTGGGAGACTTGGTACATAAAGTTCTCGAAGAAGCACATCACTCAAAGATGACTATACATCCTGGTGGAGATAAGATGTATAGGGATATGAAGCGCATTTTCTTTTGGCCTGGAATGAAGAAGGATGTGGCAGATTATGTTTCAAAGTGCATGGTGTGCCAACAAGTGAAAGCTGAGTCGAAGAAACCAGGTGGGCTATTACATCCATTGGAGGTCCCGCAATGGAAGTGGGAGAGCATCTCTATGGACTTTGTGGATGGATTGCCTAGATCAAGAAAAGGGAATTCGAGCATATGGGTCATCGTTGATCGACTTACGAAGAGTGCTCACTTTATCCCGGTAAAGAGCAAAAGGACTGCATCATGGCTGGCATCTGTTTACCTTCGAGAAATAGTGAGATTGCATGGGGTTCCTTCTAGCATAGTCAGTGATCGTGACCCAATCTTCACTAGCCAATTCTGGAGTAGTTTGCAGGAAGCAATGGGTACGCAATTGAATCTGAGTACAGCCTATCACCCCCAGACGGATGGCCAAACCGAAAGGGTGAATAGAGTGCTAGAAGACCTTCTGAGGCTTTGTGTTCTTGATTTTGGTGGTACTTGGGAGGACCACCTTCCTCTTGTGGAGTTTGCTTACAACAATAGCTATCAAGCTAGCATAGGGATGGCACCATTTGAAGCTTTATATGGGAGGCCGTGTAGGTCACCATCTTGTTGGTGGGAGACAACAGATAAGCTTGTACTCGGGCCCGATATGATACGAGACACATCTGAGAAGGTTGAATTGGTGAGAAGACGGATGAAAGCGGCCCAAGATAGACAGAAATCCTATGCTGATAAGCGAAGGACAGATTTGGAGTTCGAAGTTGGAGACATGGTTTTCGTGAAGGTTTCTCCTTTGCGTAATGTGGTTCGCTTCGGAGCAATTGGGAAGCTGGCACCCAGATTCGTAGGACCCTTCCCTATCATAGAGAGAATTGGGAAGATGGCTTATAAAGTGCAATTGCCCGAGAAGCTGTCCGGAGTGCATAATGTCTTTCATGTCTCGCATCTCCGAAAGTGCCTACATGAGTCCGCTGAGGTGGTTGAACCTAGCATTCTTGAAGACGTGGAAGTAGAGAAAGAGGCAACCTTGAGGAGAGCTCCGATTCGTATCTTGGGAACGGAGATCAGAAAGCTAAGGAATCGAGAGGTCAAATTGGTGAAAGTTCAGTGGAGTGAAGCCGAAGAGGATGCAACTTGGGAGACAGAGGAGAAGATGTTTAGGCTTTATCCATTCCTTTTTGAGGGTACATTCTCGACCTCTTTTCCCTCTTTGGCATATCTTTCTTTTGCTATACATGTTTATCCTGTTTATCTTGTAACTTCGTCATGAGAACCTTAGGTAGAAACCCCTTGGATGAAACATGTATTTGAAACATGTTATTCTTGATGGTTGCAAGTGGTTGTAAGTGTTTGCAAGTGGATACTCGTGGATGCATGATACACATTAGGCACTAAGATCGGCTCACACACCTTCATATTGCATATGCATGAGTGCTTATACTTATTCATGGCTGAAACTTGTTGTGCTATCTCATGGATGTTGCATATGGATGAATGCTATGTGCACTCATGTAGAAATTATAAAATTAGGCTAGGAATTTGCATACATATGGACGCATTTCACTAGCATACTTTGCATTAAGGAGGTGTACTGAATCAGTAACCGCCTGATTTTCGCATTAGATAAGTACATATACACACACCTTTGCATATGATCATACAACATTTAGAAATTGTTAAGGACAATGGTTACTCGTGGATGATGCGGTGAGTAGATGGATGATGGATGGTAGGACACATACTTCCTAACTTAGAGATTTCGGGGACGAAATCCTTTAAGGAGGGGAGAATGTAATAACCCGTATTTTAATAACAAGATATAACACAAAACAAGGCAGAATTAAATAATAAAATCTGAATCAAGGGAAACGGGCTATGCCATTACGTTCGTCTCGGAAAAACATGCGAAATAGAGTCCGAGTTTTCGAAAATAGGAGTCCGTATGACCCGATTAAGGCCCAACAAAGTTTTCAGAAAATTTCTAAATAAAAACAGATTTTTCAAATTCAAATCTAAGCTTGGAAATTGGGCCAGTTGGGCCAAGGCGGGAAAATTCCCGCCACAGTACCCAAGTCGACAGCCCTGTCGACTTGGGAGTCGACTGGGTCTGACCAGGTCGACAGCCCTGTCGACTTGGCTGTCGACTTGGCTCAGACGCCCAGTCCTGCCTGGTGCACCATCTTGAGAATGTGTTGAGCTAGAGGGCTAGATTCGATTTGGAGGGCTGAAATGAGAACTAGGGTTTAATCCTATGGTCTAAATCACTAGCCTAATCTATAAATAAGACCCTAACCTACCCTAAATCCTCATTAATCTATCCTACAACTAAACTATGGCAAAATCAATCCTCTCATGGCCTCCACTCTCTTCATAAATTCCTAAATCAATTTTCAAGAGATTCCCATGCATACAAGTGTATTTAGGCTTGTATGATCCTCTTTAGCTTGCATTAAAGTCTTGTTTCTCTATTGGCATCATAAAAGAGGAGTTTTGATCAAGTTTGCTTGCATTTTGGGGTTTTAATTAGTTGCATAAGGGGTTTCTTACATTTGCTATACTCATTTGAGTCTTCATAGCATAGTAAGCCTATTTCTACTCTTGTATTTTAACTATGAAGTTAATATGTTATGTTTCAAGTTTGAGTTTGGGGTTAATCACGATATGTGCTTTGATCTTATGATTTCATGCATAAGATTACTCTATGCATGTTAGTAAAGTCATTACCTTGGCTTTATGCATAGAAAGATATGATCTTTGGTTGGAAATGTTGCATAATGCAACTTTGAAACTCTCATAACCCTTGCATTAACATGCACATAATGTTATATGCATGTTACCAGCCCTTATCTCATGCTATCTATGGCCATGTTCCACCTATTTGCCAAGTTTGATGTTATGCATGCATATGAACCTTATGTAAGTTGAAACCATGTTATGCATGCATATGAACCTTATGTAAGTTGAAACCATGTTATGCATGCATATGAACACTATGCAAGCTAAAATGATGTTATGCATGCTTATGAATATTTTGCAAGTTGATAACATGGTATGCAAGTTTATGATCACATCTTTGTCTCATGCCACCATGTTTAACTTGTGGCTCCAACCCCTCTATGTCATGATTATGCCATGTTTCCCTCTTTCTACCCTTTATGCGCTATTGCGATATGTAAGCGATGGGATTGCGTTTGGGATTGGGTAAACTTAAAAGACATAAAAACATAAGCTTGGGAATTTACCTATTAAGTTAGGTCTATCCATTGGGAATTTACCTATTAAGTTAGGTCTACCCAATTGCTTGAAAACTTGTAATGTGATGGACATGACACTTAGAAAACATGAGAATGGCCAACTCGAGGTTGGATTGAGCTTGTAGCATAAACCTACCCGGAACCGACCGGCTTAACTAGTGGCTACAAGCAATAGGACCCGATGTGAGTAGTTGGTCATGTCGCACGTAAGACCCGAGGTTAGACTAAGTTGTGGTGTAAACCTACCCGGACCCGCCCGGCCTAACTAGTAACCACAACAAGGTCTAATGTGAGAGGTTGGGTGCATTAAATTAATTAATGCCACATGGTAGGGTTAAGTCATGGACCGCTTGAATACTTAACCAATTAAACACGATGGGTTGGTAGGGTCAAGTCATGAACCTTGGGTACACTTAACCAACTTGGTACTTAGATGAGTTGGGTTAACCACGTTTAACCCATTAAGGAAACCCTAGTTACGTGGTCCTTTGCACCAGTAACCCTCTTGGATGTATCATGATACCCTAGGGACTAGGCTAGGGTGGGGCACGATTACTGGGATGACATGTAAGCGACTAAAACGACGGCTGTGTAGGTGCGCCGGTGTAGGTTCAGGCGGGCCATGGTCGTGCACATGGTCCGGAGTTGAAAAAGCAGGCACGGGCACCAGTAGGTTTAAACTGTGCGTGCTTGGTTTGTGTCAGGGGTTGACACCCTAGGACTTGATACACCCTAGGGTGGACCTAGCACAGTTTAGCTACACTTCGTAGTTGGGCCGTATGACACCGACACTTGACGAGTTAGGCTGTAGGGAGCCGATCGACTAGACCGTGTTAGTTGGGCCTTGATTTAGGTCATTCATGATGGTGGGCCAAACTTGGGCCTGGGGATCACCTCTTGTTTACACTTGGCACGACTTGTGATACTAGTACACTTGGTGCAAACCTCAATCTTGTTTATGCGGTACCACATTTGATCTATCTTGTTGACTTCTTACCATGCCAGTTATCATCCTATGACTCATCCTTGTTTATATATACTGTTAACTTTATTAGTTGTTGTATAATTGTAGATAGGACTTACCAGTCTTTTGACTGACCCGTTTTCTTTCGCCTCTTTTCTTTCGTCTCCCCCCCCAGGTTTACAGGGCGGGAATACCGGCACTTAGCTTGGATCTTAGCTGCTTTTCTTGGATAGCTCATGTATGCTTCGGACTTGAGCTTGCTATGGTTTTCTACTTGGGGATAGCTACTTCATGTTTTCCTTTTCAGTTACAAGTTTTATGTTTCTAGACTTTGTTTATGGGAAATAATTAAGTACTGTGTTGTAACTTAACCTATGGATTTGATATGCTAGCTTTTACCCGCTGCTATACTTACTCTGTTTTTTTTACTTATATGTTCTGTCTTGTGATATCTGTATGCATGATTACCTGATTTAAATGCCCCTCCAAAGTCAGTGTCCTTGCAAGAGTGGCACTGGCGGAGGTGGGGTGTTACAAGATCAACATATTCTTCCATTGAGTTTACATCTTTATGGGGTTTTGCATTTGAGCCCGTAAACATGTCATGATAATTAGACTTTTGATTCTTATATCAGCCTCTTTCAGATTCCACAATCATGTTATGTATTATTATACAAGCATACATGATTTCTGAAAGCACTCTTGCATCATGAAAACGAGTAAGATTTCGTAAAATATGAAATCGGGCTTGTAAAACACCAAACGTACGTTCGATGTCCTTTCTGTAGCTAGCTACTTTTTCAGTGAAATACCTTTCTTTATCATTTGATGGAACTTTGTACCCTTGCATCAAAGTTCTCCACTTTGGGTATATTCCATCGACTAGGTAGTACCCAGTTTTGTGTTCGATATTACCAAGTTTATATGAAACATCTGTTGACAATCCGTTAGCAAGTTCTGTGAAAAGATATGATTGTTTTAAAACATTTATATCATTCAATGAACCTGGGACTCCAAAAAAAGCATGCCAAACCCATAAATCGTCTGTTGCTACTGCTTCAAGGATCATTGATGGCACTTTCTTATGTCCGGTGAACATTCCTTTCCATCCCGTTGGGCAGTTTTTCCAAGCCCAATGCATGCAATCTAAACTTCCAATCATACCTGGAAATCCTCTGGCTTCTGCCCTGCGTAGTATCCTGGTTATATCGTTAGGTCCAGGCGTCCGTAGATACTCCTTCCCAAACTCTGCAACAACTGTTTTACAGAATTCTTTCAGACACTCTATTGCTGTTGATGCTGCGATTCTGAAATATTCATCCATTTGATCGCCAGATGTTCCATAGCTTAACATCCTCAACGCCGAGGTGATTTTGATGTGTGGTGAATGGCCGATTTCTTGTGCTCCGTTCAGTCTATAAGTGAAATATGGATTTGACTGGTGAAGTTTAAGATATATTTTTGAGAAAATAGCCGGACTCATACGGTAACGACGGCGGAACAAAGTTATATCAAAGGTTGGATTGTCGATGAAGTAACCCCTCATTAGTCTTTCATGTCCATCCTTGTAGTCTCTCTTATACCGTCGGTCAATCCGGCCATGCATGCTACCCCGATGGTTGCTAGTTGAGCCTTCAGCGAAATAATTGGAATACACAACCATTGCGTGCTGTTCTAGCTCCTCCTCCGTCTCTTGCTCCACTTCTAGTTCGGAATTATCAGTTTGATTCTTCTTGTTTTTGTAGTAATGGTAGTATAGATTTGGATCCATTGCTTGCTTTTTTATAAGTTGAGTTTCGTTGTTATCTCTAAGCGTATCCGAATGAGAGATATATATAAGCAGGGATGGTAAACTAAATATCTCTGACATAGAGTACATGTAGGCAATAATGGGTGGCAATAATGGTTCCAACATGATGGTTCTGTCATTGAGTAGTCAATTCGGATAGTTGTTGTGATGTGAAAGGTTGGCACTAAATGGTTGGCAATAATGGTTCTGTCATTGAGTACTCAATTCGGACTGTTGTTGTGATGTGAAAGGTTGGCACTAATTGGTTGCCAATAATGGCTCTGTCATTGAGTAGTCAATTCGGCCAGTTGTTGTGATGTGAATTTTGGACATTTAAAATAGAATATTTTAAATAATATCGACGAGAAATTTATTTTGAATATAATTCGAACGTATATATTATATACGTCGTCGTTAGAATATAAATAATTATATATAATTATAAATAGAATTGAAAATGGCGCGGTAGTTCGATAATTCGATTTCAAACTTCAATTGAATGTACCGGGTGCAAAACAATCTGGATTTTAGTGAAACCAAAAACATTAGGATCTAATCGAGAATATCTTTCCAACGAATCCGAAAATTCAAGATTTCATAGCGGGAATCAAAAGATATGTCCAATTGAAAATTCTTAACAGTCGCTATGGAATTCAAACTTCAACTGACGATAGTACATGCGAACTAGCTCAATCAAAGCATGGAGTAGGAATTAGTAACTTCATTAAAATGCATTTTACGTTTAGTCTTACGGGCGTCGCCTGATGTTCAATCGCAACTGCTCATTATCACTTCGAACACGTCTATTTTCCCGTTCGAGTTCGTTACAATATGCTATTCCCCGAGGACACAAAGGTTGGTCTATCCATTCCGTGTAATTGCAACCATTTGGAAAGGCTGGGCATCGCTGAATGCGCCGACCTATATTGTTTCCCTCTGCTTGAACCACAACTTCAACCGCGTACCCGCAGTAGCAATGAACTGGATAGGAATCAACTATTTGTTCCTGCAGTGGTACACGAAAGAACTCTGCTTCCTGAGTTGACTGATTGACAGCTTGTTTAGATGATACTTGAACAGGTGGGACTTGAGTTTCATATGGAGGTTGAACGTTCAGCTGTTCGTACGACGGTTCAGTTTGCGGTCTAATTTGGTTTAGGAACTGAAATTCATCTTGAAGCTCCTGTAGCCTCATTTCGTTGTACGCCTGTTCCTCGGTGTCTGTAGAAGATGACCATGAAGACATCTTCAGTGAGTTCTAATAGAAGGATGTGCTCTAAGAATGAGAACGAAGGTGTTTGAGTGCGGTAAGTTGTGACTAAGTAACATATGTATATATAGCTGCAATATTAGTTATGGTGTGAATGGTCACTAGCTACACTTTGTGATTTTCAAAGCTTGTGTAGGTAAACAAACAAAATACTGATGTAACCGGTCACTGGTACGACTGTAGGGAACACTGTAGGGAATCTGCTTTTTAGTGATAAAGTGTATCGAGGACGACCCCCTGTGGCTACAGACTGAGAGCTGGACTATATTCCAATAACTCTCGACAAAGAGTGACATGACGCCACTGTCACATAAAAGATGACTGCACTATGCGAACTGTGCAAGACGTGACCAGTCAATGTGCTACAGTCCGTCGACCAACTACAGATGGTTACGAAACGTTAATACATTTCAAACAACACATACAGGAACTAGAACAGCAGAACATAGTAACATCAAATAACGATACAAGTGATACGATACAAGCGATACGATACAAGTGATAGGATGCGTAACGATACAGTACATATTAGCATAACATAAAATATTTAAATCCTAATTTAATCCACGTTGAAGTCGATAATTTGAATTACTTAGGTCATTAACTTGATTTCGCAGCTTTCTTATTTCTTCCTCTAGTTCCAAAGCATACGTAATTGCTCGACGGGGAAAGCGATCATCTATCCACTGTCCGAACTCGCATCCGTTGTTTCGTACTGGACAAGTATAATATCGTCGTCCAACGTCTTTTCCATGACGGACGACTAATTGCGGTGCTTCAAAACCACAAAAGCATACAATATTTGCGGATTGCACCTTGCCTTCTTCAACCGTGGCTCTTACACGAGGAATTACAAGGTTAGCCCTACGGTCATGTTGTCATGCTGGATTGTCTTGCTGATTGCTTATTTCCATTTCGTGCATTCCTGCTTCGAGCTCTAATTGTCGCACCTCGTCATTGTGTCGCTCTTCCATTTCAATATACCACTCGGTTGGTTCTCTAGATGCGGACGGATTAGGATTTGATGGTCCAGAAATAAGGTCCGTGTAATTGTAAGAAGATGGATAAGAAATTGGCATGACTACGCTCTAAGTAGATGGATAGGGTTTTAGTGAAACGGCATTCGATATATGTAGGAGGAGATGCAGTTACCAATGCATAAAGGAGTTTGCCGTTATAAAAATATAACGGCAAATTGTTTGCCGTTATAAAAATATAATGGCAAACTGTTTGCTTTTTTATTTTATAGCCGTTGCGCCCCAACGGCTACTTAAATGGTCGCAATCCCTCCCATTATATATCAACCTACCTCCTCCTTCTTCCACACTAACACACTACCTTTTCAACTTCAAGTTGTACAACCCAAAAAATGTCTTCTTCTGCACCCAAGCACCAACAGTATTCAAATGACGATGCTCATTCCGCTTATCAAAGAGCTGGAAAAGAAATTGTACGCGAAGGGAAGGTTTCCGAGCCACTAGGGACGATTGGATCCAACCCTGTTTGCTATTGTGGACAAGTGTCGGTCGTTGTTGTTGACGAGACCGAAACAAATGCCGGTCGTCAATTTTTCGGTTGTGAAGCCTTCAACGACCACATGAATTATCCTGATGCCATTGATCGTTGTTGCTTTAAGGAGTGGATTGACCCTCCCATTCGCGAACGTGAACGTCAGTATGCACTCGAAGCACAAGCAGAAATAAGACTCTTGAGCAAGATTAATGCCGGTAAGACAAGAGATGATCCTTTCCCTAAACCATGGTAGGTGTACGTGTTTGAATTTGATGCTGGTGTGCTCAGTTGTTGTAGTTTGTATGATTATGGTTTGGCATTTCCTTCTGTTTTACTAGTTGTCATTGTTCCAGTTGTTTTAATTGCTCAATAGTTGTACTAGTTGTTGAAGTTTGTATGATTATGGTTTGTCAATAGTTCTACTAGTTATCATGATATTATAGTTGTTTTCATTATGTCGCAAGCAGAAATAAGGCACCTGGGAACGACCCATTTTTCGTAACCATTTCGTGAATTGAAATGGTTAAAGCACTGGTGGACGACCCTTTTTTTGGTGCTGGTAGTCTCTTCCGAATTAAATGACAAAAGTATACGAAATTAATAGTAATGGCACCATTTTTCGTTCTGCAATGATGTGACTGGACAATGTAGAGAATCTAACATAATATCACGAGGTTAATAGTACATGCCAACATTTCTTGTGATGGCACCATTTATCGTGCTGCAATGATGTGACCGGACACTGTAGGGAATCTAACGTAATATCATGAGATTAATAGTAAATGCCAACATTTCATGTGATGGCACCATTTTTGGTGCTGCAATGATGTGACCGGACATTGTACAGAATCAACCATAATAACACGAGAACCCTGTAAACCGTATTCAAGTATGTTGAATTGTAAATGTTGGTCGTACATTGCCCTTATAAGTACTCCATATCTGATAATCCATCTCATACCTTCTACAGCTTCAAGCAGCACCATTGTAGAGTAAAGGGAGAAAATTTATTTTCTTGTTTTCTTAAAGGTAACGTTTATTATCAACAAAATTCGTACTTCTAGTTACTCTACTAATTCTACTGATGCACAGGTTACATGGACAATTCAAAAATAAGTGATGAAGAAATGGGAAGGATTTTTGATGAGTACGAACGAAACTTAGTGAACGATAACGAAAAGGGTTTAGTTCATGATACACAAGTTGAAGAGGTGCCCGTCGCGATTCAGCATTGAGCGGTTACAGCTCCGCGTCCTTCTCCAGTAAATCAACGACCTAGTAATAGTGCTTGTAATAATTCTCCTACTCCAGATTTTTCGTCTAAGGATTTGCTGGCCCTCGTAAAATCCTATATTGAGGTTGAAAAGAGAGATGAGTTGCTAATGCAAAGTGGAGGGGGTTTAACATATGAAGAAAGATGGGCAATGATCACGAGGCTATACAACAACCATCGTTCCCGGCCCACTACACGAACATCGGTTGAAATCCAAATGGCTAATCGTCATTTTGCAGACGCTTGTGATCGGTACACAAAGATTATCGAAACTGTTGAAGACGAGAACATATTTAAAACAAATCAAGCAACATATGATTCTCGTTACCTTTTCGAGTATGGTGAGGAGTTCGTTGGTTACGAAGCGTATAAACTACGCTACAGTTGGTTGACCCGCTATGGAACTGAGTAGGCTTATGGTATTGTGATTTTATTGTTGTTTTACTGTCTATTTACTTTGCTGTTTGTGCGTAGAATATGGAGTTATATGTAAACCTTGTTATGTTGGCGTGCTGTTTAAGAATTTTGCATTTCTACACGAGAAGAGGGAAACCTTGTTCAACATCAAATTCAAACGTTATTACATTCCAAATAACACTTACAGGAACTAGAACAACAGAAGATACCGGCTCTACACAAAAACATTCTCTACACATAAATACAGTGTCTACACATAACCAAATGTAGTCTCTACACGGAAACATAATCAAAACGTACACAAAATACATCGAAAGCACATAATAGCGGTAGTCAACAAATACAGAACGCATACTCAAACAATAGGAACATACAACTGACAACTGCGAAAACGTAAAACATCGAAAGTACATAATCATGGTAATGAACAAATACAGAACGTCTACTCAAACAACAAGAACAGACAACTATCAACTAGGAATACGTAGAACAACAAAAGTACATAACAGTGGTAATACAACAGAAGTACATAACACTGGTACTCAAAAAATGCAGAATGTCTACTCCAACAGTAGGACCATACACCTGACAACTGCGAAAGTACATAAAAGTGATAGTAACTCACTCGTCCGAGTCATCTGAATGTGTACGTGGACGTGTGCGGCGCCGATGACGTCTCTCATGATCACTAACATCTGGAGGCTGACTGGACCCAGCACTAGACCTATGGTGGTAATACATCTGCAAGTCCTGAAGTCTCTTGCGCTCTGCCTCAAGCTGGGCCTCTAAATGCGCCTGCTGCTGTCGTGCCTCCTCTGCAACACGACGTAGCTCACCATCATAATAATCTAGGCTACGCCTATGCTCTATATAGCCCGTATGCCTAATCCCCATATGCATATCATACAGATCATAATATGATACCTGTGTAGGATCTGGGTAATCGTGATGGGCCGGAGGATGAAACACGTCAACGTAACGATCCGGTCCAATGGTGGGCACTGCCATGGTCCATCCAAAATGACTGGCGGCCGCCACATGATCAGCTGCACGAAAACTCTGACTGGACTGGGTAACATCCTCGACAACAGGTGGACGTATGCCGTGTCGTATAGCAGATGGCCCTACTAAATCAATTGATGCTGCATGCGTAATCGTATCTGAGGACCCGGTGAAAAATCTACGCCAGAAGGTAAGGTAACACTCCCCGATAATAACAAAGCTCTCAGCCGTCCACCAGCCTGCTGTCCTGGCTATATCTAGCTGCTCCGTCGAGTAAATCATACACCGATAAATATGTGGGTGTGGATCATCCGGAATAGCATCGAAGTCATACAACTGTCTCCAGCACCTCTCACCAAGATACCAATAAGCACCTAGCGCCACGGGAGAAGATATAAGTGGAAATCTCCGTCCGGCAAGCATCCTAGCAATCTGTATGATCTCAAGATCGATGGATGTACTCTGCTCAAATGGATGCCATAGAATCTGATCCCTATACATCCTCAGCTCAATCTGGTTATGGGCAACGGGAAACACATGGCGTGACTCATTATCTCTGGGCCCCCGGTTGTCCGCAGTCCAAAAGCATATACGGGGGAAAAAGGTCGATGGGTCAGCAATACGGGTGATAAAATGAAAGTTCCTAGAGTACTCAAAGTACCAATACTGTAACAACTCCCAGAATCCAAATAAAGAAACCTGAGAATCAGTGATGGTGCACTGCATGTCGAGACATCTGTATAGGTATGCAAGGATAGGTGTGCCCCAATCATATAAAATCGCCCCATCGGCATTTATCTCAGCCGCGACCGCAAAAAAACCCCACAGGAACGCTACTGCTCGAAGAACTAAAGAAAAGGTTACCCATAAGGTATAACACAAATAATCGAGAAAGCTCCAAGTCGTCATCAACAGAGTAGTGCTCGAGTATCCTGTCCATAGCCGCACGGATCGCGCTCACTCTAATAGCGCCTTCTGCCTGATACGACGTAGCAGAAACATCCAAATGAGGCAGTAGATCATGAACAAGTGCACGATCACGCCATCGACCATCGTCATAAGGCAGTTAGGGATAAGCACTTACTCCAATGCTAATACCAGTAAGCATGGAGAAATCAAGCGGTGTAAGTCCTAACTCACCACAAGGAAAGTGAAATGTGTGGGTGGTTTTGTACCACCGTAGAGCAATGGCCGCACACAATTGGACATCGGCATTTATAACATGGTTTATTCCTAAAATAGCAAATCGCACAATAAGATAAAATATGACTACTAAATTATCCACTTATTTCATTAAAAGGTCTATAATATTACCTAGAAAAAATTGAAATACAAGAGCATGTAACAGTCCTGCGACCCCCTCCTTACCCGCCAAGTGTGCATGATAATATCTAAGTGTGGTCGCTAACGAACCACGTGGACGTATATTCCGCGACTGTTAACGGTTCAACAAAATGTTATACCATCTACCCAATATATAACACTCTAAGAATACTATGTAAATAATACTAAAAATATTTACAGCCAAACTCGACTGCGTGCTAACGTGTACTTCGTCATCTGGAAGAATGCGAAAGTTGGATAGCGCAGGAAGCTTCGCGGCGCTAAGGTTCATATCCACATAGCCATCGAGTTGGCCCTCTCTAGCGGCAACTGATCCAACACCCCTACGTGCCCTGCCTGCTCGTCCGCCTCTACGTCCGCCACGTCCCCGATGACCGCCTCCCTGTTGCACCTCTGCTTCTTCGTTCTCCATGTTTTCGGCGGCTACAAGTAAGTCTTCTATTCCGAGCACTGGCTGTTGGCCACTACCACCTTCACCACTCCCGCCGGCGCCACGATCGTCGCCGTGCATGAATTTTTTGGCGAAATTTTTTAGTAATCTAGCCATATTTTCGAACTAATATCTCACACAAGCTAGTTAATTTGGTTAAAAACTGACGGATTGGTGAATTGGTGGAGAAAATTTGGTTAAAAATGGGGGAGGAAAATGGGTTTTCGGGTTTGAAGAAGGAGAAAGAGAAATGGAGCAGAGGAGGGGTGGCGGCGAGGGTTTTGGGGGGTAACATTATAACGGCAAACACTTTGCCGTTATAATGTTATAACGGCAAAGTGTTTGCCGTTATAATATTACAACGGCAAAGACTTTGCCGTTGTAATATTTATAACGGCAATATCTTTGCCGTTGTATCCCCACTCCCCAACCAGTCCGTGGCTGGTTCTCCCCTTCTGGGTGCTCGGCTCGTTGGACCAGTTTCAGAACATGAGAGAGAATAACTGAACAGAACGGATGGTTGGTTATGGTCTAATAATTTTTTTTATGTTCATCATATTCATTTATATTTACGAATAAAGATATCTAATACTCGAAACTGATATCAGTTGATGCAGATACTATATCCTAAACTATCCACTCATAGTTCTAGTTCCATATATAGTTAAATGAAATAGATAGAGTTTTAAGTATCTTTGAATTTATTTTGTAATATTCTTTACTAGATGTAGGCTAGTCTGAGTCCAAACAGTATCAGATGACAGTTGAACAAGACTTGTAGACATATTTCTGGTTCTCAAGTTGCTGGATGTAGGCTAGTATGAGTCCAAGTCAGCCCGGACCAAATCGAATTACCCTAAGAAATCGTGATCAGCTTGTCTTCTTACTTATGAAAAAATTGAGTAGAAAACTCAATTATCTTACAGTCTTCCAAACGAATTGCATGAAAACGCTACTTATGTATTAACCATTTGTAGTGCCTACTCACAGCATCTTCATTCATGCAAATACTGACTGGGTACTAGTTTCATAATATTTGTTACATGTTATTGAGTATAAGGTGCAAAATTTTTATTCATGTTTATTTGGAACTTCATTTAATACTTGAAATGTTCATTTCAAATTGAATTTTCTACTTCCGGTAGAATATGGGTTTATATGTTGTTATACTAATCTACATGCGCAGAATTTGCGTTACAATATTGTATTACATGCAAAATTGTAATATTGCACGTACGTTTCTGTGCCCAACCACCTTGAATTTGGAACATACGCCCTGTTATATGTCATCATGAGACAGTATATGAGTCAACTGCAAATCAATCTTTTTTTATAGCTCAAGAAATGTTATCTACAACTTAGTTTCTGACCACAATGAATTTGAATGAACGGCGATTGTTTGAACAGTAACAGACCAAATGAAGTTGAAATAACAATAAGTTTTGTATTTCCCATGTCCATATATATACTTGTTGTACATTATTCTTTGATTAATCAGTTAGCGCAAAGAATCACCACACAGTCCAAACACACTTTTTTCAGCAACAATAATACAAAACTGAATCCCTTTAGCCAAGTATCTAATGAGTCTTAATTAACCTTGATGGTTGTCTATGAATAATTAAAAAATATCATAAATATTTGATTCGACTGAATCCAATCTAGTCGGACCAACATAGAAAACTCAATAAATCAAATTGGACCTAAATCTTATAAAGAAGAAAAAAATATAATAAAAAAAACTTATGTTTATCATATTCATTTATATTTACGTATACAGATATCTAATATTCGAAAACAGTATTAGCTGATGTAGATACTATATCCTAAACTATCCACTCATAGGTCTAGTTCCACGGTTAAGTGAAATAAATAGAGTTAAATGATCGAGGATTCAAGCCTTGCATTTGATGCATCCACTATTGCAATAGTATGGAGTGATTTATGAAGAAACATCCAACCATATGCAAATGATACAAAAAAGAAAGCAGGTCTTTCCACTTAGTTTTCATCTAGTTCATTAATAAATGAGCCGTGGTTTAAGTATGAGCCATAAGTAATAAAAAACGATAATCAATCCTAAAAAAATTCGCAGATTTCATATACAAGCTCTAAACAAGAGTGCAATTGATAATAATGCGGAAATATTAAAACAGAACAATCTAACTGATGCATAAAATGTTAGTTGCTGGGATTTGAATACAATTTACTTTCCTCCTTTCAGTTTGACGGCATTGTTTTTTGGTTCTTTTGTTTTGTCATCATTTAGTTGTTAATTCTTTGATAATTTCCTATGTCTCTAGTTTCGGTATCGGCTTTCATCCCTTACCGTATGGATTTCTGTGTCATCTTTGTGCAATGGTATCAACACTAAACTTGTTGGTGTCAATAGCGTTTTTTTGCTCTCAACTTCTTTGTCGTTAGCCCTGTGCTTTTATTTCATGAATTCGGTTTCGGTCTCGTACTGCCAGCTTACGTATTTTGGTGCCGATTCAATTGCTTTATGTTCCTTGTATTTGGTATCGCCCCTGATGACATTGGTCCTTAGAATTTGGTCTCGGCTTTGTGCTCAGTGTATTCACTTTCTGTATCATCTTCATGCTTCATCCTAGTTTCTCTTGGTGTCGGCTTTATGTATTTATCTTCATACAACAGTGTCGACACCAAGCTAATTGCCCGATGCATGTTGGTGTTGACATCGTGCCTTCATTCCTTTCTTTTCCTGGTATCGGCTTGTTTTGATATCGCCCTTCATCATTATTATTCCAAGCTTCCAATTTCTGCTCCACTTGTTATGGCTCCACTTCTTGGTGTCGGCTTTTCTCTTTATCTTTTCCTTTTCGATGTCGGCTCCGCCTTCTCCATTCTTATACTTAGTATCGACTCTTTTGGTTTTAAATCACGCTCTTTGGTTTTGACTTCGTGTTACTAGGCTCAGAAATTTGGTGTCGGGTTTGCTACACTCGAAGTCATTTCTTCTTGTTTTTGGTTTCGTTATCTCAAACCATTTGTTTTCAGTATTTTCTTATGGTTTCGAAGCTTCTATACTTTTTTCCATTAATGCAAACTTTAGTGATAACATGTAAACCCCCCGGTATAAAGAGGCTTTTATTCTTTAGGACAAAAATCCTATAATACATGCACTGTCGTCCTATAACTCGAGAATCATTAGAGAAATCTTACATTGTTAGTTTTGTATAATCCACAGTAATAATATAAGAAAGAATGTTAAATTTTCTCAGATGGCAGAATGGATTTGAAGTTTATGAATTATGATATGTCCTTCCATGATAAAGAGTTTGTAATCTAGTTTAAATATATAATGCGCAAACCCAATAATGTATCCATTTGGGCCCTTGTAATGGAAAATCATAGATATAAGACCTTTTTCCGTTAATAGAAATAAGAAATCCAAGATTTTAATTTGGGTACTTATAATAGAAGACCAGAAATCCACTTCTGGGAGCATAGATAGAAATTTCGAAACCCATATTTGGGCATTTATAATAGAAGTCTAGAAATCCACTTCTGGAAATAATAGTAATCCTGAAACCAAATTCGGGTATTTATAATAGAAGACCAGAAATCCACTTCTGGAAACATAGATAGAAGACCTGAAACCCAGATTCGGGTATTTGTAATAGAAGTCCAAACATCCACTTATGGAAATAATAGAAATTCTGAAACCCATATTTGGGTATTTATAATAGAAAACCAGAAATCCACTTTTGGAAACATAGATAGAAGACCCTAAACTAGATTACGGCATTTGTAATAGAAGTCTAGAAATCCACTTTTGGAAATAATAGAATACTGAAACCCATATTCGGGTATTTATAATAAAAGTCCAGAAATCCACTTCTAGAAACAAAAATAGAAGATCCGAAACCCAGATTCGGATATCTGTGATAGAAGTCCAGAAATCCACTTCTGAAAATAATAGAAATCCTAAAACCCATATTCGGGTATTTATGATAGAAATCCAGAAATCCACTTCTGGAAACATAGATAGAAGACCCAAAACCCATATTCAGGTATTTGTAATAGAAATCCAAAAATCTACTTTTGGAAATAATAGAAATCCCGGAACCCATACTAGGGTATTTGTAATTTTGACGTCCATTTCAGGCTTGTTCTTTAAAGCAGAGGTAGGGCGTGCTTTAAATGCTCCCTTTGAGCTGTTGTTCCTTTCCGTGGGACGAGATGCAAGCAGAGGCTAGGCGTGCTTTAAATGCTCCCTTTGAGCTTTCGTTCCTTTCTACGGGACGAGACATAAGCAGAGGCTAGGCGTTCTTTAAGTGCTCCCTTTGAGCTTTTGTTCCCTCCTGCGGGACGAGACATAAGAAAAGGCTGAGCATGCTCATATTTAGAGCAGAGGCTGGGTGTGCTTTAAGTGATCCCTTTGAGCTTTCGTTCCCTTTTGCAGGACTGGACGTAAGCAGAGGCCGAGCGTGCTCATCTTTAGAGCAGAGACAGGACGTGCTTAGTCGAAGCAGAGGCATGACATGCTCATCTTTAGAGTAGAAGCTGGACGTGCTTTAAGTACTTGGATGCTCTGACCTGACCATTGTTGGCGCGGACAGAGGCTTACTCTTTTGATGCTTTAACCAGACCCTTTCCGGTTTGGGCGCGGCTAAAGACTTAGAAACCACCTCCTTCCAGGAGGTGCCTTGCTCTAGCCATCCTGGTGCAGACAAGGGTTTTCTACCATTGTAGGTAGCTTTACCCATTTCAGGTAGCTCCAAATTTTAAGTAGTTTTCGTGCTCCCGACCATGTGGGCATTTCTTAAGAAGATCTTCTTTTATCCATTTATCATTGAAAAGAGTGGTCTCAAGTGTTCCATATTTCATGTTCTAGGTACTGGATCACCATTTGGTTTACAGAGTCGATATGTTTCGGGCATGAGTTCTTGATGACTGGTCAAGGGTCCATCCCAGTTTGGACCAAGGAGTCCATCTGCCAAATTCTTAGTATTTTTCATTATCCTTCATAGGACTAAGTCTCCATTTCATAATGTTCTTATTCTTACTCTCAACTTGTTGTACTTAGCGACTCTTCTTTGATGTTCGTCTATTCTAATGGTAGATTCATCCCTTAACCCTTGGATTAGGAGTAAAGATTCTTTTTTCAATTCTTGATTCGGATAAAATGCATAAGCTATTCTTCTATTTGAAGGAATTTCAACTTCGATTGGAAGCATAGCCTTACATCCATATGTTAGAGAATATATGTGTCTTGTTGTAATTTTACCAGAAGTTCTATATGCCCAAAGTACTAATGGAAACTCATCTACCCAATTTCCCTTAGCTTGATTTAGTCGTTGCTTCAAGGTTGTCTTTATAGTTTTATTTTCAGCCTCGACGACCCCATTTGCATTGGAATGTGCCACAGAAGAGAAACTTTTTATGATTCCATTTTAATTGCAAAACTTCGTGAACTCTTCACTTTCAAATTGTGTTTCATTGTCAATTATGATTTTGTGGGGAATTCCAAATTGAGTGACGCTGTTTTTTATCACAAATCTGAGCACCTTCTTAGATTGATGTTCGGGAGTGGTTCCGCTTCTACCCATTTTGTGAAGTAGTCAATTGCTACCACTGCATATTTAGCTCCTCCTTTAGATATTGGTAGGGGTCCAATTAAATCTATTCCCCATACTTCAAAAGATCATGGGCTCGAGATTGTGCTTAAGTCAATTGGAGGTAGTCGAGATATTCAAGAATATCTTTGGCATTTTTCAGCATCCCTCGACATATTCATTGCTTGATTAACCATTTGTGGCCAGTAGAAGCTTTGTCGCATAACCCTTTTTGCTAACTTAGTTCATTAAAATGGTCTCCACAGAGCTCTTCATGTGCTTCCTTTAATAATTTGAGCCCATCCTCAGGGCTTACACACATCATATAGGGGAGAAAATGTCCTTTCTTATGGAGTATTTTTTCCATAATAACAAATGTTGGGGCTTGATGCCTAATCGTTCCAGCTTCTTGCTTATTGGTAAGTAACATTCCTTATGAGGTAATCCACAATGAGGGTCATCTAACTATTTTCATAATGATAGTCCATTTCAAATTGCATGGGTTCTTCAATGAGGATTTCATCTGCATCTTTTTTCCTTTTCGGTCTCCCGTGGCAAAGCTTGGAATTTAGTTAAAACTAACAACTCTTTTCAGGATTCATATGTCTCTTGTTCGATGCTAGGATCTTCTCGATATCCTATCGGTATAATGCGAGTTTCGGGAGCTCCTCTAGAGCTAACCAACTTTGCTAAAGAATCTTCTTGAGAATTTTCCTCTCTTGGGATTTGATGTACAGAAAAGTCTTCAAATTGAGTAAGCATTTTCAATATTTTCTTCAAGTATAGTGCTAACCAGGCATCCTTGGTTTGATAAGTCTGCTTTATTTGATTCACCATTAGCTACGAATCACTAAAAATTTCAATTTGGGTATTTTCAATTGGAAGGCTAGGTTCAACCCTACTATCATTGTCCATACTCAGCCACGTTGTTTGTTGTAGCAAACCCAAGTTTCATTGCATAGTGTAGAAAGTTCCCGTCAGGGGTAATTATCGCATATCATGCCCATGCTCCTTGCTTGTTTGACGCTCCATCTATAAATAATTGCCATTTGGACTTAAGATCATTTTCCTTTGTCGATTGTTCTTTAATAAAGCTTGTACACTCATTAACAAAGTCTGCCAAGGCTTGTCCTTTGATTGCTAGGGCTGGCAATTAGAACCGAAAACCCGAACCGAACCGACACGAAAAGACCTAAACCCGAACCGAACTCAATGGGTCTCGGGTCGGGTCTGGGTGATGAAAAATACAATAAAGACCCGATAAAACCCAATCCGATCCAACCCGACCAAAAAACATTGAAATATATGTAATTTTAGTGTTATTTTCCATCCGAACCCGAACCGACCCGACCCAAACTGAAGCTCGGGTCGGGTCCAGATTTTGAAAATGTATAGTTTAGACCCAACAAAACCCGACCGGCCTAAACCCGAGACCCATCGGGTCGGGTCCGGGTCTATCGGCTCGGGTCTAATTGCTACCCCTATTGTTTGTCGCTCACGATTGGAAATCAATTTCATATGACTAAGCTCGATTCCCCACTCGGCCAATCTTCCTGATGTTTTTGGTTTACCAAAAACCTGTTTAAGTGAAAAGTTGGTTAGAACTTTTATTGGATGTGCTTGAAAGTAACCTCTAAATTTTCGAGCTATATGTATCAAATTGTAGGCCCATTTTTCTATTATGGGATATTAGATTTATGCATCCTTTAACCTTCTGCTAACATAATAAATTGGAAGTTGCATTCTATTACTTTCCCTGATAAGAGTCGAGCTGACCGCATACTCTGAAACAGCCATATAAAGATACAAGTCTTCTCCACTTTCGGGACTGGATAAAATTGGAGGTTTTCTTAAATAATCTTTTAATTCTCGAAAAGCCTTTTGGCACTCCTCACTCCATTCAAAGTTCTTCTTTTTCTTAATTATGTCAAAGAAAGGTATGCACTTATCAGTGGCTTTAGAAAGGAACCTATTGAAGGCCGCTACTTTCCCATTTAAACTCATGACTTTTTTTACTTGTTTTGGGTTCATCCATATTTCTTATGGCTTTAATTTGGTTGGGGATTGCTTCAATCTGCTTTTCACTGACAATATATCCTAGGAATTTCCCAGATTGAACTACAAAAGGACATTTCTGTATATTCAACTTCATTTGATATTCCCTTAAGACATCAAACATTTCTTTTAGATCTTCCAAATGACTTTCCGCTTCATGGGATTTTACTAGCATATCCACATATAACTCAATATTCCGCCCTATTTGCTCTTGGAACATTCTGTTGACCAGTCTTTGATATGTAGCACCTGCATTTTTTAATCCAAAGGGCAATACCTTATAGCGATATGTACCCCAAATCAGTAATGTAGCTCGTATGCTCTTCATATGATTTGAACATTGGAATCTGGTTACATCCTGAGTAGTTTTCCATGAGTGATATATAGCAACTTGTGTCCACTAGTCGCATCCACTAATTGATCTACTAGGGGAAGGGGATAACAATCTTTTGGACATGCTTTGTTCAATTATGTGTAGTTTACACAAGCTCTCCATTTTCCATTTGTCTTTTTCACTAATACTTGTTTGGCTAATCATCTAGGATAGAAGACCTCTCGATTGAATCCATGTGCAAGTAGTTTTTTCCTTCCTCTTTTAAGGCTTCTGATATGTCCCTGTTATGCTGTCTTTTCTTTTATCGAATAGGAGCTACAGCTGGGATCATATTTAGTGTATGACTCATGATAGATGGCTTGATCCCTATCATATTTGAATGGGTCCAGGCGAATACATCTTTATTATGCTGCAGAAGCTGAATCATATCTGTTCTCAATATCCCTTCCATCTTTTCCCTATTTTGATGGTCTTGGTTGAATCAGTTGAATCTATGCATATTTCATCCAATTCCTCTATGGGTTTGATTTTTTCCATATCTCCTTGGGAATATAGCTCCATTATGATTTCTCCTTCTTCGGTTGAGTTTATTTCTTTAGCCCTTTTTCTTTGTTTCCCAAAGGATTGTACCTATCTTCACACGATTATTAGTCTTATTGATTCTCAATTTAGCTTCGAATGTCAAATGTAGAAATCCATCATCCAAAGGCTAAAAATTTGTTGAAGAATCAAAGAAAAAAAATACTCCCTTTTATATTAATCGAGAATAGCAAAGTACAGTTCATGGGAGCTAAATTGTTCTCCCTAATTGCGCCCGAACCTTGTTTAGTTAGAAACTTCATCACGAGGTACTTTGATAAGACAAAGGCATCCGCCTCCTAAAGAGTTGGGCGACCGAAGAATGCATTGTAGTAAAAAGGCTTGTCGATGATGGAAAAAGAGTCTCTAAGGTTCGGTAAAAAGGAGGTAATCCAACATAAACCAACACCTTAATTTTACCAATCGGAGTGGACCTTTTGTTTTTTAACCTGTAGATGGGTTCACTGCTTAGTTCAGGCTCTTGTTTAGAAGGGCCAATTCAATAAAATGCATGCTTGAAGATCACATTTATTGCACTTCCAGTATCAACAAGAATTTTCGAAACCATTGAAAGCCCGATTTGTAGTATGATCATTAAAGGGTCATTATGTGGATGATGCACACCTTTCTGCATCTCGTTTGGTGACATTACCAAGTTATGCATTTTGATGTTAAATCAAACATTCTTAAACGGTGGCTCCTCATGAATGGAAAATATCTCCTCACGACCTCTTTCAGATATCGCTTCCAGGTAGCTTGACTGTTTTCGGCAGGATATGGCCCTCTATGGATTACATTTATGTGATTTACCAAAGGACCCGTATTTAGTGGACCTTCTTCAATTGGGACCTCTATTGCATTAGCAGATATCTTCTGGTGTTCATCGAAATGCTTAATTGTTTTCTGTTTGTCTTGGATGAACTCTTTTTGGTGTCCGTCCCAGATAAGTTTCTGAATTATACCCTTGAGCACTTTGCACTTGTCAGTTCCATGCCTATTCACTATGATACTCGCAATTTCCCTCCATTGAACGGTTTTGGAAAAAAATTAGCTTCGAAAGAAACCGGGAAGTTGACTCTCTCCTTTGCTACAACATATATGAATGAGAGGGGTTTACTCAAGGCTATAGAATTTGTATCAGAGTCTTCCCACTCTGGCTTTTTTTGATTTCTATCAAATTCGAATTTCCCTCCTTGAGGTTTATGATTTTGATTAAATCTGGATTTCTTTTCTTCCTCACGTAAGCCAATCTTCTTCTTTGAATAATATAATTCATCTATTCGAATGAATTTATCTGATTGGAAATGAAAATCTTATAAGTCCTTGCATCCATGGATGTATATCTCTTTCTAAAATGGAGTATTCTCAATCAATCCCGAATGAATGACGATGAGTTTATCGCGGTCGTTCATGTCCTTCGCTTCCAGAGCTTCAACATTAAATCTCTTTATGTAGTCATCCAAAGATTCTCCTTGCCTTTGTTTTATATTTGCAATGACAGTGTAGTCCACAGTTGGCTCTTTGCAAATGCAGAATTGTGCGAAGAATTCATATGAAAGCTCCTTCCAAGAGTAGATGGCTTTCTCTCGAAACCGGCGATACCATTAAGCAGCTGCTCCTTAAAGCGTCACCAGAAATAGTTGGCATTGAACAACCCTTGATGCATTGTAAAGATCCATTTGGCTATCGAAAGCCATGAGATGACCGTTGGGTCAGTAGTTCCATGATATTTCATAGTTGGAATTTTCACGTGTGACAGTATCACTGTGTTCGTGATTTCATTGATGAAGGGGGTCACTTTTTCATTATTGTTAACCTGCTCATCCAAGTTTCTCTTTGCCTTTCTTCAAAGTAAATCTTTGGCAACATTCCCTGCCATATCCTTGAATTAAGCTTTGAGTTATCATGGTTTGATCTATGGTGATTGTATCCTTCAGTAGTCAAGCTTCCAAATTCCTCTTTGCTTTTGTTGTGTTGGCACCCCTAGTGGTCTACCTTTGAAAGATAGGGTCTTTCCTTCTTGGAAGAAGTCAAATTGATTTTCTGCCTTTCCCCGAATTGTAAGATGGGAGCATTTCTCCTTGAGGACTAAACTTCTTCCCTTGGAATTAGTCTGATGTTCCTTGAAGGTTTTTGTGTCAGAGCAGTTTGTAAGAGATCATGCGGTTCACGAAGCTGTTGTTCTAAGCCTTGATCTTGATGGAATTTTCATCCAAAGTATTTGAGTTTGGAGGTGGGGCTGAAGCAGAGGTTTGGCCTATTTCAGCAGCATTTGGGTTGAATGACGGGTTATATTTTCTTGGAGAGTGTTCATGTGATCCACCTCCGTGTCAATGCTGCTTAGTCCGTTTGATCTCATCTTACCTTGACATCAAGCAAACATTCACAAATTAATCTATAATAAGATAAGAGAACGAAGATTCAAGCCCTTGTTCTAGCGCCAAAATGTTAATGATAAAAGCGTCAACACCCAGTTGTGAATTGGCAGAGCATATATAATGAAATTAGAGGATGATCAATCTAAAGAACACCTTAGATAGGCAGGTCGACCTAAGTTATGTTGAGTTTAAACACGATACCCTCTTAATTAATCGAGCTTTATTTGTCTAATGAATATCGATGCTTCTCCTTGAATGCAAGAGTTACTCTCTTTCGAGTGTATCAACAGTGCATTTTTGAATGAATTCACTACGACAAAAGCACCATATTACAACTTCAATTTTACAACGGTCAGAAAAGCATAGTTGTAATATTTTTTTTTTTACAATTGTCAATTTCCTAAAGTTGTAATAAACATAATTTTGACAACTTTTCATTTTGTTTGTTGTAATAGATTCCTGTTACTAACTTCATGTTTATAATATATATATATATATTTAATAACTAATTATATTAATATTTAATAATAATTAATAATAAACTTAGGAATCAATAATATTTATTAATTATTATTAAATAATTAATAAGTAGTAATTTATTTTTAATAGTTGATTATTATTATGAAATAACATCTGTTACTAATTAATAATTAACAATTCAAGAATTAATAATCAACAAATAAATATTAAATATTTAATTAATGATTGATAAATAACAAATAAGCAAAAGTCTAAATGGGCACAAAATATAACACACAAAATCTAGGTTATTAGATCTTCTCCTGAATTTCACCTCATACATAAAGACAATCAAATTATGTGGTCCCGATTATATATATATATATATATAAATTTGTGTCTAATTTTTGTCGCTATAGCCGCTTCCAACAAATAATCATTATCAAATAAAAATAATTAATAGAAAGCGAATTTGGGCGCCTTACTTAAATTCCTTTTTTGGCATATGGTTATAGTGTGTGTTTCCTTACTTCGCGCTCCTATTTCCTCCAAAATTTCATTTCCCGCTAGCCTCAATTCCTTTTATTTTTCAACTCCTGCTTCTCTCATCTATATAGCCCTAAATCCCAAATCCCACCACTGTAAAAATCCCAAATCGCATCTATACAGCCCTAATCCGCTCTACTTTGATGCGCCGTTCTGGCTTCCCTTCCATCGTTGGCAAATATGCGTCCGCTCTACTCTCCTCCTAATCTAAAGAAGCTCGTTTAGCCCTTTTTCTGCACCAGTAAACCCAGGATCTCATCTCTTCCTCCTAACGCTACCCATAGCAACCGGAGCGATTGAGGAATTGCTCTAGCACTCCAATCTTGAGCAATCTCCGCCTCTATTTCCTCAGTTTTGGAGAAAAAAAGTTTACAACCTAGCTTGCCACCACCGCCTGACCTGGTGGTCCTCTCCTCCGATCCGACAAGCGCGCAGCTTCCCGTGCAGTGATGTGGACCCCTAGCCCGGCCGAAGCTGACTTAAGTTTTATGCTATATGTTTGTGCACTTATTTCTATAGTTCTGCTTCAAGCATTTTGTTTGTTGTATTTTACTTGTGCAAATGTGTTTGGGCTTGCTTTTTTCTATCTTGAATAATTGAATTCCTTTACATCTTACCTGTAATTACTTTCCCTGTCCTATGGCATCGTGTAAATAGCTACATGTACACATTTTTAATTATGCTTAGTTTAACTTAAGCGCTGTGACACTTTAGCTTTGCTCCTTAGCCTCCTGAGAGCTAATGTGAACTGTTTCTCTTAAAATCCAACCTAGTTGTGCATTCAACCTGGTTATATAAAGCTCCATCAAATCTGGGTAGAGGTCCACTGACAGTGGTTGTTATTACATTGAAAGAGTTGGAAAGTGGTGTCGATGGTGGGGATTTGATGTTGAGGCCGATATGAAGGTCAGGTGGAACTCTGTTGGCTGCAGGTGGGAGGATGTGATCATAGCAGCGATGGTCTGTTTTACATGGTTTTTTTGAAATTTTGTTTATTCTTGGTTGAGGGGACAGGGGTATCAAAATTGGTGTTTTGACTGGTAGTGAGGGAGAACAGGGTAGCAGGAGCAACACTAAATCGGTTGTACACATGCATAGAAGTCTAGTTTTGGTGAGCATTGTCTTGAAATTGAATGGCTTTGTCTTGTCTTGTAAATTATGGATTATATGAAGTAGTAGCACTAATCTCAACTTGTTCAACTTGGTTACTGGAATTAGTGGCCTCAAGTACAAGTGAAACTATCCTATTATTACTATTAACACTGATATCAACAATTTTTTTAGATATGGTTTCTGGCTCATATAGTGGCATCGATACAAAATCTTTCGGGCTCACCTTCTTTATCATGATATTTGGATCATGTCACTTTCTACTTTCTCAGCTTCCGAATTTCAATTCAGTTTCTGGTGTTTCTTTGGCTGTTGCAACGATGTCCCTCAAGCAAGAATTCGTTGTAGAATTATATTGATATTATTCGGTTACTCCATCATTTATTTGTTTATATTACCTTAACTTATTTTATGTTACCAACAATATACTATGGAATTTGCTTCCTGTTTAAACCCCTGTCCATATTTGTAGCATAATTTTTTTGTTAATGCGTTATACCAAAATTTAGAGTTGTATACTCATCCTTGATGGAATGCACATATTAGCCTACATAGTTTATGAGTTAGACCAACTTCTTGGCTGAAATATTTAATTTGTTGTTTCTAGAAAGTATTTTATGCATAATTAAAATTCAAATTATAATGTTAAAAAAAGTACAAGACCAGAAGCTCAAGGTCCATTGGAAGATGGACATAGTTAGAGAGAATATGGGAAAAAAAAGAATCCCTAAAGCAAAGCATCAAAGGTTTGCATTTTTATTCTCATTTTCCTTTTCTTTTTATGTTTGTAATCAATCTGTGTCTAGGGGTAAAAAACAATGAATGGAAAAGGGAAGGCACATTGTATTCGAAGTCTTGTAGCTTGTAATCTAAGCTTGTATTCATTCGTTTACACTCTCTTAAAACACTGCTGAAAATTTCATGGAACATTCCCTTATTTTCTTAGTGCTACTATTTTCCAATGTTGCATAGCTTTTATTACGTTTTATAGCTTAGGTTACTTCATACTTTAATATACTTCATTCTTTTTTCTTAATATATTATATTCTTCATATAGTTTAATTCAAGAACACCTGCGACTTTGTGAGAAATTCTCAAAATCGTTGGAAGTCAACTCCAGAATGAAGACCATTGCAAGACCTGCAGCATTGAGAGCAAATCTCAATTTCATTATGTTTGTATTACTCCTAGTGATGTATATTTATGAAAGATGACTTCAAGTCAATTGGATTTTGGAGTCTTGAATAATGGACTTTGTAGTTGCTTTATGTACTTGAGATACTTGTATGATTTATAAAAAAATGATGAGAATTTGAAAATTCTAATATATTGTTTTGGTTCATGTTTTAAGTTTGTTTGATATCTTCAGTTTTGTAGATAATACGTTATGAAATGAATTCTTTTATTAATAATATGTATATAATTTGTTTATATATTACAACTTTAAATTATACCTTCAATAGAATATATTACAACAGTTATAAACAGTCGTAATAAAGTTTATTACAATGGTGGAAAACAGTTGTAAAATATACATTTCACAATGGTGTCGCAACGGTGCAAAAAAGTTGTAAAAGATTTTAGTCTATTACAACTTATTAATAGACTACGGTGGCCCCACAATTGTAAAAAGTCTTCTACAACTGTTTTCCATAGTTGTAATATGTTCAGTTTGTTGTAGTGAAGCAAGGTTATATCGGGGATAACGTTCTAAGTGCTCGTATTGGGGTTCGGGAGTATTCATGTTATGAGTAACATACCTGAGATTTTGGGAAAAAATAAAATTTATTTTTAATAAAATTTTATAAGAAAATACGTCAGAATTTTAAAATTCTATTTTTAAATCATCGTATATACCTAAAAGTTACATTTGGTATACGTATGAATTTGGACTCGAACCACTTCCATTGAGTTCAAAATGTCGTTTGCAAGTTCGAAAAGTATAAACTTCGATATATTCCGAGCTTCGGAGATTTGGTTGGCCTTGGTTTGGCTAAACCTAACCCACTCCATATAACCAATTAGACCATCTTCCTCTCATTCATCCCAAACACTTAAAAGAAAATGGAAATGGGAAGGGAATGGTAAATAGAAATTTGTAAGCTAGTATTTGCAATTGGAAGCTCAATTCTTGAGGAAATCAAGTGTAGAAGCTTTGGTAAGCCTCCTCTTCATCTTCTCCATCTTCTCTAGCTTATCTCCTCTTCTATTTTTGAGAATTGCTAAACCTAACATATAGGGGTTTTGATTGCATGTATATTTCGATTGAAGATTCATGTGTTTTGATCGAAAAGAGGTTGTTCCAGCTTGTCGTTGGATCAATTTCTTATTTCTAAGCAAGCTAAGGTGAGAAACTAAAAGGGCTAATTAGTTAACTATTAGCTAGTTAATTGTTTGAGTTATGCGTATGAATTGTTTAGATAAGTATACACTTTTCAATTCGTTAGTTTTTGTTTCATTGATTTGAAAATTATGATAAGAATTGTCCACACAATCTAATTTATATGTTATGAGTTGTTTTGGTGATATTGCGAAGCTCCGTTGTCGCACTGGCAAGTTCTAAGTCTTCACAAGTCGCTCGAATCTCTTTGCGTTCTTTGGTTTGGAATTTAGTTCACATTTGAATTTATAAGCAAAATCATTGCAATCTTTGTATACATGTTCATGCATGTGAGTTGTGTGTCACATGAGTTGTTTCGGCGAGTCTTAAAAACCTCACCACCCCTCGAATAAGTGTTATAAACCTTCGTGAGTAGCCCGAGAACGATCGTAATAGACCTGGCCTTATGAGCTGGCCAAATGCTGCTTTTAGCAGCAGGTCAGACATCTGAAATAAATTCCAAATGTCTAATCCAGGGTCAATTTTTGACCTGAACATCAGGTCAGACGTCTGGAGCCTTTTTCCAGACGTCTGAAATTTTCTGACATCTGATTTCGATCTCTGTTTTGTGACCAGTAGCAGGTCAGATGTCTGCCCCTTTGTTCCAGACATCTGAAACCTGTTTCTGGACTATTGACCAATGGAGACCATGGTCAACAGTTTAGGTCCATCCAGACTCTTCCTCTGTCGAGTTTCTGGTCATTTCGCCTTCGTTTATGACTTTTCAGTTTCACTAATTCGCAGATTTCTACAGCTCGATTTTTACATAATCATTTTATAAATTGTTTCAAATTGTTTAAGCGATTTAAAAAGTGTGCAAATAAATTTTTGCTTGGTTTGCAAAATAAAAATGGTTACGTACGATTTGGCATGAAAACGTATAAAACGAATGATGGATATGTTATGACTTGACTATTTAATTCGATGGCCGAATTAAATTCTCAATTAAACCTTTTTACATAAGGTAGTGAGTGGTAAAGGCCAATGGTTTAACCAAGGGGTAGAATTTGATTTGAAATTGGATTTTGAGTTCGTTATGAATGGTGTCTTAATAAATACCATTCTTGAACCCACTTGTGAAAGTAATACTTCTTTTAAATGAGATTTGGAGTATTTTTCCGGTTTATTTAATTAAATTGGAATTGGATGGAATTTGATTAATAATAATCGAGATGAGCTTTTATGAAGGAAGGCGTTTACTATTTATGGAATTTAAAAGGCCTTGCCGTGTATTCTACTAATAGTATTAGTCTGATACGGAAATTTATATTGATTATGAATTGTTCAAATTTCCTTGAGTATTCCATATTTAATGGAAGATGATTTTGGGTTTATCGTGAATTGTGTATTAAATAACATTTGTTCTTTAACCCGTAAAGGCAGGATTAATTTCCAGAAAGTTGAATAATCATTAAATAATGAATTTGAGAGATTAAAACTAAGACGAGTTTTAATAAATCTTCAATTAGATTTGGAATGAATGGATGGTGATTAAATTTACCAAAACATGACAAGTGGTGTAAACCAAATATACTTGGTTGTTGCTATTGACTGTGATTGATTGATTGTTTGGATTGTGCTCGACCAATTTATGAGCAAAATATGCTTTTACATTTAGCATTGGGTTGGGTAGAAATATTTGTATGCTAACACCTTGTGAAACACTTCACGATTTGACTATGAGGTGTTTAGCAATATTGTTTGGTTCATTTCAAATATAATGAATGATTTTGAAATGAGATTTTCTTAAGTGAAAAGAAATGTTTTCCCGATTTTGGATAAGGAATGTTTTATAAAAATATTTTATAAAATAGAAAGGATTTCAAGTGCTAAACCCGATGTTTCTAAAATGATTTAGAAAAGAATTATTTGTTTGATGTTGTAGTTCATCACATAACCGATTAGTTTCCATTGATGATATATTTGTTTGGTGGTGGAGAATTTATTCTCTTGCTTAGCACCCTTCTTTGAGACGTACGAGCTCAAAGGTTATATGATTAATAGTAACTGATCATATGTATGAATTGCTGACGTGAAGTATTATATTTTGAAAGTAATTGTGATTATTATGTTATGAAATGATTTCCCCACTTCGGGATATAAAATGATTTAGTATGTGGCTAAAGATTCGGGTAACCCTGACGACCAAGAGTACAGGGGTTATGGACGGTGTAAGTCTTCCCCGAGTGCGTGGGAGGTGCATCGTCAGTGTAAGTCTTCCCCGAGGGCATGGGAGGTGCGCGCACGCACACACACACAGACACACATATATATATACATATATATATATATATCGAGTGACTAAGGAACCAATCCTTGGCATTGTTGATGGGAGAAACCTCCCGAGGTTTGGTTGCATACTGTTTGTATGCATTGTGATATTTTGGAATTCATATTTCCAAATGATTTTGTTTGAGATCCCGAAGTGAAATCTATTTGCTATGAAAGTTAGATATGTATTTCAAATGATTTGAAATAAAAAATCGGAAATAGAGTCCAAATGAATAATTTCTGTAAAGTAAATTGGATTTTAAAAATCAATGTTTGGGGATTAAGCCTAAATGGGTAGATGAGGAACTGCGTATTGTTTGATGCATTGTAGATCCATAAGTTTATTTATGGTAGTTGTATGTGCACTGGCAATCTAGTGGAGAAGACCCATTCCGTGTTATACGGCATGTTCCCGTGATATGCCTTATTTTATATAAGTTAATTATAACTGTAGAGTTTCTCATACCAGTCCCATGACTGACTCGTAGTTTGTTTTACACTTGCAAACTGGGGTGCCCATATTTTCTACATGGGCAGTCGAGTAGTTTGTTTTGAAGATTATTTCATTGAGCAGGATCCTGGATTGAAGCTTAAAGCTGTGTCCAGAGCATTGATAGTCTTCCGCTGTGTTAGTTTACATATTTCCGTTGTGCATCGTATTGTATTTACTGTAATTTATCTTCCGCTGTATTATTTTCGATGTACTCTAATATTCTGTACTCTGATGTAACATTTATATGATGTTAATAAAAGTCTTTTGTTGTTTTTTTTGATGTGTTGTGCGCCCAAAGTTAATAATCCGAGGATTTTCGACTTTCGTATAGGGCCTTCTGTCGATTTGAAGAGCGGGGAAATTTGGGTTGTTACATTATGACTCTCTTATATATGTAGATAACCTTGTTACAAAGGTGTACTTTAGATTCAAGGTAAAATAATGTACATTATGTGAAGAGAAACATGCTAAGATATCACAACATTCTCGTTTGATGGTGTATCATAGTCTTTAATAACAAAAGGAGATACTTCCAAATCGATCCAGCCCACGAAAGGCCTTGGTTGTGCCAGTTATCGTGTTATAAGGCTATAATAGGCCATTGAACATTATGGTATATTAGACATATTCAAAAAGATTAAGACACAAGTGTGAATCATGAGAAAAGAATCATTGATTTTGCTCGATGATTCTCCTTTTGATGCATGATTAACTTAAAAATGTGTTTATTTTATGCTCTTATATCTTATATTTTTTATATAAGTAAATATTACTTGGGTATTGTTTTGCCACATTTACAGATATGTCAACTTAGCAACATGCTGTCAGAAAATAGAAAAATAGAGATCAAATTGTTGTATATTTACGTATGAAGACTTGCTGATGAAAATCTCACATCCAGTTGCTCTTTGGACAAGAAAATAATTGGTAGAAAGGTTATGCATATCACAAATCAATGAAGAATTACCAAGGAAGCAAGAATAAAAGAAGATAGGCCCAATTTTAATAGAATTAAATAAGGCCCATTTGTGATTGAATTACGGTTTAGGTTGGCTATCTATCCTATAAATACCCTTGTAATCTCATTGTAAAGATCATCCATGAATTAATAAAGTTTTCTTATTTTTCTCTTTTCTGCATTTTTATTTCTTAGCAATTAGTGTTGTCTACACAAGTAGATTTGGTAGAGCACTATTTGTAATTTTCACTTAATTTCATTAATGATTGACAGTTTGATTAGATTCAGCAGTAATCCTAATTAATTTTCTGTTTGTTATTTAATTTCTACAATTTTAATTTTTGCTTTTTTTGCCTTCCTAGGTTAAATTGGATTTGATTAGATTCAGATCTGATTCATAGTTTTATTTGCTTTTTAAATGAAAATTGTGATTTGATCGTCGGTTCAATTAGATTTGTTTTGAATCAAACTAAAGTTTCAATTTTTATTGTTTTTCGACCCAACTCCAAGTTTTGTCTAATTCGCCCAAGAAATATATAAATAATAAAATTTAAAATTCCTCCTTGTGTTCGACATGCATATTACACGATTTGTGCGCTTGCAGTATTATTACATAAATCGCGCTTTTCTAGTTCTTAGAAAGCGTCGATCAAGTTTTTGGCGTCGTTGCCGGGAGACAATAATTAAGTTTTATTACTTATTTAATTTCCGATTAGTGTTAATTTTATTTTATTTTGTCTTTTTATATAAAAATAAAAAAAATCTCTCTTGATTAGTTTCTTATTTTTCCTTGTTTTTCTTGTTTATATATATAAAAAAAATCTTAAGTGGTTGATTTGGTATTACAAGTTGATACTACAATCATCCAAACAAGAGAAAAAATATATCTCGCCATATTTATTTATTTCCAATTTTCAAATTTTTTTCCTTTTACATTTTCCCCCTCTTCTACTGTCAAAACAATTAAAAAAAAACTTACATTGTTTTGTTGATTTCTTTCCAATTACAATTTTCTTTCCCTCCCTGCCAAATCTACCTTCCCGTCTTTATTTCTTTCCCAATTGTTTTACATTTATTTATTTTTCTATTTTTTTCTTTGTTTTCGTTTCCTCCCTTTTCTTTCCTGTTTAACATTTCTTTTCTTCTCTTACAAATTCTTCCTTTACAAGTCCTTACAAAAAAGGACTCCTTTACTATTCTCTTTTGCAATTTTTCCCCTCTTGCCATATTCTGTAAAGATTTTTTTTTTCTTAGCTTGATTTCTTTGACCGTTCTTCTCTTACCATCAATACTTCTTGCTCCCTTCATCACCATCTGCGTCTCATGGCCCCTTGCCCAATTCACATCCACATTTCATCGTCAACCACGTGAAACAACCAGTCCTTTTGAAACACACCACCTCTGTTAAGGTCACTCACAGAGGGAATGCCTTAACTTCGGTGGAGCATTATAGGTAAAAGATGCAGATAAATTACAAGACAGACAAATAAAGCAGCAGAAAATGAAGTCATTTTATAAACAACTTAATTCAGTCAAGCTTTTACAACAATTTCCTCAATCATACTTAAATGTAATACATAGAACTTCTGTCTTGATTTGAAAACTTCCAAGAATAAAAGAAGCATAAAAACAATGATATTCCCCGATAAAGCATGAACCAGCCATAGTAGTGGAAGAGAGAGAGAGAGTCCAAAGCGATACACCAACTAATCTTCAAGCTTGGAAAGAGAAGAGGTCCAAGTTAGGCTGAGCTATTCCCTCCCTGACTACCTGGGGGGGGGGGGGGGAAAGAGGCGAAAAACAAACTAGGAAAGACATAAGTCTGGTAAGTCCAGTGATCTTTCAGCATGCAAACAAGATAAAGGATCATGACATGAATAAACCGAAAATAGGACAATACTGTAAATACAAGGTAACTAAAGACAAGATAAGTGCAAGGTGAACTGAATGCACTTCTACTTTTTCTCTGCTTCGCTACTACTCTGTTAATCTATGCACCACCTAACTAGTGTCCCAACTAGTAATTTGTATAAAATGATAATCGTGATCCCAACCCCCGTAATTGTGGTAGCCTTCAGGTATACATCTATCGTGAGGATTCCACCTCAATCAGCCTAATTGCCATGAACATGTTAGATGTGCCCTTACTACCCTATCGATCAGCTCCCTACTTGTATTCACGTTCCATGTGTCTGTGTCAATCGGCCCTCTCTTGCGTGTAGATACCCTGTGCTGGTCCCACCATAAGGTGTATCAATCCTTATGATAGCGACCCGACACGATTCAAGATGCACAGTGTATAACTACTAGTACCCAGTGCCTGCTTTTTCCCACTCCGGAGTACGTGCACGCCCGTAAACCGTCGGAACCTACACTGACGTACCCCCTGCCGCTGCTTTGCCCGCTTGTAATCAGCCCAGTAATCGTGCCCCACCCTGCCTAGTTCAAGGTACTGTGATACATCCATGTGGGTTACTGTTGAAATGGGTCCCCGTTACTAGGGTTTCCTATTGGTTAAGTTTGTGGGCCTATATTTACTAATATTACCCACCAACCTATATGTACTTAACCCTCCCATCGATTCAAGCATTTTTAATAAACGGTTAAATTTCGTGGGCCTATATGTACTAATATTACCCACCTACACGAGATGTACTTAACCCTCCCATCGATTCAAGCATGTTTATTTAATAGTTAAGTTTTGTGGGCCTATATTTACTAATATTACCCACCAACCCGATATGTATTTAACCCTTCCACTGATTCAAGCATGTTAATTTAATGGTTAAGTTTTGTGGGCCTATATTTACTAATATTACCCACCAACCCGATATGTACTTAACCCTTCCACGGATTCAAGCATGTTTATTTAATGGTTAAGTTTTGTGGGCCTATATTTACTAATATTACTCACCAACCCGATATGTACTTAACCCTTCCACTGATTCAAGCAAGTTTATTTAATGGTTAAGTTTTGTAGGCCTATATTTACTAATATTACCCACCAACCCGATTTGTACTTAACCCTTCAACTGATTCAAGCATGTTTATTTAATGGTTAAGTTTTGTGGGCCTATATTTACAAATATTACCCACCAACCCGATATGTACTTAACCCTCCCGCACATTACGCCATATTAGTTAAGTGTTGTCTGCTCATGTTAACTTAACCCAATCATTCATCATATCATGTTGGTTAAGAATTTCATATTAACTTGACCCTCCTTACTTATCATGTTGGATCGGTTAAGTGTTTCCTATTAACTTAACCCCGTTCGTTCATCAAGTTATATTGGTCAAGTATTTCTTGTTAACTTAACCCCACGTATTCATCTTGTTGTATTAGTTAAGTGTCATCAATCAATTCAAGTTAATTTAACCTACCTACTTGTCATGTTTTTTTGGTTAAGTGTTGCCTTCTTGTGTGTTAACTTAACCCTACTACAAATCAAGTTATATTAGTTAAGTGTTGCCCTCTTATTTTAACTTAACCTTTCCATAAATCAAGTTATATTAGTTAAGTGTTTCTAAATTTACTTAACCTCACCCACTTGTCTAATTAACATGTTATAAAGGTTAAGTGTTCTAAATTTACTTAACCTCACCTACTTGTCTAATTAACATGTTATAACGGTTAAGAGTTCTAATTTTACTTAACCTCACCCACTTGTCTAATTAACATGTTATAACGGTTAAGTGTTCTAAATTTACTTATCCTCACCCACTTGTCTAATTAACATGTTATAACGGGTAAGTGTTTTAAATTTACTTTACCTCACCCACTTGTCTAATTAACATGTTATAACGGTTAAGTGTTCTTAATTTACTTAACCTGACCCATCGGTTTAGTTAACATGTTGAATTGGTTAAGTGTTTCCTTAATTGACTTAACCCTACCAATCTTGACTTAGCTTTATTAAAGCACTAATCACTCACATTAGACATGTATTGTTGTGGTCACTGGATGTGCCGGTCGGTTCTGGACAGTTTTACACCACAACTCAATCTAACCTCGGGTCCTTTTTGGGCTCAATGCACTAACCACCCACATTAGACAGGTATTATTGTGGTCATTGGATGTGTCGGTCGGTTCCGTGTAGTTTTACACCACAACTCAGTCTAACCTCGGGTTAGGCATATTCGTCTTTTCTAAATTTACATATTTCTTATTTATGACAAATTTATGTAAATTATTTCCAATTTAATTATGCCACAATTATCCTTTTAATTATGCTCACAATTAATGGTATACTAAATATACCATTTCATGAACCAATCTATGCCTTGTAATTTTTCATGTTTATCCTACATATTTATATGTAAATTATAAATCAATTATTGTCATGGCCCACTTTCCTTCTAAATCACGTTCAAAATTTTAGGTATATAGATTATACCATTTTCATGCCACTTATCATGCTTATGTGTCAAACATGTCAATTACATGTAATTTCATGTTTTCCCCAACGTTACCCCCGTTGTACGTTCACAGAATTACGTAGAATGTTAGGCTCGATATTTTAGCCTAACTTATAAAACAAAAAGGGAAAAGAGGAACTTTGCAACATTCCAACATCATACAAAAGTATGGATCTAGCTACACATATGTTACATGGATTTGGCATAGAACAATACACTTTTAACTATGAACTTGTAAATTTGATCTATGCAACATAAACCACAAGCATATGAATTTACATAAAACTGTACAAGTTAAACTTGGCATGTAGTGGTGAACTTGCAAATTAGATCTATCATAAAGGCATATGGATCTAACATATAAAGTCGTAGATCTAAACATATAAGGTCGTAGATCTAAGCATGTATGCATAGTGGCTCTAAACAATTAGACATAAACGACATGACTTAGCCTAAAACTTGTATGTATCATAATATCACCAAACTTACATATGATAATTTCATTCCCAAATTCCTATACAACATCATAGGATTACTCACCAATTTCCACATAACATGATAGGTTAGATAGACCACAATAGTTCATAGGCATATATGATAGAATAGACATGAATAAACATGAATCAGGATCACATACAACTTGATACAATTATATTTTATAATTCATTACAAATCATGTCTTTAATTTATTCACATCTGAAAGATAACTACACTTATAATCAAAAGGAAAAACTTGATTTCAGGGATCTATATTCTAAAACTGAATTGCTCGCCTTTGATGTAGATCGTTGAATTCTCTTAGTTGAATTAGATTAGTTTTTATTTGATTTTGATGTAGCTTCTATCTTGCCTTTGAGTTGAAAGAGATGACGACAATTCTAGGTTCACCATTGACGGCATGACGACTCTAGGAATATTTTGTGTGGCTTAGGGTTTAGATTTAAGTTGCTTATATAGAAGTTTGATTTAATCGGAAACGTCAGATTAACCTAGAGCAAATCAAAACCATTCAGACAAGATAGAATAGCCACATCCGCTCTAATAACTCTGCAAGGAGTCCATCAGAACCAATCAGATGCCACATCTGCGTTAGAGCGAATCGGCCTACGGGTTGACAACCAAACACCCTGAATCAACCCCTAGTCGACCCAGCGAGGCTCGAGTCGACCTTAAAAATGGGCCGGTTCGGTTATTCCCCCTCCCGATTCACTGATTTGAACTTTTTTGCATATTTATTTATTTAATTTTTATATATATCTATGTATATATTTTTTTCTCATATGCATACATACTTCAAGGCTTAATAACTTCTTCATAAGGTATCTGTTTTATGCAAACCAAATGTCTATCTTGACCAAAATTTTGAGACGAACGTAATAGTGCAACCCATTTCACTTAATTCTTCTTCTAAAAATTAAGTGTTCTTGAATTTGTTAATTTTAATATTCTCAGAAAATTCGGGGTGTTACATTCTCGCCTCCTTAAAGGATTTCGTCCCCGAAATCTTCAAGTTAAGAAGAATGCATCATAACATCCAATCATCCATCTACTCATCCATCACCCACAAGCATCCGTTGTCTTTAAAAGACTTCTAATGCCATATGAACATATGCAGAGCGTGTGTATATGTCTCTTATCTAGTGCAAAATCAGGCGGTCTACTGATTCAGTTGGCGTCCTTAATGCGAATCATGAAAGTGTCATGCGTCCAATATGTATGCAAATATCCCTAATCATGTAAATACTATATGTGTGCATATTCACTCATCCATATGATAGCACATCAAGTTTCAATCCATATACAAATACATTCATATGCATATGCAATATGAAAGTGACTGAGCCGATCTAGTGCCTAATGTGTGTATATGCATCCACGAGCAACCATTAACAAACACTTGCAACCATCAATCATAACATGTCTCAAACACATGTTTTCATCCATTGGCTTATACCTAAGGATCGAGGATAGGATCGAGAGGATATACTTAAAAGATAAAGACTAGCATGCAAATAAATATTACATAAAAAGGAGGAATCAAGGATATACCCTCAAAAAGGGTATGATGCGTGTATCTAGTCTTCAGTCTTCTAAGTCGCATCTTCTTTGAGCTTCACTCCACTGCACCTTAACTAATTTAACTTCATGATTGTGAAGCTTCTTGACCTCCATTTCCAAAACCCACTAGTAAAGATAGGACCTCGATCATTTACTATGCTAGAGGGTATCCAATGTTGTCGAACTATCTTTACAAGATAAACAAAAGTTAACCATGATACCAAGTGTATATACTAAGATGATTAGAGGTCTCTCTTCTACTTAGCTTATCCATCATGCCACAAATCTGAGGGTCTAAAGCTAAAGGTTGCTATGTACTTTTTACCTCTGTTAAGGTTAGTTTTTTTTCTACTTAGGACGCCTGCCACAACTATTTATCTCTCAAGCAAACCATCCTAGTCGAACTCGACATCCCTCAAGTACATGCCCCAAAGGCCTAAACCAATATCGGACAAGCACCCAAGGAATACCTCCTCCGAATTTGGACGATCTATGTGAGGTGATACTAGCAAAACAACCAAACAATTGAGCACTTAACCGACTTTGGCTATCCTCGCCAATCTTGCTCCAAAACTATCGTTGATTGCATAACTGGCTTTGTATTGTCAACTAGATATATGCGGAAGCCTATCTCGAGTTTTTAGGGGGAAAACTCCTAACCTTAATAAAAAAACATCTGCGTACTCATGGACTACTCTAATGGATCGAAAATCATCGATAAATACATAAAGTGATTCTAAGTAGCTGATCCCTTTGGATCGCACGAAATTTCGAGGGTATTTCCGAGGCAAGTCAAAAGTCTAACTACCCTCCTTTCACAATTACTAGCTAACTAATCCATGCCTAGAATCAACCCATAGCCCATGAAACCAAAAACATAAGTATCTCAAATCCTTACAAACCAAAGATAAATGAGCCGAACCACAAATTGGACTTGAGACAATAATGGGATCCTCTAGTATACAAGCTCTAGGATGCAGAGACTCAACTATGTAAGCAGATATAAATGAATGCGAAGCACAAAAATCAAAAAGAGTACTAGCAGGATGATCAAGAAGAAAAACTAAACTTTTCAATAGAAACCTTACTACCTCTCTCTCAGGTATGCTGGTGGTGAGAGCATGCACTTGCCTTCCGGAAAATCCTGTCTTTTGTTCTTGCCCTTGCCCTTAATTATACAACCCGTTATACCAAAATAAAGATACTTCCTCTTGTTTTAGGTTTTACTATTCTTTCCTCCCCTCCTTTGTGAACCAAGTCTATATCCATGAGTTCTTCATCCTTGGGTTGTGCTCCTTAGCCAAACTCCCTCATTCTCATCTTTGCCATCCTTGTGTAACTTGTTGACAAGTCTTTTGAAAGCTGCCTCCATCGCACGGAAAATCCTACAAAGCTCGAAAGAAAAATTAGCCGTAGGTGAAATTACTGCGGCTATAGATGGAAGTTGGGCGCTTATTTGCCCTTTAACAAGTGTCGTGGTCTCATCAAGCCTACAGAACCATGTCGCGATGAGGTTACCTCCCAGAAAGCCAGGAGCCTCGGAGACTCAGGAAAGAAGGAAACAAGGATTCAAACAGAGGATCAAAAATATAGTGCACATGGCTTTGGGGAATATGCCTTTAAAACAGAACTTTTCTTTTGAAAATGTTTTTTTTAAAATCGTTTCGAAAATAATTTTTCAATTCTTTTATTTGATCCGTTAACCTTCAGCTCTGATACCAAGTGAAACACCCCACCTCCGTTAAGGTCACTAACAGAGGGAATGCCTTAACTTCGGTGGATCATTATAGGTAAAAGACGCAGATAAATTACAAGACAGACAAATAAAGCAGCGGAAAATAAAGCCATTTTATAAACAACTTAATTTAGTCAAGCTTTTACAACAATTTCCTCAATCATACTTAAATGTAATACATAGAACTTTTGTCTTGATTTAAAAACTTCCAAGAATAAAAGAAGCATAAAAACAATGATATTCCCCGATAAAGCATGAACCAGCCATAGCAGTGGAAGAGAGAGAGAGTGTCCAAAGCGATACACCAACTAATCTTCAAGCTTGGAAAGAGAAGAGGTCCAAGTTAGGCTGAGCTATTCCCTCCCTGACTACCTAGGGGGGGGGGGGAGGGGAAGAAAAGAGGTGAAAAACAAACTAGGTCAGGCATAAGTCTGGTAAGTCCAGTGATCTTTCAGCGTGCAAACAAGATAAAGGATCATGACATGAATAAACCGAAAATAGGACAATACCATAAAAACAAGGTAACTAAAGACAAGATAAGTGCAAGGTAAACTAAATGCGCTTCTACTTTTTCTTTGCTTCGCTACTACGCTATTAATCTGATTTCTATATTTATCTCTGCACCACCTAACTAGTGTCCCAACTAGTAATCTATATAAAATGATAATCGTGATCCCAACCCCCGTAATTGTGGTAGCCTTCAGGTGTACATCTATCGTGAGGAATCTACCTCAATCAGCCTAATTTCCATGAACATGTTAGATGTACCCATACTACCCTATCGATCAGCTCCCTACTTGTATTCATGTTCCATGTGTCTGTGTCAATCAGCCCTCTCTTGCGTGTAGATACCTTGTGCTAGTTCCACCATAAGGTGTATCAATCCTTATGATAGCGACCCGACACGATTCAAGATGCACAGTGTATAACTACTGGTACCCAGTGCCTGCTTTATCCCACTCCGGAGTATGTGCATGCACGTAAACCATCGGAACCTACACTGACGTACCCCCTGCCGTTGCTTTGACCGCTTATAATCAGCCCAGTAATTGTTCCCCACCCTGCCTAGTTCAGGGTAATGTGATACATCCATGTGGGTTACTGTTGAAATGGGTACCTGTTACTAGGGTTTCCTATTGGTTAAATTTTTGGGCCTATATTTACTAATATTACCCACCAACCTATATGCACTTAACCCTCCCATCGATTCAAGCATTTTTAATAAACGGTTAAGTTTTGTGGGCCTATATGTACTAATATTACCAGCCTACACGAGATGTACTTAACCCTCCCATCGATTCAAGCATGTTTATTTAATAGTTAAGTTTTGTGGGCCTATATTTACTAATATTACCCACCAACCCGATATGTACTTAATCCTTCCACTGATTCAAGCATGTTTATTTAATGGTTAAGTTTTGTGGGCCTATATTTACTAATATTACCCACCAACCCGATATGTATTTAACCCTTCCATTGGTTCAAGCATGTTTATTTATTGGTTAAGTTTTGTGGGCCTATATTTACTAATATTACCCACCAACACGATATGTACTTAACCCTCCCTCACATTACGCCATATTAGTTAAGTGTTGTCTGCTCATGTTAACTTAACCCAATCATTCATCATGTCATGTTGGTTAAGCATTTCTTATTAACTTGACCCTCCTTACTTATCATGTTGGATCGGTTAAGTGTTTCCTATTAACTTAATCTCGTTCGTTCATCAAGTATATTGGTCAAGTGTTTCTTGTTAACTTAACCCCACGTATTCATCTTGTTGTATTAGTTAAGTGCCATCAATAAATTCAAGTTAACTTAACCCACCTACGTGTCATGTTACTTTGGTTAAGTGTTGCCTTCTTGTGCTAACTTAACCCTACTACAAATCAAGTTATATTGGTTAAGTGTTTCCCTCTTATTTTAACTTAACCTTCCTAAGCATATTATTGCTTTGAAGTTTATTCTTTATTATTTTGAGATGTTATCTGGTCTTAGAATCAATTTTGATAAGAGTGCCTTAATGGTCCTTAACGATCATGATAATGTTGAGTCTCTGGTTGCTGGCACTTTGAATTGTTCTGTCATGAAATTTCCCTTTGATTATCTCGGTTTTAAGATTAGGCCCTCGAAGCTTAAGAAGGATGATTGGTTAGTTATTATTGACAAGATTAATAATAGATTGGCGGGTTGGAATAATAGATTCCTGCCTAGAGCGGGTAGATTAGTGCTTGTTAATTCAGTGTTGTCTGCTATTCCTACTTATTGGATGGTTGTTCATCGTTTTACTCATTGGGTTATTGAGAAAATTGACAGGATAAGGCATAATTTCCTTTGGAGTGGTGTTTCTAGTGGTAGAGGTTTTAAATGTCTAGTTAACTGCGAGTTGTGTTGTAAGCCCAAGAAGGATGGAGGCTTGGGGATCATTAATTTGTTTAATTTTAATTCTTCCTTGCTGGCCAAATGGCTTTGGAGATATAGATGCCCTGAAGTGTCGGCTACCTGGAAGATTATTATTTACAAATTTTATTATTCTGGTGGGGAGTTTATTGTTGGTTCTAGTTTTAGGTTGCTTAATAGATTATCGTTCTTTTGGAAGTCTGTACTGAGGTGCTTTGATTTTTTTAATTTAGGATGTAAGTTGACTGTTCACTCTGGTAATCTTACTTACTTTTGGCATGATGCTTGGATTTCCCATTTGCCTCTTAAAATTGAGTTTAGTGAGCTTTATAATAATTGTTGCTTTAAGAATGCTTTAATCTTTGACGTTTATAGAGGTGATCTGGATCCCCCGTGGGCCTTTTCTTTTGTTAATATTATAGAAGGGGAAATGTTAAGGCAATTATCCTTACTTAAAGCTAAGTTGGCCCTTTACCATCTTGATGAGACTAGTGATTCTATTAGTTGGGGTTTTGATAGGAGATTAGTGTTCTCTGTTAACTCTATGTATAAGTTCATTAACTTTTCCGGTGTTTCGGTGTACCCTTTTAAGTTTCTTTGGAAATCTAATGCTCTTCCTAAAGCTAAGTTTCTTATGTGGCTGATTATGCATAAGAAGCTTAATACGGTTGAGCTTTTAAAGAAGAAGCACATTGTGTTTGAAGGTAAGTGTTGTTTCTGTAGTCTTTGGGATGAGGATGTTGATCATTTATTTTTCTCCTGTAGAGTTACTAATTTCATTCTTATTATGGTCATTAGGATTTTTGTTTTTGGTAGTTCTATTTCTTTTAGCAATTGTGATGACTATTGGAATTTCTATAGAACTACTTATAATGCTAGACAAATATTTGTTATGGATTCTTTAGTCTCTATCATTAGTTGGTTCATTTGGTTGGAGAGGAACCAGAGATTTTTTAATTCGAGTTATGTGTCTGCTGATATGTTAATTACTAGGATTGTTAATTTCTGTTTAAATTGGATGTCTAACTCTCACTATAAGTTTTTTAGTGATTTGTTTTTAAGAGATTTCTGACTAAGGTTAGATTTAATTTGTGTTTATTTTTTAGATTCAATAGTTTTTTTAGTTGTAATAGTCTGCGTATTTATTATTAGTTCTTTCCTTTTATCTCTACTCATATATAAATGGATATATGTTTATATATATATATATATATTTATTGATATATATATATATATACATAAATATGCACATAAACCCATCTATATATGTTTTGGTTACTGATGATTTTGGCTAGTTTCTTTCAGGTTTCAGGTAGCTGATTTTAGCTGAGGTGCTTGGAGACTAGTTGTGTGGACTGATGTTGGTTTTTCTCTCTTGAGTTTTTATGTGAGAGGTTGTTTGGGTTGCTCTTTTTTTGTTGTTTTTAGCTCTATGTATCTTTTTCATGTATTAGGGTAGATATACTTCTATATCGGGTGGTGGCATTGCCGGAATTCGATATTGAAGTTTGATGGGCGGTGGTTTATCCGGAGCACATCTACTCTCCTTTACATTCCTGTTGTTTTGTGTTGTATTGTTTGAGTCTGTTTTTGCGTTGGTGACAGAATTTTGTATCCTTCTGGTTTTATTTATATATGTGTGCTCTCTTCTTTATTGAAGATCACACCTTTTTATTTTCAAAAAATAATTTACTTAACCTCACCCACTTGTCTAATTAACATGTTATAAAGTTTAAGTGTTCAAAATTTATTTAACCTCACCAACTTGTCTAATTAACATGTTATAACGGTTAAGTGTTCTAAATTTACTTAACCTCACCCACTTGTCTAATTAACATGTTATAACGGTTAAGTGTTCTAAATTTACTTAACCTCACCCACTTGTCTAATTAACATGTTATAACGGTTAAGTGTTCTAAATTTACTTAACCTCACCCATCATTTTAGTTAACATGTTGAATTGGTTAAGTGTTTTCTTAATTGACTTAACCCTACCAACCTTGACTTAGCTTTATTAAAGCACCAACCACTCACATCAGACAGGTGTTGTTGTGGTCACTGGATGTGCCGGTCGGTTCGGGGCAGTTTTATACCATGACTCAGTCTAACCTCGTGTCCTTTTTGGGCTCAATGCACTAACCACCCACATTAGACAGGTATTGTTGTGGTCACTGGATGTGCCGGTTTGTTCCGGGCAGTTTTACACCACAACTCAGTTTAACCTCGGGTTAGGCATATTCGTCTTTTCTAAATTTACATATTTCTTATTTATGACAAATTCCATATGTAAATTATTCCCAATTTAATTATGCCATAATTATCCTTTTAATTATGCTCACAATTAATGGTATACTAAATATACCATTTCATGAACTAATCTATGCCATGTAATTTTTCATGTTTATCCTACATATTTATATGTAAACTATAAATCAATTATTGTCATGGCCCACTTTCCTTCTAAATCACGTTCAAAATTTTAGGTACATAGGTTGTACCATTTTCATGCCACTTATCATGCTTATGTGTCAAACATGCCAATTACATGTAATTTCATGTTTTCCCCAACGTTACCCCCGTTGTACATTCGCAAAATTACATAGAATGTCAGGATCGATATTTTAGCCTAACTTATAAAACAAAAAGGGAAAAGTGGAACTTTGCAACATTCCAACATTATACAAAAGTATGGATCTAACTACATATATGTCACATGGATTTGGCATAGAACAATATACTTTTAACTATGAACTTGCAAATTTGATCTATGCAACATGAACCATAAGCATATGAATTTACATAAAACTATACAAGTTAAACTTGGCATGTAGTGGTGAACTTGCAAATTAGATCTATCATAAAGGCATATGGATCTAACATATAAAGTTGTAGATCTAAACATATAAGGTCGTAGATCTAAACATGTATGAATAATGGATCTAAACAATTAGGCATAAATGACATGACTTAGCCTAAAACTTGTATGTATCATAATATCACCAAACTTACATATGATAATTTCATTCCCAAATTCCTATACAACATCATAGGTTTACTCACCAATTTCCACATAACATGATAGGTTAGATAGACCACAATAGTTCATAGGCATATATGATAGAATAGACATGAATAAACATGAATCAGGATCACATACAACTCGATACAATTCTATTTTACAATTCATTACAAATCATGTCTTTAATTTATTCACATCTGAAAGATAACTACACTTACAATCAAAAGGAAAGACTTGATTTCAGGGATCTATATTCTGAAACTGAATTGCTCGCCTTTGATGTAGATCGTTAAATTCTCTTAGTTGAATTAGATTAGTTTTGATTTGATTTTGATGTAGCTTCTATCTTGCCTTTGAGTTGAAAGAGATGACTGCAATTCTAGGTTCACCATTAATGGCATGACGGCTCTAGGAATATTTTTGTGTGGCTTAGGGTTTAGATTTAGGTTGCTTATATAGAAGTTTGATTTAATAGGAACCGTCAGATTAACCTAGAGCAAATCAAAGCCATTCAGTCAAGATAGAATAGCCACATCAGCCCTAATGACTCAGCAAGGAGTCCATCAGAACCAATCAGATGCCACATCTGCCTTAGAGCGAATCGGCCCATGGGTTGACAGCTAAACACCCTGAATCAATCCCTAGTCGACCCAGCGGAGCTCGGGTCGACCTTAAAAATGGGCCGATTCGGTTATTCCCCCTCCCTATTCGCTGTTTTGAACTTTTTTGCATATTTATTTATTTAATTTTTATATATATCTATATATATATATATATTTCTCATATGCATACAAGCTTCAAGGCTTAATAACTTCTTCATAAGGTATCCGTTTTATGCAAACCAAATGTCTATCTTGACCAAAATTTTGAGACGAATGTAATAGCGCAACCCATTTCACTTAGTTCTTCTTCTAAAAATTAAGTGTTCTTGAATTTGTTAATTTTAATATTCTCAGAAAATTCGAGGTGTTACACCTTCCACCCACTGTAAACGCCATCCTTCCCCTACCCTCAGTCAACACTGCTCCACGCTATTTCACTAACCTCCACAAAATCGTCACCAAATACATCCTGCAACCATCCTCTTCCACAGTCCACAACATCAACTCATGTTAGTTCAGAACCAAAAACATTTCTTCCAATAAACACCTCCAGCAAACCAAACTCTTTTCAACGATCCAGTCCTTCACAACGTTCATTCCCTCCACCTAATTCCCTATTCAACCACGTCACCCACAAACAAACTTCACCACCCTCATCCCCAAAACCGTCGTAATCTATACAATTCCTACAAACTTTGTGCAAATCGTTCCCATCTCCACTTATCTTCACAATCAAGTTCAACAACCACTGCATCCCTCACCACATCACGCCCCTGCTACAACACTACTACCAAAACCCAGTTCCGGAAATCTTCACCTCTTCCCACATCAGAGACTTCCTCAGACCATCAAAGTCAGCCTCTTGGAACAACCGAACACCTTCTTTCATCTCAGTTCATCAACACTCTATTCAAACCCCATCGCATCCCTATCTCCAACTTCAAGTCATAGGCCCATCTATGATCAATATCACACCCTATCCACCCAAACAACATTCTGAATCACCACCGCGATTTGAACCAGCATCTGATTCGAACGCACAACAACGGAGTCGAAATATCAGAGCGATCTAAAAACCCTAGACTGAAACAACAACAAAAAAATGAAACCTTAGGCCAGAATCGATACCACTCGAATTCGAACCAGACATCAACTCTAGTCGATTTTGATTTTCAAAAAAAAAAAACAAGGTATTAAAAGGGCGTAGGTTGAATTTGTGTACGGACGCAAGTTTGGTGGCAAATTTTCTGGAGTTTATTTGTGTATTTTTATAGACAAAAGGAAGGGTAGTGCTTAACATGTGGTTTGTGATTTCTTTTTGGAGTGGGATTTGTTACTTCTACTTAGAAACCGTGTAGCTTAGTTGATTGTTATTAAGTTGCAAGTGTTGGTTTGGTTGAGTCTAATTTTCTTCCTCATTTTTATTTTTTATTTTGCTTAGCTTTTAATATGTTTCTTGTTAGCTGAGTAGTTTCTTAACTTATTTTCTTATTCTAGTCGGTTTTCTTTTGGTTTTGTTTTAGATTTTTACTCAGCGCTTTTTTTACTTTTCGTTTGTTTATTCTTATTTGTTTTCTTGTTTTCTTTTCTTGTCAAAAAAAAAGAAAAAAAAGAAATTCAAAAGCCAAAGTGAAGGAACAAATTCAAGCAAATAATCAAGAAATTCAGAGACCAAACAACAAAACAGTGGATTTCTAATTGTAACGACCCGCATTCTACGCATCAGAAGATCGTAGAATGTTTATTTCTTTTTTATATGAGATCGTATAGTCGTGTAACTTTGGAGAACGACTATTGGAGTCATTTCCCATGTTCACGATTTTTACCAATTTTTAAATGACCATTTTGCCCCTAGCCGCTCTTGTTTCTGCCATAACTTTTGATTGGTAAGGAATTTTGACCTAAAACCCCTTCCATTAGATCCGGATGATGGTTTACATTTCTGTAGAGTGGTCACATTAGCCAAATAAACTCAGCGTTTGGGAGATATGGCTGAAATAAGGTTTAGAAGGTGAAAAACAGCTTAACCGGGCCTAATTAGGGTGATTAACAAGAGGGCCCATAACCCATTTCGGGATTAGGGTTATGGAGAGGCTGAAAACAGTTAGGAAACGATATTTATTTCATTTTTCAGCCGCCTAAAACATTTCTCTAACCCTAGCCATGGCCTCCACCTTCTAAAATCATCCCAAATCACTGTATAATCAAGAATTAAGCTAATCTATGTCAAATCAAGGACAATCAACACATCAGAGTTGAATTTGTTGTGTTGCATAGATATTCGACCCAAATCAGAGATAGTTTTAGATCTAAGTTTTATTTGTGGCTAAGATGAGTGATTTGCATTGTTTTTCACTAATTACGGCTAATTAGGGGTGATTAATGATAATTAGCGAAATTATAACTCAGAAAAATCTAGAAAAATTTGTAAAATTCGAAAATATTATTTTAGGACTTTGTTAAAAATTTGGGTTGATTTGGTTAAGTTTTGCTAATCCTAAGGTTAGTTATGCTTAAACATGATTTTGAGGAAAACAAGGGTTTTTGGGTATGTTCGATCTATATTATCATGATTATTTGTTGTTTTGGATGACTATACATGTTGCTATGACTGTTTGGAATGTTTTGTAATTGTTTAGAATAGTTAGAATGGTCGAAAACGCCGTCGTGTGTCGTAAAAACAGTCGTTGGAAGTTGCAGGAAAAATATGCAGGAGGCAGACCGGATCGAATCGCCCCTACTCGAACTGACCCGCTCGAGGAGCACTCCACGACCCCGATCCGCTCACGTCAGAGAACCCCAGACCGTGAAGTTTTCCATCCCCGAACCGAACCGCTTCTGCTTGGTGACCACGGACCAAAGTGCCATAAGTGGACTGATCACGAACCGAGGAGCTCGATCCGCTTGGAGGAGTTATCTTACACGAGCCAATTTAAAGCATGTAACCACGAGCCGAACCACCAGGGAAGCATCAGCACGAACCGACCCGACCTGGGGAAGAACTCACGACCCGACTCGAATAGGGTTGATGACTACGGACTGAACGAGGAGAAGAGGACCGAACCGAATGGAAGCTTGTTTCTGAACCGATCCGGAGGAGACCAAAACCCAAGATGCAAAGGTAGTCTAAATAGGAAGTAAACTCAGGATCCAGTTGGGAACCAACGAGTTAACTTCATGAGTTGGACTTTGCTGCGGGACGTGTGCAAAGGGGTTATCGACGTCCACAGCATTGACTCACCACCAAGACGGATGTGAGGCTACGGATCAGTGCAGTGGGGTTGCTATTACCCCATGGGCCAGAGTGATTGTAGCATGGCTATGAGGCAGTGCAGTGAAGTCGTCATGACTTCATAGGGTAGAGTGGACATAGCAAGGACTAGTGGCTACAGATCAGTGCAGTCGCCATGACTCCATGGGGTAGAGTGATCATAGCAAGGATTTGGGTGATCAAAGCGGTGGATATCGTATGCTTTATGCATTGAGTGAGAGATGTGAGGATGGATGCTCTGCTTGATTGTTTGATGTCACTATGACATGCACACCCCCACCCCGATATCTTTACACCATATGTTAGTGTCACCTTAAAGTATTGTACAACTTTTTGTGCTAACTCTTTGGTTGCAGGTCCAGGTTCAGGTATGGTTTAGTATACCTGTCATTGTTCTGTTTTGCTTCTTATCGCTCATACCAGGCTTTTATCTGACCCAGAGTTTTATGTCTCTTCTTATTACTCTGGGTGCTCTTAAACGGGCATACTAGAGACATGTTAGGTTGTATGCACGAGTAGCTGTACCGGAGACGAGCAGGAGGCTCCCACATATGATATATATATATATATATATATATATATGCATGTATGTATTCTCCCTGTGTCACTGAAGGTCACTACTTTGGGCATTAGTAGTGTACTCTTCCTTTACTTTTCTTTAGAGACAGTATGAAAGTTGTAATAATGATGATGTGGAACATAAACTGTATTTGAGTTTTCCGCTGTTATTATGGTTTAGTTTTCAGCTTATACACTGTCTCGCCTGTTTTATGTCAAGTATGTTATTATTATATTTTATTCCATGCGCTATAAGACATTCTACAGGCTCTTTGTTAGTTCACCGTATCCTTTCCTTTCTTTTCCTTTCTTTGGTGACCGACCCATGCTAGTCGGGCATTGACATAGTGCACCGTCAATGGGAATGTCGGCTGGTGTGGGGCAGGCCATCATACTTGGTATCAGAGCTCTAGGTTGCGTAGTTAACCTAGGAAAAGACACCAGGGAGAGATAGTATGTATATGAGAGAACGTATTTGTTATATTTTGGTTTCCAAAAACTATATATATATATATACTATTAGTATATCTAGGGATGGAGTCGCACTGTGCTGGCACAGCTGAAGAGATGGTTAATCGTTTTCTCCTTACATTGAACGATGAGCCAACATATGAGGGGTAATGGTAGAGGAGCTAATAATGGGAATGCTCCTGATATGAGGACGATGTTCACTGACTTCATGAGGGATATTCTTAGGGATGTTCAGAGGGCAGTTCATTATATTGCAAATGGTGGTGGTGCAGTAGTGCATGCTCCTAGAGCCGATTTCGCCAAGCTCTGTAAGGACTACACTAGTCTTGGTGGAAAGCCATTCCACGGAACGGAGTCGGCTATAGAAGTTTAGGATTGGCTCGATACTTGTGAGTGCATCTTCGAGGACTTAAGGATCGATGATGCGATGAAAAGGAAGATAGCATCCCGTCAGTTGCAAGGACGGGCTATGAATTGGAGGAATGCTATTAAGGAAGCTACCCCTGAGGATCAAGTTACTTGGGAGCAGTTCAAGGCCCGATTCAGTGATAAGTTTATCCCAGCTGCTCAGAAATCAGAATTATTTAGAAAGTTCTTCGATCTTAAACAGAATGGTAGGGCAATCTCGGAGTATATTGCTAAGTTCTATACTTTATCGAAGTATGGATTATCCCTTATTGACACTCCCAAAAAGAAGAATGAGAAGTTTATAATAGGCTTAGATCGGTACTTGGGAGAAAGGCTTATAAACCATATTGATGAGATGTTTGAATCGATTGTTGGAAAAGCACTGAGATCAGAGAGCCTTTATCCTAAGCCTAAGACTGAAGTCGTTGTTGCATCTGCAGAAGGGCCAAAGACGCATGCAAGCGGTGGAGGTAAGAATAATTCTCAGAATAAGAGGAAGCAGAACCAAGCCAAGGATGGTCAGAAAAAGAGCAAGAAAGATGTTGAGTGCTTTAGCTGTGGCAAGAAGGGCCATTATGCTAAAGAATGTCGAGCAAAGCCTGCGAACAGGAAGTGCTTCAACTGTGGCCATGTGGGACATAACAAAGATAAATGTCTGCAACCCCCTAAAGAGAAGCAGATTATGACAGCATATGCTCTTAATGTTGTTCCTTCTTCGTCGAATGCCCCAACTGCGGCAGAGAAAGGAAAGAATGTTATCATTTAAGGTATTCTTTCTGTTTATGATGTTCCTGTTCGAGTATTGTTTGATACCGGAGCTTCCCGTTCCTTCATATCTAGTGGTCAGGTAGATAGATTGGGATTGGAATCCGAGGTAGTCGATAGAGCTTTAGCGGTGGCGAACCCGATTGGCGGTTCGACTAGCCTTAGTATGATTTGTCGTAATGTGGTTTTATCGAGTCATGGATGTATGTTTGTTTGTGATTGCTTTATTTTGGGCTTTACTGGGTTTGGCATTATTTTGGGAGTCGATTGGCTCCAAAGGCACGGGGTGGTGGTAGACTGTGAGGGCTTTTGGTGACAGTTAGAGCAGATGATGGGCGGAGGGCAGTGTTTGGTGGTCTACCTAGTGATAGGGTAATGACTAGTTTTCTAAATTCCCTCGACATCCCTCATGATGAGTTGTCAGATGTGCCAGTGGCTGGCCAGTATCCGGACGTCTTCGAGTAAGTGACCGGACTTCCACCACACCAAGAGATTAAGTTTCGTATTGATTTAGTGAAAGATGCCAGACCTATAGTGATGCCACTTCGTCATATGGTACCAAGGGAGCAGCGAGAGCTCGGGGTGCAAGTAAGCGATCTTTTGAAGAAGGGATTTATCAGAAGAAGTGTTTCTGAGTGGGTAGCACCAGTTGTGTTTGCTACCAACGCATACGGTTCCCTTCGATTGTGTGTGGACTACCGCGAATTGAATAAGGTGACGAGGAAGAATAAGTATCCTCTACCGCGGATAGATGGTTTGTTTGATCAGTTGATTGGCGCGAGAGTGTTCTCCCAGTTGGATCTCGCGACAGGTTTCATCAGCTTAGGGTGGAAGCTGAGAGTATAGCTAAAACAGCCTTTCGGACGCCGTATGGATTCTATGAGTGGTTGTTCATGCCATTCAGGTTGACCAATGCACCAACATATTTTGTGGATCTTCTGAATAGGGTATTCAGAGATCAATTGAATAAGTTTGTTCTTGTGTTCGTAGATGATATCTTGGTTTATTCAAGGACAGAGGAAGAACACAGGGAACATTTGAGGATAGTGATGGTGGTGTTGAGAAAACACCAATTGAAAGCAAAGTTTTCTAAGTGTCACTTCTGGAGAAGGGAAGTGAGATTCTTGGGCCATGTTGTTTCAGAGAATGGTATTGCTGTGGACCCTGCGAAGGTGGCTATGGTACAAGATTGGTCTACGCCCAAGAATGCAATAGATGTAAGAAGTTTCTTGGGATTAGCTGGATATTATCGTAAGTTTATCCAAGACTTCTCCAAGATAGCGGCACCATTAACTCATTTGACCAAGAAGAATCAAGCTTTTGTTTGGGACGAAAGGTGCAAAAATGCATTCAAGAGCTTAAAGGAAAATTTGATGTGCGCGCCAGTGTTAGTCATTCCTAAAGGAAATGAAGAGATGATAATATATATAGATTCATGTGGTACCGGAATAGGTGCTGTATTGATGCACGGAGGTAGGGTTGTAGCTTATGCTAGTCGACAACTGATACCGCATGAAATAAGATACTCCACCCACGATTTGGAATTGGCAGCGATCATGTTCGCGTTGAAGATGTGGAAACATTATCTCTTGGGAGAAAGATTTGAGTTGTTTACCGATCATAAATCATTAAAGTACCTTTTCTCCCAGAAGGATTTAAATCTTCGTCAGCAGAGATGGTTAGAATTCTTGGCTTCCTATGATTTCAATATTGTGTATATATAAGGAAAGGGCAATGCAGTTGTTGATGCACTGAGTAGGAGACATGCCAGTTTAGGGGCTATGTTTCTTGAGTGGAAGCAACTGAATTATATCGCCGGGTATGATTTTAGACCAATGTGCGAATTGGATCCAGAAATGTTAGCAAGTTTGACGATCAAACCCACTTTGATTGAGCATGCTGGTTCCAGTCAAAGGAACGATCCTAACTTATTGGAAATCATCTCCAAGTTAAAGATGGATATCAATGAGGAGATGGACAAGTATGGGCTTGATCGAGATGGATGGCTTAGAAAGAATGGAAGACTAGTCGTCCCCAATGTCAATGGATTGAGAGATGAAGTGCTTAGAGAATGTCATCACTCAAAACTAAATATACATCCCGGTGGTAACAAAATGTATCGAGACATGAAGCAGACCTACTACTGGGAAGGGATGAAAAGAGACGTTGGGGAGTTTATATCCAAGTGCATGAATTGCCAGTTAGTTAAAGCTGAGCAAAAGAAACCTAGTGGTTTGTTACAACCATTAGAAATCCCCGAATGGAAATGGGAACGAGTCTCAATGGATTTCATTGATGGGTTAACAAGGACTAGATCGGGCCACGATAGCATTTGGGTGATTGTGGACCGATTGACCAAGAGTGCAAGGTTTATACCCGTCAAGTCGAATATCACAGCAGCTAAGTTAGCAGAACTATATATGAAGTGGGTAGTGAGATTTCATGTAGTACCCAAAGGCATTGTAAGTGACCGAGATCCATTGTTTACTAGTGGATTTCGGAAGAGCTTACAAGAGGCGTTAGGATCATAATTACATCTCAGTACCGCGTATCATCCTCAAACCGACGGTCAGACATAGAGGGTGAATCGAGTATTAGAAGATCTCTTGAGATCTTGCATAATGGACTTTGGAGGGTCATGAGATAACCATTTTCATCTAGTGGAGTTCGCATATAATAATAGTTATCAATCCAGTATTGGTATGTCTCTGTATGAAGCTTTGTATGGAAGACCGTGCAACTCACCGTCATGTTGGTTAGAAACCGGTGAGAAATTTGTGCTTGGGCCAGATGTGATAAGAGAAACTTCAGATAAGATCAAGTTATCCGACAACGAATGAAGGCTGCCCAAGATAGGCAGAAGAGTTATGCTGATAAGAATAGAAGAGATTTAAAGTTCTCCATTGGCGACTTGGTGTTTGTCAAGATTTCTCCGTTAAAGAGCGTAATACGATTTGGTAGGAAAGGCAAGTTAACACCAAGATTTGTTGGTCCATTCCCAGTTCTCGTGCAAGTTCGGAAGTTAAGTTGCCGGACAAGATGGTGGGAGTTCATAATGTATTTTATGTTTCCCAGTTAAGGAAATTCATGCACAACCCCGATGTGGCTATTTCACCTGATTAGTTGGATGATATCGAAGTAGAACCCAAGGCGGTTGGGAATCGCAAGCCGATTCGTATTGTCGAGCACGGTACGAAGAAACTTCGAAGGAAAACGGTGAATCTAGTCAAGGTTCAGTGGGGCGAGGATGGGAATGACTGTACTTGGGAGATAGAGGAGAGCATTAGGAAGACGTATCCAGAACTCTTTGCCTGGTAAGATTTTAAATTTCGATTTAGTCTTTCCGCATGCTAGGATAGGTTTGTTTTGTTTGTTTGATTGTTTGTGAATGACTGATAGGCATGCGGAACACCTTTGTATGTTTTTGGTTAAGGAATTTCGGAGGCGAAATTTCTTAAGGGGGAAGAGTGTAACGACCGGCATTCTACGCACCGGAGGATCGTAGAATATTTATTTCTTTTTCGTACGAGGTCATATAGTCGTGTAACTTTGGGGAACGACTATTGGAGTCATTTCTCATATTCACGATTTTTTCCAATTTTTAAATGACCGTTTTGCCCCTAGACGATCTTGTTTTGGCCATAATTTTTGATTGGTAAGGAATTTTGACATGACACTATTTCCATTAGATCCAGATGATGGTTTACAATTCCGTAGAGTGGTCACATTAGCCAAACGGACTCACCGTTTAGGAGATATGGCTGAAACAAGGTTTAGAAGGTGAAAAACAGCTTAATTGGGCCTAATTAGGGTGATTAACAAGAGGGCCCATAACCCATTTCGGGATTAGGCTTATGGGGAGGCTGAGAACAGTTAGGAAACGATTTTTATTTCATTTTTCAGCCGCCTAAAACATTTCTCTAATCCAAGCCTTGGCCTCCACCTTCTAAAATCATCCCAAATCACTCTCTAATCAAGGATTAAGCTAATCTACGTCAAATCAAGGCCAATAAACACCAAATCTAAGTTGAAGTTGCTGTGTTGCATAGATATTTGACCCAAATCAGAGATAGTTTCAGATCTAAGTTTTATTTGTGGCTAAGGTGAGTGATTTGCATTATTTTTCACTAATTACGGCTAATTAGGGGTGATTAGTGATAATTAGCGAAATTATAACTCAGAAAAATCTGGAAAAATTTGTAAAGTTCTAAAATATTATTTTAGGACTTTGTTAAAATTTTGGGTTACTTTGTTTAAGTTTTGCTAATCCTAAGGTTAGTTATGCTTAAACATGATTATGGGGAAAACAAAGGTTTTTTGGTATGTTTGATCTATATTATCATGATTATTTGTTGTTTTGGATGACTATACATGTTGCTATGACTGTTTGGAATGTTTTGTAATTGTTTAGAATAGTTAGAATGGTCGGAAACGCTGTTGTGTAGCGTAAAAATAGTCGTTGGAAGTTGCAGGAAAAATATGCAGGAGCCAGACCGGATCGGATCGCCCATACCCGAACCGACCCGCTCGAGGAGCACTCCACGACTCCGATCGTTCACGTCAGAGAACCCCAGACCGTGAAGTTTTCCATCCCCGAACCGAACCGCTTCTGCTTGGTGACCACAAACCGAAGTGCCACAAGTGGACTGATCACAAACCGAGGAGCTCGATCCGCCTGGAGGAGTTGTTTACACGAGCCAATCTGAAGCATGTAACCACGAGCCGAACCACCAGGGAAGCATCAGCACGAACCGACCCGACCTGGGGAGGAACTCACGAGCCGACCCGAACAGGGTCGATGAATACAGACGGAACGAGGAGAAGAGGACCGAACCGAGTGGAAGCTTGTTTCTGAACCGATCCGGAGGAGACCAAAAACCCGAGATGCAAAGGTAGTGTAAATAGGAAGTAGACTCAGGACCCAATTGGGAACCAACATGTTAACTTCATGAGTTGGGCTTTGCTGCGGGACGTGGGCAAAGGGGTTATCGACATACATAGCTTTGACTCGCCACCAAGACGGATTTGAGGCTACGGATCAGTGCAGTGGGGTAGTTATTACCCCATGGGGCAGAGTGATCGTAGCATGGCTATGAGCCAATGCAGTGAAGTCGTCATGACTTCATGGGGCAGAGTGGACATAGCAAGGACTAGTGGCTGCAGATCAGTGCAGTGGAGTCACCATGACTCCATGGGGCAGAGTGATCATAGCATTGATTTGGGTGATCAAAGCGGTGGATATCGTATGCTTTACGCACTGAGTGAGGGATGTGAGGATGGATGCTATGCTTGATTGTTTGATATCACAATGACATGCACCCCCCCCCCCCCCCCCCCGTATCTTTACTCCATATGTTAGTGTCACCTTAGAGTATTGTACAACATGTTGTGCTAACTCTTTGGTTGCAGGTTCAGGTATGGTTTAGTATACCTGTTATTGTTCTGTTTTGCTGCTTATCGCTCATACCAGACTTTTGTCTGACCCAGAGTTTTATGTCTCTTCTTATTACTCTAGGTTCTCTTAAACGAGCAGACTAGAGACAGGTTAGGTTGTATGCACGAGTAGCTGTATCAGAGATGAGCAGGAGGCTCCCATGTATGATATATATATGTATGTATGTATTCTCCCTGTGCCACTTCCTATCTCACCGTTGGTTGCTCTGAGCTTCCGCGACTACTTGGAAATCGAAGGCCTTCTTGTCGATTTGGGGTTCAAGCTACTGGGTGACTGGTTCCTGCATTGCCGGCGGGTTCTGAAGCTTCTTCAGATGCAGTCTACTCCAACCAATCCTCTGGTGTCCTCGAAGTTCTTCTCTTTCCTTGTATGTGGTTTGCGATTTGTTCTGACTTTGGTAGGTAGCTGGGTTTGTTTTGCAATGGAGTTGAGACGGTTTTGTTTTGATCTGGTGTGTGTTTGTTTTGTTGAGGAAGTTGAGAACTGTATTGTTCTCTGTAAAGATTGCGACTTCACTATCATCTATGTTTGTGGTGATGCTCGGCGAGATGGAGCGTTCTTGTTTGGTTTTTCAGCGATTTTTCAATTTATTAGCTTATTGATTTGTAATCTGGTTAGTATGCTAACTGAAATCATGTAATGTTTCTGATTAATATATGTTACCAATTTTCAAAAAAATGTATTCTCTCTGTGTCACTGAAGGTCACTACTTTGGGCATTAGTAGTGTACTCTTCCTTTACTTTGCTTTAGAGACAGTTTGAAAGTTGTAATAATGACGATGTGGAACATGAGCTGTATTTGAATTTTCCGCTGCCATTATGGTTTAGTTTTCAGCATATACACTGCCTTGCCTGTTTTATGTCAAGTATGTTATTATAATATTTTATTCCATGCGCTGTGAGACATTCTATAGGTTCTTTGTTAGTTCACCGTATCCTTTCCTTTCTTTTCCTTTCTTTTGGCGACCGTCCCGTGCTAGTCGGGCATTGACCCAACGCACCTTCATTGGGAATGTCTGCTGGTGCAAGGCGGGCCGTCATACTAATCGTTGATACTACTAAATTATTCTGGATGGACAACCATACCTCACTGTAAAATTTTCTGAACTTCACAGGTGCTACAGCTGCTAAAAATATGTAGAAATTGCTTGTAAATCTTCTGCAGGGGCAGCCGCTTGCTTGTACAATATTTTAAATTTCTGCAGTTCTTATTGTCTGATTTTTGTGGTTGACTGATATTTCCATAATTGAAATCTTCATTCTCATTGCTTTCAACAATAAAAACAGACGTTGCAAAAATAATATAATTGAAAGGTTGTGCTTTATGAAGTTGATTGTCTCGTATAATTGGATCGTGGATATATAATAGTTCAATTTATTGAACTATTAGCAAAAGAGGTTGCATACTACCCGTAAAACATTGGTCGTATCCCTTAGTATTTATACTATACGTGAACGACCATAAGACCCTCTTCCCCCTTCTAATTAAGTCAGTTAATTAATAAAGCACAACTCTGTGTTTTATACTATTTTGAAGTGAGAATAATTTCTATCTTTCCTTGACTTCATTCAAATATCTAATTCAAAAAAATCCTTGAGAAAATTGTGGGATAATAACCTGAGAAGGCGTTCCCTGGAAGAGTATGAGTATGAACTACAACCCATAAGGCAAAATTTTCCGAAATTTCGTGAGCTCAATGTCGACAATTTTCAAAATTTTCCAAATGAACAACATTATCAAAAACATGGATATGATCGAAATTGCGATTTCAACTCAAATTTCAATAATTTCGATCAAGGGTCACGTCCACATCAAAATAGCTTTGAATGTCAATATGGCTTTGATCCACATCAATATGGGGTTGAAAACAAAAAATTTCAAAATAATAGCCCGTATCAACATCTTGAAAATAACCAAAATTGCAATTTTGCCTCGAATATCAACAGTTTTGGTTATGAACATAATTTTGATAATCGAAATGATTTCCAATATTAATGTGATTTTTCTAAAAATTCAAACAACCACCACATTGGAAATAATATTGATCGTGAAAGTGATGTGGACTATAATTTTGAGAATCAAAGAATCCAAAATGAGATCTCTCAAATCAACGATTTTGAGGAATATCATCTTAACATTCTTAGAGAGAGGGAAGAAAGACTAGATAAAAAGATGGATGAACTTCTTTGTTTAATGACATCTTTTGCAGAACAACGAGAGCAACAAAATCAAATTCACAGATGTGATGAATCAGAATATAATCCATTCTTTACTGACAGTGAAAATTTTCAAATAATAACTTTGGAAATTGAGAATAACGATCTAAATGAAGTTGTTCAAAATTCAACAAATGATTTGAACTTCAATTCTTTACAGGAAATAGATTTAAGCTCAGATTTTGATCTCTCTCTTTTAGGCTGCGAGAAACTTGAAATTTTTGAAATTGAATAAAATGAAAATGTTGAATTTTCCAGAAACTCAAAATTGGAAAAGGATTTTAATGAACATGAATTTTTTTGATTATATGTGGATGAGTTGCCAAATGAGAATGAAATAGAATCAAGCCACCAATCCAAGTTCGAAAATTTCGATTTTGAGGTTTCAAACGAACTTGAAATTGTCAGTGTCAAAAATACGTTGTCAATTAATAAAATTGAGAAATGTGATCACATAATCTTGAATGACACTCAGAATTTAAATTTCACGATTGCAACTGAGTTTATATATGATCACAAATTTTTGGACAATTACACTAATAAATTTATAGAACACATGAAACATCTTGGAAGCATTACTGCTGCTGAAAAACTTCGGGTTAGGATGACATTGGACATTTATCTATTGGACCATAAATCTAGGTATAAAGATGAGATGGTTTTCAAAAACCATTTCTTATAAGAAAATATGCCTAAACATAGTGGGAATGATATTCATCAGGCTAGAATCAAGTGTGGGGAAAAGTTGGTGGCGTTCTTTGCATTGCATGCATCGCAAACACAAATTTTTGGACAATTACACTGATAAATTTATAGAACACATGAACCATCTTGGAAGCATTACTGCTGCTGAAAAACTTCGGGTTAGGATGACATTGGACATTTATCTATTGGACCATAAATCTAGGTATAAAGATGAGATGGTTTTCAAAAACCTTTTCTTATTAGAAAATATGCCTAGACATTGTGGGAATGATATTCATCAGGCTAGAACCAAGTATGGGGAAAAGTTGGTGGCGTTCTTTGCATTGCATGCATTGTAAACACATATATCATTGTACATATGAACCATTCCTACATAGAGTTAGACTGCATTTCATTCTATAAATAATTTTGCATCTCATCCAACTTTGGGTGTTATCTTTCACAATTAGAAAACTTGTTAACGGTATGGACACTGTTTAGATCAAGTGTGGGGGGAGGACTCTGCATTGCATCCATTTTATTTTTATTTCTTTTTCTTTTTCATTTCCATGCATTTAGATAGGACCATCATGCATTTTAGATCTTAGTAACATACCATAATTTCTTTTTTTGAAAATACGACTCATTTTAGATTGATACAACAAAATAAGTTATCGATTATTAATCAGTTGATAGTATTTTTTTCTCTCAACTAAGATCGAATAAGAAATATGATGAAAAGTTGAATTTTGGGGGATAATAGTGTTACTGGTACATAGTGAGATTCTTAGGTGATGGCCATGAAGTTTATTCTAAATTGTAGTCTTTGTTTAATGAGTGGAGGACTTAAAATACTTATATTGGCTTTTCGAATCTGTAAAACTAAGTTATGTTAAGCTGAATTCGCGTAACTCTCTCTTTTTCTTATATTTTCAATAATAATAATAATAATAATCCAAGGGTGCCCAACATTGCTTGTAAATCTAGCGTTGGTTGCAAACCCGCCAAGCTCTATCCGACATGTTGACAAAGTCAGCGTCGGTATATCTTGATCTCATTTTATGAAGTTGGACAACTAAGGATTACCGACATGTTATTGACAAAGTCAGCGTCAGTCTGCACAATCCGCCGAGCTCTGTTCCAACTCTTCGTCAGTCTGCAAGGTAGTGCATGGGTGGTATACCTTGGTCTTTAAGTTAGGTGTATGTAATTAATTATAAAGCTTCATTTTTTAGAGGTTGAGAATAAACAATGATGCCCAAACACTTCTTGACCATACTGATTTGACTAGCCATAAACGAGGAAATAATAATATCACTTTACAAACTGTGACAAGCAAACTAAGAATTTATTTCATGGTTGCACTATGTTATCAACTGAACCAACTAGCCAAACTGGAATTTAACATTTGAAAACTTGAATTGTGTTGAAAATTTATGATAAGTTGAGGTATCTAAAATACAATCAACTGACTAGAAATTGTTAATTTAATTTGTTGTACCACTTTCTGAAACAAGTCGTGTTTTCATTTTTTTTGTTTTCATTTACATATGTCCATTGCGATCATGTAGTTGCATTAGAATCATTACATATTGCATTTGGATTTTGTGGGTAGTAACCCCTGAAAATCCTCACGAGACACCACTTGTAATGAACCAGAATTTTCGACCTAGAAAATCAACAAAAAACTCATGTCAATTATACAGGCATCGATCCAGATCATTAATAGAAAGAAGTTAGAGGGTGAGAATAGATAAGATAGAAAATTAAAATAGAAGAAGAAGAATATATATACAACATCAGAGTAACACGAATCTCACAGTGGAACGAATAAAATATATCATACAACATAACTTGAAATCAAAACAGTATATGTATACAATACCATTATCAGAGTACAACACTTACAACTCGGCGGAAATAAACAATAGCTATAATCCTGAAGCAACCTGCTCCAGCTTTTCAAGTATCTGTAAAATCCCGACTATTGGACTGCCCGTACAAAATTGGGCACCGAGAGTTTAGGGAAAACAAAACAAAATAAACTTTGAGTCAGTCTTGTGACTGGTGTGAGTAAACTCCAACCATTTGTGTAACTTTTAAAATCCTTTTAAAAGAAATAATAATCGTCACACCGACCCACACATAAACACGAATGGTTTTTACTTTACTATAACCCAAAACATTCTTTTATAATCCATACTCTTCTGATATTATAATAATGTCTAAATCAAATAAATAGCAATCTAGTAGAATGCTTTCATCTCACGCTCTACATATATAATATACAATCAAAAATTGCGGGCTCTCATTGGATAATGAATTCCCAACTATGACAAGGTATGGAACCACCTTCTGATCAGTGTACTCTAGAAGCGATACACTGGAGTTCAACAAGAACATCTTGTAACTCAGCCACACATAACCAGCTATTCATTTCGCTTGAATGTTCTGAACATATTGTCACCTTACGGTTGGTATACCAGCATAACCATTCTTGGGAGATAAAGAATTGAAAGAAGTAACAAATATGAATATTCTCTAGATGGTGATAATATACCCTAATTGGGTGTGACCCACTTAGCCATGCCACCTGCCCGATTTTTGTCATTTCCCAGTTGATATGGCTTGAGGCCACAACATATCATTATACAGATCACATCTTTATTTCCTTTAAATGTCACATTCTCATACCCGCCAAATCACAAATTGATTTCTCCAAAAATACCACGGGTATACAGCTAAGAGAAACGAATTCCCCGCCACCAATGCAAATGCGTTTGGAGAGATCAACTTACGCAATCTGCTAGATATACTCTATCAGACATTCGTCCATACACGTTGTCTTGGGGCTGGACAAACCGAAGGCACTACCCCATCTTCAATTATCTTCATCATATTTTATTTGCAACGCTAATGCCCATACGGAGTGGTTTTCAGATAATAAATCTAATCCCGGTCTCTCCGTATTGACACCGAAAATGGTCAAAAACTTAGATAGTCGTTTATTTAACTATCAAAGGAAAACATGTATACAAACAACGATTGTATTCCCAAATGGAAATCTTACTGGTCAATCATCAATCAACATTTATTCATTTCCCCATTTATCGTTTCCATATATTCATCAAATCCTTATTTTCTAATTTTAGAAAATATACGTTATTAACTTTGGAAAACGTTTCCATTTTTGATTCACGCATCACTATCTTCTCACATATATCAGTCTCTAATTGTAAACTAGTAAGAGAACAACTTCCCAAGTATAGACCTCGAAGGACGAAACCAACATCAGATCGATACCCAGAAAGCCATTCAACTCAACTAATTTCCAGTTAGTTTCTAATTTCAGTAATTCCATTTAACTTCCCATTTCAAACCCATTTTCATTTATAAATATTTTATTTGAAAAATATTTACTTTAATCCCTTTTTCACATCGAATGTGAATAATATTACTTTTATCGAATCAAAACAGTTTGATTTCGTATTTTAAAAATAGTATCCCATTTCCAAATTCTATTTACATTTCTAATTGTAGACTATTTGTAAAAATCTATTTATAGCTCCTTTTACAACTGCTACGTTCGCATTTGATTTCAAATATCGGTGTTGAAACCGATTTTACTTCTGTATATAATTTCAGACTTATATATTCCACTTATCAAATGATAAATATCTTATTTTATATATAAAACATTATTTATAAATCGATGTTCTTGATTTATCTGTTAAAACAGATTTCTATTTACAATCTACTTTAAATCCATAATTCTCGTAGTTCTTTTATATCTCGCAAATTCCCTTTTTATAACTCTATTTATTTCCCAAATAATTCCTTTATATAATTCTATTTATTTCCCAACTGGTTCCTTTTATAATTCTATTTATTTCCCAACTGATTCCTTTTATAATCTCCTATTTATTTTCCAAACAATTCCTTTTATAATTCTATTTACTTTGTATAAATATTTTATTTTCAATATACACTTTGAAAAATCACTTTTTACATTCCAGTATTTCTTATGGTATTTAAAATACGAAACAACAAGACCAGCGTCATCATAATCAATCATAAATTATATATCACATCATGTAACACAATATATGAAAAACAGTATTATAAATATTGAGGAATCCAGTTGGATCCCTCCAACCTCTTTCCCTGCATTCACAGATGTTAAACAATATAATTAACATCAATTTCATTTCTATATGAAATATTTTGATAAACAGAATCAATATATAATTAACGATTTATATATATAATTATATCTATATTTTCAATCAAATAATTTGCAGTTCATCCAGACAATCAACACACAACAATCAACCAACATTTATAAATTCTAAAAATATGTTATAAAAATATAAACTGATCAGAGTTAGTGAGATTTACTCACATTGGTCGGTTATCGTTAAATAACAATAAGCGATCATCGATTTGATTCAGGCATTTTATTTTGCCATAAATTGATATGAGCTCCGATTGACTCCAAATTAGTTCAATTGTGTAGCACTCGTCCATACGATCCTAACAGATCTGAACGTTCCAAATTCTGATACAGTATGAACGAGATATTTAATTTACAAGTTTATATAACAATTTAAATAGTTTTTAAATTAAAACTTGAGTTATTGGGCTCACTATTGAAACAAAACCCATGCCCATTTATAACTACCTTGACCCACTTGTATTATCTTCTCCAAATAGAAATTTGATCCTGTCTTCTTTTACAGTATTAGCTCTAACCATTTTCGAAAATCAACCACAATTTTCATGCTCTCTACTCCTTTGTTCAATCGTGGAAATCACCAAACCCCATCTCTTTAACCTCCTAATCCCTGTTTTATGCAAATCCTCTTCTTAGAACATTTCGAACACGCTATAGTCAGGTAACCATTTCTATTATTTCTTTTGACCAAAACTCCATCACCCCTCCATTAAAAACTAAACAAAACAACCTGAGTTCTTCATTTCAAAATCCGCATCCCCTAGTACCATTTTCATCAACATCGAGTGTCTTCTTGCTTTTCGTGTTATCAACAGATCGCACCACCTACAGGGAAAATATGCGATATTTCTTACTTCGAATTCACCCAAAACTCATACACAGGTGATATTCAACCACATAGACTCAACTACGTACCTAAATTTGACGATCAACTCCTCCATCTCGTTGTTTCCTGAACCCTTGATCATCGTCAAGTTTTCTGGTTCCAAGGAAAACCGTCGATCTTGATGCTCTTCACATAAACATGAAGCTTCTTAGCTCATGAATTCAACTATCCATACTTTGTAATTTATCCATTTTTATTTCAATTTATATTGATTTTATAGATCATGAATTTTGCTGTGAGGAGAATATTGTGGCGGCTACTGCGTTTTGACTAAGCAGAATGGAAATAAGGGTTGGAAAAAGTTGGTGGTTATTTATAGGATAGGAAATTTTTATTTTAAATCGATTATTATCGATATAATAAGCTACCGTTATTTGTTTTCATCGTTATAAATACCCTATCATCACGTATAATATCCAAATTCGATAAAAGTGGACATACAGCTATATTTTGATATTACGGACCCAACGAAACTTGTTTCATCGAATTCCGACTCCGTTTGCTCACATAGCATATTTTTAAAGTCAAATTACTAACTATTTTCACATTAAAACTCCGTACTGCCACATACTGACTCCAAAAATTACGAAAATTGAAATCTAACAATAATTTAATATTCCGGATCCAACAAAATTAACCTCGTCAAAAACGGAGGTTGTTTGTAAAACTGGTTTCAAGGCCCTAAATAAATCAATTAAATATAAATATTTAAAAACAATTTAATTTAACATAAATAAATTAATATTATCGTATATATTCACATATAATATCATATAACTCCAAAATATACATATCTGGATTTATAATTCGATGTTTCAAAATTCCCAGTTATATCGATATTCGATTTATATTAAAACCCTTTTATAATATAAATAAACCGTTATAAATTATAAAGGAATTCCATAGCGACTTTCCGAAAATTTGATTTGGACATAACTCAAAATCTACACGACGAAATCTCAAATTTTCACTTCCACTAGAAATATATACTTCACCAGCTCCGAATATTTCTTGTTTCACAGAAATCCGAGTTAAAACGGATTCTGTATATTCAATTAAAGTTCGAATTGCCAAATTACGAACTGTCACGCCATTTTGAGCTCGATTATAATTATAATATAAGTTATACGTTCTAACGCCGTTTAAATAAATAGATTCGTTATTATAAATCAAATTCTAAACTGAATTAAATCTTATAAATAATCCAATTCGCACAATATTACGAATTCCACTATTTTCGACTATTTCGAAAATATAAATTTATTATTTAATTATTTATATTAATTCAATATTACATATAATTTAATTCAAGACATTTAAATCTCTAAATCACTATTTAATAATTAAATATATTAATTATTGTACCGTAAAAAATACGGGACATTACATTCTTCCCCCCTTAAAATAATTTCGTCCTCGAACTTGCTAAGGTAGAAAATAAACCCTATTAACTGAGTTAAAAATTATTTGTTTACTTCTCAACTTTAGTTTCAACTGAACCAAGTAATTTTAATTAAAATATTAATTCATTCCGATTAACTAAAATTTTCAAAAATTCTGAAAAATTTCTAACATCTGAAATTTCCGAAAAATTTCGCCAGCACCTCCTTTGTATGGCTCGATCGGTACAACTACAACTCGCCTCTCTGGGCCTTCTCCAATCCAAAAGAAAATCAAATAGCCAAGCGGCTTACCAAATAGGCTCATAAATCACCAAACTCATACAAAATAAACTTGTACCTTTTTGTCGGGTATATCATTATATCATTTCCGTCTGCTATCAATTTAGCATAAACCAATGTCATCCCAATCAATCTCCAATCGATTCATCCTCAAGCTCAATCATTTAGTTCTATCCAAGCCAAATTTCATTACAAATTCGAGTTCCATTCTCGATTTCACACTCTAACTCACCAATCCAATACCATTTTAGATTCCTATCTCACAATTCAAAATCTGATTCTATTTGATATATTATATTCCAATTCAATTTCCAATTAATTGGTTTCGATTCAATTCATATTTGCTTTCACAAATTTCTATTTAATTTCCACTTCTGGCTTTAATTAAATTTCAATTTACTTTCGCAAATTTTCTTTAAATTTGTTTTTAATTCAAAACAATCTTCCTGGGAGTTTTAAATAACTTACCCTTTCTAAATCACAATATCCCGTTTCAGGATTCCAAACAACTTATTTCCTCAAAACAATTTCAAAAATAATCCTTTTGGTAGTAATCCGTCACTTACAACTCGAAAATGATCATTGATGATGTGGTCAACATCATCAGAGTTATTTCATAGCGATCGAAGTGAGTTCAGTACTATATAACTTTTCAAAACCATTTTCAAACACTTCCATTATGAAATTTATTTCAAAATATCATTCACACTACTTGTAAAACAATTTAAAATCTTCCAGGATTTTAAAATTCTCATATATTAAATCCAAATCCATTTTCAAATTTTAGGAATTTTAATTCTAATTCTGATTTAAATTCAGATTTAATTCATCTGATTTATATATCTTAACTTAATACGAATTCAAATTGGTTTATCTAACCTTTTCACTTGTTATTATCTCATTCGATTATAATAACAACCAATATATCCAATATATTATAATAATTTCAATATAAATTTTCTTTATATCAAAATATACTTTGGGTAAAATTATTTCATTTACCCTCCTTTCAAAACATATTGTGTCAGTTCATCGTATTCAAGTGTTTAGAAACTCCTACCGATACAGTGGATCAAACTGATCGACTAGAACTCATAAACAACTCAACCAATAAATCTCCACAATGTAAAACCATTTTTATATCAAATAACAAGTATGCGCTCATATATATACACTCAAACTCAATATAGGGTATTGCTAACCCCATCTCTACCGAGTCACGCCACAGAGCCAAGGTAATTACTTAACCTTCAGTTCCGATACCACTGTAACGAACCAGAATTTTCGACCTAGAAAATCAACATAAAACTCATGTCAATTATACAGGCATCGAACATTCTAGATCATTAATAGAAAGAAGTTAGAGGGTGAGAATAGATAAGATAGAAAATTTGTAACGTCCCGTATTTTTACGGTATAATAATTTATTTATTTAATTATTTATATAATGATTTATAGATTTAAATAGTCGTTTAATTAAATAATACTGAATATTTAATTAATATAAATAATGGAATAATATATTTAAATCCGAAATAGTCGAAAATTAGTGAATTGACAATATTGTGTGAGTTGGATTATTTATGAGATTTAATTCAATTTAGTATTAGATTATATTAACGAATATATTTAAATAACAACAGTTTGAATGTATAATTATATTATAATTATAATCGTGCTCAAAATGGCGCGGCAGTTCGTAATTTGGCGATTCGAACTTTAAACGAATATACAGAATCCGTTTTAAGCCGGATTTCTGTGAAACAAGAAACGTTCGGAGATGGTGAAGTATATTTTGCTAATGGAAGAGAAAAATCAATTTTTCGTTGTGTAGATTTTGACTTACGACCAAATCAAATTTTAAAATAGTCGCTATGGAATTCCTTTATAATTTATAACGAATTTATAAAAGGATTTCTATTTTAAATTGAATATCGATTAACTCTGATTTTGGAATATCGAATTTTAAATCCTAATATATTTATTTTGGTGCTAGAAAATATTCTATGTGAATATATACGATGATATTAAATTATTTTCATTTAATCTAATTATTTTTAAATATATTAATATCTAAATGGGTTTATTTGGAGCTTTAGAAATAGCCAGTTTTGCAAACGACCTCCGTTTTCGACGAAACTAATTTTGTTGGATCTGGAATATTAAATTATTATTAGTTTTCCATTTTCGTGATTTTTGGAGTCAGTATGTGGCCGTATGGAATTTTAATGTGAAAAATAGTCAATAATTTAACTTTAAAAATACGTTGTGTGAGTAAACGGACTCAAAATTCGACGAAACCGTTTCTTGGATCCGTAATATCGAACTATAGCTACATGCCCATTTTCGTGATTTTTGGATACCATGGGTGATCATGCGGATTTTTAGAAGGTAGATACGTATAACGATAACTATATAAATTGATTCAAAAATGAACGAAGCTTCTCATAGAAGGCACACTTATTCTATAAATAACCCCAACACCTTCTAACCCTTGTTATTTTCTTCCTCTGGTCAACAGATAAATCCGTCGCTGCTTTTCTTATTTTCTCCAGTAAAACGCAAGTTTGTAACATTCAAAACAAATTGTATAAATTTCTATAAATCATAATATTTATATATATGGGTCCCTTGAGGAATTCTCTTCAATTCGATACCCTTCTTGAGTCATGCGATCCGTGTTTTCAAAACTCGACATTTTTCAGCTTCAGTTTTATTTTCTAAGGTTGGTTTGTTCTGGAAATCGAAGCATAGTTTGGAAAAATGGAGATTAGTTTTTTATTCATGAGTGGAAATAGAGAGTGCGTGACCATTTTTGAGGAAGATCGAACATATTTTGTTCGGTGGTGTTACTGTAGTTGTGCGGAGGGGTGTTGAAGTCGGGTTTTTGTATGGAGGTGGGGGATGAATATTGTTTGGTGAAGGATAAGGAGGATTCGAAGAGGGAGATGTTGGTATTCTCTGTTTGAATTTCTATGAAGGGATGAACGAGTTCCGGGGGGGAGGGGGGAGATCGTGCGTTATGGACAGTAGAAGGAGTAGTGGTTTTAAAGTCTGAACGGGGAAGATGGTATTTGCTTGAATTGATGATGGACCGGAGAAGAAAATGGGGTAAAAGCCCATGATTTGTATAATTTAAAGTTCAAATTAAATTTAAATTAGTATTTTAAACTTGTATATTTAATATCTGGGTCATACGATATCAGAATTTCGAACGGTCAGATCCGTTGGGATTGTATGGATGAGGTCTACACAATGAATTGACTGGGAGTGAATCAGAGCTCGTTACAATTTATACCGAAATAAATTGTCTGTCTGAATCAACCGACAATTATCGTTATTTAACGATGATTGTTCAATGTGAGTAAATCTCACTAACTCTGTACAGTTTATATTTTTATAAATATAATCCAGTATTGATAAATGATAATTGATTGCTGTGTATTGATTGTTTGGTTGAATTGCTAATCTATTGGTTGAAATTGTAGATAACGATATATATATATATAGCGTCAGTTAAATATTGATTCTCTTGATCAGAATATTTCATGTTGAAATGAAATTGATGTTAATTATATTGTTTAACATCTGTGAATGCATGGAGTCAGGTTAGAGGGATCCAATTGGATTCCTCAATATTATAATATTGTTTGTTTTCATATATTGTGATATAAAATCTGTAATTGATTATGATTACACTAGTCATGTTATTTTGTATCTTAAATACCATATGAAATATTGGAATGTAAAAAGGAAATTTTCAAAGTGAATATTGAAAATGAAATATTTATATATGAAATAAATAGGGTATTATAAAAGGTAATATTTGGAAAACAAATATGGAACATATAATAATGGATTTATATAAAATGAATAGAATTATATAAAAGGATTCATATAGAATAAATAGAATTATATAAAGGGAATTATAAATGAGATTTAAGTGTTAGAAATAAAAAAGGAGATTTGTATGAATAATTCTACAAATAAAAATATAAATAGAATTTGGGTTTGAGATATTGTTTTTAAATACGGAATCAAACTATTTTGATTATATGAAGAAATATTATTCACATTCTATGTGAAAAATAGATTAAAGTAAATATTTTGCAAATAAAATATTATAAAGGAATCTGGGGTTTTGAATTAGGAATTAAAATGGAGTTAAAGGAATTATAAACTGAATGGAGATTAGTTAAGTTGAACAGCTATCTGGGTATTGATCAGATTTTAGTTTCAGCCTTCGGGGTTTATGCTTGGGAAGTTGTTCTCTTACTAGTTTACAGTTAGAGGCTGATAGAGGTGGGAAGATATTGATGCGTGAATAAGAAATGGAAACGTTTTCCAAAGTTAATAACGTATATTTTCTAAATTTAGAAAATAAGGAATTTATGAATATATGGAAACAATAAATAGGAAATTGGGAAATGAAATGATGATTGATCGGTAAGATTTCCATTTGGGAATACGACCTTTGTTTGTACACATGTTTTCCTTTGATAGTTAAATCACCCACTATCGAAGATTTTGACCATTTCCGTTGTCAATACGGAGAGATCGGGATCAGATATATTATCTGAAAACCACTCCGTATGGCATTAGCGTTGCGAATCAAATATGATGAAGATAAGTGAAGACGGAGTTATGCAAGGGTTGTTGAGTAAATCCTAGGAAGAAATTGCCAAAGATGGATTTACAGAATAGTACCTTCAGTCTGTCCAGTCCCAGGCCGACCTGTATGGAAGAATGTTTGACGGAGTATATTTAATAGATCGCGTAAGTTGATCTCTTCAAACGTATTAACTTTTGGTGGCGGAGGAATTCATTTTTCTTAGCTGTTTACCCATGATATGTTTGGAGAAATCAATTTGTGATTTAGCGGGTATGATGATGTGACATTCAAAGTGAATGAAGATGTGGTCTGTAAAGGATACGTTATGGCCTCTAGCCTCACAACCGGAAATGGTATAAAATCGGGTAGGTCGCATGGCTAAGTGGTTAGATGCCAAGTAGGGTGTATTGTCACCTGATCTAGAGTTTCATTTACTTCTATAATCTATTTAGATGTTGTCCCTTTCAGCAAACGGTTGCTGATCCCAACCGTTGGTGATAATACATTCGGTACACTCAAGCGAAATGAGTGACCGGTCATGTTTAGCCTAGGTTACAAGATGTTCTTTTGAACCCGGTGTATTCCTCTCTAGAGATACACTGTCGGAAGGTGGTCCCATACCTTGCCAGTTGGAATTCATTACCCAATAAGCGTCTGCGGTTTTTGATTATATATTATGTATGTGGAACGTGAGATGAAAGCGTTCTGCTAGATAATCAATATTTTGTTGTTGATAGACATTATTATAATATCAAATGAGTTTGATATAAAGATTATCGTTCCTTTCAAAAGTTTTTTGAATGTTGGACCAAGTGTTTTGGATTTCATAAGGGGAAAACCCGTTCCGTTATACGGCGTGGTCTTATGAGATATCGTTTAATTGCTCAAACTATTTTAAATGGTTTTACTCATACCAGTCCCATGACTGACCCGGAGTTTATTTTGTTTTGTTTTCCCTAAACTCTTGGGTGCCCAATTTTGTACGGGCAGTCAAGTAGTCAGGATTTTACACATATACTGAGCGCTTGGAGCAGGAGGCTTCAGGATTATATAACAATTGTTTATTTCCACTGTGTTGTAAGTGTTGTACTTTGATAATGATATGTATATTCAAGTACAGATTTTTTTTCAAAGTTATGTTATACAATATTTTATTCATTCCGCTGTGAGATTTGTGTTTACTCTGATGTTATATGTTCTTCTTCTTCTTCTATTCTAATTTTCTATCTTATCTATTCTCACCCTCTAACTTCTTTCATTAACTATCCGGTATTTTCGATGCTTGGATAGTCAACATTGAGTTTATGTCGATAACCAGGATCACGAAAACCCGGGTCGTTACAGTGGTACCATAGCTGAAGGTTAAGTAATTACCTTGGCTTTGTGGCGTGACTCAGTAGAGATGGGTTTAGTAATGCCCCAAATTGAGTTGAGTGTATATATGAGCGTGTATTTGTTATTTGATATAAAAATGGTTTTATATTGTGGAGATTTATTGATTGAGTTGTTTATGGATTCTGATCGATTAGTTTGATCCATTGTATCAGTAGCAGCTTATAAACACTCGAATACGATGAACCGACATGGTATGTTTTGAAAAGAGGATAAATGAAATAATTTTACCCAAAATACATTTTGATATAAATAAAGTATAGATATTTCGGATATTATAGTATATTGGATGTGTTGGTTGTGATTATAATCGGATAAGATTATAATTGAAATGGTTATGTAAATAACCAATCAAAATTCGTATAAGTGTTACGAAATAAATTAAATCTGAATTTAAATCAGAATTGAAATTAAAACTCTAGAAATTTGAATAAGTGTTTGTAAATGGACTTGAATTGGATATAAGAGAATTTTAAAATCCTGGGAGATTTTTAAATTGTTTTACAAACATTGTGAATGATATTCTGAATTGTATTTCAAAATGAAAGTGTTTAGAAATGGTTTTGAAAGTGATATAGTATTGAATTCACTTCGATCGCTGGAAAATAAATTCCGATGATGATCAAGACATCATGGGTGTTCATTTTCAAGTTTCTAAGTGACGGATTACTATCAAAATTTTTGTTTTTGGAAATGTTTTGCGAAAACAAGTTGTTTGAATTTTGAAAAGGATTATTTGATTTGTTTTTTAGAAAAGCAAAGTGGTTTAAAAACTCCCAGGAGAAAGAATGTTGAATTATAATGAACTGATCGTTAAAATTAAAAACAAGATAAATAATACTTGTGAAAGCAAACTGAAATTGAAATTAATTAATTAATTAAAGAAGTATATGGATGAAAATTAACGAGGTTAAGTAAATTGGATTGGTGAGTTAAGAATTTGGAATCGAGAATGAAACTCAAGTTGAAATGAGATCTGGTCTGAATATAAGCGAATGAATTGATTGGAGTTGACTGAGAGGACATTGGTACATGGTGAATTGGTAACAGATGGAAAGGATACAATGGTATGCCCGACAAAAAGGTACAATTATATTTATATTGGGTATGAGATTTATGAGCCTATTTGGCAAGCCGCTTGGCTGTTTGATTTTCTTTTGGTTTGGAGAAGGCCTAGAGAGGCGAGTTGTAGTAGTACCGATTGAGCCGTACAAAGGAGGTGCTAGCAAAAAATTTCGAAAATTTAGGGTGTTAGAGAATTTTCAGGATTTTTGAAAATTTTCATTAATAAGAATCAATTAATATTTTAATTAAAATTTATTTGTTCGGTTGAAACTGAAGTTAAAGAAGTAAACAATTAATTTTTAACCCAGTTAATAGGGTTTGTTTTCTACCTTAGCAATTTTGACTACGAAATTATTTTAAAGGGGGAAGAATGTAACGTCCCGTATTTTTACGGTATAATAATTAATTTATTTAATTATTTAAATAGTGATTTAGATATTTAAATAGTTGTTTAATTAAATAATACTGAATATTTAATTAATATAAATAATGGAGTAATATATTTAAATCCGAAATAGTTGGAAATTAGTGAATTGACAATATTTTGTGAATTGGATTATTTATAATATTTAATTCAATTTAGAATTGGATTATGTTAACGAATATATTTAAATAACAATAGTTTGAACGTATAATTATACTATAATTATAATCAATCTCGAAATGGCGTGGTAGTTCGTAATTTGGTGATTCGAACTTTAAACGAATATACAAAATCCATTTTAAGCCGGATTTCTGTGAAACAAGAAACATTCGGAGCTGGGGAAGTATATTTTGTTAATGGAAGAGAAAAATCGAGTTTTCGTTGTGTAGATTTTGAGTTATGATCAAATCAAATTTTAAAATAGTCGCTATTGAATTCCTTTATAGTTTATAAAGAATTTGTAAAAGGATTTCTATTTTAAATTGAATATCGATTAACTCTGATTTTGGAATATTGAATTATAAATCCCGATATATTTATTTCGGTGCTAGAAAATATTTTATGCGAATATATACGATGATATTAAGATATTTTTATTAAATTTAATTATTTTTAAATATATTATTATCTAAATGGGTTTATTTAGAGCTTTAGAAATAGCCAGTTTTGCAAACGTCCTTCGTTTGCGGCGAAATTAATTTTGTTGGATCCGGAATATTAAATTATTGTTAGTTTTCAATTTCCATGATTTTTGGAGTCAGTATGTGGTCGTATAAAATTTTAATGTGAGAACAGTCGATAATTTGACTTTAAAAATACGCTGTGTGAGCAGACGAACTCAGAATTCGACGAAACCAGTTTCGTTGGGTCCGTAATGTCAAACTGTAGCTACATGCCCATTTTTGTGATTTTTGGATATCGTGGGTGATCATGCGGACTTTTAGAAGGTAGATACGTATAACAATAACTATATAAATTAATTTAAAAATGAACGAAGCTTCTTATAGAAGCCTTCTATAAATTACGCCAACACCTTCTAACCCTTGTTATTTTCTTTCTCTGGTCAACAGATAAATCCGCTGCTGCTTTTCTTATTTTCTCCAGTAAAACGCAAGTTTGTAAAATTCAAAACAAACTGTATAAATTTCTATAAATCATAATATTTATATATATGGGTCCCTTGAGGAATTCTCTTCAATTCGATACTCCTCTTGAGTCATGCGATCCAAGTTTTCAGAGCTCGACATTTTTCAGCATCAGTTTTATTTTCTAGGGTTGGTTTGTTCTGGAAATCGAAGCATAGTTTGAAAAATGGAGATTTGTAATTTATTCATGAGTGAAAATAGAGAGTGCGTGACCATTTTTGAGGAAGATCGAACATTTTTTGCTCGGTGGTGTTACTGTAGTTGCGCGGAGGGGTGTTAAAGTCAGGTTTTTGTATGGAGATGCGGGACGAATACTGTTTGGTGAAGGAGAAGGAGGATTCGAAGAGGGAGATATTGGCATTCTCTATTTGAATTTCTATGAAGGGATGAACGAATTCCGGGGGAGATCGTGCGTTATGGATAGTAGAAGGAGTAGTGGTTTTAAAGTCTGAATGGGGAAGAAAGTATTTGCGCAACTGGATTTTTGAATTGATGATGGGCCGGAGAAGAAAATGGGGTAAAAGCCCATGATTTATATAATTTAAAGTTCAAATTAAATTTAAATTAGTATTTTAAACTTGTATATTTAATATCTGGGTCATACGATACCAGAATTTCGAACGGTCAGATCCGTTGGGATCGTATGGATGAGGTCTACACAATGGAATTGACTAGGAGTGAATCGGAGCTCGTTACAATTTATACCAAAATAAATGGTCTGTCTGTATCAATCGACAGTTACCGTTATTTAACGATGATCGTCTAATGTGAGTAAATCTCACTAACTCTGTATAGTTTATATTTTTATAAATATAATCTATTATTGATAAATGATGATTGATTGTTGTGTATTGATTGTTTGGTTGAATTGCTAATCTATTGGTTGAAATTATGGATAACGATATATATAGCGTTAGTTAAATATTGATTTTGTTGATCAGAATATTTCATGTTGAAATGAAATTGATGTTAATTATATTGTTTAACATCTATGAATGCAGGGAGACAGGTCGGAGGGATCCAACTGGATTCCTCAATAATATAATACTGTTTGTTTTCATATATTCTGATATATGATGTGATATAAAATCTACGATTGATTATGATGACACTGGTCATGTTATTTGGTATTTTAAATACCATATGAAATACTGGAATGTAAAAAGGGAAATTTCAAAGTGAATATGGAAAATGAAATATTTATATGTGAAATAAATAGGGTATTATAAAAGGTAATATTTGGAAAACAAATATTGGAAAATATAATAAAGGATTTATATAAAATGAATAGAATTATATAAAAGTATTTATATGGAATAAATAGAATTATATAAAGGGAATTATAAATGAGATTTAAGTGTTAGAAATAAAAAATGAGATTTGTATGAATAATTTTACAAATAAAAATATAAATAGAATTTGGGTTTGAGATATTGTTTTCAAATACGGAATCAAATTGTTTTGATTATATAAAGAAATATTATTCACATTCTATGTGAAAAATAGATTAAAGTAAATATTTTGCAAATAAAATATTATAAAGGAATTTGGGGTTTTGAATTAGGAATTAAAATAGAGTTAAAGGAATTAGAAACTGACCGGAGATTAGTTAAGTTGAACAGCTATCTGGGTGTTGATCTGATGTTTGTTTCGGCCTTCGGGGTTTATGCTTGGGAAGTTGTTCTCTTACTAGTTTACAGTTAGAGACTGATAGAGGTGGGAAGATATTGATGCGTGAATAAGAAATGGAAACATTTTCCAAAGTTAATAACGTATATTTTCTAATTTTAGAAAATAAGAAATTTATGAATATATGGGAACGATGAATGGGAAATTGGGAAATGAAATGATGATTGATCGGTAAGATTTCCATTTAGCCTCACAAACGGAAATGGTATAAAATCGGGTATGACGATGTGACATTCAAAGTGAATGAAGATGTGGTTTGTAAAGGATACGTTATGGCCTTTAGCCTCACAACCGGAAATGGTATAAAATCTGGTAGGTCACATGACTAAGTGGTTAGCTGCCAAGTAGGGTGTATTGTAACCTGATATAGAGTTTCATTTACTTCTATAATCTATTTCGATGATGTCCCTTTCGGGAAATGGTTGCCGATCCCAACCGTTGGTGATATTACATTTGGTACACTCAAGCGAAATGAGTGACCGGTCTTGTTTAGCCTGGGTTACGAGATGTTCTTGTTGAACCCGGTGTATTCCTCTCTAGAGATACACTGTCGGAAGGTGGTCCCATACCTTGCCAGTTGGAATTCATTACCCAATAAGCACCCGCGGTTTTTGATTATATATTATGTATGTGGAACGTGAGATGAAAGCATTCTACTAGATGGTCATTATATTATGGTTGATAGACATTATTATAATATCAAATGAGTTTGATATAAAGATTATCGTTTCTTTCAAAAGGTTTTTGAATGTTGGACCAAGTGTTTTGGATTCTCATAGGGGGAATACCCGTTCCGTTATACGACGTGGTATTATAAGATATCGTTGAATTGCTCAAACTGTTTTAAATGGTTTTACTCATATCAGTCCCCATGATTGACCCGGAGTTTATTTTGGTTTGTTTTCCCTAATATCTTGGGTGCCCAATTTTGCATGGGCAGTCAAGTAGTCAGGATTTTACACATATACTGAGAGCTTGGAGCATGAGGCTTCAGGATTATACAGAAATTGTTTATTTCCGCTGTGTTGTAAGTGCTGTATTTTGATAATGATATGTATATACAAGTACAAATTTTGTTTCAAAGTTATGTTATACTATATTTTATTTGTTCCGATATGAGATTCGTGTTTACTCTGATATTATATGTTCTTCTTCTTCTTCTATTCTAATTTTCTATCTTATCTATTCTCACCTTCTAACTTCTTTCATTAACTATCCAGTATTTCCGATGCTTGGATAGTCGACATTGAGTTTATGTCGATAACCAGGATCGCAAAAACCAGGGTCGTTACAAAATTAGAATAGAAGAAGAAGAACATAGATACAAGACCAGAGTAACACGAATCTCATAGTGGAACGAATAAAATATATCGTACAACATAACTTGAAATCAAAACAGTATATATACAATACCATTATCAGAGTACAACCATTACAACTCGGCGGAAATAAAAAATAGCTATAATCCTGAAGCCTCCTGCCCCAGCTTTTCAAGTATCTGTAAAATCCCGACTACTTGACTGTCCGTACAAAATTGGGCACCCAATATTTTACGGAAAACAAAACAAAATAAACTTTGGGTCAGTCATGTGACTGGTGTGAGTAAACTCCAACCATTTGTTTAACTTTTAAAATCCTTTTAAAAGAATAATCATAAGAGCGACCCACACATAAATACGGATGGTTTTTACCTTATGATAACCCAAAACATTCTTTTATTATCCATACTCTTCTGATATTATAATAATGTCTAAATCAAATAAATAGCAATCTAGTAGAATTCTTTCATCTCACGCTCTACATGTATAATATACAACCAAAAATCGTGAGCTCTTATTGGATAATGAATTCCCAACTATGACAAGGTATGGAACCACCTTCCGTTCAGTGTACTCTAGAAGCAATACACTAGAGTTCAATAAGAACATCTTGTAACTCAGCCACACATAATCGGTCATTCATTTCACTTGAATGTTCCAAATATATTATCACCATACGGTTGGTATACCAGTATAACCGTTCCTGGGAGATACAAAATTGAAAGAAGTAACAAATATGAATATTCTCTAGATGGTGACAATATACCCTAATAGGGTGCGACCCACTTAGCTATGCTGCCTGCCCGATTTTTGTCATTTCCCGGTTGATGAGGCTTGAGGCTATAACGTATCATTATACAGATCACATCTTTATTTCCTTTAAATGTCACATCGTCATACCCGCCAAATCACAAATTGATTTCTCCAAAAATACCATGGGTATACAGCTAGGAGAAATGAATTCCCCGCCACCAACGTAAATGCATTTGGAGAGATCAACTTATGCAATATGTTATCTCTCATCCATATGTCAGCATATGAACAGATAATAATAATCATGGCATGCAAATAAAACTGGATGAGAGATAACAGTAACAGGAGCAGCAGATGTACTTAGGTTAAACAGAAGAAACAGAATAATAGTACTTTTAATTTCTCTGCACTAATACTAGTACAACAGGATTAGGTGTCACCCTAATGTCTAAACTGAAGCAGAAACGGGAACAGAATAATTTCCACAGAAACAGAACGCTAATAATGGGCCTTTACCACCCGAACAGAAACAGACATAAACAGAAAGCTAATAATGGGCCTTTACCACCCGAACAGAAACAGAAACAGATTAATCCCTATAGAAACAGAATGTAGAATTAGGTGTACACTAGTAAATGGGCCTTTACCACCTGAACAGACGGTACCACGCAGAAACAGACAGGTGTTGCCACCCAACAGAAACAGACGGTACCAACAGAAACAGATAGAACTAAGTGTACCCTAAAACCCTAACCCAAGCGATCGGCTCCCTAATACATAAATACCCTGTGTCGGCTCCACAATAGGGTGTATCACTCCCTAAAGTGACAACTAATTGGCACAGACCTATTTACAGATGTCACGGCGTCTTACATCCTCAGAGGCAGACCGGGATCCATGCACGCACATAACCCGATTGGAACGCACCATGAACACCCCTCGCCATTATCAGAATGAACCACTTATAATTAGTTCGGTAAGCGTGCCCGGACCCTACTTACTGTTGGGTCAAAGTTTGATACCAGAAAGGGTTACTAACTAATATGGGTCCCAAACAACAGATGACACAAGTAATTCCCCTCCTAACCTTGTGTACCCAGACTAACAGATTTCAGATTAATTTGTTTACAAGTTCAGACATACAGAGTTCATATCAACTAGTTCACAGATCAAACAAGTTTTCAGACTAACGGATCAGATATACGGATTTAACATATTTACAGATTTGTCTAACTTTGTAATTGGGCCTACAGATTCACGAAACGGGTTTGTTAAATTCATTAGTCCAATTGATTTAACCCTATCCACCCAACACATTTTAGACATCAAATTTATCCTAGATTTGCATTAATTAAATATTAATGCACAGACCTCTCACATTAGGTCGGTAGCTTGTGGTCGTTGGATATGCCGGGCGGTTCCGGGCAGACTTCTGCCACAAGCCAGACCTAACCTCGTGTCTAAGCATATTTTAGTTATGCCTATGACCTCTCACATTAGACTGACAGTTTGCGGTCACTGGTTAAGCCGGTTGGTTACGGGCAGGCTTCTACCGCAAACAGAGTCTAACCTCGTGTCATAGCCAATTCATTCCAATACAGATTTTTCAGATATCCGACTAATTCTGTTTATTTAACATATTAAACTTCTGTAACAGTTACAGAAGATTATTCGAGGTTTTATTAACAAGTTTTGCTCAATTTTAAATCGAGCCTACAGATTCACAAACTTCAAATTTCAGCATTTTAGTTCCAACAGATTACGTCATTCAACATATTAAACAGATAACAAATCTTGCAGATTAGGCTATTTAGCAGATTTAGCGGATAAGGCAATTTAACATAATTAGCAGATTAGGCAATTCAATCTAATTAGCAATTTAGGCAATGTAACAGAACTAGCGAATTAGGCAATATAGCAGATTTAGCAGATAAAAGATTTAGCAGATTATATATATTTATCTAAAACTCTATTTACATATCTTGCCCAATCATAAATTTAGCCTAAACTTACATGCCTAAATCAAGGTCATAATTCATAATACAATATATGCCCCAAATTTTAGCCTTAATATTCCCATTTACAGTTCATGTCAAAACTAGATTTAATATTCTAGTTCACCATTTATGTCCAAGATTAATACACATGTAAATCATTCTCTATTATAGTGTAACAACCCAGAAATGCGAGCCAATTTAAAATTTTTATTTTGGCAATTTTGATGAATTTTGAATATTTAAAATAGGTTATTTTAAATAATATCGATGAGAAATTTATTTTGCATAGAATTTGAACGTATATATTTATATGCGTCGTCGTTAGAATATAAAATTTTATTTTAATTTTAAAAGGAATTGAAAATGGCGGGGTAGTTCGATAATTCGATTTCAAACTTCAAATGAATGTACAGGATTCAAAATAAACCGGATTTTAGCGAAACCAAAAACATTAGAATCTATTTGATAATATCTTTCCAACGAATCCGAAAAATCAGGATTTCATAGCGGGAATCAAAAGATATGTCCAAATGAAATTTCAGAATAGTCGCTATGGAATTTCGGCGTTTAAAAATACCATTTTGCAACGATCTCGGATTTCGACGAAACCACTTTTGTTGGATCCGTGATGTCAAGTTATTGCTAGATTCCAATTTTCATAATTTTTTGAATCAATATGTGAGAGTGGCAAAGGAAAACGCGTTTAACCAGTTTTAGTTGATTTTAATCGACTGGAAAATGGCCATTTTTCAAATGGTCTCAGAATTCGACGAAACTAGTTTTGTTAGGACCGTATAGTCAATACGAAGCTAGAAGTATTTTTTCTGGAATTTTTAGAGACTGTATGTGCCCCCGGTAATTTGAAATGTACGTTAAAATTGAATATATAAAGATATATATTTTAGTTTAAATCAAAACTGGTCGAAACGATCGAAGTGGCCTACGTGACATATCCCATTGTGTTCGGAATGTGGGTATTACGCTAGAGACGACAATCGGTGGGTTCAATTCTGAGTTTGAATTAAAAAGGTGCTTTTAGGAGGAGATTTAAAATAAATTAATAAAATAATATATATACTTTTCCCCTTATTCTCTCCCTCCCTTCCCATTATTTCAGTCAACGCCCTAAAAATCAAAACCCGATCCCCAAATCGCCTGCCGCTCCCTTCCTTCCCCGTCGCACCCTCCTACGCCGCCACCCCTGTGACCGCAGCCTCCCCCATCCTCGTGTCGGCCTCTCCTCTTCCTGAGCCCTCCCTCTTGCACGAAAAACCCGCCGCCCCTTCTAAACCCTAGCTCCGCCCACTACCTCCAACCGCCGCCCAGTCGCCAGCCTCCCCCCTTCTCAACTCCGATCCCCTCTCTCCGTCTCCCCCCCAACTCCGATCCCCTCTCGAAATGAATTGAATAGAAAATGAATTCAGAATTGAATTGAATTCAATTGAAAACGAACTGAAATAGAATTGAAATCGATTTGAATTGAAATCGATTTGAATTGAAATCAAATAGAAATGAATGTAAAAAGAATTTATAAGGGAAAATTCAATTTTGATTTGAATTTGAAATGAAGGTTGAAATTGTTTTTGAAACAAATTTGAAACGATTTATAAAATTCGTTTTAAAAAGGAAATCGACGAAATATATAATATATATATATATATATATATTATATATAATGGCCTGAATAGAACGCGCCGCAGCAGTTCATAAATTTCGACCATTGACTTCGAACAGACATTACGGGAGATCCGACCATCGGATTCTCCTAAAACCGGAACCGTTCGGTTTGTATCGTAAAGAGCTTTCTAACGAATATTAGAAATTTGAAATCTAACGGTTGGATTTGGAGATACGTCCAAATCAAATTTGGAAAAGGTCCCTGTAAGTGCAGTTCGGTGGCCGTTGTTGGAAATCGACTGTACGGGCCTCGATAAAATTAATAAAAATAGTAATAATTTGTGTAAAATCATAAGAAATGATTTGTGAAGAACTAGGATGAAAAATCCCACATTTGTAAAGGTAAAAATGGATTTTTATCGAAATGAACTAGTTTTGAACTAAATTTAAAACCCAATTATTTTTAAATAAATAAATTGGATTTGAAAGGGGTTTTAAATAATCGGAATTTCTAATATATTTGATTGGAATTGAATTAGAATTGATTTGTGGGTTTATCATGAACGGTGTTTTAAATAACACTTGTTCTTTAACCCGATAATAAATAGAATGTGATTTGGGTTTATCGTGAACTGTGTTTTAAATGACATTAGTTCTTTAACCCAGTAAAAGGAGTTTTAATGAATCTGTAATTAGATTAAAATGTGAATTGATAATGAAAATTATCAAATTTGGAAAGTGAGCGAGAATGGAGTATCACCAGTTTTGCTCCAAAGTGATAGTTAAATCTTTAATTAGATTCGAACGTGAAATGGTAATTAATTTTACCAATAGCACTGTGGTGTTAGATATGGAGTATTACCAGTTTTGCTTCATGGGATGAATAGTTTGGGATGGGGAAATAAAATAAAATAATTACTTCGGTGTGGTTCGCTAATCCCGACTAGTTTGGAAAACCATAATTTGGTTGGAAAACCATAATTACTTCGGTGTGATTTACAGCTGAAACGATGCTCGGAAAGCTCTGTATCCGTGTATTACTTTCAGTTGTGTTTTGTATTATTTTTCCGCTGCAATACTGTATTTAAATCTCTGATATTTTTCTGTTGTATAATATTTATTCAAACTCTGTATATTCTTGTAATCTGATGGAATTGTTGTAATTAACAATGAAATGTTCTTCTGTATGCGTTCTTTTGTGTGTTGTTCTCAAGGTATCTGGGCTTTCCTTCACGGGGAAGTTACGGGTTCTCACATATATCTAACTCAGATTATGCCAACATATTTGCTATGCCAGATTTACTTAATTAAGCTACGCCCAATCCCCGTATAACATTTTTTTTTGAAACAAAAATGTGTGGTCTTCCAAGGGGAAGAGAGCACACATATATATAATAAAAATAGAGTGGTACAAGTATCCAAATACATACACCAAAAAACACGGACCCACAAACAAGAGTCACAATAAGGAATGTAAGGGACAGTAGATAGATGAGTTCCGGCAAGGCCACCACCCATCATACTTCGTTATCGAATTCCGGCAAGGCCACCACCCGATAAGAAGTATATCTACTCCCATACATATAATAAGCTAAAAAACAAATGGTGTAATAGATCACCAAAAAATACAGACACTCCTACTCCTCATACACCAATATATCCAAAGCAAGCCAAAAATGATCAATCCAAAGCAGCATAACCCAAAAGCTCCACAGCTTCATCTACAATCTGAAATACAAATGAGTCCCAAGCAAGTAACAATGGTCAATCCAAACAGTGATCCAAAGAGCTCCTCTGCTACATCAACAACCTGGAATCTAAACAACTGAACCAAACTATCAGTAGCTTATATGTATATATGAGTATATGCATACATGTGTGTATATATATATATATATGTATATGTATATATATAGGCATATAACCATATATACATATGCAAAAACAAAAAACCAAAGAACTAATCTGAAGTAAAAACAAAGGAAATAACCATATATATGATTATATATAAGAGTGTGTGTATATATATATATATAAATATATATATACATTGACATATAACCATATATATAGTCATATACCCATATTTATACGTGCAAAACAAAAAAACAAAAGAAATAAATAAAACATCAAAAGTCAACAACAAATACGAGGTCTATTAACTCTAAAATAACTATTAATTCTTATAAATAAACTCAGGTTAGATCTAACCTTATTCAAAAAACACCCAAATCTCAAATCACCATAAAGCTTGTAGTGTAAGTTAGACATCCAACCCAAACAGAAGTTAACTATATTAATGATTAAATTATCAGCAGAAACAGAATTAGAATGAATACACCTCTGATTCCGTTCTATCCAAACGAACCAACTTATGATAGTAACTAGTGAATCCAACACATATCTCTGACTGGGATTATACCTAAATCTATAACAATCCCAATATTCAATGCAACTACTGAAAGAACTAAAACAGTCAAAAGTAAATAACCTTAAGATCATATTAAAAATAAAAAAGGTTAAATAGCAAGAAAAAAATAGATGATCTACGTCCTCCTCCATAATACTACAAAAACAACATTTGACATTAAAAATTATATTCTTCGTTCTCAAAAGTTCAATAGTATTAAGCTTCTTATGAACGATCAGCCACATAAGAAACTTGGCTTTAGGAGGAGAATTAGCCTTCCATAAACATTTTAAGGGGTGCAAATATACACCAGAAAAATTAATAAAATTATACATGCTATTGACAGTGTATACTAAACTCCTATCTAAATTCCAACAAATTGTATCACCATTTTCATCTAAATGATACAATGCTAACTTAGCTTTCAGTAAGGCCAATTGCCTTAATAAATCCCCCTCTAATATATTGTTAAAGGACAACTCCCATGGAGGATCTAAATCAACTCTGTAAACATCTTTAATTAAAGCGTTTTTAAATCTACTAATATTTAAAAGCTTATGAAATTCAATTTTTAGAGGTACACAAGAAATCCAAGCATCATGCTAAAAATAAGCAAGATTACCTGAATGGACTGTCACCTTACATCCTAAATTAAAAAAAATCATAACAATTTAAGACAGACTTCCAAAAGTGAGATAACCTATTAAGCCAACCTATACTATTTCCAACAATAAATTCATCTCTAGAATAATATGCTTTGGAAACAATTAATTTCCATGATGCCTTCACATCAGGGCATCTAAACTTCCATAGCCATTTGGCTATAAGGGAAGAATTAAAATTATATAAGTTAATGATCCCTAGTCCTCCCTCTTCCTTTGGTTTACAACACGTTTCCCAGTTAACTAAGCATTTATAGCCTCTACAAGACGGTGTACCATTCCAAAGGTAATTACGTCTGATCCTATCGATCTTCTCTATAACCCAATGAGGAAGACGATGAACGGCCATCCAATATGAAGGAATGGCCGATAATACCGAGTTAACGAGAACTAATCTGCCTGCCCTGGACAGAAATCTATTGTTCCAACTTAATAACCTATTATTTATCTTATCAATAATGACTAACCAATCCTCCCTCTTGAGCTTCGAAGGCCTAATCTTAAAACCTAAGTAATCAAAAGGGAACTTCATAACAAAACAGTTTAAGGTGCTAGCCACCAAAGCCTCAACATTGTTAAAGTCATTAAGAATCATAACGGCGCTCTTGTCAAAATTAATTCTAAGTCCAGATAGCATTTCAAAACAGTAAAGAATGAACTTAAGAGCAATAATATGATTAGGCAAATGGGAATAAAATAATAATGTATCATCCGCAAATTGGAGGATAGACAATTCATTATTAAATTCTTCATTCCCAACACTACCTAGGACACCTAATCTACCAGCTCTCTTTATAATTCTAGAAAAACATCAACCGCTAAGTTAAATAAAAAAGACGATAAGGGATCACCTTGCCTAAGACCCCTCTTGGATTTTATCTTCTTACCCACTACCCCATTAACAACAATGCTGGAACATCCAGATCTGAGCATTGACAAGATCCAGTTAGTCCACCTGATGCTAAAACCTCTCGCAAGACATAATTCACATATAAAATCCCAATCAATTGAGTCAAAAGCTTTCTCAAAGTCTAACTTCAAAATGGCACAGGAAATATTATTTTTACAACAAACATTAATGTATTCCTGTACCGCTGCTACTCCATCAACTATATTTCTGCCTTTAATAAAGGCAGTTTGGGAACAATCAATAAGATCGTTCATCTTAATACTAAGTCTATTCGCTAGAACTTTAGAAATTATCTTAACAGAGACATTAATTAAGGAAATAGGCCTAAAATCCTTAAGAGAATTAGCTCTCTCCCTCTTATGAATAAGAATGACATTGGCGAAGTTGAAACTACCTAGACGCAAATCACCACTATAAAATTCATTAAAAAGTTCAATAATATCAAACTTTAAAACATCCCAAAACTGTTTGTAAAAAAGAACCGAGAAACCATCAGGCCCAGGAGCTTTGTCACTAGGCATATCACAGATAGCCTTCCAAATCTCCTGCTCAGAGAAAGGTTTATCTAAATCTACAAGGTCAACCTTAGTATTAGATGGATATAGTTCATTCCATCTGACATTTATTCTTCACTTAATCTTAGTACCAAATATCTGTACATAATACCTAGTGAAAGCTTCATTTAAATCCTTTTGCAAGGTCAATTCCACATCATTGAAAATAATAGAATGAATCTGATTATCTCTTCTCCTCTTATTCGCCACACTATAAAAAAACTTTGTATTATTGTCCCCCTCCTTAATCCATTGGATACGGGATCTTTGTCTCCACATTATCTCTTCTTTTTCTAAAATCTGTTTTAGGCCTTGTCTAAGGTTATAATATATGTCCTTCTCAGTGGAATTAAGAATCCTAGACTCATTAATTTTATCTAAGTCTAACAACTCACACATTATCTTATCTTTTCTAATTCTAACACTACCAAAAATAAATTTGTTCCAACGCTTTAGAAAAAATCTCAACTTTCCTAGTTTAGCTACAAATATCTTTGCGGAATTACCCCTATACACATTATTAAAGTAAAACAAAGACTTCCATTTGACAGATACCAGATTGATAAAACTAGGATCAAGTAACCACATTTTCTCGAATTTGAAACTCCTACTAATCACAATATTCGACTCGCACGTTAGGATAATTGGACAATGATCAGAATGCAAAAAAGGTAAGCCCTTAACTCTACAAACCGAAAATCTATCATCTACCTCAGTACTAATAAAAAAACCTATCTAATAGGGCAAATGAAGGACTATCACGAGGGACATTTGACCATATGAACGATCTATTTGTTAGAGGAATTTCGATCAAATTATTTACTAAGACGAAATCACTAAATTCCTCCATATCAGAGAAATCACCTTCCCGAGGTGATCACTCTCCTAAAAATCTAGTGACATTGAAATCCCCCCCACTATCCAAAGATTGGGGAAGAGATTTCTAAAATCAGAACACTCTTCCCACAGTATTCTCCTCTCAATCTTAGTATGGGGTCCATACACATTAGTAATGCCCAGGGAAGAATTATCGACAAGGGATGCTAGAATAATATGTAAAGAATGTGATTTAGGAAACTCTTGTACTAATCTGTATTGATTCTCTTTCCATCCTATCATGAGCCCGTCGGCAGTACCATTTGCCGGAAGTCAAACCCAATTACGAATATAAGCCCCGCCTAATCTAGCATAGAAACTATAATCAGGGTTCTCTATTTTTGTCTCTTGAAGTAAAACAATATCAATGTGATGATCTTTAAAAAAAGTCTTTATTTTAGAACATTTTTTAGGATCATTTAGACCCCTAATATTCCAGCTAACGATCCTCATCTACTCAATGAAGATCCTCTCTCTAGTTCCCTACTCCTAATGAAATCAGAATCTAACTCAATATCTGTAAAAATAAAAGCAGTATCACTGGCAATCTGTAATAACTGACTAGATGAGAGACTACCTAATGCATAAGGAGAATATTCACTACCATAACCAGAAGTCATACCTGAGCCCGAATCCGAATTGCTACTACTAGCATTCGGACTCGGGGACCCACCTCGAAAAGGAGAAGAAAAAGATCTGATCCTAGCACTGCGACGAATCAAACCCGTACTAGGGATTACTCTCCTGCGTCTTCCCCTCCTAGATGAAGAAGAATGATCAGCAACTCTACCCTGACAGAGGACCATACTAGGCTCAATCACACCAACAGGAGTACTGGGTTCAACATCAAGATCAGAACCGGTTCTAGGCATATCATACCCCCAAAAAGTCACACCATAACACGGCCTCAAAAATACAGTGCGAAGACTAATACCCAACATACTGATCAACCCTGAACCAACACCCCTATCCCATGAAACAGTGAGACCACGCACAACAGTACTCGATATTATCAAATCAATATCCGACTGACCACCATCTTCATTTACTGTACCATTAACATCAAATGGTACTACATCCATACCACCCCTTTTACCAGAATACTGATGCAAATCTGAATATCCATGGCCCCATCCACATTCACTCCCAACACCCAATTGATCAGTTCAGTCCATACTTTTACCAACCGAATCAGTAGAGTAATAGATCATCGAATCCTTCCTCCCTGAAGTACTATCCCCAAAAGTAGTGCAACAATTAACTTGTCTGTTAACCTGCCTTCTCCATTTGACTCGACCAACTCTAAACCCTTTTCTATGTAATGCAGAAGAAAACTGAGATGTACCATTGTTAATTACTGTGTCCGACAAAGTTGTAGAGTCACCAGAAACTGCCTGATTCGTAACACTCTCCTCTTTATAGTTTTCTAATACTTCAAAGTTGTTCGAGAGCATAATGTCGTCGGCCACATTCCAATTCACTGCATCAACATTAACTGAACTGGAATTCAAAACTCCTACATCATCAACCTCAACTTAACCACTCATGTCTATCAAGTCATCCCCTGACATCAAATCTTTTATCCTCCCCTCCTTGCTGACCAAACTATCTGAAATACCATCATTCTGATGAACAGCACCTTCTGCATTTAAATTTGAATTATGCAATCCATCTTCAATCGGCTGAAGAACTCTGGGTTTCTCCAAACTCATCGACCCTTCTTGATTTTGTTGCAAGCATATGTTGAAACCTTCTTTCCTCAAGGAAAAATCCGACGAGTTGACATTAGGAACATTGGAAGCTTTATCTTTTAAAGAAACAGAACAAAAATCTCTACGATGCCCTAATCCACCACAAGTGTAACACCTTAATTGCCTCCTGCATCCACTCGCAATATGGCCGAACCCACCGCAGTAATAACATCGTTCAACTGGCTTAGCATTGAACGTCAAGATTGGGCGAGAAAATTTTGCCCTAAACCTCTTCCCATTCTGATTCGAGAAAGAATTTGGGTGAGGTTTGATCCAAGAAGAGAATACGGTTTCAGTCGCCATTATGCGATTAAGTTTTTGCTCAAAAATCCAATCCCCGTATAACATGTTTCCACAAGTTCTCTAAATACTCATGAAATGGCCCTATAGGCTCGATGTACATAACAGTGAATGGGAATAAACAATCAAAGTTACATAATAAATATGAGATCCAACATCATTAAGGGAATAGGCATAAGAAACTAGCTACAATATTTATAGGCAACTAACCACAATAGTCATGGGTGACTAATCACAATAGTTTCTTATTCAATGTCATAGGCAATAGTCTCATAGTCATGAATCATAGTCATAGGCAATAGTCTCATAGTCAACGAATCATAGTCATAGGCAATTGTCTCATAGGCAACAGTTTCATGTCCAATTATGCATTATTATTTGTCCCGAAATTTAGCGTTCGTGTGTTAATCTCTTATGAGATGTGGCGCAGGCTCGTAGTAGCCTGGCTATAGAACAGAAAGAAGAAAGAGGTATAGAATAGTCACAGAAAAACAGATCTGACAGATAAGAATATACATAACCTCAAACTCAGATTTATAATCATGTCACAATTATAATTACAGTTTATAGCGGGAAATAACTGTACTTGCCTTTCGTGGTTTTAAGAAAGGATAATAAACTGTTGTTGATGCAGAAATGCTGAATTATTCCTCTTTAATTGTTGTCGTAGCTCTAAACTTGGATTTGAGAATTTATTTAGCTTTTAATTCTATTCAGGTTTGGAAGAAGATGCATCAGTCCAAGTTTTGATTCCAGCAGCGTAGCGATGCCATTTTTATTTTTAATTAGAACAGATGCAGAATATTGACAGAATGAAATTGCGTGGAGAGAATGAGGCTAGGGGCTGTTTATATAGGATTAGGCGAACGAATCTAGACAGAAACGAGACCGGATACATCAGAATGAACTAGGTTAAAAAAACCGGGTTTCAGGAGCAGGTCGACCCCCAGGTCGACACTATAGTCAACCTGGTCTGGCCAGGTCGACACTATGGTCGACCCCCAGGTCGACCTGGTCCATGGGCGGGAATTTTCCCGCCCAGCCTGTTCTGGGATTTTGAATTCGAATTTTTGAGTTGTTTTCGATTCTGAAATTCTCTGAAACTTCGGAGGGCCATATCTCCCTCATACGGACTCCGTTTCTCGAAAACTCGGACTCGTTTCCAAGTAGAATTTCGAGACGAACGCAATGGTGCAACCCATTTCCCTTGATTCTTATTTTATAATTTAATTATTCTCTGATTTGTTACTTATACGTTCGCAGAAAATACAGGGTGTTACATTCTCCCCTCCTTAAAGGATTTCGTCCCCGAAATCTTCAAGTTGAGAAGAATGTGTCCTACCATCCAGTCATCCATCTACTCAACCATCATCCACAAGCATCCATTGTCCTTAGAAAACTTCTAATTTTGTATGAACATATGCAAAAGTGTGTGTATATGTTCCTTATCTAATGCAAAGATCAGGCGGTCCACTAATTCAGTTGACCTCCTTAATGCGAATTATGTTAGTGCTATGTGTCCAACATGTATGCAATTTTCCTATTTGATATTATTCTTATATGAGTGACAACCATTCATTCATATGCAACATCCATGTGATGAGTCAATCATTTTGCATCCACAGAAATTGAAAATGCTCACACATCCATATGCAGTATGAGAGCGTATTCGAGCCGATCTAGTGCCTAGTGTGTGTATATGCATCCACAAGCAACCACTAGCAACCACTTGCATCCACTTGCAACCATCAAACATAACATGTCTCAAACACATGTTTACATCCATAGGATTCCTATCTATAGGTCGAAGACTCGATTGATAGGATACAGTCGAGTGATGGGAGCGAGTGCAGATAAACAAAACTTGGTTTCCATTAGACCTTGGTTGAGAGACAAATTCCCCTAAGTATCAACCCCGAAGACCGAAATCAACATCAGATTGACACCCAGAGGATTACCCTCTTTAGACAATGTCAAAACTGGAAATCTCAACCTTACCAGAAATATTCAGATATTTACAGATTACCGGTACATATCAGATTACTAAATGATTCTTAGGAAACTAAGCATGATAAAAACGCAGAATGTATGCGTCATAGTCAACTTAACGCTCAACACAGATACCCAACTTAGCACAATTGGATGAGTCATAACCCTTATGGGTCTGGGTCTACAGCGGAATCAGAAACAATACTAGTCAAGTGCAGAGTATCAATTACAGAATCGAAATGCCAGAATCAGAAAAGAGTTTTAACCCAAAAATTAGATAAAGAAATTAAACCTCCTACAGAAAGTTTTCCTATTTCTATCCTATCCACTAGCCTCGAGAGTGTTCGCCTTCCTTCCAGAGGTTGGTCCTGCCCTCTACCATTGCCCTCGTTTCTTCGGACAGTCCCTAGTGAAGTGTCCCATCTCACCACAGTTGAAGCAAGTGCCCTTTCTTTTTCTGCAATCCTTGTTTATATGAGTCGAGCTTCCACAAGTAAAGCACTTTTTCTCCTTCTTATCTTCAGACTTTTCACCCTTCTTTTGTGTTTTCTTTTTGGGCCATGCTTTCTTGTTCTGTGGTTCTTCCTTCTTTGCCTCTTTCTTGCCGTTGTCTTCCTCGTGCAGTAGTTCCATATCCACCAATCTTTCGTAAGTCGCTCCCATGGGTACATGGGTCATGGCTAGGCTGTGCAGTGGCTCGTTCAATCCTTTAACAAAGCGGAGAGCCTTTTTATGCTGGGTGTTGACTAAATCTAGTCCGAACCTAGCTAGTTGGTTGAACTGATTGACGTATTCCCTGACCGTCATACTTCCTTGCTTAAGAGATAAGAACTTTTCCAGTTGTAGACTTCGTTCAGCTTGCGAAAGGAATTTTGTCTCAAACCTTGTTCTGAAATCCATCCATGTTTCAACCGGTCTCTCGGCGTTAGTGACTTCCCACCAATAGGAAGCTTCGTCCTTGAGCAACCACACCGCCAATTGTACCTTCTGCCTATCGTCCACCTCGAAGATAATGAACAGATCCTCAGTTTCTTTGTGCCTGTTCCTTGCTTCTATAAATGATTCAGTTCCCTTGAAATCCTTTCCACCCATGGCCCTAAAATCTTTACAGATCTTTGAAAAAGCAATTGCACGAGGAGGGGGCGGAGGAGGAGGAATCGCTGCAGCTAGAGGAGGAATATCTGTTGGGCCTGCATCGTTGGCCCTAGCCTCTAAGTACCTCCTGAACCAGCCAGGTATTGGCACGCCCTCTGGAAAGTTAAGATTCCCAGACATGCTGGAATGAAAGAAAAAGATTTAAAACAGAGAACGGAAAAGATAGATATATGGCTCTTTGGGGATTATGTTTTTCAAAATAAACTTTATTTTTGAAAATACTTCCTTTTAAAACCTTTTTGAACATAGTTTTCAAAATTTTTTTATCTAATCTGGTAACCTTCAGCTCTGATACCAAGTGTAACACCTCACCTCCGTTAAGATCACTCACAAAGGGAATGCCTTAACTTTGGTGGAGCGTTTTAGTAGACAGAACGGAAATTTACAAGACAGATAAACAATACTTGAGAAATTATAACTTTATTACAGCGGAAAATAGAAATTAGTTTGGTTACATCCTTCCCAAAAACTCAAGTACATCAATATCAGTCTTGTTCAGAAAATCATCAGAGTACAAAACTTTAAAATCATAATCCCCACAGAACAGAAGCTATAAAGAGCCAAGCCATACTTTAAACACTTCAAGCAGAAGGAATCCGGATCAAGCTAAAGTATTCCCTCCTTGGATAACCTGGGGGGAAACGGAAGAAAAAGGGGCGAAAACAAGCAAGGTCAGACATAAAGCTTGGCAAGTCCAGTGACTTTCAACATATGAATAGATAATAATAATCATGGCATGCAAATAAAACTGGATGAGAGATAACAGTAACAGGAGCAGCAGATGTACTTAGGTTAAACAGAAGAAACAGAATAATATTACTTTTCATTTCTCTGCACAAATACTAGTATAACAGGATTAGGTGTCACCCTAATGTCTAAACTGAAGCAGAAACGGGAACAGAATAATTTCCACAGAAACATAACGCTAATAATGGGCCTTTACCACCCGAACAGAAACAGACAGAAACAGAATGCTAATAATGGGCCTTTACCACCCGAACAGAAACAGAAACAGATTAATCCCAATAGAAACAGAATGTAGAATTAGGTGTACACTAGTAAATGGGCCTTTACCACCCGAACATATGGTACCACGCAGAAACAGACAGGTGTTGCCACCCATCAGAAACAGACGGTACCAACAGAAACAGACAGAACTAAGTGTACCCTAAAACCCTACCCCAAGCGATCGGCTCCCTAATACATAAATACCCTGTGTCGGCTCCACAATAGGGTGTATCACTCCCTAAATTGACAACCAATTGGCACAGACCTATTTACAGATGTCACGACGTCTTACATCCTCAGAGGCAGACCGGGATCCATGCACGCACATGACCCGTTTGGAACGCACCATCAACACCCCCTCTCCATTATCAGAATGAACCACATATAATTAGTTCAGTAAGCGTGCCCGGACCCTACTTACTGTTGGGTCAAAGTTTGATACCAGAAAGGGTTACTGACTAATATGGGTCCCAAACAACAGATGACACAAGTAATTCCCCTCCTAACCTTGTGTCCCCAGACTAACAGATTTCAGATTAATTTGTTTACAAGTTCAGACATACAGAGTTCAGATCAACTAGTTCACAGATCAGACAAGTTTTCAGACTAACGGATCAGATATACGGATTTAACAGATTTATAGATTTGTCTAACATTGTAATTGGGCCTACAGATTCACGAAACGGGTTTGTTAAATTCATTAGTCCAATTGGTTTAACCCTATCCACCCAACACGTTTTAGACATCATATTTATCCCAGATTTACATTAATTAAATATTAATGCACAAACCTCTCACGTTAGGTCGGTAGCTTGTGGCCGTTGGATATGCCGGGCAGTTCCGGGCAGACTTTTGCCACAAGCCAGACCTAAGCTCGTGTCTAAGCATTTTTTAGTTATGCCTACGACCTCTCACATTAGACTGACAGTTTGCGGTCGCTGGTTAAGCCGTTTGGTTCCGGGCAGGCTTCTACCGCAAACAGAGTCTAACCTCGTGTCATAGCCAATTCATTCCAATACATATTTTTCAGATATCCGACTAATTCTGTTTATTTAACAGATTAAACATCTGTACAAGTTACAGCAGATTATTCGAGGTTCTATTGACAAGTTTTACTCAATTTTAAATCGAGCCTACAGATTCACATACTTCAAATTTCAGCATTTCAGTTCCAATAGATTACGTCATTCAACAGATTAAACAGATAACAGATCTTGCAGATTAGGCTATTTAGCAGATTTAGCGGATAAGGCAATTTAACATAATTAGCAGATTAGGCAATTCAATCTAATTAGCAATTTAGGCAATATAACAGAACTAGCAGATTAGGCAATATAGCAGATTTAGCAGATAACAGATTTAACAGATTATATATATCTAAAACTCTATTTACATATCTTGCCCAATCATAAATTTAGCCTAAACTTACATGCCTAAATCAAGGTCATAATTCATAATACAATATATGCCCCAAATTTTAGCCTTAATATTCCCATTTACAGTTCATGTCAAAACTAGATTTAATATTCTAGTTCACCATTTATGTCCAAGACTAATACACATGTAAATCATTCTCTATTATAGCCAACTCAGATTATGCCAACATATTTGCTATGCCAGATTTACTTAATTAAGCTACGCCCAATCCCCGTATAACTTGTTTCCACAAGTTCTCTAAATACTCATGAAATGGCCCCATAGGCTCGATGTACATAACAGTGAATGGGAATAAACTAGCAAAGTTACATAATAAATATGAGATCTAACATCATTAAGGGAATAGGCATAAGAAACTAGCTACAATAGTTATAGGCAACTAACCACAATAGTCATGGGCGACTAATCACAATAGTTTCTTATTCAATGTCATAGGCAATAGTCTCATAGTCATGAATCATAGTCATAGACAATAGTCTCATAGTCAATGAATCATAGTCATAGGCAATAGTCTCATAGGCAAGAGTTTCATGTTCAATTATGCATCATTATTTGTCCCAAAATTTAGCGTTCGTGCGTTAATCTCTTATGAGATGTGGCGCAGGCTCGTAGTAGCCTGGCTATAGAACAGAAAGAAAAAAGAGGTACAGAATAGTCACAGAAAAACAGATCTGACAGATAAGAATATACATAACCTCAGACTCAGATTTATAATCATGTCACAATTATAATTACAGTTTATAGCGGGAAATAACTGTACTTGCCTTTCGTAGTTTTAAGAAAGGATAATAAACTGTTGTTGATGCAGAAATGCTGAATTATTCCTCTTTAATTGTTGTCATAGCTCTAAACTTGGATTTGAGATTTGATTTAGCTTTTAATTCTATTCAGGTTTGGAAGAAGATGCATCAGTCCAAGTTTTGATTCCAGCAGGGTAGCGATGCCATTTTTATTTTTAATTAGAACTGAGGCAGAATATAGACAGAATGAAATTGTGTGGAGAGAATGAGGCTAGGGGCTGTTTATATAGGATTAGGTGGATGAATCTAGACAGAAACGAGACCGGATATATCAGAATGAACTAGGTTAAAAAAACTGGGTTTCGGGAGCAGGTCGACACTATGGTCGACCTGGTCTGGCCAGGTCGGCCCCCAGGTCGACACTATGGTCGACCTGGCCCTGGGAGGTTGACACTATGGTCGACCCCCAGGTCGACCTGGTCCATGGGAGGGAATTTTCCCGCCCAGCCTGTTCTGGGATTTTGAATTCGAATTTTCGAGCTGTTTTCGATTCTGAAATTCTCTGAAACTTCGAAGGGCCATATCTCCCTCATACGGACTCTGTTTCTCGAAAACTTGGACTCGTTTCCAAGCAGAATTTCGAGACAAACGCAACGTCGCAACCCGTTTCCCTTGGTTCTTATTTTATAATTTAATTATTCTCTGATATGTTACTTATACGTTCACAGAAAATGCGGGGTGTTACAGAAGGCACTACTCCGTCTTCAATTATCTTTATCATATTTTATTCGCAACGCTAATGCCCATACGGAGTGATTTTCAGATAATAAATCTGATCCCGGTCTCTCCGTCAAAAACTTTGATAGTCGGTTATTTAACTATCAAAGGAAAACAAGTGTACAAACAACGGTCGTATTCCCAAATGGAAATCTTACCGGTCAATCATCAATCAACATTTATTCATTTCCCCATTTCTCGTTTCCATATATTCATCAAATCATTATTTTCTAATTTTAGAAAATATACGTTATTAACTTTGTAAAACGTTTCCATTTCTGATTCACGCATCACTATCTTCTCACATATATCAGTCTCTAATTGTAAACTAGTAAGAGAACAACTTCCCAAGTATAAACCCCGAAGGCCGAAACCAACATCAGATTGATACCCAGAAAGCCATTCAACTCAACTAATTTCCAGTCAGTTTCTAATTTCAGTAATTCCATATAAATTCCCATTTCAAACTCAATTTCATTTATAAATATTTTATTTGAAAAATATTTACTTTAATCCCTTTTTCACATCGAATGTGAATAATATATTTTTTATCGAATCAAAACAGTTTGATTTCGTATTTTAAAAATAATATCCCATTTCCAAATTCTATTTACATTTCTATTTATAGACTATTCGTAAAAATCTATTTATAGCTCATTTTGCAACTACAACGTTCACATTTGATTTCAAATATCGGTGTTGAAACCTATTTTACTTCTCTATATAATTTCAGACTTATTTATTCCACTTATCAAATGATAAATATTTTATTTTATTTATAAAACATTATTTACAAATTAATCTTCTTGATTTATCTATTAAAACAGATTTCTATTTACAATCTACTTTAAATCCATAATTCTCGTAGTTCTTTTATATCTCGCAAATTCCCTTTTTATAACTCTATTTATTTCCCAGATAATTCCTTTATATAATTCTATTTATTTCCCAACTGATTACTTTTATAATTCTATTTATTTCCCAACTGATTCCTTTTATAATCTCCTATTTATTTTCCAAATAATTCCTTTCATAATTCTATTTACTTTCCAAATAATTCCTTTTGAAATTCTATTTGCTTTATAAAAATATTTTATTTTCAATATACACTTTGAAAATTCCCTTTTTACATTCCAGTATTTCTTATGGTATTTAAAATACCAAACAACAAGACCAGTGCCATCATAATCAATCATAGATTATATATCACATCATATAACACAATATAAGAAAAACAGTATTATAAATATTGAGGAATCCAGTTGGATCCCTCCAACCTGTTTCCCTGCATTCACATATGTTAAACAATATAATTAACATCAATTTCATTTCTATATGAAATATTCTGATGAACAGAATCAATATATAATTAACGATTTATATATATATATTTTCATTTAACTAATTAGTAGTTTATCCAGACAATCAACACAAAGAAATCAGCCAACATTTATAAATTCTAAAAATACGTTATAAAAAATATAAACTGATCAGAGTTAGTGAGATTTACTCACATTGGTCGGTTATCGTTAAGTAACGATAAGCGATCATCAATTTGATTTAGGTGTTTTATTTCGCCATAAATTGATACGAGCTCCAATTGACTTCAAATCAGTTCCATTGTGTAGCCCTCGTCCGTACAATCCTAACGTATCTGACCTTTCCAAATTCTGATACAGTATGAACGAGATATTTAATTTACAAGTTTATATAACAATTTAAATAGTTTTTAAATTTAATACTTGAGTTATTGGGCTCACTATTGAAAAACAAATCCCATGCCCATTTATAATTACCCTGACCCACTTATGTTATCTTCTCCAAACAGAAATTTGATCCTGTCTTCTTTTACTGTATTAGCTCCAACCATTTTCGATACTCAACCACAATTTTCACGCTCTCTACTCCTTCGTTCAATCATGGAAATTACCAAACCCCATCTCTTTAACCTCCTAATCCATGTTTTATGCAAATCCTCTTCCTAGAACATTTCGAACACGTTATACTCAGGTAACCATTTCTGTTATTTCTTTTGATCCAAACTCCATTGCCCCTACATTAAAAACTAAACAAAACAACTTGAGTTCCTCATTTCAAAATCCATATCCCTAGTACCATTTTCATCAACATCGAGTGTCTTCTTGCTTTTCGTGTTATCAGCAGTTCGCACCACCTACAGGGAAAAGATGCAATATTTCTTACTTCGAATTTCACCCAAAACCCATACACAGGTGCTATTCAACCACATAGACTCGACTACATACCTAAATTGGCGATCAACTCCTCCATCTCATTGCTTCATGAACCCTAGATCATCGTCAAGTTTTCTGGTTCCAAGGAAAACCGTCGATCTTGATGCTCTTCGCATAAATGTGAAGCTTCTTAGCTCATGAATTCAACTATCCATACTTTGTAATTTATCCATTTTTATTTCAATTTATATTGATTTTATAGGTCATGAATTTTGTTGTGAGGAGAATATTGTGGCGGCTACTGCGTTTTGACTAAGCTGAATGGAAATAAGGGTTGGAAAAAGTTGGTGGTTATTTATAGGATAGGAAAATATTATTTTAAATCGATTATTATCAATATAATAAGCTACCGTTATTTGTTTTCACTGTTTAAAATACCCTATCATCACATACAATATCCAAATTCGATAAAAATGGACATATAGCTATATTTTGACATTACGGACCTAACAAAACTTGTTTCCTCGAATTCCAACTCCGTTTGCTCACACAACAAATTTTTAAAGTCAACTTATTGACTTTTTCACATTAAAATCCCGTATGGCCACATGCTGACTCCAAAAATTACAAAAATTAAAATCTAACAATAATTTAGTTTTCCGGATCCAACAAAATTAATTTCATCGAAAATGGATGTCGTTTGTAAAACTGGCTATTTTTAAGGCCCTAAATAAATCAATTAAATATAAATATATTTAAAAACAATTTAATATAAATAAATTAATATTATTGTATATATTCACATATAATATCATATAACTCCAAAATATATATATATCTGGATTTATAATTCGATATTTCAGAATTCCCAGTTATATCGATATTCGATTTATATTAGAACCCTTTTATAATATAAATAAATCGTTATAAATTATAAAGGAATTCCATAGTGACTTTTCAAAAATTTGATTTGGACATAACTCACAATCTACATGACGAAATCTCTATTTTTCTCTTCCATCAGAAAAATATACTTCACCAGCTCTGAACGTTTCTTGTTTCACAGAAATCCGAGTTAAAACGGATTCTGTATATTCAATTAAAGTTTGAATCACCAAATTACGAACTGTCGCGCCATTTCGAGCTCGATTATAATTATAATATAAATTATACGTTCTAATGCCGTTTAAATAAATAGATTCTTTATTATAAATCAAATTTTAAGCTGAATTAAATCTTATAAATAATCCAATTCGCACAATATTGCGAATTCCACTATTTTTGACTATTTCGGAAATATAATTTATTATTTAATTATTTATATTAATTAAATATTCCATATAATTTAATTCAAGCTATTAAAATCTCTAAATCACTATTTAAATAATTAAATATATTAATTATTATACCGTAAAAATACGGGACATTACACCACTCGTCCTAATAGGGACACCTAGAGGTTTAACGACTTGTTGCATACACTTAATGCAATCGTGCTTCCTACAAAAGTGTGACCTATCTAGTTTAGTTTTTCATTTTTTGTTTTACTCGAGGACGAGTAAAAGATAAGTGTAGGTGTATTTGATTAACATAGAAATGTGTTTATTTTATGCTCTTATATCTTATCTTTTGTATATAAATAAATATTACTTCGGTATTATTTTGTCGCATTTACAGATATGCCGACTTAGCCACATGCTTTTAGAAAATAGAAAAATAAAGATCAGATTGTTGTATATTTACGTACGAAGACTTGCTGATGAAGACCTCACATCCAGTTGCTCTTTGGACAAGAAACTAATTGGTAGAAAGGCTATGCATATCACAAATTGGTGAAGAATTACCAAGGAAGCAAGAATAAAAGAAGATATGCCCAATTTTAATAGAATTAACTAAGGCCCGTTTGTGACTGTATTAGGGTTTAGGTTGGCTATCTATCCTATAAATACCCTTGTAATCTCATTGTAAAGATCATCCATGAATTAATAAAGTTTTCTTCTTTTTCTCTTTCCTGCATTTTTTAATTAGCAATTAGTGTTGTTTACACAATTAGATTTGGTAGAGCACTATTTGTATTTTTCACTTATTTTCATTAGTGATTGACCGTCTGATTAGATTTAGCGGTAATCCTAATTTATTTTTTGTTTTTTATTTAATTTCTGCAATTTTAATTTCTGCAATTTTAATTTCTGCAATTTTAATTTCAGCAATTTTAATTTCTGCTTTTTTTATTGCCTTCCGAGGTTAAATTGGATTTGATTAGATTCAGATCTGATTCATAGTTTTGTTTGCTTTTTAATTGAAAATTGTGATTTGATCATCGGTTCAATTAGATTTGTTCTAAATCAAATTACAGTTTCAATTTTTATTGTTTTTCAACCCAACTCCAAGTTTTATCTAACTCTCCCAAGAAATATATAAATAACAAAACTTAAAATTCCTCCTTGTATTCGACCTACAATTTATACGATCTGTGCGCTTGTAGTATTATTACATAAATCACGCTTTTCTAGTTCTTAGAAAGCGTCGATCAATGTACTTGCGCTTGAATTTCTTGTATATAAGATTAGTTGATAACTTCTTGTTAAACATATTCGATCACAATATGATTATAGAATCAAGAATAAGTATGATCTTAATCGCCCGATTTTATTTATCATGATTATATTACAATTAATGAGAAAATCCCCAATCTGATTTTTGAATTAGGGTTTAGACTCTTTGCATTGAGTACATGATTTTGTAATGAGGAAAAGTCCCCTAAAATGTTACCCTTAGCGTCTTATTTGTAGAAGATTCGGGCCCCCTTCTGTAGCGATCTTGTGGGAACCCTTACTTTCGCATCAATCTCTGGCTATCGGCTTATGTCTTTGGTTTCAGTATCGACTTTCATCCCTTGCCGAATATATTTCGGTGTCATCTTTGTGCAATGGTATTGACACCAAGCTCGTGGGTGTCGATAGCTTTTCTTTCTCTCAACATCTTTGCCATTGGCCCTACGCTTTTCACTCATGAATTCGATTTCGGTCTCGGTTTTCCAGCTTATGTATTTTGGTGCTAGTTCAATTGCTTTATGTTCCTTGTATTTGGTATCGCCTCTGATGACATCGGTCCCTAGCATTTGGTCCCGTCTTTGTGTTCGGTATATTCACTTTCGGTATCGTCTTCATGCTTCATCCTTGTTTCTCTTGGTGTCGGCTTTATGTATTCATCTTCAAGCTCTGGTGTCGGCACTAAGCTAATTGCCCGATGCATGTTGGTGTTGACATCATGCCTTCATTGCTTTCTTTTCATGGTACTGGCTTGTTGTTTCGGTATCGGCTTTATCATTATTATTCCAAGCTTCCAATGTATACTCCACTTGTTATGGCTCCACTTCCTTGTGCCGGCTTTTCTCTCTATTTTTTCCTTTTCGGTGTCGGCTCCGCTGTCTCTTTCCTTATACTTGGTATCGGATCTCTTATTTTTCAATCTTGCTCTTCGGTTTCGACTCCGTGTTATTGGGCTCCAAAATTTGGTGACGGTTCAGCTATCCTTAAAGTCTTTCTTCTTGTTTTCGGTTTCGTTATCTCAAACAATCGGTTTCCAATGTATAATTTTAAGTTAATTTTAAATCACATTTGATAGTTTCGTCTTTTCTTCTATCTTGCTTATTACTTGGAATCTAAATTACTTTTTATTAGAAAATTAAACGTATAGCATTTTTGCGTCTACCTCAATGATAGAGTAAATAAAATAAATGATATGCATACATCTCAAACTATATTTTACTAGCTTCTTTGATTATTCTAAAAGCAACCATTTATAATTAATCAATAAAACAAAACACAAAATTGAATCAATAACCAAACCATAAAACAAGACTTTTAGGTCAGTTAGTATAAGCCAGCTCATTTTCATGACTAATTTCCTGCTACAAATCTTGTGTAGTCATCTAAATCATAGTACACACTTGTAATATATTAGCCACTTATAGGATGTACTCTTCTAAAGTGATCATATATTACAGAAATGTAATAAAGAAAGGGAAAATATTCGTGAAGAAGAATTGAGTTAATCCATAAGTAGAAGGATGCATTCACTAACAAAGATAGTTAAGACTCAAATTTATTCAGTTGAAACGAAGACCCAAATTAGTTTGTAGTATTAACTATATTATTGCAGCCAGGCAATGATTTAAGAATCTAGGCCGATCCAAAGATGGCAAATTTTATTTGGACTCACCAAATACCTGAGTTGCCCCACTTCTAAACACAAAACTGTGATGATGAAATTACCTTTTGCTTGCTTTTTTTTAAAGCTTTAGTCTACCTTACACTTCCACTACGAGGTTCCTTGGCGTACCAAATGGCACTGCGTGGTACGCTAAGGAACCTCGTACTGGCACTGCGAGGTTTCTTAGCATACCACGTAGTGCCTCTGCGTGGTATGCTAAGAAACCTCGCAGTGGCAGTGCGAGGTAGGGTAATTTTGTCTTTTTTTTAAAAGGCGGGGGGCAACTCAGAAAAAAAAGGTGGGATTCCTGCTTTTTTAGAAATAGGGGGGACAACTCATCTATTTGGTGAGTCCAAATAGAATTTTCCTTCAAAAATAATCCAAAACATCAATACTACCATATCTACTCTTCACTCATCTGATAACCAAACAACATCCATTCAAGACCACACTAATTAGACATCTATAGTTATGAGCAAATCTCACATTAATCCAACATTCACTTTTTAATCATTTGGTAAATAAGCATTCCTAAAGCTTCAACATCAATAATGACTGCAATCCCAACCTATTAAGTTTCGCTATGCAGATATATAAAGGGAAATTTTATTTGTATCCACCGTTTCTATCAATTAATCCACCCTAAATTGTAGGATTTCTACCTAATTTTCTGGTTTGTTTAAATTTTAAAAATTAATTAGTTTATCCATGCATAATGTATATTTTATATTTCTTCTCACATTTCTCTCTCTTCTTCTCACAGTTCTCTCTCGTTTGTGCTTAAGCAGGGACTGGTTGGCTTGCAGCAGGAAATCCAAATTCAAAGCGAGGATAAAATTCTTGAGAAGCAGCTGCTAATAGACTAGATCATGATACTATCATTAGCATTTTGCTGCATGAAAATAAATAAAAAAATCAATATTGAGTTCTGAAGTTTTGTTATTCAATGTTGAATTTGTTTTCATATGCATTTTTGAAACATCATCTTATTTAGTCTTTACAAATGCACAAAACACCCAATATAGAAATACTTGATGTTAATATTGCTGAGTTACAAAATAACATTGCTCTACTATTCTTATGTTTCAGAGTTCCGTTCGTGCTTCAGCACAATGTATGTAGCCGATCGATCTATGCTAAAGGATCTATTGATGCTGCCATATTTTTGAATGAGGAGGTTCCTAACTTGTTTGTTATGCTAATATCCAATGCGATTCATATAAAATTTTAGCTGAATTGTGCTGGGCATAATGAAATCTATAGGCTAGGTCAAAGGCTGACAAGAGATATACCAAAACAATAGGCTGTGATGTAACGGTTAGACAGTATTTGCAGGGAAATATTGTAATTGAACTGAGCTTCATTCTTACTTGGACGACATATAAGTAGAAACTATATTAGTAATTCTTCTTTTTGATTAAAAGAAAATAGTCTTATGGAAGAAGAAAAACCCGTAAACATAAAAAATAATTTTGGTGGATGAACTAATCAATTTTAAATAATTATACGTAGCATAAAAATAGGTAAATATCCCACAATCTAGGGTGGATTAACTGATAGAAATGGTGGATGTAAATAAAATTTCCCATATTTAGAAGAATGGCCTGACATATAAACTAATATGCATTTCTAATAACAAGAAATCATATCCAAAAATAATATCGATGCAAAAATAAAGCAAAAAAATAATCATTGTATAATGGCGTTAGAAGTTCCTAAAGAACAAGCATCAACATCACCGAGTACAAGTCTTGTTATCACTTGAAATAGGCTAAGCGAGTTTAAAATTAGCATACCTATATCTTGAGAAAGGCTATTAAAATGTTGGTTCTAAGAAACAAATAATACGAAAAATCGAAATAAGGCATAAAATCAAGGTGAACAAACATGAACTTAAAACAAAGCATGAAATTGAAATCAAAATATGGCAAATCGAAAGGGGTAAAAGATAATACTTGAAAGACTAGCGATGGTGTCGAAATCTTTAGCCGAAATCAAAATTTGTGATCATAATTGGAATCGAGTCGAAACCTGAAAGAGCGGTTGTGTTTTTCCTTCCTTTGTTTTCCTCGTTTTTGTGCTTTTTTGACTTTCGTGCTGGCACGAAAATGAAAATAAACCACGTATAGAAAAAAAAAGGTAAATAGGGTGTTGGGAACGGGTTAATGTTATTTGGTTTTACGTAACTAAATGGTGATGCGGTTGTAATTTTTTTCATTTTAGATTCATTTACTTTAACTTATTTTCTTCAAAAATAAACAACCGATGGAAATTAATATAGTTGTGTCAGTTGTTAACGTTGGCAATGCAACTAAAAACATTTGCTTCTGATTTTTTTCTTTTTTGAAAATGGTGCACAACCGATCTAACTACGTTTTTAACTCTTTAACCACTTCCCCTATGTCAATCGCTTTGAAAGTTAAGGAGGAACTGACTCAATTAATGTTATTCGCGTCAATTGTTTGTACAACTAAAACAACTGAGGTGATGCAATACGCATGTTTCGCTGTAGTGTAAGTGTGACTGTATCCCCAAGAATAAATTAGGTGTGGTAGTATCCCCAGAAATCCACTAGGTGTACTTGTTGCCTCGAAAATCAAGTGACTCTGCCTAAAGGTCGGAATTCTGGAGGGTGTCTCATATCCTTGAAATCGAGATTGTAACTGCATTCACCAGTTTAAAAGAAAATCCATATGAAGTTTGTGCATGACTGGACATAGGGTAACTCCAAACCAAAATAAATCATGGTGTGTTCTTTTCTTTTATTTTACTGCATTTACTTTTATCTACATCTTGATTATTTGACTATTTCTATGGTTGTTAATTGCATCATTATAAACATGTTCTTAAAAGAATTTAAAAAGATTCATATAATTAAGAAAATATAATTCATCCCCTCTCTAATGTTAATTTAGCCTTAAGATCCATATTCTGTATTCTTACAAAAGTCACTCATATTAGATCTTATGTCCATCCATGCAAAGACCCAGATTTATAAGCAATTTCAAATTTCAAATACTTATACATGATTTTGGATAATTTAAATATGATTTTAAGTTAAATTCTGAATTTGGTTTGAATATTAAAATAGTTTGTTTAAAACTATAGAATATAACTGTAAATATACTGATAGGATTACATCAACTTTTGTCATAATAAGTTGTTTAAACGCATATTAACTAAAACTTTCTGCAACACTTCATTTATGTTGTTATAACCTATCATAGCATTTGCAAAAAAAATGTTATCATTTATCTAATGCTTACTCACCAAAATATGTGTCATCATGCATGCACCTAAGGCTTAGGAAAGGGATATGTATCCTATGCCAAAATGACCTAAATGCCCTTCCCTCCATCCTATTTAAACACAACCCCCACTCCTTCTGCATCATATAATTTCCTCTTTTTCTCCATCCTCTCCACCATTTTTTCCCTTCATCTCCACCATTTCTCTTCTCCTTCACCCTCTTCTATTCGGTCATTTCCTTCTCCCCTCTTCCCTCTCGGCCACTACCTCCTCTCTTTCATACCCCACGGCCGACCTCCTCTAGCTCCATACCCCATGGCCTCCTTCACCACCCTAGCCCTAATGCCACCCTCCCCAACCCCAAGGCTGAAGCCACCACCCCCTTGCGCCACCCACTACCTTGACCTCCATCCACTAGACCTAGGATGAAACCGCCTCCATTTAAAAAAGAAAAGAAAAAGAAATTATAAAATAGAAAAAGAAAAGCAGGAAAAGCTAGAGCGAAGACGGTAGAAAGATACGCTGGTTCAGATAAAAAGTCCTATCGTAAAGGCTGACAGAGTGGTAATGAAAGTGAGAACTTCTTTAACCATATTTTGGATATTTATTATAATCATAATCTGATTAATTTGGTTGCTTTGTGCTTGTTATGATTGCTTGATGGTTGTTATAGGTGTTATTACAGTTATCAATTATCATGTACGTATGATCATTATTTACCATAAACGCTTATATTATAAATACTAGGTGATGGATGAATGGTTGTTATGGATGTTACTACGATTTTTATTAATGATAATATAGCACATTTCACAAGTTACATCCCGTATTAGTTAAGTCTCAATCCCATTTGAAAATATAAATGAATATTAAGTGAAAATAAAAGTCTTAATTTTATATCTGAAACTGCATAGAAATGAAATTAAAGTGCTTATGATTTATTTTTTTGTGAAGGTGGAAATTTATTTGCACAAGGACTTGTTATGAAAGGGCATGTTCAATTTCAAAGCGAATAATAAAATCGATTTGGAATAGTGATTTTGAAATTAAATTTGAGTTAGGTATGTAATTGATGTTTTAAACTCAAATTGGAAGTTCTATTAAGTCAATATAATGTTAAATTAGAGATTTGGAAAGTTTGGATTTCAAAAGGTTAAATTTTGAAAAATATAAATGTAATATTAATAAAATAATATTATAACATTCATTTAAAATGAAAATTTATGTTTAAAAGGTTAAAATATTGAAAATATGTTTGGAAATGTAGTATATGTATTTTAAATGAATTATAATCATATTCAAAGCAGAACGAATTAATTTCAAGTTAAAATCGGAATATGGTTAGAATAGAGCTGGTCAAGCTGTGGTAGTTCGCGAATTGCGACCATTAACTTTAAATAGGCCTACATGAGGCAAATATAGTCAAATCTTTCCAAAACGAAAAACATCTATTTTTAAATGATGTTAGTTTTCTAAAAATAAAAAAGGAAATTTGAGATTTCAATGTATAGATTTTGAATTATGTTCAAATCAAATTTAAGTAAAAATCGCGGTATTGCAGTTCGGTGATCGAATTGAGAAATATTTAGAAATGACTATTTTTAATTTATTAAAAACAGAGAAAAATTATGATAAATCATACTAAATGATTTAAAAGTGATTTAGGTCAAAAGTAAGTTCTGAATAATAGAAAGCTAAAATAAATCAAATAAGTTGATTTAAGCTATTTAGCAATGCTTTTTCAACAACATTAAGATTAAAGGATTAAAATTTAATGATTCTTATCCAAAACTTTTGTAAACATTTTCAAATGATAAATGAAGATTTTTAATGATAATTTGGAAGTTGAAATACTTAACTAAGTTTAAAAAGAAGATAAAATCAACTAAACAGAGTATGCAGAAACCACTATTACATTTGTCCCACCTCTGGGATCTGGACCGGTAAATGGGGTGTAGAACTAAGGCAAGGAGTGTAGAAAACTGTGCGCTGAAATTACCTAACCAACGTTTATTGATCTGGGCGAGGGTTGGAACAGATCAAAAGGAAAGCCTAGATATTCTAGAATGATATTTTTGAAGAATTAATTTTAATAAAATTAAAGTTTTCCAATTATGAATTAATTAGATTTGGATGAAAATAATCTTAATATATTTGGTATTAAACTATATTCTAGGAATTTAAAAGGTGATTATACTGTAATTCCACCTATAGTATTTGTCGAGTATGGAAACAGATATTGAATATAAGCTGATATAATTCATGTGCGATTCTTATACTCAATATTAATTGGTTTGGGTTTGTTGTGAATGATGTCTTAAATAACATCATCTTTACTCGTTAAAGGTTTAAAATACGTCATTTTGACTTATGTAAAATTATTTTTTGAAATGAGAAATGTTATTCATGAATTACGAAAATCTTTTAATTAAGATTTAATGGGATGATATTGAAAGGATTTCCCTACGTAAAGTTGAGAAGAAATCTTCATTAAAATTTGAACAATCATTGTTTAAAAGATATGATTTGAAATAGGAAATAAAGGTTGAAGAATTAATAAATCATTGGATTAAGGTTTAAATAAACATTATTGAAATATTTTCCCTAAATCGAGTCTGAGATGAAGATTAACTCTTTGTTAAGATTTAATGAATATTTGTTTAAAGATTAAATGGAGCGATTTTATCGATATACTAAAGAACAAAGGATTAAGGATTTTATTTTATTCAATGAAAGGTTTTTATTAACCAATCTAAGTGGAAAGAGACTTAGCAAATCCTGTATTCCCATGTTATCTTTTCAAATAGCGCACATTATTCTTGAAGAACGGTATTAGATATTTATCCAAAAACCATTTCGAATAATGGTACGATGAAATAGAGCAAATTAAGTTATTAAAAACGGTGGGTATCTACACATCTAAAGGACTGTTGTTGATGCCTCGGGCAGCCACCCATTATGAGGTTATGTAAAAGCCCGCAAATCCGTACCCTTTGAGTTGACTAATAACACCACACGTCCAACCCAAATTGCATAGAAATACGAATCATTATTAGAAAGAAGCTAGAGGATGAGAAATATAAAGAAAGAAATATTAGAATAGAAGAAAACAAAGAAGACAAATCTCACAGCGGAATGAATAAAATATATTAGGTAATATGAACTTTGAAAAACAATTTAGTAACTTTATATACATACCATCATCAGAGCCCAACAATTATTTCTGGAACAGTTATAAACACCTGTTTCCAGATACCACATAGTACACAACGGAAATATGATAGTCTATAGCTAACAGGTGAAGCCTCCTGCTTCAAGCTCCTCCAAGTGAATCTGTGAAATCCCGACTACTTGATTTCCCATACAAATTTGGGCACCCAAGAGTTTAGGGAAAACAAAAAAAAAATAAACTTTGGGTCAGTCATGGGACTGGTGTGAGTAAACTCCAATCATTTGTTTAACTTTAAAAATCCTTTCAAAAGAAATGATAATCGTAAGACCGATCCACACTGTAACACCCCGTATTTTCTGAGAATATTAAAATAACAAATTAAAGAACAATTAATTTCAAATGTAAGAATTAAGGGAAACAGGTTACTTCATTGCGTTCGTCTCGAAATTCTTATTAGAATAGAGTCCAAGTTTTCGAAAATCGGACTTCGTATGAAGAAGTTATGGCCCTCGGAACTTTCAGAAAATTATATAAAACAATTCAGAAAATTAAATACCAAGGTAGGTCGACCTGGGGGTCGACCTACCCGAGGCCAGGTCGACCAAAGGGTCGACCTCCCTATATACAGTTCGACCTGGGGGTCGACCTCCCCCTCGGGTCAGATCTAAAATTTGGCGCGTTTTCTCCTGTGACGAATTGCTGTGTCATTAGGGCTTGCGTGGCACGTTCTGGTTGGTTATCTTAGGTTTGAATGGCTTTGATTTGCTCTAGGTTTATCTGACGGCTCTTATTAAATCAAACTTCTATATAAGCAACCTAAATCTAAACCCTAAAGTCACACAAAAATATTCCTAAAACTGTCATGTTGTCAACACTCAACCTAGAGTAGCCTCCATTCTCATTCAACTAGAAAACAAGTAGGAATTGCAAATCAAATCTAATTCAACTAAGAGAATTCAACGTCTACAACAAAGGAGAGCTATTCAATTTCAGAATACAAATCCCAGAACACAAGACTAGTCTCCTTTTTGTAAGTCCAGTTATCATTTAGACCTAAACGATATTAGAATTGTGACTAAATAACTGGATGTAGAACAACGCCCTATGTAAATTTATGCCTATCCTTTTTGTTAAACTGAATTGATTAAGGCTATGACTCTTATCATGATTAAGTTTGTGGCCATGCTGTATGTGATTTGATGATAAATGTTAAATGCTTGACAATGAATCCATGTGTTGTATAATTTGGCAAAGACATATATGTTGTGTAATTTAGTGATGACATATTATGTTGTATACTTTGGCAATGACATATCATGTTGAATAAATTGGCGATGACATATTATTGTATAATTTGGCAATGGCATATCATGTTGTGTAATTTGGCGATGACATACCATGTTTTATAATTTTGGCGATGACATATCATGATGACACCTATATGTTATATGTCAATTTGGGAATTTTGCTATGTTTATGCAAGTTATTAGGCTAAGGCATGTATTATGTTTAGATCTACATTTCGATCTATGTTTATTGAATCATGCAAGTTGTTAGGCTAAGACATGTATTATGTTTAGATTCACATTTAGATATATGAAAACCGGATTTAAAATTAAAGCTCATATTTACGTGACTTGTTAAACTTGTGTAAAACCATATGCTTAAGATTCATGTTTGTTGGATCCAAAATAAAAGTTCATATTTACATGCCTTGCTAAACCTGTGTAATTCCATATGTTTAAGATTCATGATTGTTGAATCCAAATTAAAGTTTACATTCACATGTCTAATTGAACTTGTGCAATTCTATATGCTTAAAGTTTATGTTCATTGGACCCAAAATAAAAGTTTGCATATACATGCCTAGTTGGATTTAGGTAATTTCGTATGTTTAATACCCATGTTAATTAGATCCAAAAATGCATGTTCACCTTTATATGACTAATTGGAATTGAGTAGTTCTATGTAAACTCCCACCCATATGCGTATGGTTCATGTTGATTAGGTTCAAAATTGCAAGTTCATAATTAAACATATATTTATTCTATGCCAAATTTATGTGACATATGTTGGATCCATATTATGTTTGTCTTGAATGTTACGTGTCTCTTCCTTTTTACCTCTTGATTTTGAGTTAGGCTAAATTGTGAAGCCTAACATTCTATAAAATTTATGTGAACATTTAGCGGGGGTAACGTTGGGAAAAACATGAAGTTACTGGCATATTTTAAATGATTATTGGCATTGAAATGGTATAATTTATATACCTAAAATTATGAACATGATTTAGAAAGAAATTGGGCATGAATTGATTGACAATAATTTACATATAAATATAGAAGGTAAATATGTAAATTTAGAAAAGACAAATATGCCTAACCCGAGGTTAGATTGAGTTACGGTGTAAGAATGCCCGGAACCGCCCGGCACATCCAGCAACCGTAACAATATATATCTAATGTGAGAGGTTAGTGCATCAAGCCCAAAAGAACCCGAGGTTAGACTGAGTTGCGGTGTAAAACTACCCGAAACTGCCCGGCACATCCAGTAACCGCAACAATACCTGTCTAATGTGAGTGGTTGGTGCTTTAATGAATGAATTAAAGCTAAGACAGGAATGGTAGGGTTAAGTTAATTTAGGTAACACTTAACCAATATAAAAAGATGAATGACTAGGGTTAAGTTAATATGAAACACTTAACCAGTATAGCATGATGAATGGGTAAGGTTAAGTAATAAGAAACACTTAACCAATATAACTTGATTTGTGATAGGGTTAAGTTAAAACAAGAGGGCAACACTTAACTGATATAACTTGATTTGTGGTAAGGTTAAGTTAAAACAAGAGGGCAACACTTAACCAATATAACTTGAATTGTGGTAGGGTTAAATTAGCACAAGAAGACAACACTTAACCAAAGTAATATGACAAGTAGGTGGGTTAAGTTAACATGAACGGGCGACACTTAACCAATATGGCATAATGTGCGGGAGGGTTAAGTACATATCGGGTTGGTGGGTAATATTAGTAAATATAGGCCCACAAACTTAACCGTTAAATAAACATGCTTGAATCGATGGGAGGGTTAAGTACATCTCGTGTTGGTGGGTAATATTTGTAAATATAGGCCCACAAACTTAACCGTTAAATAAACATACTTGAATCGATGGGTCGGTTAAGTATATCTCGTGTAGGTGGGTAATATTAGTACATATAGGCCCACAAACTTAACCGTTAAGTAAACATACTAGAACCAGTGGGAGGGTCAAGTACATTTCGTGTAGGTGGGTAATATTTGTATATATAGGCCCACAAACTTAACCAATAAGGAAACCCTAGTAACGGGGACCCATTTCAGCAGTAACCCACATAGATGTATCACGATACCCTGAACTAGGCAGGGTGGGGCACGATTACTGGGCTGATTGTAAGTGGTCAAATCAGCGGTAGGGGGTACGTCGGTGTAGGTTCCGACGGTTTACGGGCGTGCACGTACTCCGAAGTTGGAAAAAGCAGGCACTGGGTACCAGTAGTTATACAATGTGCATCTTGAATCGTGTCGGGTCGCTATTATAAGGATTGATACACCTTATGATGGGACCAGCGCAGGATATCTACATGCAAGAGAGGGCCAGTTGACGCAGACATAAGAGAAATGAATACAAGTAGGGAGCCGATCGATAGGGTAGTAAGGGTACATCTAACATGTTCATGGAAATTAGACTGATTGAGGTGGAATCCTCACAATAGATGTACACCTGAAGGCTACCACAATTACTGGGATTGGGATCACGTTATCATTTTATACTGATAACTAGTTGGGACACTAGTTAGGTGGTGCAGAGATAGATAGAAAAATCAGAACAACAAGGTAGTAGCGAAGCAGAGAAAGAGTAGGAGCGCATTCAGTTTATCTTGCCTTACCGTACCTTATGCTTATCATATGTTACCTTATTTCTTTGTTATTGTCCTGTGTCCAATTTATTCATGTCATGATTCTCTTACTAGTTTATATGTTGAATAATCACTAGACTTACCAGACTTATGTCTGACCTTGTTTTTTTTCTGCCTCTTTTCTTCCGCCCCCCCCCCCCCCCCCCCAAGGTTCATAAGGAGAAATTTTACCACTTAGCTCAATTTTCTTTTCAAGCTCGAAGATGGTCGATGTTTTGCTTTGGACTCTCTCTTCCACTGCTATGGCTGGTTCATTCTTTATTGGGGAATATCATAGTTATTTTTGTGCTTCTTTTATAATTGGAAGTTAATAAATCAAGAAAGAAGTTCTATGTATTACTTTTAAGTATAATTTGAGAAAATTGTCGTAAAAGCTTGACTGAATTAATTTGTTTATAAAATGACTTTATTTTCCCCTGCTTTATTTGTCTGTCTTGTAATTTATCTGCATCTTTTACCTACAATGCTCCAGCGAAGTTAAAGCATTCCCTTTGTGAGTGACCTTAACGGAGGCGGGGTGTTTCGCACACATAAACACGGATGGTTTTTACCTTACGATAACCCAAAATATTTTTGATATCAAATCCAGTGATATTATAATAATGTCTACATCAAATAAATAGAATCTAGCGGAACGCTTGCATCTCACGCTCCATATATAATATAAAACAAAAAGCCGTAGGGCGCTTATTGGAGATTGGGTTTCCAACACGACAAGGTATGGAACCACCTTCCGATAGTGTATCTCTAGAGGGGAATACACTGGGTTCAACAAGAACATCTTGCAACCTGGCCAACACATGACCGACCACTCATTTCGCTTGAGTGTATCGAATGTATATCACCAACGGTTGGGATCAGCAACCGTTTCCCGAAAATGGACAACATCGATAGATTAAAGAAGTAAAAGGAATTTCTCTAGATAGGTGATTATACACCTTAATGGGAGCGACCCACATAGCCATGCTACCTGCCCGATTTTTGTCATTTCCCGGTTGTTGAGGCCTGAGGCTACGATTACTTTCCATTCATTGATAGCACAATCACTTTGAATGCCACATTGTCAGATCCATTAATCACTAATTGATTTGCACAAATATATTCTGGATATTATGCTAAGAGAATAAATTCTCCACCACCATATTTATTTATACAGACCAACATATGCGATCATTGGAAATACTCTGTCAGACATTCGTCCATACACTTCGTTCTGGGACTGAACGACAATTTCTATTAATAGAAAAAGTCCTTGCACTTTACTCCATCTTCGATTATCTTTATATAATTAGATTCGCAACGCTACTGCCAATACGGAGTGGTTCTCGGATAATAATCCAACCGGTCGCTCCATATTGACAACGATATTGGCAAATACTTCGATAGTCGGTTATTTAACTATCGAAGAAAAACAAACACCCATTCAAAATATCAAACAATCACTGGACCTCTTAATTAATATTTCATTAATTAAATCATTTCTCCATTTCTTTATCAATATTTGTTAATCAAATATTTTCAATAAACATCTTGGCCTCTTACGCTATTTGGAAAACATTTCCATATATCGTCTTCTTTTATCTTCTATACTTAGAAAACATATTCTATTTGCAATTGAAAAACATTTCAATCACTTATCTCTTTCCCGGCTCGGTTATTTTTATACTTAGGAAATATTTATGATATATTTCCAAAATTCCACTTACTTGGGTTAAAACGACTGTTGTGTAAAACAACGTTACAAACAACCCAAAATACTGCATTCCACTAACTCTTATTCAAACATTTCTCTTCAAGACTGGATCTTGCTATTTATCGGTTAAAAATGAAATCAATCGAGTTGGGGTATAATTACTTCTCAGACCTTGACTGAAAACATCCTTAACTTCAAAATGGACAAGACCACTTATCTCAAATCATCAACACCATAAAAACCACTTATTCATTTTTTAAACGTATATATATGTTTCTCTTTCTATTCTTATTCGATTTAAATTCACAGATTTTGTTTTGTTTATAATATTCTATTTTTAGTTTGTTTCCTTATCGAATTCTATATATATCGATACATTGATTTATAACTATCAAAATTTCTTAAAAGTATTCTAACTCCCTAAATTTCCAGAAATATTTCGCCATAACCTCCTTTGTACCGGTCGATAGTTCAAACCTTAACTTGCCTCTCTAGGCCCTTTCCATTCAAAAAGAAAATCAAAAAGCCAAGTGGCTTGCCGATTCGGCGCATAAAATCCTCATATGGAATTTAAACGTGTACCTTTTTGTCGGGCACTAAATCTTCATACACTTTATATACTTCATTCCATACCTGTCTAACCCATATACTTCTATTCCTGATTTATTCCAACTCAATCTGGCCATTTTAACTCGATTCGCTAATTTATTCTTTAATCAGCTCGTTTGCTCATTTCATTTTTTTCTTTTTGAACATATCACGTTCAAATATATTTTAACTTGCTTATTACCATTCGAATCCCATTTTCAATTCAAATTCCATATTCAATTTCGAATATGAATTTACAATCCCCTTTTCTGATCCAAAGTTCAATTTCGATTTCAAATTTCATTAACTAATTTTTTCTTCAAATTAGTTAATTCAATTCAACAATTAAAAATCTGACTTTTGTTTCAAAAATCAGTTCACTTCCTCCCCTTGAGTTCAAACTTATTTTACAACTCAAAATTTTGGATTTTTCCAGTGGAATTTCGGATTTTATTTACTTAAAATCCTTTTATTTATTTAAATAAACTACTATGGTTTTATAATGGTTCTGTCGCTGTTTTTATGAATATTTGATTTTGACATAACTCAAAATCTATAAGACGAAATCCAGATTTTCTCTTCCATTAGAAAACTATTATCAAACCGGTACCGACGATTCATGTTTCAAAGAATTCCGATGTAATTTGAGTTCTATATACTCAATTAAAGTTCGAATCGCAAATTTACGAACTGCCGCGCTGCGGCGATTTCGTTTTAATAATATTTATATATATAAACGTTTAAAATTCGTATATATATATAAATTCTAACTCCATTCTGATATATTTTTAATATATATCAAATCAGTTTCCCAATCCAACATAATATTTTCGATTATCTATAATTGTCGATTTTTCCTTACTCGGTAATATATTTATTTATATTTCGATCTTCTATATTTAACTCAAATTCCTTTTATAAATAAATTATTTATAAAATTCGATATAATCAAATTTCGATTATAAACCCGTTGGATTTTTCTCAATTCAGCTTATATTCCGAATTCCGAAATATAATCAATTGTTTCGTTTCAAAACACTTCCCAATTTACTTTTAAATTCCTATTTGAATTTAAATGGTTTAAATAATCCAAATGATAATTTATTTAACCAAATTTATAACACTATTTATAAATTCAACTTCCTTGTTTCATATATTTAAACAAGTTCCCTTTTCAAATTTCTATTTGAAACTCCATCCCTTTGATATTCCGAATTGCGGAATATAAACCTTTGTTCCCTTTCGAATGATTTCAAATTCTATTTTTAAATTCATATTTGAATTTATTCAAATTATCTCTTTATAGTTAATTCATTATATTTATAAACACCATTTTATAAATTTCCTTGTTTTATATTTAAACAAGTCTATTTCGAAATCTATTTAAAATCAAAATCATATTTTGGAAATTTCTATTTAAAATAACTTATATATATGAGTGAAAAGTCAATTTTCATATTTAAATTTAAACTTCTATTTAATACAATCCTAATATCTATTCTGAAAATATTTTATTTAATTAAATTCGATATAATCGAATTTAAATCATAATCCAAACCGATTTATTCAATTCAATTACATTCTCAACATCAAAACAGATTTCATCGTTTCTGTTAGAAACTAATTTCAATTCTCCTTTTTAAATTCACATTTGAATTTACATTTCCCAAATTACCCAATGATGATTTATTTCATTTTATTTATAAACATCGTTTATAAATGAATTGCTTGTTTTTATTTTTCAAAACAAGTTACTTCTAGTGTAATGACCCGAAAATCCGGTAGAATTTGAGCTGACCAAAAACACAAGTCCAACCCCAAATATCACGGAAATTCGAACCATTAATAGAAAGAAGTTAGAGGGTGAGGATAGATAAGATAGAAACTTAGAATAGAAGAAGAAGAAGAAGAACACAACATCAGAGTAACACGAATCTCACAGCGGAACGAATAACATATAATATATATAACATAACTTGAAATATACATCTATACTTGAATATACATCAATATCAAAGTACATCACTTACAACACAGCAGAAATAACTATAGCTATATGATCCTGAAGCCTCCTGCTCCAAGCTCTTCCAGTATATCTGTAAATTCCCGACTACTTGACTGCCGTACAAATTTAGGCACCCAAGAGTTTAGGGAAAACAACAAAGTATACTCCGGGTCAGTCATGGGACTGGTATGAGTAAACAGTTTAAAACAGTTTCAGAAAACTAAATGATATCTCATAAGACCACGCCGTATAACACGGAACGGGTTTTTCCCTTATGAAAATCCAAACACTTGACTTATCTTTATATCAAAACTCTTTTGATATTATAATAATGTCTAAATCAAGTAAATAACAATCTAGTGGAACGTTTGCATCTCACGTTCCACATATATATACAATCAAAACCGCAAGCACGTATTGAGTAATGGATTTCCAGCTATGACAAGGTATGGAATCACCTTCCGCTGGTATATCTCTAGAGGAGAATACACCGAGTTCAACAAGAACCTCTTGCAACTCAGCCACACATGACCGACCACTCATTTCGCTTGAGTGTATCGAATGTATATCACCAACAATTGGGATCAGCAACCGTTTCCCGAATGGGACAGCATCGACAATAGATTTTTAGAAGTAAATGAAACTCTAGATCAGGTGATTATACACCCTAATAGGTGCGACCTACATAGCCATGCTGCTTGCCAGATTTCTGTCATTTACCGGATGATGAGGCTAGAAGCTACGCTTTATCATCACACCAGATTCACTTCGAATGTCACATCGTCAAATCCATCAAATCACCGATTGACGTCCTCAACAGTACTTTACGTGTCAGCTAAAAGAAGTTTCCTCCTCCGCTTCCACTCTTGGTACAGTTGAAGAAATCAATGTACGTGATCTTTCTGGAAATACTCTGTCAGACATTCATCCATACAAGTCACCCAGGAACAGGATGAACCGAAAGCACTATTTCTATTAATAGAAAAAGTCCTTGCACTCTACTCCGTCTTCGATTATCTTTATATAATCTGATTCGCACGCTACTGCCGATACGGAGTGGTTCTTCGGATAATATTCCAACCGGTCTCTCCATATTGACAACGATGGTCAAAACTTCGATAGTCTGTGATTTAACTATCGAATAAAAACAAGTGTTTCGATAGTCGATGATTTAACTATCGAATAAAACAAGTGTTTAACCAAACATCCAACAATCACTGAACCTTTAATTAATATTCCATTAATTAAATCTCTTCTCTATTTCTTATCAATATTTGTTAGCAAAATATTTTCAATAACCATGTTGGCCTTTTTCGTTCTTTGGAAAACATTTCCATATATTGCCTCCCTTTATTTTCTATACTAGGAAATATTCATTATTCTATTTCCAAGCTTAGCACATATTTGGGTTAAAACAGATGTTGTGTAAAACATCGTTACGACAAACCAAATACAGTATTCAACTAATCCTTATTCCACATTGATCTTCGAGCCTGAATCTTGCTACTTATCGGTATATCATGAAATCAACCAAGTTGGGGTATAATTACCTCTCAGACCTTGACTGAATAACATTTAACGTCAAAACAGACAAGACTACTTACTCGAATAATCAATACCATACAACTGATTATTCACCTTCAAACACATATACATTTTCTCTTTCTATTCTACTAGATTTTATTCTTATACTTCCTTTTTGATTTTACTATTCTATTTCTAAGTTCGTTTTCTTATCGACTTCTATCTATTTTGATATGTTAATTTCTAACTATCAAATTATCTTAAAAATATTCTATCTCCTTAAATTCCCGGAAAAATTCGCCATAACCTCCTTTGTACCGGGAGCATCGGGAAATTTCAAATAGCTTTCTCGGTCCTTCTTATCTCAAAAAGAAAAAGAAAAAGCCAAGCGGCTTGCCGATACGGCGCATAAAATCTCATATATGAATTAAATACGTACCTTTTTTGTCGGGCATTCTATTTATTTCACTTCTATACTTTATTCCAAACCTGTCTCCTGTATGTCTATACCTGTCCAATCCATTTTAACTATACCAATCGTTTTAACTCAATTTGTTAATTAAATCTGTTAATTAACTTTTCAGTCTATTTCACCTTCATATTTGAACATGACATGTTCAAATATATTTTTAATTGCATATTAACAAATTCTAATTATACTCATACTCTCGTTCCCTTATCGACTTCTTATTCAAATTCCAATTCAATTCTATTTGAATTCTTTTTATTTAAACTTCATTTGAATTCTATTTTCAAATTCTATAGTTTAAAGTACATTTGAATTCTATATTTAAATTCTATAGTTTAAAGTCCCTTTGAATACTATATTCAAATTCTATATTCAAAGTCTATTTGAATTTCTATTTTCAAATTCTATATTCAAAGTCTATTTGAATTTCTCTGCATTATTTATAAACAACGTTTATAACTTCAATTCAAATCCCACCTTTCCATTTATAAACAACGTTTATAAATTCAATTCAAATCCCATATTTTCATTTATAAACAAAGTTTATAAATTCGATTCAAAACCCATATTTTCATTTATAAACAAAGTTTATAAATTCTATTACTTGTTATATATATATATATATTCAAAACAAGTTAATGTTATCTATACTTCATTTAAAAATTCAAATTCTATTTATAAAAATAGAATTCCCCTTTTAAATTTCAAATACCCTTTTTGATATTTTTATAAATCAATATTCAAGCCCAGGGATATTTTAAACAATCAAATCAACCAATTTTCAATCATTTGATTTTTAACACATCATATATGAATATATATGAAATCAACAAACAACAAACAGATAATATATTTTTGAGGAATCCAGTTGGATTCCTCCAACCTGTTTTCCTGCATCCACAGATGTTAGTCAACATAGTAATACCCATCCTGCTTCGAGGCAGGATATCGCGGTATGAAGGTCATCCACTAATCATAGCGTGGGGCGTATAGGGTAATCATCCGCTATGAAACTGCGGGCATCCGCTAATGAAACTGCGGGAATCCAACCAATCAATCAACCCAATATATATATAATAGTCCTAAATAACTAATATATATTTTAAAACATCAGACAACATTCAAACAAGCACAGATAATTATTTTTAACTATATAAAAAATAATTTCTAAATGAAAGGTGAGATTTACTCACCAGATTTTATTTCTGCGGAAAATCTTGTTTATCTCCCAGGCTGTTGCGTCAATGTATCTACTCGAATGTATTCCTCCTTTTTACCTACGTTTTATTTAATTAAATGATTAACATTTATTTATTTATGAATAAATAAATTCCTTATATATGTATAAATTTCTTTTTCATTTAATTAAATCATCACAAATTATTTTAGATCAATTATCTAAACCCTGATTAAAACCTGGTATAAATCCAAAAATGATAACCCTACCTTTTCAAATCAAATTAAACATTATTTTGTATGCTCAACTATTTGTCTACATATTTTATTTTATTTCTATACCAATTAATTTCTTATGTAACTGATTTTATAAATTAATTTTCTTTAAATAAAATAACAAACTAATTCTCTAATGACACTTTTTCTAATTAAATTAATGACAACTATTAAATAAATTACCTAAATCTCACTCGGACATTTCGTCGAGCAACTCAACAGCAGCTTCAACTTCCCCAACTTGTTGACCTCGACCCTCCTTCTCAGACGGTACCACCAAACTGAGCACCACCCTCTTGAATCAGGTCTACAGTGCTCCAACTCCTCAAAAATACTTCTGTCGGATCCTTAAAACACCTCAGCACCTTAATCACTTACCCACTCCAGATCGACATCCAACTCCATCTACAATCGAACTGACCCCATGGTACAACCACCGAACATCTGGACATCGCAACCACTATCGCGCAACACCCATCGCCTCATGACTGTCGCGACTTCAACTCCTTGTTGTCAGGACCAACCGCGACTTCGAACTAACCCTCGAGATCCATGAGTCCCACCAGAGCTGTTCTTCCTAGATCCCACGCCGCCAGTTGAAACCTCTCGAACTTCATTGTTTACCAGGACCAACGCCTAAATCACCACGTCCCTCGCTCGATGATTGCACCAGAAACGAACTCGATTTGGATTTGATTTGGTGGGTTTCGATTTTTTCTTTGCTTGCTTTGGTTTCATCGTGAACGGATGAAGTAAAAAAAAACGAAAAGATGAGGGCCGACGGTTTTATAAAGGAGAGGGGTTTGGTTTAGTTCGCGGTTAAAGAAGAAGCACGGGCTGTTTTAAGTTTGTGGAAATACAGGAGGGCACGGGTAGGAGGGACGGGTTTTGTTCTGGTCCACCAACACCGAATATTTTGTTTTTAATTTAAATTTAATTTAAACTGATATCCTTTAATTTAAATTACCTATGATGCCGAACTCCTTTCTGAACCCAACAACTGTCAATCTTAGGGTAATACCCCTATTCCGGACACACTGGGATAGGTCACGAAGTCCTGTTCGATTGTCTGTGGAAGATATTAATTTATATTGATATAAATTAAATTTCAAATCATTTAAATTCTGCGATAATAAATTAATATTATTATCGTTATACATTCAAATGAAATTTCTCATTAATTAATTGAACTGTATTTAATTCAAATTAAAATTTAAATTCAACTAAATCCATTTTCGTATTCTGTTATTTTAATATATTCGATATTAAATCGAAATTGATTATTAAATCGATAAAAATTCCATTTATATTTATCCACCCAATATTTAAAACTGTATTAAATATTCAAATCTAACCGACAGAATATCCGGGTCATTACATCTAGTCCATTCGAAATTCAAATTCTATTTTAGAAAAATAGAATTTTCCTTTTAAACCTCAAAATTTCTTTTCACGATATTTTTAAATATCAACATTTAGGCCCAGTGATATTTAAACAAGTAAATCATCCAATTATCAATCATTGGGTTTTTAACACATCATATATGATAATGTATATGAAATCAAACAAACAAACAAATAATAAATTTTTGAGGAATCCACTCGGATCCCTCCAACCTGTTTTCCTACATCCACAGACGTTAGTCAACATAAATAATACCCATCCTGCTTCGAGGCAGGATATCGCGGTATAAAAGGTCATCCACTCATATTCGTGGGGCGTAGGGTCATCCGCTAATGATACTGCGGGCATCCGCTAATAGTATTGCAGGAAATATCCAATATATATATAATAGCGACAATCACCAAGCCTAAATAACTAATATATATAACCATAATTCATCAATAACAGCAATGCAACCAAAACAGCCAACAATTTATGATAAAAATAAATTTTTAAGTGGGATTTACTCAACTTGATTTGACTATCCAGACCTTAAATTGGTTCAATCTAAACTCCAGCTATCCCAAAAATTCTTTACCACTTCTAGCTCGAATACCTCACTGCTACAGACTAATCCGTCATACTTTCAAGATTTTTGAACCTTGTATAAATTAAATATACACTATTTATATCTACGATTCCTAATGGAAAAATTAAAAATTTAACCTTTCCTTAATTACATACTTAACGATTTATTTACGATTTAATTTGTGCACTGGCTAACTACATAGGATTGTACTACTTTCTTTAATAAATTCCTAATTGAATTAATCAATATCCATGATAATTCTGGAATTAAAAGTAACAAGATATACCTTGATTATTCGATTTTATTAATTGATTATTATTTATTTATTTATTTTAACTACTCGAAATAAAAATAATTAAATCAAATAAATTACTAAATTATACCTTAACCCTCGTTTGTATCCTTTCCTCCTTTTTGAATAAAAACAGTGCTTCCTCATTGTTTGATTTCGAACAACAACCTGCTGACACCATCACTCATTCATTGAACGACCATTGACTTCACTGTCAACTCTAGTTCATTACCAAAAAGAAAAATCCCAATTTCCCCTTCAAACCAATTCTCCTACAAACTGCAATGCTCCATTATATCAGCGTTTAACCTCCTTTAATCACAAATCTAAACTTCCCGTTATCGCTTCATTACACTATCATCAAAATAAGGATCAAACTACTCCCATCAGATCCCATTAGAACATCGAACTCCTTCACCAGCAGTACAACACCACTCCGACCATTCCAACCCAATATAAAACACGCACCTTTATCAACACCTAGTTCAATTACGAATTTCCCAGATGCAATCAAAAACGTGACCATCGTCCTTCACGCATCGCACTAGCTAAAAAGAAACCAAATCGACATCCCCTATCATCCCCTGTCGCAACCCCTAAAACACCAGTTCATCCATCAGCAACTCGAGCTCCACCAAGCATTGATTTCCACGCATCACCCTACCTCCTCTCTGCAACGACAACACCTATGACAAACCCATTCGAATGCCTCATCGTACCCAAATTCGCAAGCTCATTCACCTGTGTCGAGCTCCCAATTTTATCGCGGTCTGATTTCCTAATTCGCGAATGGCCAGGCGTCGAGCTTCAAGGAAATGGCAGTCTTCGATTGCGAAACCGATGGTGATTTCCATCCGATTTCCCCTTCTTCTTTTTATTTGAACAAGAGGTTCGTTTTTAATTTGGGAAAATTATGAAGGAAAGACTGACTACTGCGTTGGATTTGAGAATGGGGTTGGGGCTAGATTTATAGAGCGAACGGGGGAAACCGAAGTACACTACCATTAAACTCTGTCTCCCTTGATATTGAAGGTAGAGAACAAAACTTTCAGCTCGAAAAGAAATAGAGGTCTGCACATTTAATTTTAGGTCTGCGAAATGAAAGAAGGTCGGCTGGTAAATAAATTAGATTTTTTTTTTTTTCGATTTTATAATATAATATTCCCAGAATATCTTATTGTCCATAACTAGCAATCCCGAACGTAACGACCAATGTTCCACTATTATTCGCTATACTGAACCTAACAGAACGAGTTATGAAATTAAATTCGATTATAAGAGAGATAACAATTTTAAATTAATGATTTAAATCAAATTCTATTATAATATAAATCTACTTCAAACAAATAAACTCATCGTTAAAATAAATTATTATAGTTATAATTCAAATAGAATTTACATCAGCTAGAATTGTTTTGATTCAGTTTTAAATTTGATTTCAATTATATTTTGTATTACGATAATTTAATATATTCAATATTAAATAGAAATCGATTTTTAATTTGATAACTTAATATAAAAATTCATTTATATTATCAACTCAATATTTAAAACGATATTAAATATTTAAAATAAATCAACCAAAAATCCGGGTCGTTACATTCTTCCCCCCTTAAAAGAATTTCGTCCCTGAAATTACTAAGGTAGGAAAAATGGTACAAACCCGTTAACTTTCAAAATTCACTTATGCTGAAACTCAACTCTTTATTTCAACAAAGTTTAATTTCCACAAAAACTTTTGTTTTCATTCATATTCCACACCGTATAGGCTTACATTCATTTAATCTGAATGATTCAATATCTCACATCCAATTCATATTCCATTAAAATATATTCAAATTGATTCTAGTCAATTCATTTACTTCGATCCATTTAACTTTCTTAAGTTAAATTTAAATTCAAGAATTCAAATCCATGGGTTTTGATTTCAAATCTTTTTAGAAATCACATAACTATATACATATATTTATAATCTATCACCAATTCAAAACATTCGAATATTCAAATCAACTTGTTTTCTTTCAAACAAATTTTCACCAAAATCTTTTCTAAGGTAGCAATTCATCACTTAGAAACTCGAAAATGAACACTGATGATGCTGCAGTCACTATCAGTATTATTTTTCTGTCACTAAAATGAGTTCAGTGCTTTATCAATTTCAAAACCCATTAAAAATCCTTTTAAAACAAAGCTATATTGTTCTAATATACTTCAGAAAATATTTTTAAAATTCCCAGGATTTAAATTCCAAATTCTGGTTTGAATTTAATTTAATTCTTCTCATTTGTATATATTTGATTCTTATACAAATTATAATTGGTTATACATAACCATTTCAATTTTATAATCTCGTTTGATTATAATAACAATCAACACATCCAAATATTACAATAATTTTAGATAATTATTCCTTCTATATCAAAATATACTTTGGGTAAAATGATTTCATCTACCCATTTTTAAAACAATATTATGTCGAATTTCTCTGTTCAAGTGTATAGAAATTCCTATCAACTTTGTGGCGTCCCACGGTTCGATCAGAATTCATAAGCCACTCAACAGACTAGCCAACACAATATAAAATAGTTTTTATATCAATTGACAAATACGCTCTCATATATATATATATATATATACACACACACACACCCTCAACTCATTCTAGGGTACTACTGACCCTATCTCTAATGAGTAAACCTGAAATGACCCAAACTTCCCCGTAAAGGAAAGTCTAGATTGCTTTGAGAACAATACACATCATATGCAACACCCCACGCCCGCTAAGGTCACTCACAAAGGGAATGCCTTAGCTTCGGTGGAGTATTTAAGTGAATATAGAACTGAAAAATTACAACAAGACAGATATAAGTAATACTTGAAATTTAAAACATCATTTCATTGCAGCAGAAGGTAAACATGTTTGGTTACACCTCAAAAACCAACAAGAGTCAAGTACAAAAATTCCATCTCGTTAAAACATAAGTACATAATCCCACTATATACTAATAGCTATACTAGAAAAGATAACCGAGCTTTTCTTCAAGAGTCCAAGCTCCAAAAGATAGATAAAGCAATCTGATCAAAGCCCACTAGTGCTAGGCCCACTCTGAGAACCTGAGGGTTGGGGAAAAAGATAAAAACAACGGGGTCAGACATAAGTCTGAGCGAGCCCTATAACCTTAACAATACAATCATTAAAGTAATTAGGGTATGATATAAACCTGGTACGGTACGACTGGGGATAAATGACTACACTAGGTAGCCAACCAGACTTAGGATAAACTAAGATAACGGTAAAGACGCGCCTATCCACCCAAGGATATATACTACACTGCACCACCCCAGATTTACCCATCCAAGGGTGATTTCTACACTGCACCACACCAGATCTACCCACCAAGGGTAATTCCTACTTAAAGGTTGATCCCACTAAGTGTACTTAGTAATTTTTGATAGTAGTTTCGTGTACCCCTAGCTGACTACATAGGTGCCGTCTGCCCCTATCTCCACTAGGTGTACCCACAACTTAGTAATTTTAATAGTAGTCTCTTGTACCCCTAGCTGACTACATAGGTGTCGTCTGCCCCTATCTCCACTAGGTGTACCTGCTACTCCCCAAGCGATCGGCTCCCTACCGTAGATACCCGTGCTGGCCCCACAGTGGGGTGTATCACTCCCCAAAGTGGCAACCCGATAATATCAATGGTGCACGGCTTATATCTACACGATGCAACAACGTCTTACCAACCATCCCGGGTCCACACACGCATATGAAACCCGTTGGACTCGCGTTGCCACCGCTACCCCGTTTTGGCCTCTTATAGTCAAGCCCAGTACGCGTGTCCCGTCCTCGACATGGTCGAGCCCAATAAGATACATATGGGTTACTGGTTGAAATGGGCCCCCACAAGCTACTACTTAAGCTTGTCATTTTATCTAGTGCATCCCACTTAACCCCTTTTTTTATAATCATGCCCACTTACATGTTAAGGTTTGGTTAAGTCATCTAATCATATTTCAATTGCCACTCAAGGCACCCACTAGATTTCTACATGCCACCCAAGGCACCCACTTGATTTCCACATGCCACCCAAGGCACCCACTTAACCCTTTAATCATGTTTAATTACATGTTCCACGTTGGTTAAGTATTCTAGTCGTATTCTCTATTGCCACACAAGGCAACCACTAGATTTCCTCATGCCACCCAAGGCACCCACTTAACCCTTTAATCATGTTTAATTACATGTTCCACTTTGGTTAAGTATTCTAATCGTATTTTCTATTGCCACCCAAGGCAACCACTAGATTTTCTCATGCCACCCAAGGCACTTACTTAATCTCCACATGCCACCCAAGGCACCCACTTAACCCTTCATGCCCCACTACATGCTTATCTGGTTAAGTGTTTCTTAATTGATTAAGAACATAACCGTTGTAAAGACCTCTCACATTAGACTATCTTTTATGGCAGCTGGATTTGCCGGTTGGGTCCGGGCAGCCTTACGCCATAACCGAGTCTAACCTCGTGTCTGTACACTTGTCACGTATTTAGTTTGTGCCTAAGACCTCTCACATTGGGCCAATCATTTGTAGCCGCTGGATATGCCGGTCGGTTCCAGGCAGTCTTATGCTACAAAAGGGTCCAACCTCGTGTCTTAGTCGATTAATTACACCTAATTAATCACCCCCATAATTTGTATTAATTATCCCTAATTAATTACAAATTTAACGATGTACATAATTGACTCAATTATGTCCATCCACTTTATGGTATGCATAATCATACCAACTTCACACCATTTCATTAACATGTATATTAACCCCATCGTTCCCCACATAATTCGTGAACATGACATAAAAGGGAAGATTCATCACAAATACAATGGGTTCAACTTGCATAACATTAGCATCAACATGGGTTTTAAAGGTGTCAACATGCATATAGCATCAAACCCAACTAGCATAAATAATCAACCCAAACATGCATGAATCACATATGTCATAAAGAGATTAACTTGCATAAGTTACTTATGTCATACAAAGGGGTAAACTTGCATATGTATGTATGACATACAAAGGGGTTAACTTGCATATGTATGCATATCATATATGAACTTGCATATAATCAAACACCAAACTTGCATATCATGTCATGTATGAACTTGCATATAATCATACACCAAACTTGCATAACATATCATATATGAAAATGCATATAATCGAACACCAAACTTGCATAACATGTCATGTATGAACTTGCATATAATCATACACCAAACTTGCATAACATATCATATATGAACTTGCATATAATCGAACACCAAACTTGCATATCATGTCATGTATGAACTTGCATATAATCATACACCAAACTTGCATATTATATATGAACTTGCATATAATCAAACACCAAACTTGCATATCATGTCATGTATGAACTTGCATATAATCATACACCAAACTTGCATATCATGGTGTCATAATGGATCAATGTTTATCATAGCAATTTGCATAACTAGCATCATGAACACATAGCCTAACACTTGCATAACATCATGATCATGTAGCATATAACTTTCATAACATCATGAACATGTAGCATATGACTTGCATAACTCGCATAACATCATTAACACATAGCATATAACATGCATAACATGCATAACATCATTAACATATAGCATATAACATGCATAACATCATTAACACATAGCATATGATAACATAATCTCGCATTGATCCACATTCATAGCCATAACCTCATTATATCCTATCATAATCATTTCAACAATTGGTCATTAAGGCTATAGAAAACTCACAACTTGTTGATTAGCACTCCTAAGAAGAAGATTAAGTTGCTAGAGTTGATTAGAGATTGATTTGAGAAGCTATCTTCCTCTTTAAGTTGATGGAGGCTCCTTCAAGTTGCATTTTGATGGCATAACGGTGTTGTAGCTATTTTTAGAATGAATTAGGGTAGTCTTAGGGTGTATTTATAGATTAGTTAGGTGTTTTAGGCCCTTAGATTAACCCTAAATCAGATTAGAGCCGTCAGATCACGTCCTAGCCACCAAAACACAGCCCAAAAGCCAAACTGATGCACCCAAGTCACCTGGGCTCGACCAGGGAGGTCGACCCCCAGGTCGACACTAGGGTCGACTCCCTAGTCGACCTGGTGGGCAGGTCGACTCCCTGGGTCTGGCGGGAATTTTCCCACCACTTCTGAAATTTGAAATTTCTGTTTTTAAACCTGTTATTAAATTTTCTGAAACTTCTTCGGGCCATATCTGGGTCATACGGACTCCGATTTTCGAAAACTCGGACTCTATTTCGCGTATTTTTCCGAGACGAACGCAATGGCATAGCCAGTTTCCCCTGATTCAGATTTTTAAATTTAATTCTGCCCTGTTTTATATTATAGCAAGTTATTCAACATACGGGGTGTTACATTCTCCCCTACTTAAAGGATTTCGTCCCCGAAATCTCTATGTCAAGAAGAACGTATCCTACCATCCAAACAACCATCTACTCAAACCATCAAACACTGGCATCCATTGTCCTTAAAGTTTCTAATGTTGTATGAACATATGCAAAAAGTGTGTGTATATGTTCCCTGTCTAATGCAAAATTAGGCGGTCTACTGATTTAGTTGACCTCCTTAATGCAAACCATGATAGTGCCATGCATCCAATATGTATGCGAAAGAACCTTATCGACACATACTATCTCTACATGAGTGCACAATCATTCACCAAAATGCATCATCCATGTGATAACACAACCATTATACATCCATTAATATAGCTACCTACACACAATTTTATGCAATATGCAATATGAAGTGATTGAGCCGATCTAGTGCCTAGAGTGTGTGTATATGCATCCACTAGCAACCACTTGCATCCACACGCATCCATCAATCATAACATGTCTCAAACACATGTTTCAACCATAGGTTTTCCCTATCTAAAGGTCAAAGGTACTAATGAGAGGACATACTAAAGATAAGATAAGTACTAGACAAACGATAAAGGAGAAGTTAAAAGACATACCCTCAAAAAGAAATGGGTACAATGAACGCATCTTCGCTTCTGTCTCCCAAGTAGCATTACTCTCTTCTTCTCCCCCTTGGCGCTTTGACTAGTCGAACCTCTCTGTTTCTCAACTTCCTAATCTCTGACCCAAGGATGCGGGTAGGATCTCGTCGAATAGTCGCATCACGCTCTACCTCTACTTCCCTAAGCAGGCTCGGCTCTACCACCTCTGCGGTCTCATGTAGGCACTTCCTCAAATGTGACACATGGAATACGTCATGTTCCCTATGCACTGAATTATCTCTCGAAGATAAACCGAAGCTAGCCATGGAGCAGTCCTCTTGCTCTTTACGGGTATGAAATGGGCACTCTTAGTAAGTCTGTCTACCACAACCCAAATTCCCGTATTACCCTTCTTCGACTTAGGTAACCTATCAATAAAATCCATCGAGACGCCATCCTACTTCCATTGCGGAACTTCCAATGGGTGAAGCAATCCACCAGGTTTCTTTTGCTCCGCTTTCACTTGTTGGCACACCAAGCATCTAGCGACATACTCAGCCACATCTTTCTTCATACTGGCCCAAAAGAAACTCGCTTCATGTCCTGGTACATCTTGTCCCCACCGGGATAAATGGTCATCCTAGAACGGTGTGCATAATCAAGAATAGCCTTCCTCAAACCCTCGTCTTGCGGTACACAAAGTCTACCGTCTCTACGCAAGAACCCCCTCTCGTCTAAGGTATACCTACTCAAATGGCTGGACGACTCCCCCCCTTATGAGCCTCTCTACCAACTCAACCAATTGTGGGTCGTCCCGCTGTGCCTCGCCAATCCGTCTCAAAAGAGTAGGTCTGACCTCCAAGGATGCTAGCAAACCGGGTATAAAGTCAACGGAAGTTCTGAAATCAAACATCGAGATAAATTCCAAGCTCCGTTGTTCCACGAAGAATGGACTCAAGGACAACCTTTTTCTGCTCAAGTTGTCCGCCACCACGTTACCCTTACTGGGGTGTACGCTATCTCGAAATCATAGGATGCTAAGAACTCCATCCACCTTTGCTGTCTCAAGACTATGCGCTCGAAGAGTCTCCAACACTTCCCTAAGATGTAGGGTATGCTTTTATCCACTTCTGGAGAAAACCAGGATATTCTCCCATACAAAATCGTCACAACTATCCATCTCTCACGCAGACCATCCTAGTCGAACTCGACATCCCCCAAGTGCAAGCCCCAAAGGCCTAAACCAATATCAGACAAACACCCAAGGGATACCTCCTTCGAATTCAGACGACCTACGTGAGATGACACTAGTAAAATGGCTAAATGATTAAGCCCTTATCCAACTCTGGATGTCCTTGCCAGTCTCGCTCCAAAACCACCGTTGATCAAATAACTGGCTTTGCTTAACCTATTAAGCACATACAAAAACTTATTAAGGAACTCCCTGAACACCCTCATCAAATCAACAAAGTATGCAGGGGCGTTTGCCAAACCAAATGGCGTCACCAGCCACTCATAGAAACCATCCGGAGTCCTAAAGGCAGTCTTGTCTATACTATCCTCAGTCACTCCCAATTGATGAAACCCCGTGGCTAAGTCCAACTGTGAAACACTGAGGCGCCAACCAACCGATCAAAAAGATCATCAATCCTTGGCAATGGGTGTCTATTCTTCTTTGTGAACTTGTTAAGCTCTCCATAGTCTGCACAAAGTCTGAGGGACCCATTCGCCTTCGTGGCGAAAACTACTGGAGCACCCCACTCCGATATACTTCGTCTTATGAACCCCTTCCCAAGCAGCTCCCCTACTTGCTTATGGAGTTCCCTCCTCTCACGAGGAGCCATGTGGCGCACTGACAAAGATACTTGCTTAGCATTTTCCACCAGATATATTCGGAAGTCTATCTCCCGCTTCGGAGGTAAGCCCTTCATCTCCTCAAACTTATCCGAGTACTCCCGGACCACTCTAACAGATCGCAAACTCTTGACCGAAGCGTCAAGCGATTCAAGATAACTTAGCATAACAAAATCTATGGGATTACAAGAGATCTCGAGAGTGTTACCCAAGCGGGTTATGATCCCAACAACTCTCTTTTCGCAATCAAGAACGGCACCATTACTGGATAACCAGTCCATGCCCAAAGTCAACCCATAGCCCATGAAGCCCAAACAAAAGCATCACCCCTAAACTCAACGCTAAGTATGAGGATCTTCAAACCCAAACATATCATGGACAAATAAGTGGAGCCCCCAATTAGGTTTGAAACAACCACGGGATCATCTACTAAACTGGTGTCTAGGTGCAGTGACTCAACTAATGATGATGAGATAAACGAATGTGGTGCACTAGAGTCGAATACAGTTCGAACAGGATGATCGAGAGAACCAAATTTCAACTTAGACGGTCCTACCCCCATCAGGTATACCCGTCGTGAGGGAATACATCTACCGTCCAGAAGATCCTGTACTTCGTCCTTACCTCTTTGGACAACCCCAAGGTGTCCTATTTCTCCAAAACTAGCCTTCCCCTTCACATTCTCCTTTCGTGGCCTTCTTACCACAATGAGGTTTCGTCCTTTATTTACCCAATAGCTATTTGAACCTTCCTCTCTCGTCCATCTTAAAGGTACCTATAAGCCCTCCACCTCTTTGGACTAACTTCTTAGCCTAGCAAACGTCTTAGTCCCTTGAAGTGGTTCTTCCGTCCTTCATGCGGAAGTCCTTATTTATCATAAAAAGACATCTCTACGTGGAGGGGAAATTCAAAAAGAGAAATAGGAAGAGATTCAAAACGGAGAATCGAAGGAAGGATATATGGCTCTTGGGGATTATGTTCTTTTCTTTCAAAAACTTTTCTCTCAAAAACATGTTTTTGAAAATACTTCTTCCAAAAATGTTTTTAGAAAAATAATTTTTCTAAAAGTTTTATCTGTTCTGGTAACCTTAAGCTCTGATACCACGTGTAACACCCCACGCCCGCTAAGGTCACTCACAAAGGGAATGTCTTAGCTTCGGTGGAGTATTTAAGTGAATATAGAACTGAAAAATTACAACAAGACAGATATAAGTAATACTTGAAATTTAAAACATCATTTCATTGCAGCAGAAGGTAAACATGTTTGGTTACACCTCAAAAACCAACAAGAGTCAAGTACAAAATATCCATCTCGTTAAAACATAAGTACATAATCCCACTATATACTAATAGCCATACTAGAAAAGATAACCGAGCTTTTCTTCAAGAGTCCAAGCTCCAAAAGATAGATAAAGCAATCTGATCAAAGCCCACTAGTGCTAGGCCCACTCTGAGAACCTGAGGATTGAGGAAAAAGATAAAAACAACGGGGTCAGACATAAGTCTGAGTGAGCCCTATAACCTTAACAATACAATCATTAAAGTAATTAGGGTATGATATAAACCTGGTACGGTACGACTGGGGATAAATGACTACACTAGGTAGCCAACCAGACTTAGGATAAACTAAGATAACGGTAAAGATGCGCCTATCCACCCAAGGATATATACTACACTGCACCACCCCAGATTTACCCACCCAAGGGTAATTCCTACACCGCACCACACCAGATCTACCCATCAAGGGTAATTCCTACTTAAAGGTTGATCCCACTAAGTGTACTTAGTAATTTTTGATAGTAGTTTCGTGTACCCCTAGCTGACTACATAGGTGTCGTCTGCCCCTATCTCCACTAGGTGTACCCACAACTTAGTAATTTTAATACTAGTCTCTTGTACCCCTAGCTGACTACATAGGTGCCGTCTGCCCTTATCTCCACTAGGTGTACCTGCTACTCCCCAAGCGATCGGCTCCCTACCATAGATACCCGTGCTGGCCCCACAGTGGGGTGTATCACTCCCCAAAGTGGCAACCCGATAATATCAATGGTGCACGGCTTATATCTACACGATGCAACAACGTCTTACCTACCAGCCCGGGTCCACACACGCATATGAAACCCGTTGGACTCGCGTTGCCACCGCTACCTCGTTTTGGCCTCTTATAGTCAAGCCCAGTATGCGTGTCCCGTCCTCGACATCGGTCGAGCCCAATAAGATACATATGGGTTACTGGTTGAAATGGGCCCCCACAAGCTACTACTTAAGCTTGTCATTTTATCTAGTGCATCCCACTTAACCCCTTTTTTTATAATCATGCCCACTTACATGTTAAGGTTTGGTTAAGTCATCTAATCATATTTCAATTGCCACTCAAGGCACCCACTAGATTTCTACATGCCACCCAAGGCACCCACTTGATTTCCACATGCCACCCAAGGCACCCACTTAACCCTTTAATCATGTTTAATTACATGTTCCACTTTGGTTAAGTATTCTAGTCGTATTCTCTATTGCCACACAAGGCAACCACTAGATTTCCTCATGCCACCCAAGGCACCCACTTAACCCTTTAATCATGTTTAATTACATGTTCCACTTTGGTTAAGTATTCTAATCGTATTTTCTATTGCCACCCAAGGCAACCACTAGATTTTCTCATGCCACCCAAGGCACTTACTTAATCTCCACATGCCACCCAAGGCACCCACTTAACCCTTCATGCCCCACTACATGCTTATCTGGTTAAGTGTTTCTTAATTGATTAAGAACGTAACCGTTGTAAAGACCTCTCACATTAGACTATCTTTTATGGCAGCTGGATTTGTCGGTTGGGTCCGGGCAGCCTTACGCCATAACCGAGTATAACCTCGTGTCTGTACACTTGTCACGTATTTAGTTTGTGCCTAAGACCTCTCACATTGGGCCAATCATTTGTAGCCGCTGGATATGCCGGTCGGTTCCAGGCAGTCTTATGCTACAAAAGGGTCCAACCTCGTGTCTTAGTCGATTAATTACACCTAATTAATCACCCCCATAATTTGTATTAATTATCCCTAATTAATTACAAATTTAACGATGTACAAAATTGACTCAATTATGTCCATCCACTTTATGGTATGCATAATCATACCAACTTCACACCATTTCATTAACATGTATATTAACCCCATCGTTCCCCACGTAATTCGTGAACATGACATAAAAGGGAAGATTCATCACAAATACAATGGGTTCAACTTGCATAACATTAGCATCAACATGGGTTTTAAAGGTGTCAACATGCATATAGCATCAAACCCAACTAGCATAAATAATCAACCCAAACTTGCATGAATCACATATGTCATAAAGAGATTAACTTGCATAAGTTACTTATGTCATACAAAGGGGTAAACTTGCATATGTATGTATGACATACAAAGGGGTTAACTTGCATATGTATGCATATCATATATGAACTTGCATATAATCAAACACCAAACTTGCATATCATGTCATGTATGAACTTGCATATAATCATACACCAAACTTGCATAACATATCATATATGAACTTGCATATAATCGAACACCAAATTTGCATAACATGTCATGTATGAACTTGCATATAATCATACACCAAACTTGCATAACATATCATATATGAACTTGCATATAATCGAACACCAAACTTGCATATCATGTCATGTATGAACTTGCATATAATCATACACCAAACTTGCATATTATATATGAACTTGCATATAATCAAACACCAAACTTGCATATCATGTCATGTATGAACTTGCATATAATCATACACCAAACTTGCATATCATGGTGTCATAATGGATCAATGTTTATCATAGCAATTTGCATAACTATCATCATGAACACATAGCCTAACACTTGCATAACTTGCATAACATCATGATCATGTAGCATATAACTTTCATAACATCATGAACATGTAGCATATGACTTGCATAACTCGCATAACATCATTAACACATAGCATATAACATGCATAACATGCATAACATCATTAACATATAGCATATAACATGCATAACATCATTAACACATAGCATATGATAACATAATCTCGCATTGATCCACATTCATAGCCATAACCTCATTATATCCTATCATAATCATTTCAACAATTGGTCATTAAGGCTATAGAAAACTCACAACTTGTTGATTAGCACTCCTAAGAAGAAGATTAAGTTGCTAGAGTTGATTAGAGATTGATTTGAGAAGCTATCTTCCTCTTTAAGTTGATGGAGGCTCCTTCAAGTTGCATTTTGACGGCATAACGGTGTTGTAGCTATTTTTAGAATGAATTAGGGTAGTCTTAGGGTGTATTTATAGATTAGTTAGGTGTTTTAGGCCCTTAGATTAACCCTAAATCAGATTAGAGCCGTCAGATCACGTCCTAGCCACCAAAACACAGCCCAAAAGCCAAACTGATGCACCCAAGTCACCTGGGCTCGACCAGGGAGGTCGACCCCCAGGTCGACACTAGGGTCGTCTCCCTAGTCGACCTGGTGGGCAGGTCGACTCCCCAGTCGACCCCCAGGTCGACTCCCTGGGTCTGGCGGGAATTTTCCCGCCACTTCTAAAATTTGAAATTTCTGTTTTTAAACCTGTTATTAAATTTTCTGAAACTTCTTCGGGCCATATCTGTGTCATACGGACTCCGATTTTCGAAAACTCGGACTCTATTTCGCGTATTTTCCAAGACAAACGCAATGGCATAGCCCGTTTCCCCTGATTCAGATTTTTAAATTTAATTCTGCCCTGTTTTATATTATAGCAAGTTATTCAACATACGGGGTGTTACATCATAACACAAACTGAAGAACATTTTATTGCTGATAACAACAATTACATCAGAATACAAGAATATAACAGAGTATGAATACTTATTACATAACAGAAATACATTAATATTAGAGTTTTAAATTACATTTAAATAGCTGCGGAAAAATAATACAAATATACAACTGGAAGGAATACACGAATACAGAGCTTCCCGAATACCGCTTCAGCTGTAAGCCAGGATCCTGTAAATATCTGCAAAAAGCTACTCAACTGCCCGTGTGGAAAATATGGGCACCCGAGTTTTCCAGTGAAACAAACTACAGGTCAGTCATGGGACTGGTATGAGAAATCTTAACTTAACTTATCTAATAATAAGGCTAATCACAGGACCACGCCGCTAACGCGGAACGGGTTTACTCCATTGGATTGCCAGTGCATAAAATAAAGTAAATCGTTAAACAACGCAATGCTTTTTAGAAAAATGAAACCATTATAAGACTCAAGTCCCATCACATAATGCAACGCAAACCGGAGGATAGAGTTTTCCCTTATAATGGTCAAAAGATGCTTGATACGATGAAACGGATTTAATATTAGTGTGTATATATATATGGGTATATATATTTCAAAAACATTTCAATCATAGACGGCATAGTACCCCATCCTACTATGTCGCCATATTAGTTCTACAATCAAAACCGCAAGGTCGTATTGGAAATTGGATTTCCATCATGAGTCGAGGCTAGGGGCAAGCTCCTCTCCGATTTGAGACACTCCAGCAAATGCCTCAGGATCACACCTATGGGCAACCCTTGGATGCGGTAGGGCCGGTCCCCACCTAACGGTAGTGGATTGGCAATTCCTGAACACACGTTTCCCAGTTCCTTTGAACCTATAGTATGACCACTAACGGCCTATACATCCCGAGACGCCTCAAAATCCATCATCCACATAAGTAAAATGTCAGCCAGTTTAAGCACTGACACCACTTCTGGCTAGAAAGAAACGTGTGCACTCCCTACGGTCCATATCCCGTTTTTGACTCATACTGGGGTGTGAGGCTCGCGAAGTCACGTTATACATAAAGCTATGCCGTAATAGGCTATACTTTGATCATCCCTCAAGGCTCTACTTTTCAACAAAAGCCTTGATCATTTCCATCTTGGTGTGCCACATTGACAATTCACGCCATGCGATCAATCACTATTAATATATACCTGGGTGTTAAGCAGATAATAAATTCTCCACCACCAATCAGATATACATTAATAAAAATCAATTTATTTCGCATGGAACGAAATCCAATGTCAGACACGCATCCATTTACAAGTCCGTTCTGGGTCTGAACGAAACCGGAGACACCTGAGAGGTCCTCGCATATCCGGACAATCAACAATACGTCTGTACAGCTACCACTGAAGCCCTTTCAAGGTAGCTACTCCCATCATGGGTCTCAGTAGCAACACATCCATTCGATGTGAAGATCGTCGGTCTTCAATCACCGTCTTCACTTCGACTCTTCATCGTCGTAGTGATTATTCGGAATGGGTTAAACCCGGCCTTTCCGAATACTAGTGTATTTTTATAATAAAAAAAATCAAGTACTATAAAAGCACATCCAACGTCTCATTCCAATTCAGAACATTCTTCTAATAAAATATTAGCATTATTTTATCAAAGATAAATTCTTTAAATTATCCTTGAATCATTTCTTTAAAGATTTATCAAAACTCCAATTTGGTTTTAAATACCAAAAATCATTATTCAATGATTATTTAAATTTAAGAAATTTATGTTATCTTTAACTGGGTTGAAGAACTAATGTCATTTGAAACATAGTTCACGGTAAAACCCAAAATCATCTTCCAAAAAAAATATGGAATCTTCACAGAAATCAAATCAATATATAATCGTTATAAATTTCAGTATCCGACCAATAATATAAATGGAATAACGACAAAGCCTCTTAAATTCCATATGTAGTATCGGTCTTCTTTTACAGAAGCTTATCTCGGTTATTATTAACTCGAATTCCATTCAATTCCAATTTAATATATTAAATTGGAAAACTTTACTTCTGGAAAATTTCCATTTAAATCTTAATAAAAGATTTATAAATTCCAAATCATATTTTCACTGTCAGTTGGGTTAAAGAACAAATGTCGCTTAAAAACATAGTTCACAATAAACCCAACTCACATTTCTTTTTGTTCCAATTTCTAAATATAACTGAAAACCTTAATAATCTAAATAAAAGAATATTCTTTTCATACGGGGTTTAAGAACAGTGTTATTTAAGACACTATTCACGACAAACCCAAAATCCAATTTATTTAATTTAAATTCAATTAAATATCAACAAATTGGAAAACCTCATTAACTCTAAATTTAATGATTGATCCTAGTTAATAACTAGTTCATTTAAATAAAAAATATTTTTCAAAAATATATTCTTCTTCTAAAATATTCTTTTTCTAAGAATATTCTAAAATATTATTTTCTAGAATATTCTTCATTGGAATGTGACTCAATCAACAACCATATATTGCATGAAATCAACAAGCATGATAAATAATTATCAAACATCCAAATAACATCCAAAGTGGATTCTACACTAAATATTGGGACTAGTGTAGATCAAATATCATCCCAACACCCGTGTGGGGTTTCAGCCAATAATCAAATAATAAATTATATGTGCACTTGGGCGATATGTAAAAATTATCGTACCAATCACATAAACAAGTCGGATAACTTGTAAATGGAAGTGTAGTATTCAGTTTGAATATACTAACATTATATTTAACACAACAGACATTTCAACATCACAGACATATACTCCAAGCCATCGCTAATATCATATTTATAACGTGTGATTTTTTTTATTGTAACTAATCGACAATAAAAATATTAATTTTTATTTCTCTAATCTTTTTATTGTAACTAATTGACAATAAAAATATCAACTTTTATCTCTTTTGTGTAATCCCCTTTCAATGACCAAAAATGTATATTTTGGTGTAACTCTTTTTAATGACCAAAAATGACTATTTTGGTTAAATTCTTTTTAATGTAAACAAAACTATATATATTTTGATCTACTTCTTTTTAATGTACACAAAACTATACATTTTGATCTACTTCTTTTTAATGTACACAAAACTATACATTTTGATCCACTTCTTTTTAATGTACACAAAAATGACCTATTTGTCTAATCCTTTTTAATGTAAACAAAATATGATTATTTTGTTTAATCCTTTTTAATGTAAACAAAATGATAAATTTTGTCTAGTCCCTTTTAATGTAAACAAAATATGATTATTTTTGTCTAATCCTTTTAAATATAAACAAAATATGATTATTTTTGTCTAATCCTTTTTAATGTAAACAAAATGATAAATTTTGTCTAATCCTTCAAAGTAAACAAAAATGTCATTTTTGTCTTCATTCTTTTAAAGTAAACAAAAATGCTAATTTTTCTTTAATCCTTTTTAAACGATTAAATTATATATTCTGGTGAAATTCTCTTAAGTGACCAAAAATGAATATTTTGGTGAAATTCCTTTAAGTGACCAAAAATGAATATTTTGGTGAAATCCTTTAAGTGACCAAAAATGAATATTTTTAATCTCACATAGAAATGAAATCTTTTAATCCTACTCTTTTTAATGAGGATAATATTTCATAGAAATGTATGTTCTTAATTCACTCTTTTTAAATGACCAAAGATGCCTATTTTAGTCCATTTCTTTTAAATGACAAGAATGTCCTTTTTATTTTAATTTACATTTTTTTTAGAAATGTACTTTTTGTTCTAATATTCATTTTCTAACAAAAATGTATATTTTATTCTAATTTTCATTTTCTAACAAAAATGTATATTTTATTCTAATTTTCATTTTCTAACCAAAATGTATATTTTATTCTAATTCGTTTCAATGTAAACAAAATGACAGTTTGGATCTACTTCATTTCAAGGTAAAGAAAATGACAATTTTGATCTAATTCATTTCAATATAAACAAAATGACAGTCTGGATCTACTCCATTTCAATGTAAACAAATGAGTATTTTTACTTCATTCTTTTTAAATGATAAATAGAATGTTTTTATTTCATTCTTTACATTTGACAAAAATGTGCCTTTCATATTCATTCTTTTTTAAAATAACAATTTTTTTTATTCTTATAAAATGGCCCAAAAAGAATGGTTTACTTTCATCCTTATAAAATGCCCCAAAAGAAATATTTTATGTTCATTCTTATAGAATGAACAAAAAGAAATGTTTTAACAAAAATGCTATTTGATCACTAATCATGTTTAACAAAAAAATGAATATTTCTAATTCTACACTTCTTATTGTAATCAATATGACCATTGTAACACCCCACCTCCGCTAGGGTCACTCACAAAGGGAATGCACTAGCTTTGGTGGAGCATTATCTAGGTTAACATACACAGAAATATTACAAGACAGAACATATAAAACAGCGGAAGAAAAACCAAATTTCATTTTTTTAAATCTGGTAAGGTCTAAAGCCTTTTACATCAAAATGCCATTAAATCCATTACATCGAAATTTGTCTTGCAATAGTAAAGAAGCATAAAACCATAGTCATAAATCATTCCCCAAGTAAAAATAGTAAATCAGCCATAGCCAAGAAAGGTCCAAGCCATATATGATGATCTTGAAGCAGAAAGAAGTCCAAACTAAGTAGTAGTGCTTCCTCCCTGAGAACCTGGGGTGGAACGGAAGAAAAAGAGGCGAAACAAAACGGGTCAGTCATACAGACTGGTAAGTCCTAGTGACTTTCATCATAGAAACAAGTAAAGGTAACATGACATGTATAAACTGAAAGTAAACATGAGGATGATGACAAGATAGGCCAGTTGAACTAAGATAACAAGATAAACTACGGTAACAAGATAAACTAAGGTAACAAGATAAGATACGTATAGCATCGCATGTTTAACATTCTCTGCACCAACTGTACTAGTACCCCAACCCATATCATCCTTTCTATGTATACGTACAGTCCCTTGCCGTATATCGTACGGGTTTCATCACGTATTTCTATACTATTTCAACGTAGTGCCACCATTCTTGAAATCGTTTGGACTGCCACCCTTGTTCTGGCTAGGTTTCCTTAGCATAAACTATCGCGTGTTCAACTAGGATTTATGCCACCTAGGACCACTAGGGATTATGCTACCTATTGAACGTTTTCTAGATTCGATTAGGGTTTATGCCACCTAGGACCACTAGGGATTATGCTACCTAACGAACAACACCCTTTTTCCACGTAACGATCTATTAATCGATCGGCTCCCTACAAGTCCTAGCTCGTTTATGTGTCTGTGTCATACTGGCTAATCACGAAATGTAGTCACCTGTGCTAGGTCCACCATAGGGTGTATCAAGCCCTAGGGTGCCAACCACCGACACGAATCAAGCACGCACAGTGTAAACCTACCGGTGCCCAATGCCTGCTTTTTCAACTTCGGACTACGTGCACGACCATAGTCCGCCTGAACCTACAATGGCGCACCAACTCAGCCGTCGTTCTGGTCGCTTACAATCAGCCCAGTAATCGTGCCCCACCCTGCCTAGTTCTAGGGTACCGTGATACATCTAGTGGGTTACTGCTGAAAAGGACCGCGTAACTAGGGTTTCCGTCCAGTAGGTTAAGTGTTGTCATTTAAATTCGAGACTTAACCCCATCATTCTAGCATGTCAAGTTGGTTAAGTGTTGTCATTCAAGTTCATGACTTAATCCGCCTACGTGTCATGTCAAATTGGCTAAGTGTTGTCGTTCAAGTTCATGACTTAGCCCCACGAATCATGTGTCAAGTTGGTTAAGTATATTCAAGCGGTTCATGACTTAACCTACTTAACCCTATCAAATCATCATGTCAAATTGGTTAAGTATATTCAAGCACTTCATGACTTAACCCTATCAAATCATCGTGTCAAATTGGTTAAGTATATTCAAGCGGTTCATGACTTAACCCTATCAAATCATCGTGTCAAATTGGTTAAGTATATTCAAGCGGTTCATGACTTAACCCTATCAAATCATCGTGTCAAATTGGTTAAGTATATTCAAGCAGTTCATGACTTAACCCTATCAAATCATCATGTCAAATTGGTTAAGTATATTCAAGCGGTTCATGACTTAACCCTATCAAATCATCGTGTCAAATTGGTTAAGTATATTCAAGCGGTTCATGACTTAACCCTATCTTGTGGCATTAATTCATTACTGCACCCCAACCTCTCACATTAGACTAGTTGTTGTGGTCACTGGATTCGCCGGGCGGTTCCGGGCAGATTTACACCACAACCTAGTCTAACCTCGGGTCTTAAGCGCGATATGACCAACTACCCACATTGGATCCTATTGTTTGCAGTCACTGGATTCGCCGGTCGGTTCCGGGCAGATTCACACTGCAAACTCAACCCAACCTAGAGTTGTCCATTTTCAAGTTCATTCTAATTTCATGTCTATGTTCAAGTTTCATATCAAGTTCGTGTCAAGTTCCTAAGCGAGTTTCATGTCAAGTTTTCATGTTAAGTTTTCAAGTTTCAACTTATGCCTATTATCAAGTTCATGATTCATATTCATAACCAATTCACGTTTCAAGTCCATAAGCATGTTTACGTGCCTTCTAGATGTCCAATATCAACTATCAAGTCATAGTCAATTTTGTATTCAAGTTATTCCCATCGTATCAATTTCATCCTATTTGTCGCGTTCCACAATTACCTAAAAAACATGGTTTGACTACCAGATTCTATTTTCTCTAATTACGTTTCGAGTTCACAATTCACATTCATGTCAATTATCAAGTTTACAATCGCTTTCGTGTTCAAGTTATGCCAATTCATGTCCAAGCTAATTCATGTCAATTACCAATTCATGTCTAAGTAAATCTTCATGTTTTGTCCAATATCCCCAAATCGTATTCCTACCATGCGCGAAATCATGACAAAGATGGGCATGTGAATAAGCATGAGATTATAATCCAAATCATATGTTCAACAGAATTGGTGTATAATAGTTTAACACATCATAGGCATGTGAATAGGATCTAGAACAACAATATGAAAACCAAGGTTTAGGGACATAGGTAGACTTGCATTAATCCAAATTCAAGATTCAAGAGAGAATAGGGTGAAAAGTCTTATCATCAAGTCAAGGTACAAGGATTCATATTACAATCTAGCATTTAAATAATAAACTAGGTCCAACAACATGAATGGGCATGATTCAATCGATAAGGAATAACCCAAAATCCTAGATTCAAGAAGAAACAAGAACAGATCTAAATAGATAATCAAGCTTAGGTCCAATTTCATTTTATTCCCTGTCCATATTAAATTTAACCAGTTTCAATCTCAAAGTAACCAGAACTTACAGAGCGTGTATCGAGAATTAGAGTGCAGAAATTTGATTCTGGAAACGGTTATTGTAGTTGTTGAATCTCTATTCATTTAGTCTTGTTCTAGTTGAAAACTCCCAATTTACAATTCCTAGATGTTGTCTTGACGAAGAAGAAGTAGTCTCTTTTAATTTTAATATTATCATTTTGATTTTCACAGAGGTAGCATAAGGACAGAATGAAATGGTGTAGAGAGAATGAGGCTAGGGGGCTGTTTATATAGGGTTAGGCAGAAGAATCTGGTCACGAAACAAGTCTAAATACATCAGAATGCATCTGGTTCAGGAAATAAGTTCGGGAGGCAGGTCGACCCGCAGGTTGACTCCCTAGTCGACCTGGTCATGGGGAGGTCGACACCCCAGTCGACTCCCCAGTCAACCTGGTTGGGGGGAGGTCGACTCCCCAGTCGACCTGGGTATATGGGAGGGAATTTTCCCGCCAGCCTTCTCTTGGTTTGAATTTCGAATTTTCTGGCTTTATTTTTGAGCTGTTTTATTTTATTCAAATTCCTGAAACTTTTGAGGGTCATAACTTGGTCATACGAACTCCGATTTTCGAAAACTCGGACTCGATTTCATGCAGAATTTCGAGACGAATGCAATGGCACAACCCGTTTCCCTTGGTTCTTATTTTAAAATTTAATTCTTCCTTGATTTATGGTTATAACATGTTATTAAAATATGGGTTGTTACAACCATAAAACAAAATTTCTAATTCTACACTTTTATTTTGTTCAATATGCCAATAAAAAATCTATTCTTTTATTTCAACTCTTTTTGTAGAACAAAAATGTTTACTTTTGTCTAATGCTTATCAATGTGTCAAAGTGAATGTTTTAATTTATTTCTTCTAAATGTATAAAGACATACATTTCTAATTCATTCTTTTTAATTCTTGTTTTATTTACAGGAAAGAATGTAAATAAAAGATCAACTTCTACTCTACAAAAATGCATATATTTTTGTTTCTATTTTAAGGTGACAAAATGACTAATTTATTTTATAAATTTCAATGCGACAAATGACTAATTTCGTTGATAACTTCAATACAATGAAATGATAAATTGGTTTGTTAACTTCCAATATACAAACAAAGTGATAATTTGTTTGTTAACGTATGATGCAGACAAAACGATGATTTTGTTTATTTACTTTTATTGCAAACCAAAACGACGATGAAATTTGTTCTATTAATTACAAACAAAATAACGATGAAATTCGTTCTTTTAATTACAAACAAAATGGTATATTTTGATTCAACCATTTGGTTTCAACAATTTTATTTTCAACACAATAATCATCACACCAATAATTTCACATAACAACATCAATCAATTCAGATTTCATGACAATCAACAATATGGATTTCACAGCATACTTATGTGGAATTCACATAGCAATGGATAATTAAATTTTAATAATTAAATATAGAAATCTCACCAATAGCTTTCCATTTCGCCAAAATTTAGATGAGCTCTAAATCAGTTCCCGTCCGTTCCATTGCGTAGATCTCATTTTTCTGATCTCAACGGTTTTGAAATCATCGAATTCTGACCATATACGAATAAGATACGATCTTTTAAAGATTTGATTATATTTAAATTAATTAATTAATTAATTAGATATTACCCTTCTTCCCCAAACTGGTTTCAGGCCGACGTTATTCTCCTTAGTTCCAAACTAGGTCATGAACTTTCACCAAAACCGATGCATTATCGGACGATCGGACAACACCACCCAGAGGAGGTTCGAGTGGCGCACCCACGCCCTATGCCTGGCTGAGCTCGGTGGGGTCTGGAGAGAGGAATTGGAGGTGATGCGGCGCTGGTTTGGATGAACGATTCTCAGGCGCTGCGCAACGATGATCCACTTCCACCGTCGGATCTGTAGAACGAGGGACGTTCTACACTATTCACTCAGGCACTTGGGTAATTCGTTGAGAGGATCGAAAGATTTGGGAGCAAGAAGATTGGAGCAACTATCGGCCATACACGAGAAAGAAGGCGGCTGGAAGAATATTTCTAGGGCTAAGCGTATATGGCCCGTATTTATACTAGTATATTAGTATATTTATTTATTTAATTTTCTTTTAAATTTTGTTAATTCTTATTTAACGCTAACGAACTCCGAATAAAACCCAACGAGTGTCGCCCCTAGCCAAATACCCCCGTCCCGGACACAATGGAACATGTTTCGTAACCCAGTTCAGCTGTTACGATATGTTTTTCTTTAAATTAAAATATAAATCAATGTATATTTAATTTTAAACGCATATTTTAATTTACCAGTGCCATATACTAACTCTATAAAATCCAGAGAATACAATTCTAACAAGACTAATTTCATCGAATTCTGGGACCGTTTGAAAAATGGCCATTTTCAAGTCGATTAAAATTGACTGAAGCTGACAAAACACGTTTTCCTTTGCCACGCTCACAAACTAATTCGAAAAATTCTGGTAAATTAAATTTAGCAATAATTTGACACTCCGGTTCCAACAAAAGTGGTTTCGTCGAAAACCGAGGTCGTTTGCAAAATGGCTATTTTTAAGGGTTATATATTTAATTAAAATATATATAAATTCTACAGCGACTTTTCTAAATTTTAATCTGGACATAACTTTCAAATTATAAAATGAAATTTTAGTTTTTCAGATTAGTTAGAAAGATATGATTAAACAGATTTAATTATTTCTTGTTTCGCTCAATTCTAATTTATTTTGAATCCTGTACACTCAGTCAAAGTTCAAATTCAAATTTTCAAACTGCAGCGCTGTTTTAAACTCCTTTTAGAATTAAATTAAATTTATTCGTTTTAAAAACAAATTTTTAGTCGTTATTATTTAAAATAGATTATTTTAAATATTCTAAATTCATTAAAATTTCTAAAATAAATTTTTAAATTGGCCCCAAAATTCCGAGTTGTTACAAAACCCCACCAAAGCCTAGGTGTTCGCTCAACCTAAGCTTTGATACCAGCTGTAAAGGCCGGCAAATCCGTACCCTTTGAGTTGACTAATAACACCACACATCCAACCCAAATTGCACAGAAATACGAATCATTATTAGAAAGAAGTTAGAGGATGAGAAATAGAAAGAAAGAAATATTAGAATAGAAGAAAACAAAGAAAACAAATCTCACAGTGGAACGAATAAAATATATTAGGTAACATAAACTTTGAAATACAATTCGGTAATTTTATATACATTCCATCATCAGAGCACAACAGTTATTTCTGAAACAGTTATAAACACCTGTTTCCAGATACCACATAGTACACAGCGGAAATATGATAGTCTATAGCTAACAGGTGAAGCCTCGTGCTTCAAGCTCCTCCAAGTGAATCTGTGAAATCCCGACTACTTGACTGCCGTACATATTTGGACACCCAAGAGTTTAGGGAAAACAAAAACAAAATAAACTCTAGGTCAGTCATGGGACTGGTGTGAGTAAACTCCAATCATTTGTTTAACTTTAAAAATCCTTTCAAAAGAAATGATAATCGTAAGACCGATCTACATATAAACACGGATGGTTTTTACCTTACGATAACCCAAAATATTTTTGATATCAAATCCAGTGATATTATAATAATGTCTACACCAAATAAATAGAATCTAGTAGACCACTTGCATCTCACGCTCCATATATAATATAAAACCAAAAACCGCAGGGCGCTTATCAGATGTTGGATTTCCAACATGACACGGTATGGAACCACCTTGTGATAGTGTATCTCTATGGGGGAATACACTGGGTTCAACAAGAACATCTTGCAACCCGGCCCACACATGACCGACCACTCATTTTGCTTGAGTGTATCGAATGTATATCACCAACGGTTAGGATCAGCAACCATTTCCCGAAAAGGGACAGCATCGATAGATTAAAGAAGTAAAAGGAATTTCTCTAGATAGGTGATTATACACCCTAATGGGAGCGACCCCCATAGCCATGATGCCTGCCCGATTTTTGTCATTTCCCGGTTGTTGAGGCCTGAGGCTACGATTACTTTCCATTCATTGATAGCACAATCACTTTGAATGCCACATTGTCAGATCCGTTAATCACTAATTGATTTACACAAATATATTCTGGATATTATGCTAAGAGAATAAATTCTCCGCTTCCATATATATTTATGCAGACCAACATATGCGATCATTGGAAATACTCTGTCGGACATTCGTCCATATACTTCGTTCTGGGACTGAACGGAACCGAAGGCACAATTTCTATTAATAGAAAAAGTCCTTGCACTTTACTCCGTCTTCGATTATCTTTATATAATTTGATTCGCAATGCTACTGCCTATACGGAGTGGTTCTCGGATAATAATCCAACAGGTCTCTCCATATTGACAACGATATTGGCAAATACTTCGATAGTTGGTTGTTTAACTATCGAAGAAAAACAGACATCCATTCAAAATATCAAACAATCACTGGACCCCTTAATTAATATTTCATTAATTAAATCATTTCTCCATTTCTTTATCAATATTTGTTAACCAAATATTTTCAATAAACATCTTGGCCTCTTACGCTATTTGGAAAACATTTCCATATATTGTCTTCTTTTATCTTCTATACTTAGAAAACATATTCTATTTGCAATTGAAAAACATTTCAATCACTTATCTCTTTCCTGACTTGGTTATTTTTATACTTAGGAAATATTTATGATATATTTCCAAAATTCCACTTACTTGGGTTAAAAAGACTGTTGTGTAAAACATCGTTACAAACAACCCAAAATACTGCATTCCACTAACTCTTATTCAAACATTTCTCTTCAAGACTGGATCTTGCTATTTATCGGTTAAAAATGAAATCAATCGAGTTGGGGTATAAATACCTCTCAGACCTTGACTGAAAACATCCTTAACTTCAAAACGGACAAGACCACTTATCTCAAATCATCAACACCATAAAAACCACTTATTCATTTTTAAAACGTATATATATGTTTCTCTTTCTATTCGTACTCGATTTAAATTCACAGATTTTCTTTTTGTTTATAGTATTCTATTTTTAGTTCGTTTCTTTATCGAATTCTATATATATCAATACATTGATTTCTAACTATCAAAATTTCTTAAAAATATTCTAACCCCCTAAATTTCCGGAAAATTTTGCCATAACCTCCTTTGTACCGGTCGATAGTTCAAACCTCAACTCGCCTCTTAAGGCCCTTTCCATTCAAAAAGAAAATCAAAAAGCCAAGTGGCTTGTCGATTCGGCGCATAAAATCCTCATATGGAATTTAAACGTGTACCTTTTTGTCGGGCACTAAATCTTCATACACTTCATATACTTCATTCCATACCTGTCTAACCCATATACTTCCATTCCTAATTTTTTGCAACTCAATCTGGCCATTTTAACTCGATTCGCTTATTTATTCTTTAATCTGCTTGTTTGCTCAATTCATTTTTTCTATTTGAACATATCGCGTTCCAATATATTTTAACTTGCTTATTACCATTCGAATCCCATTTTCAATTCAAATTCCATATTCAATTTCAAATATGAATTTACAATCCCCTTTTCTGATCCAAAGTTCAATTTCGATTTCAAATTTCATTAATAATTTTTTCTTCAAATTAGTTAATTCAATTCAACAATTAAAAATCTGATTTTTGTTTCAAAAATCAGTTCACTTCCTCCAATTGAGTTCATACTTATTTTACAACTCAAAAATCTGGATTTTTCTACTGGACTTTCGGATTTTATTTGCTTAAAGACCTTTTATTTATTTAAATAAACTGTTATGGTTTTATAATGGTTCTGTCGCTGTTTTTCTAAATATTTGATTTTGACATAACTCAAAATCTATAAGAAGAAATCCAGATTTTTCTCTTTCATTAGAAAACTACTATCAAACCGGTCCCGACGATTCTTGCTTCGAAGAATCTGACTTATTTTGAGTTCTATATACTCAATTGAACTTCAAATCGCCAATTTACGAACTGTCGCGCTATGGCGAGTTCGTTTTAATTATATTTATATATATATAAACGTTTAAACTTCGTATATATAAAAATTCTAACTCCATTTTGATATATTTTTAATATATATATCAAATCAGTTTCCCAATCCAACATAATATTTTTGATTATCTATAATTGTCGATTTTTCCTTACTCATAATATATTTATTTATATTTCGATCTTCTATATTTAACTAAAATTCCTTTTATAAATAAATTATTTATAAAATTCGATATAATCAAATTTCGATTATAAACTAGTTGCATTTTTCTCAGTTCAGCTTATATTCCGAATTCCGAAATATAATCAATTGTTTTGTTTCAAAACACTTCCCAATTTACTTTTAAATTCCTATTTGAATTTAAAAGGTTTAAATTATCCAAATGATAATTTATTTCACCAAATTTATAACACTATTTACAAATTCAACTTCCTTGTTTCATATATTTAAACAAGTTCCCTTTTCAAATTTCTATCTGAAACTCCATCCCTTTGATATTCCGAATTGCGGAATAAAAACCTTTATTCCCTTTCGAATGATTTCAAATTCTATTTTTAAATTCATATTTGAATTTAAATATTCAAATTATCTCTTGATAGTTAGTTCATTATATTTATAAACACCATTTTATAAATTTCCTAGTTTTATATTTAAACAAGTCTATTTCGAAAACTATTTAAAACCAAAATCATATTTTGGAAATTTCTATCTAAAATAACTTATATATGTATGATTGAAAAATCTATTTTCATATTTAAATTTAAACTTCTATTTAATACAATCCTAATATCTTTTCTGAAAATATTTTATTTAATTAAATTCGATATAATCGAATTTAAATCATAATCCAAACATATTTATTCAATTCAATTACATTCTGAACATCAGAACAGATTTCATCGTTTCTGTTAGAAACTAATTTCAATTCTCCTTTTTAAATTCACATTTGAATTTACATTTCCCAAATTATCCAATGATAATTTATTTCATTTCATTTATAAACATTGTTTATAAATGAATTGCTTGTTTTTTTTTCAAAACATGTTACTTCTAGTCCATTCGAAATTCAAATTCTATTTTAGAAAAATAGAATTTTCCATTTAAACCTCAAAATTTCTTTTCACGATATTTTTAAATATCAACATTTAGGCCTAGTGATATTTAAACAATCAGATCATCCAATTATCAATCATTAGGTTTTTAACACATCATATATGATAATGTATATGAAATCAAACAAACAAATAATAAATTTTTAAGGAATCCAATCGGATCCCTCCAACCTGTTTTCCTGCATCCATAGACGTTAGTCAACATAAATAAAACCTATCCTACTTTGAGACAGGATATCGCGGTATAAAAGGTCATCCACTCATATTCATGGGGCGTAGGGTCATCCGCTAATGATACTACGGGCATCCACTAATAGTATTGCGGGAAATATCCAATATATATATAATAGCGACAATCACCAAGCCTAAATAACTAATATATATATAACCATAATTCATCAATAACAGCAATGCAACCAAAACAGCCAACAATTTATGATAAAAATAAATTTTTAAGTGGGATTTACTCACCTTGATTTTATTTCGTCGAATATCTAGACCTTAAATTGGTTCAATCTAAACTCCAGCTATCCCAAAAATTCTTTACCCACTTCTAGCACAAATATCTCACTGCTACAGACTAATCCGTCTTGCTTTCAATATTTTTGAACCTTGTATAAATTAAATATACACTATTTATATCAACATTCCTATTGGAAAAATTAAAAATTTAACCTTTCCTTAATTACGTACTTAACGATTAATTTACGTTTTAATTTGTGTACTGGCTAACTACATAGGATTGTACTACTTTCTTTAATAAATTCCTAATTGAAATAATCAATATCCATGTAAATTCTAGAATTAAAAGTAACAAGATATACCTTGATTATTCGATTATATTAATCGATTATTATTTATTTATTTATTTTAACTACTCGAAATAAAAATAATTAAACCAAATAAATTACTAAATTATACCTTAACCCTCGTTTGTATCCTTTCCTCCTTTTGAATAAAAACAGTGCTTCCTCATTGTTTGATTTCGAATAACAACCTGCTGACACCATCACTCACTCATTGAAAGACCATTGACCTCACTGTCAACTCTAGTTCATTACCAGAAAGAAAAATCCCAATATCTCCTCCAAACCAATTCTCCTACAAACTGCAATGCTCCATTATATCAGCGTTTAACCTCCTTTAAACACAAATCTAAACTTCCAGTCATCACTTCATTACACTATCGTCAAAACAAGGATTGAACTACTCCCATCAGATCCCATCAGAACATCGAACTCCTTCACCAGCAGTACAACACCACTCCAACCATTCCAACCCAATATAAAACACGCACCTTTATCAACACCTGGTTCAATTTCAAATTTCCCAGATGCAACCAAAAACGTGACCATCATCCTTCATGCATTGCACTAACTAGAAAGAAACCAGATCGACCTCCCTTATCATCCACTATCACAACCCCTAAAACACCAATTCATCCATCAGCAACTCGAGCTCCACCAAGCATTGATTTCCACGCATTACCCTACCTCCTCTCTGCAACGACAACACCTATGACAAACCCATTCGAATGCCTCATCGTACCCAAATTCGCAAGCTCCTCCACCTGTGTCGAGCTCCCAATTCCATCGCGGTTTGATTTCCTAATTCGCGAATGGTCAGGCGTCGAGCTTCACGGAAATGGCGGTCTTCGATTGCGAAGCCAATAATGATTTCCATCTGATTTCCCCATCTTTTTTTTATTTGAGTGAGAGGTTCGATTTTTAATTGGGAAAAGTATGAAGGAAAGACTGACTAACTACGTTGGATTTGAGAATGGGGTTGGGGCTCGATTTATAGAGCGTACGGGGGAAACCGAAGTACACTACCATTAAACTCTGTCTCCCTTGATATTGAAGGTAGGGAACAAAACTTTCAGCTCAAAAAGATATAGAAGTCTGTGCATTAAATTTTTAGGTCTACGAAATGAAAGAAGGTCGGCTGGTATATAAATTAGATTTAAAAATATTTTTTTGATTTAATAATCCCAGAATATCTTGTTGTCCATAACTAGCAATCCCGAACGTAACGACCAATGTTCCACTGTTATTCGCTATACTAAACCTAATAGAACGAGTTATGAAATTAAATTCGATTATAAAAGAGATAACAATTTAAAATTAATGATCTAAATCAAATTCTATTATAATATAAATCGACTTCAAACAAATAAACTCATCGTTAAAATAAATTATTATTATGGTTATAATTCAAATAGAATTTACATCAGTTAGAATTGTTTTGATTCAGTTTTAAATTCGATTTCAATTATATTTCGTATTACGATAATTTAATATATTCAATATTAAATAGAAATCGATTTTTAAATTGATAACTTAATATAAAAATTCATTTATATTATCAACTCAATATTTAAAACGATATTAAATATTTAAAATAAATCAACCAAAAATCCAGGTCGTTACAGGTTATTTATAGCAGCAGTCCAAACGTATTTGGAAATTTCTAGATTTGCAAGGGTTTCTCTCCTTTTTTGGACGAGGAATAAAGCGCTTTCGGTTTTATTCAGTCCTAGAACAAACTTGTATGGATTATATGTCTGACATTACATTTTATGGCATAGAAATTGGTCTTTACTGAATATATATCTGTTTGGCGGCGGAGAAACTATTCTCTTAGCTTACCACTTTCTTTGAGACGTACGAGCTCAGAGGTAATATATTGGTAGACATCTGTTAAGTGTTACGAAATGACAACGTGGCATGCTAAGTGGAATGTGTTGTAGATGATCAAAGCATGGCTTGGTGATAAGCGTAGCTTTATATAACATAACTTCGGGCCTCACACCCCGTAAATCACTAAAACAGGATGAATGCAACAAGGTTATGTGGGTCGCTCCGATTAGGGTATGAACATTTCCTTATAGATTGAAAGTGTACTATGGTATGGAGCCCAAGTATTTTACTTATGTGAAAACTTCTATTAAAAGTGGACGATGGAAGGAGTGCATTCAGTAAAGATTTGTTACGATCGGGTAATGACATATTCACTGTTATCTAGTTTAGGGATATCATGATCTTGTGTTGGCATAAAATCTGTGGTTGTTTCGGATTCTCAATACATCCCTCTACAGGTGAGCCCATTTAGATAAGGAATATCCTTTGCCTTGGTTGTTGTTGAAAATCCATTCTCCAATATGAACCCGCAGTTTGAGATTATATGGCATAGTAGCCTCGGAATTTAATATGGTAACAATTTTTGGTCATTTGATTATTTATATTCAAAAATGATTTTAAAGATTAGATATTAATAATAATATCAAATGTTTGATATAAAAGGTTTTGGTTGTCATAAAGTAAAAACTCATTCCGTGTTTATTTGCTGTGTGGTCTTATGAGATACCCTTCATTTGTTTTCAAAAACAACTATTTTAAGTTCTCACACCAGTTCTATGACTGATTAAGAGTTTATTGTATCCTTTCTAAACTCTGGTTGCCCTTAATTTTGCATGGGTAGCCTAGTAGTCAGGTTAGCAGTAAGAATACTTGGAGAATAGTACGGAGCACTTTTTGGATTAGAGCTTGGAGTTGAAAGCGGAGCATTTTTGGACTCTTTAAAGCCTTGTGTCATTGTCATGTCTTGTTGTAAGGTAAGACATTTATAACTATCATGTTAAACTTAACTCTGATTATGTAAATATTTTCCCCTGTGTAAAGATTATGTTCAATGATATATGCTATTCCATCCAGAAAGGATTCTATTCTGTTCTTTACTTTTATAGAATGACTTATCGGATTTGCGACACTTGGATCTTCGGTACATGAATACCGAGGACGTATTAAGTATCGATTTTCAAGGGTCGGAAATTTGATTCAACATTTGATAATTCGAAGATACGTTCAGTTTTGATTCGAATATGTGTGGATTATTATCGATTCAAAATGTATGGATTTTCAGGTCGTCACATTTGGTATTAGAGCTTTTGGTTAGCGAATACCAAAGCCTATTATCAAAGCTGAAGGTTAAGTGAGAACCTTGGCTCTAGTAGGGCAGCAACACATCAGAGATATGATTAGTAATATCCTAGGATGAGTAACTCATTATAGATGGGGTCAGTAATACCCTAGAATGAATTTGAGAGTACCATATAAGAGAGAACAAATTTGTAATTTTGTAATAACCCGGAAATCCGAGCCAATTTAAATTTTTTATTTTGGCAATTTTAGCGAATTTTGATTATTTAAAATGAATTATTTTAAATAATAACGACGAGAAATTTATTTTGAATAGAATTAGAATGTATATACTAATTTTAATCGTCGTTAGAATATAAATATTTTATTTTAATTATAAAAGGAATTGAAAATGGCGCGGTAGTTCGATAATTTGATTTCAAATGAATGTACCAGGTGCAAATTAAACCGGATTTTAGCGAAACCAAAAACATTAGAATCTATTTGAGAATATCTTTCCAATGAATCCGAAAAATCGTAATTTCATAGCGGGAATCAAAAGTTATGTCCAATTGAAAATTCAGAGTAGTGGCTATATAATTTCTGCCCTTAAAAATGGAAATTTTGCAAACGACCTCGGTTTTCGACGAAACCACTTTGGTTGGATCCTTGATGTCAAGTTATTGCTAGATTCCAAAATTCGTAATTTTTCGAATCAATATGTGAGCGTGGCGAAGGAAAACGCGTTTGACCAGTTTTAGTTGATTTTAATCGACTGGAAAATGGCCATTTTTCAAACGATCTCAGAATTTGACGAAATTAGTTTTGTTAGGACCGTATCACCAATATGAATCTAGAAATAATTTTTCTGGAATTTACAGAGTCAGTATGTGGCCCCGGTAAATTAAAATGTGCGTTTAAATTAAATATAAACTGATTTATATTTTAAATTAAAGAAATACTGATCGTAATGACTGAACTGGCTTACGAAACATATTCCATTGGGTTCGGAATGGGCGTAATTAGCTAGGAACGGCAGTCATTTGGTTTAATTTGGAGGTCGGATGAAGTAGAACAAATTCATGAATTAAATAATAATATAATTATTATACATATATACTCTTCAAAGTCAAACCCTACCATAATTTCACTACGCGGTCAAATAGGGAAAATCGCGCCCCTCTCTCATCGTTCACGGCGGAAAACCGCTCACATCTTCCTCCTTCAAATCCTCAAAATCCACTCAGTAATTTTGAAAAGTGATTGCACAAAAATAGAAGGCCCTTTCGAACTCTACAAATCTGAATGGGTTGGATCATATCTGGTTTCGTGGTTTGGATGAAATCGAGCCACATAGGGCTGCCGCTCTAAGGAGTATTGGGGGCGGAAGTGGGTCGCGGACGCCAAGGCGTGGATGGTGGAGGGAGGTCTCGGGTAGGGGGTTCGTATGGCATGCTCTAATCGCCGTCCGCCCTCCTCAATTGTCACACGCAAGGGGAGATTCGATCGAGCAAGTGGGTTCTTCGGTCCAGAGCAAATGAATTGGTAAGGAAAAGGGATTAACCCGTCAAAATGTAATTAGTGGGTTTAATAAGAATTTAATTAGGTTTTAAAATATAAAATTGGCTTTCTTTTAAAAATTTAAAATTGGATTTGTTTTAAAATATAAAATTGGATTTAGTTAATAGAAAAAGCAAGGTAAAAATACAATCTTTTGTCATGTAAAAAAAATACAGTCTTTTGTCATTTAAAAATAATCTTTTGTTATGTAAAAATATGATTTTTATATTATAGAAATAATAAAAATATGATTTTTATATTATAGAAAGAATAAAAATATGATTTTTATATTATAGAAAGAATAAAAATATGATTTTTATATTATAGAAAGAAAAAAAATATGATTTTTATACTACAGAAAGAATAAAAATATGATTATTATATTGGTAGAGTATTAAAAATATGATTTTTAATGTATAGAACATCATATTAAAAATGAGATTTTAATATGAACAGCGTGGAGAAGACTGCGTTGGAAGTACGGGCAGATCCAGACTGTTCTGAATTTTAGAAATAAGATGGCGGAGTGGAACCCCAAGGTGAGAACTCCTCACTTTTATTTTAATTTCTAGTTGAAATATATACTAGGATGCAGACAGTGTTTAGTAGCACCCGACACCCGTCGTCCACAGACCATGGATGACTTGTTTGTTTGATTGTTGTGTTGTGAAATTTGATTATGTGATGTGAAATGAAATAAAATATTTTATAGTGGAAAATATTTTATAGTTAAAATATAATTTTTAACGTGTATATAAAATGAATATTTATAAACAAATCGATGATTTGTTTATATACACTGATTTGACTAATATTGATTGGGACGATAAATTTTACACATCACTCAACTGCACAAATAAAAATCTGTGTTTGTTGATTTGAAACCCCACACGGGTATTGGGATGATATTTGACGTACACTAATCCCGGTTGTTTAGTTGTATGTCAATCGATGGGTTGACAGACTGTGTAAGCGTTAATTATAGATATTTAATGCTTATGAAGTTGTGTGGTGCACTCTGGATGATGGTTGATGATTTACCGTTGCTGTTATATACATGTGTTGTAGAAAATCCATATAATTAACATTATATGGTAATTGATTGGGCCTCATTCCAATATAGAAAATAAATTCATGTGTTGAATAGAAAATAAATTCATGTGTTGAATTGAAAATAAATTCATGTGTTGAATTGTAAAATATTCATGTGTTGAATAAAAGCCGTGTTGATTAGATTGACGCCATTTTGACGTGAACGATATTCATATCGATTTTATCCATTTTTATAATGAATATAGAAAACGAAGTGATTTCAAAATATAACGTTTGAAAATATTATCATTTGTATATCGATGATGTGCAATATTCAATTTTGATTATAAATTGAATATGAAGTTGAAATCGTTTTGAAAACGAATTTAAAACGATTTATAAAATACATTTTAAAAGGAAATCGATGAAATATATATAATACATATTATATATATATATAATGGCCTGAATAGAACACGCCGCGGCACGGCAGTTCGCGAATTTCGACCATTGACTTTGAATGGATATTACGGGAGATCCGACCGTCGGATTCTCCTGAAACCGGAACCATTGGGTTCGTATCGAAAAGAGCTTTCTAAGGAATATTAGTGATTTGAAATCTAATGGGTGGATTTGGAATTATGTCCAAATCAAATTTGGAAAAGGTCGCTGTAAGTGCTGTTCGATGGCCGTTGGTGGAAATCGACTGTACGGGCCTTGATAAAATTATTAAAAATAGTAATAATTTGTGTAAAATCATAAGAAATGATTTGTGAGGAATTGGGATGAAAAACTCCATATTTGAAAAGATAAAAATAGATTTTTATCGAAATGAACTAGTTTTGAACTAGAATTATAATCCATTCATTTTTAAATAAATAGAGTGGATTTGAAAAGGTTTTGAAAATAACCAGAATTTCCAATAATTGAATTGGAATGGATTTGAATCGAAATTGTCTTTGGAATATTTCGATGTTGGATTTCGTGATTTTACAGATATTGTTATGGAAATTTGAAAGATATATTTATATCGTTATTTCCAATACGATATTTGTTGGTCGTAGAATTTGATATTGAATATAAACCGATATATTTTCTATTCAGAGCCTTGTATTTAATATCAAATGTGATTTGGGTTTGTCGTGAATGATGTCTTCATTAACACTGTTCTTAAACCCAGTTGAGAAAAAGATTAAATCTTTTTATTTAGATTTAATGAAGTGTACCAATTAAATGGTATTTAATTGGAATTGGATTTGAATTGATTTTTTGGTTTATCGTGGACGGTGTTTTAAATAACACTTGTTCTTTAACCCGATAATTAATGGAATGTGATTTTGGGTTGTCGTGAACGATATCTTCAATAATACTGTTCTTAGACCCAACTGAGTTAAGAAAATCAGAAACTAACTGTAGATTAGTTAAGTTGAATGGTTTCTTGGGTATTGATCTGATGTTGGTTTCGGCCTTCGGGGTTATTACTTAGGGAATTGCTCACTTGATATTTTACGGTTAAAGGCTGATAGAATGGAATGTGATTTTGGGTTTATTGTGAACCGTGTTTTAAATGACATTGATTCTTTTACCCAGTTAAAGATTAAAACTAAGTGGAGTTTTAATGAATCTTTAATTAGATTGAAATGATCGAGAATGGAGTATCACCAGTTTTGCTCCAAGCGATAGTTAAATATTTAACTAGATTTGAACGTGAAATGGTAATTAACTTTACCGATAAGACCGTGGTGTTAGATATGGAGTATTACCAGTTTTGCTCCTTGGGATGAATAGGTAGGGATTGGGAAATAAAATAAATAATTACTTCGGTGTGGTTTGCTAATCCCGACTAGTTTGAAGTTTATTCAAAGGAAGACTAAAGAATAAATTTAAAAGAATTTATCTTTGATAAAATTAATATGAACCTTTCCCTAAGAATGTGAAATTTAGAAACTAACTGAAGGTTGGCTAAGATGAATGGTTTCCTAGGTATTGATCTGATGTTGGTTTTTAATGTTTGGGGAATTATTCTCTTGCTAATTTACGGTTAGTGACTGATGAATTGGAATGAGGCATATGTTGTGTTTGTGTAACACTTGTTTATTATATACGCGAGTTATTCAGAAAGACCGGGTTTATCCCATTCTGAATAACTGATTCGACGTGGTGTCGAAGAGGAAGACGGTGGTTGAAGATCAGAGGTCTTCACGTCGTTTGGATAATTACTGATGATCTTGATTGGGCCGTACACCCAAGAGGAGGGAATCAGTTAGTGATCGTCCAGATGTACTTGGAGATCGATGGATATGTGAGGCACAAGGTGCATCCGATTTCGTTCAAACCCAGAACGGACTAGTAGATGGACTGTGTGTCCGACATTGGATATCATTCTATGTGATTGATGGATATCAGTTGCACGGAGTGGTCTGCCTGTGTGGCATGCTAAGATGCAAATGATCAAGGCTTCTGTTGAAAAGCAGAGTCTTATGGTTGATGATCAAAGCACAGCCTGTGTGACATAGCTTTGGGTAGCGTTGATTCGCAAGCCTCACACCCCGGTAGTGGACCAGAAACAGGAGAGGATATCAGGGAGGGCATGCGTTTCCTTCTAGTTAGAAGTGGTGTCAGTGGTTTGACACACCCTGACGAGTTTGACTTATGTGGTTATTGCTGTTGCGAGGCGCCTCAGATATATTGGTGACTATGTGAAGCCGATGGAGTCATTTGTTGACTCATTGACACCCCAAAGGGTGGGGAAACACATTGTTCAGGCATAATAATCCACATCGATGGACCGGCCCTGACGATCCAAGGCTTGTCTGCGCGCTTGCCTGAGGGGCGGACTAGAGCGTCTCGAATTCGGTGAGGACTATCTTTTGCCTCGGTTCACAGATAGAAATCCAACTTCTAATACGTGATTTTGCGGTTTTGATTGTAAACCTATATATGGCGACATGATATATGGTACCCATGCCGTCTATGATTGATACTTATGATCGAATTGTTTTTGACACTAAACACTTGAAGTAATAGTAAAACATGAAATTTAGCGTATCAAGCATTCTTTTGCTATTATAAGGTAAAACACTATCCTCCGGCTTGTGTTGCATTGTGTGATGGGACCTGGGTCTTATAATAGCTCCATTGCTCTTTATTTAGCATTGCGCTGTTGTTTTATACACAGGTATTCCTGGGAGGAAACCCGTTCCGTGTTATACGGCGTGGTCCCTTGATTTATCTAACTTTAAAATAAAGATTAATAACTGTTTTAGTTCTCACACCAGTCACATGACTGACCTGGAGTTTATTGTTTTAACCTAAACTCTGGGTGCCCCTATTTTCCGCACGGGCGGCTAGTAGTTTTGGTTTTGCAGATTTATATTCACAGGATCCTGATTTACAGCTGGAATGATATCCGTAAAGCTCGGTATCCGTATATCTCCTTCAGTTGTGTATTGTATTATTTTTCTGCAGCAAGTAATGTATTGTAATCTCTGGTATTTTCTATGTAATATTTGTTCAAACTCTGTAATATTCTTGTATTCTAATGGAATTGTTGTAATTAACAATGAAATGTTCTTCTATCTGCGTTCTTTTGTGTGTTGTTCTCAAAGCGATTCGTGCTTTCCTACCGGGGAACTTACGGGTTATCACAGTGGTATCAGAGCTTTGGTTTACAAAGATCGGAGAACAAGACACATTAGAACCATACGAAAGAATTCATCAGATATTGGATTAGTAATATCCAATGAGAATGACTCGTTAGAGATGGGATCAGTAGTATCCTAGAACGAATGTGAAGAGTATATTTTTAAAATGAAAACAATTTTTGTTTTGAAAATTTAATTCAATTATTCGTATTTGAATATTTATTTGTATTGAATTTGTACAATCCAATATATAAATATTTTGCCTATACGTCTGATCCACGTGTATTCGAAGTTTTAATATACTGGATAGATATAGAATCACGCTCTTACCGCTCGGGGATAATCCTAGTGATGTCGCAACATTATCAGTATTTGAGCTCGAGTTTCGTAGGTGTGATATTTATATATTTCCAATTGACTGGTGTGAGAACCAAAACTAGATAGGGCATATTGTTGTGATTTGGCATCAAAAATGTGATTTTTTGACTATGTATCAAAATTATGAGTTTGAAATGATAACCAATTAATTGATTGTTGATTGTGTTGTTTGATTATTGGTTGATTAATTAAATGTTGAACCTTTAGCCAAATTGAACCAAATAGTGAGTGTATTGAAAAATTTATCGCATTTGTATGCATGTACATGTACTTACATTGAACAGGTCATAGCAAGGAGGCTAGAGAAGAGGAATAAAATTGTTTGCCGACAAATAGGTACATGTTTATTGTATTTCTTTGGGTTTGGATAATTTTATGAGCCGATTGGCTACACGCTTGGCTTTTTCTTTTTCTTTTGGATTGAAGAAGGCCATGGGAGGCTATATGAAATACCCCGAAGTCCCCGGCGCAGGGGAGGTTATGGCGAAATTTTTCGAAAATTTAGGGTGTTAGCCAAATTTTTGAAAAATTTGAAAAGTTCTTAGAAACTGAAAAGTTGAAGAACTTAAGCCGTAATGGAAAAAGTGAAAGTTGAGTTGATTTGTTAAACAACTTTCGGCTTCGTTCCTTTTCAGGGATGAAAAGTTTTAAGTGGGGGAGATTGTAATAACCCGGAAATCCGAGCCAATTTAAAAATTTTATTTTGGCAATTTTAGCGAATTTTGATTATTTAAAATGAATTATTTTAAATAATAACGATGAGAAATTTATTTTGAATAGAATTAGAACGTATATATTTATTTGAATCGTCATTAGAATATAAATATTTTATTTTAATTATAAAAGGAATTCAAAATGGCGTGGTAGTTCGATAATTTGATTTCAAATTTCAAATGAATGTACTGGGTGCAAAATAAACCAGATTTTAGCGAAACCAAAAACATTATAATCTATTTGAGAATATATTTCCAACGAATCCGAAAATTCGAAATTTCATAGCGGGAATCAAAAGTTATGTCCAATTGAAAATTCAGAGTAGTCGCTTTAAAAATGGAAAATTTGCAAATGACCTCGTTGTTCGACGAAACCACTTTTGTTGGGTCTGTGATGTCAAGTTATTGCTAGATCCCAAAATTCATAATTTTTCGAATCAATATGTGAGCGTGGCGAAGGAAAACGCATTTGACCAGTTTTAGTTGATTTTAATCGACTGGAAAATGACCATTTTTCAAACGATCTCAGAATTTGACGAAATTAGTTTTGTTAGGACCGTATCAACAATACGAAGCTAGAAATAATTTTTCTGGATTTTACAGAGTCAGTATGTGGCCTCGATAAATTAAAATGTGCGTTTAAATTAAATATAAACTGATTTATATTTTAAATTAAAGAAATACTGATCGTAATGACCGAACTGGATTACAAAACATATTCCATTGGGTTCAGAATAGGGATAATTAGCTAGGAACGGCAGCCGTTGGGTTTAATTTGGAGGTCGGATGTAGTAGAACAAATTCGTGAATTAAATAATAATATAATTATTATACATATATACTCTTCAAAGTCAAACCCTACCATAATTTCACTGCGCGGTCAAACAGGGAAAATCGCGGCCCCCTCTCATCGTTCACGACGGAAAACCGCTCACATCTTCCTCCTTCAAATCCTCAAAATCCACTAAGTAATTTTGAAAAGTGATTGCACAAAAATACAAGGCCGTTCCGAGCTCTACAAATCTGAATGGGTTCGATCATGTCTGGTTTCGTGGTTTGGATGAAATCGAGCCACATAGGGCTGTTGCTCGAAGGAGGATTGGGGGCGGAAGGGGGCCGCGGACGCCAAGGCGTGGATGGTGGAGGGAGGTCTCGCGTAGGGGGTTCGTATGGGATGCTCTGATCACCGTCCGCCCTCCTCAATTGTCACACGCAAGGGGAGATTCGATCGAGCAAGTGGGTTCTTCGGTCCAGAGCAAACGAATTGGTAAGGAAAAGGGATTAACCCATTAAAGTGTAATTAATGGGTTTAATTAGAATTTAATTAGGTTTTAAAATATAAAATTAGCTTTCTTTTAAAAATTTAAAATTAGATTTGTTTTAAAATATAAAATTGGATTTAGTTAATAGAAAAAGCAAGGTAAAAATACAATCTTTTGTCATGTAAAAAAATACAATCTTTTGTCATGTAAAAATACAATCTTTTGTCATGTAAAAATACAATCTTTTGTCATGTAAAAATAATCTTTTGTTAAGTAAAAATATGATTTTTATATTATAGAAAGAATAAAAATATGATTTTTATATTATAGAAAGAATAAAAATATGATTTTTATTGGTAGAGTATTAAAAATATGATTTTTAATGTATAGAACATCATATTAAAAATGAGATTTTAATATGAACAGCGTGGAGAAGACTGCGTTGGAAGTACGGGCAGATCCAGACTGTTCTGAATTTCAGAAATAAAATGGCGGAGTGGAACCCCGAGGTGAGAACTCCCCACTTTTATTTTAATTTCTAGTTGAAATATATACTAGGATGCAGACGGTGTTTAGTAGCACCCGACACCCGTCGTCCACAGACCATGGATGACTTGTTTGTTTGATTGCTGTTTTGTGAAATTTGATTGTGTGATGTGAAATGATATAAAATATTTTATAGTGGAAAATATTTTATAGTTAAAAATATAATTTTTAACGTGTATATAAAATGAATATTTATAAACAAATCGATGACTTGTTCATATACACTGATTTGACTGATATTGATTGGGACGATAAATTTTACACATCGCTCAACTGCACAAATAAAAATCTCTGTTTGTTGATTTGAAACCCCACACGGACATTGGGATGATATTTGACATACACTAATCCCGATTGCTTAGTTGTACGTCAATCGATGGGTTGACAGACTGTGTAAGTGTTAATTATTGATATTTAATGCTTATGCAGTTGTGTGGTGCACTCTGGATGATGGTTCATGATTTATCGTTGCTGTTATATACATATGTTGTAGAAAATCCATATAATTAACATTATATGGTAATTGATTGGGCCTCATTCCAATATAGAAAATAAATTCATGTGTTGAATAGAAAATAAATTCATGTGTTGAATTGAAAATAAATTCATGTGTTGAACAGAAAATAAATTCATGTGTTGAATTGAAAATAAATTCATGTGTTGAATGGTAAAATATTCATGTGTTGAATAAAAGCCGTGTTGATTAGATGGACACCATTTTAACGGGAACGATATTCATATCGACATTATTCATTTTTATAATGAATACAGAAAACGAAGTGATTTCAAAATATAACGTTTGAAAATATTATCATTTGTATATCGATGATGTGGAATATTCAATTTTGATTAGAAATTGAATATGAAGTTGAAATCGTTTTGAAAACGAATTTAAAACGATTTATAAATTACGTTTTAAAAGGAAATCGACGAAATATATATAATATATATATATATTATATATATATAATGGCCTGAATAGAACGCGCCGCGCCGCGGCAGTTTGCGAATTTCGACCATTGACTTCGAATGGATATTACGGGAGATCCGACCATCGGATTCTCCTGAAACCGGAACAGTTGGGTTCGTATCGAAAAGAGCTTTCTAACGGAAATAAGTGATTTGAAATCTAACGGTTGGATTTGGAATTATGTCCAAATCAAATTTGGAAAAGGTCGCTGTAAGTGCAGTTCGATGGCCGTTGGTGGAAATCGACTATACCGGCCTTGATAAAATTATTAAAAATAGTAATAATTTGTGTAAAATCAACAGAAATGATTTGTGAAGAATTGGGATGAAAAACTCCATATTTGAAAAGATAAAAATAGATTTTTATCGAAATGAACTAGTTTTGAACTAGAATTATAATCCATTCATTTTTAAATAAATAGAGTGGATTTGAAATGGTTTTGAAAATAACCAGAATTTCCAATAATTTAATTGGAATGGATTTGAATCGAAATTGTCTTTGGAATATTTCGATGTTGGATTTCGTGATTTTACAGATATTGTTATGGAAATTTGAAAGATATATTTATATCGTTATTTCCAATACGATATTTGTTGGTCGTAGAATTTGATATTGAATATAAACCGATATATTTTCTATTCAGAGCCTTGTATTTAATATCAAATGTGATTTGGGTTTGTCATGAATGGTGTCTTCATTAACACTGTTCTTAAATCCAGTTGAGAAAAAGATTAAATCTTTTTATTTAGATTTAATGAAGTGTACCAATTAAATGGTATTCAATTGGAATTGAATTTGAATTGATTTTTTGGTTTATCGTGGACGGTGTTTAAATAACACTTGTTCTTTAACCCGATAATTAATGGAATGTGATTTTGGGTTGTCGTGAATGGTATCTTTAATAATACTGTTCTTAGACCTAACTGAGTTAAGAAAATCAGAATCTAACTGGAGATTAGTTAAGTTGAATGGTTTCTTTGGTATTGATCTGATGTTGGTTTCGGCCTTCGGGGTTATTACTTAGGGAATTGCTCACTTGCTATTTTACGGTTAAAGGCTGATAGAATGGAATGTGATTTTGGGTTTATCGTGAATCGTGTTTTAAATGACATTGATTCTTTAACCCAGTTAAAGATTAAAACTAAGTGGAGTTTTAATGAATCTTTAATTAGATTGAAATGATCGAGAATGGAGTATCACCAGTTTTGCTCCAAGCGATAGTTAAATCTTTAACTAGATTTGAACGTGAAATGTTAATTAACTTTACCGATAACACCATGGTGTTAGATATGGAGTATTACCAGTTTTGCTCCTTGGGATGAATAGGTTGGGATTGGGAAATAAAATAAATAATTACTTCGGTGTGGTTCACTAATCCTGACTAGTTTGAAGTGATATTCAAAGGAAGATTTAAGAATAAATTTAAAAGAATTTATCTTTGTTAAATTAATGAAGTTATATTCAAAGGAAGATTTAAGAATAAATTTAAAAGAATTTATCTTTGATAAAATTAATGGGAACCTTTCCCTAAGAATGTGAAATTTAGAAATAAACTGTAGGTTGGCTAAGATGAATGGTTTCCTGGGTACTGATCTGATGTTGGTTTCGGCTTCGAGGTTAATGTTTGGGGAATTATTCTCTTGCTAATTTATGGTTAGTGACTAATGAATTGGAATGAGGCGTATGTTGTGTTTGTATAACACTTGTTTATTATATACGCGAGTTATTCAGAAAGACCGAGTTTATCCCATTCTGAATAACTGATTCGACATGGTGTCGAAGAGGAAGACGGTGGTTGAAGATCAGAGGTCTTCACGTCGTTTGGATAATTACTGATAATCTTGATTGGGCCGTACACCCAAGAGGAGGGAATCAGTTAGTGATCGTCCAGACGTACTTGGAGATCGATGGATATGCGAGGCTCAAGGTGCCTCCGGTTTCGTTCAGACCCAGAACGAACTTGTAGATGGATATCGTTCTGTGTGATTGATGGATATCGGTTGCATGGTGTGGTATGCCTGTGTGGCATGCTAAGATGCAAATGATCAAGGCTTCTGTTGAAAAGCATAGTCTTGTGGTTGATGATCAAAGCACAGCCTGTGTGGCATAGCTTTGTGTAGCGTTGATTCGTGAGCCTCACACCCCGGTAGTGGACCAGGGACGGGAGAGGACATCAGGGAGGGCATGCGTTTCCTTCTAGTTAGAAGTGGCGTCGGTGGTTTGACACGCCCTGACGAGTTTGACTAATGTGGTTGTTGCTGTTGCGAGGCGCCTCGGATATATCGGTGACTATGTGAAGCCGATGGAGTCATTCTTTGACTCATTGACACCGCAAAGGGTGGGGAAACGCAGTGTTCAGGCATAATAATCCACATCGGTGGACTGGCCCTGACGATCCAAGGCTTGTCTGCGCGCTTGCCTGAGGGGCGGACTAGAGCGTCTCGAATTCGGTGAGGACTATCTTTTGCCTCGGTTCACAGATAGAAATCCAACTTCTAATACGTGACTTTGCGGTTTTGATTGTAAACCTATATATGGCGACATGATATATGGTACCCATGCCGTCTATGATTGATACTTATGAATGAATTGTTTTTGACACTATACACTTATAGTAATAGTAAAACATGAAATTTAGCGTATCAAGCATTCTTTGGCTATTATAAGGTAAAACCCTATCCTCCGGCTTGTGTTGCATTGTGTGATGGGACCTGGGTCTTATAGTAGCTTCATTGTTCTTTATTTAGCATTGCGTTGTTGTTTTATACACTGATATTCTTGGGAGGAAACCCGTTCCATGTTATACGGCGTGGTCCCTTGATTTATCTAACTTTAAAATAAAGATTAATAACTGTTTTAGTTCTCACACCAGTCACATGACTGACCTGGAGTTTATTGTTTTAACCTAAACTCTGGGTGCCCCTATTTTCCGCACGGGCAGCTAGTAGTTTTGGTTTTGCAGATTTATATTCACAGGATCCTGATTTACAGCTGGAATGATATCCGGAAAGCTTTGTATCCGTATATCTCCTTCAGTTGCGTATTGTATTATTTTCCGATGCTATGTAATTTATTGTAATCTCTGATATTTTCTATTGTATAATATTTGTTTATACTTTGTATATTCTTTTATTCTGATGTAATTGTTGTAATAAACAATGAAATGTTCTTCCGCCTGCATTCTATTTTGTCGTTTTCTCAAAACAATCAGGCGTTTCGAACGGTCTAGGTTGGTCTAGCGACTGATTCAGATCGAGTGAAATTCCTTGTCGTCACAGCTGGTATCAGAGCTTTGGTTTACAAAGCTCAGAGAACAAGACACATTAGAACCATACGAAAGAATTCATCAGATATTGGATTAGTAATATCCAATGGGAATGACTCGTTAGAGATGGGATCAGTAGTATCCTAGAACGAGTGCGAAGAGTATATTTTTAAAATGAAAACAATTTTTGTTTTGAAAATTTAAACCAATTATTCGTATTTGATTATTTATTTATATGAATTTGGACAATCCAATATATAGAGATTTTGCATATATGTCTTGCAAACGTGTATTCGAAGTTTTAATGCACTGGATAGTTATAGAATCACACTCTAGTTGCCCGGGGATAAATTTGGTGACGGGGAACCATCACCAGTAATTATTTTCGAGTGACGAAAGTGAGATTTCTATATATTTCCAATTGACTGGTGTGAGAACCGAAAATAGATAGGGCTTATTGTTATGATTTAGCATCAAAAATGTGATTTTTGACTATATATCAAAGTTATGAATTTCAAAAGCTAATCAACTAATTGATTGTTGATTGTGTTATGTGATTATAGTTTGAATAATTAAAATGTTGAACCTTCAGCCCAATTGTACCAAATAGAGAATTGTATTGAAAATTTGTCGCATTTGCATGCATATACATGTACTTACACTGAACAGGTCATAGCAAAGAGGCTAGAGCAGAAGAATAAAATTGTTTGCCCGACAAATAAGTACATGTTTACCATAATTTACTGTTTTGTTTGGGTGATGATGATTTTAGGAGCCGCTTGGCTTTTTCTTTTTCTTTTTGAGATCAGAGAGCCTGTATGGCAATTTCGGGATTTTCCCGGTGCTCCCGGTGCAGGGGAGGTTATGGCGAAATTTTTCGAAAATTTAGGGTGTTAGCCAAATTTTTGAAAAATTTGAAAATTTCTTAGAAACTGAAAAGTTGAAGAACTTAAGCCGTAATGAAAATAATGGAAGTTGAGTTGATTTGTTAAACAACTTTCGGCTTCGTTCCTTTTCGGCGACGAAAAGTTTTAAGTGGGGGAGATTGTAATAACCCGGAAATCTAGGCCAATTTAAAATTTTTATTTTGGCAATTTTAGTGAATTTTGATTATTTAAAATGATTATTTTAAATAATAACGACGAGAAATTTTCTTCGAATAGAAATAGAACATATATATTTATATAGATCGTCGTTAGAATATAAATAATTATTTTAAATTATAAAAGGAATTGAAAATGGCGCGGTAGTTCGATAATTCAATTTCAAAATTCAAATGAATGTGCAGGATGCAAAATAAACAGGATTTTAGTGAAACCAAAAATATTTGAATCTAATTGAGAATATATTTCCAACGAATCAGAAAAAACAAAATTTCATAGCAGGGATCAAAAGATATGTCCAGTTGAAAATTCAGAATAGTTGCTATGGAATTTCGGCCCTTAAAAATAGCCATTTTGCAAATGACCTCTCTTTTCGACGAAACCACTTTGGTTGGATCCGCGATGTCAAATTATTACTAGGTTTCAATTTTCATAATTTTTCGAATCAATATATGAGCGTGGCAAAGGAAAACGCATTTGACCAGTTTTAGTTAATTTTAATCGACTGGAAAATGGCCAATTTCCAAACGGTCTCAGAATTTGACGAAATTAGTTTTGTTAGGACCGTATCGTCAATACGAAGCTAGAGAATATTTTTCCGGAATTTTTAGAGTTAGTGTGTGGCCCCGGTAAACTGAAATGCGCGTTCAAATTCAATATATAGAGTTATATTTTGATTTTGACGGAAACTGATAGAATCGATCGAATCAGCATACGATACATAGCCCATTGTGTTCGGAATGGGGGTAATTAGCTAAGGACGATAGGCGGTGGGTCCCGTTTCGAGTCCGAAATTTTAAGTTACTTTTTGGAGATAAAAATTAAAATAAATATATATAAAATTATTACCTTACCCTCACTCTCTCCTTTATCCACTGAGCCCCCTTTTTATCATTCATTCAAAATCAAATTAAAAAAAGAAGACGAAGAGGGGGAGGAGCGCCGTCGCTCCTCCCATCGGAGCGCCACCGCGCCCTCAGGCGCGCCGCCACGGCGCGGCCTGCCTCAACCCGCCCCCTTTTGTCTCTGACCTCTTCTCCCCCTCTCTCCTTCTGCCGCTCTTCAAAACCCGCCACACCCTAGCCTTGAACCCCCACCACCGCAGCGCCTCATCACCGTCTCCCGGCCTCCTCACGTCAAAGCCCCCTCCAATCGAAGACTCCGGCCTCCAAAGCCCCCCCCCTCACGACGCAAAGCAGCCACCGCAACCCCTGACACCGGTGGCACTCCTCCACACCGCTCCGACGCCCTGCCTCCTCCAGAGATCGCCAATAGCCCCCCTTTTCCAACGGTTAATGTAAGTTTTTCTTTAATTCAAGGATTTTATTTATTTTCTTTGATTTAAAACTGATTTTTGTCGGGTATAAAAACTGATTTGGAAAAGGAATGATTTTTAAAAGGAAAGCTAAGATTTTTAATCAATGAAAGTTTGGATTTTTAATAGCTTAAAGATTTGATTTTGAACACATAGAAGAGATATGATTTTTTATACATATGAAGTGAAGATAAAGATGTGATCTTTATAGAAGTAGCAATGTAAAAATATAATTTGTATATGATAGGAAGGTTAAAAATATAGTTTTTATATAATATAGATAATAAAAATATGATTTTTATTATGTAGATGAAGCAAAAATATGATTTTTATCATATGTGAAATATACATATATGATTTTTATAAAGAAGTAGCGAATTAAAAATTTGGTTTTTATATAATAGAGAATATAAAAATATTATCTTTATATATGTAGCGAAATAAAAATCTGATTTTTATTATATATATAATGAAGTAAAAATGTGATTTTTATAGTGATGATATAAAAATTCGATCTTTGTATAAGAAGTCGAAATATATATAAAAATATATTTTTTATATAGAAAGAAGCATTGTAAAAATATATAAAGAAGGAATAAAAATATGATTTTTATTTATTGAAATGAAGTAATAAAAATATAAATTTTATTATGAACAGCGTGAAAAAGAACTGCATTGGAATTTCAAACAGATCCAGACGGTTCAGCAGTTCAAAAGCAAAGCACAGCGGAGTGGAACCCTCTGTGAGAACTCCTCACCTTTAAATTAAATTTCTAGTTTGAAATATGTATTAGGATGCAGATGATGTTTAGTAGCACCCGACACCCGTCGTCCACAGACCATGGACGGCTTGTATGCTTGGTTGTTTGATTTTGATGTGTAGTTGATTGTGTGATGTGATGTGAAATGAAATAAAATATTTAGATAGTTAAAAAAAATATTTTATAGTTGAAAATAAAATTTTTAACGTATATTTAAAATGAAGTAAATATAAACAAATCGGACGATTTGTTTATATACACATTTGACTGATATTGATTGGGACGATAAATTTAACACATCGCCCAACTGCACAAATAAAATCTGTGTTTGATTGTTTGAAACCCCACACGGGTATTGGGATGATATATGACATACACTAATCCCAATAATTAGTTGTATGTCAATCGATTGATTGACAGACTGTTATGAGCGTTAAATATTTATATTTGATGCTTATACAGTGTAGAATGCACTTTGGATGATGGTTGATTATTTGTCATCGTTGATATATACATGCGTTGTATGGATGTCCATAGAAATAAAATCTATGGTAATTGATTGGGCCTCATTCCAGTTTTGAAATAAAATATTTGAAGAGTAATATTTGAATAAAATATTCAAGAAGAAACATTTGAAACAAAATATTTGAATATAATATTTGAAATAGAAATATATAAAGTCGTGTTGATTAGATATGCCCTATTTTGACGCGAACGATATTTATATCGATTATATTCGTTTTTTATAGTGAATATTGAAAAGTGATTTCAAAATCGAATATTTTAAAATGAAATTCGAATTAAATTGAATTGAAACGAATTAGAATTCGAATTGAATTGAAACGAACTGTAATTCGAATTGAATTGAAAATAAGAAGAATTTGAATCGAATTGAAATTAAATGGAAATCAATTTGAAATGAATTCGAATTGAAAATGAATTCGAATTAAAATTGAATAGAAATGAATTCGAATTGAAATTGAATTGAATTGAAAACGAACTGAAATTGAATTAAAAATCGAATTGAATTGAAATCAATTTGAAATGAATTTAAAACGAATTTATAAGGAAAAATTCAATTTTGATTTGAATTTGAAATGAAGTTGAAATCGTTTCGAAAACGAATTTAAAACGATTTGTGAAATACGTTTTAAAAGGAAATCGATGAAATATATATTATATATATTATATATATAATATAATGGCCTGAACAGAACGCGCTGCGCCGCGGCAGTTCGCGAATTTCAACCATTGACTTCGAATGGATATTGCGGAAGATCCGACCGTCGGATTCTCCTAAAACTGGAACCATTGGGTTTGTATCGAAAATGGATTTCTAATGAATATTAGATATTTGAAATCTAACGGTTGGATTTGGAATTATGCCCAAATCAAATTTGGAAAAGGTCGATGTAAGTGCAGTTCGATGGCCGTTGATGGAAATCGATTGTACGGGCCTTGATAAAATTATTAAAAATAGTAATAATTTGTGTAAAATCATAAGAAATGATTTGGGAAGAATTAGGATGAAAAACTCCATATTTGAAAAGATAAAAATAGATTTTTATCGAAATGAACTAGTTTTGAACTAGAATTGTAATTCATTTATTTTTGAAACAAATAAAGCGAATTTGAAATGGTTTTGAAATATAACCAGAATTTCCAATAATTGAATTGAAAGGGATTTGAATCGAAATTGTCTTCGGAATATTTCGATGTTGGATTTCGTGATGGTACAGATATTGTTATGGGAATTTGAAAGATATATTTATATCGTTATTTCCAATACGATATTTATTGGTCGTAGAATTTGATATTGAATATAAGCCGATATATTTTCTATTCAGAACCTTGTATTTAATATCAAATGTGATTTGGGTTTGTCGTGAATGGTGTCTTCATTAACACTGTTCTTAAGCCCAGTTGAGAAAACGATTAAATCTTTTATTTAGATTTAATGAAATGTACCAATTAAATAATATTTAATTGGAATTGAATTGGTATTGATTTTTGGGTTTATCGTGAACAGTGTTTTAAAATAACACTTGTTCTTTTACCCGATAATTAATGGAATGTGATTTTGGGTTGTCGTGAACGGTATCTTCAATAATTCTGTTCTTAGACCCAAAGGAGTTAAGAAAATCAGAAACTAACTGGAGATTAGTTAAGTTGAATGGCTTCTGGGGTATTGATCCGATGTTGGTTTCGACCTTCGGGGTTAATACTTAGGGAATTGCCCACTTGCTAATTTACGGTTAGGGACTGATTGAAATGTGATGTGATTTTAGGGTTTATCGTGAACGTGTTTTAAATGACATCGGTTCTTTAACCCAGTTAAAGATTAAAACTAAGTGGAGTTTTAATGAATCTTTAATTAGATTGAAAAGATCGAGAATGGATTATCACCAGTTTTGCTCCAGGCGATAGTTAAATCTTTAATTAGATTTGAATGTGAAATGGTAATTGAATTTACTGATAACACCGTGGTGTTAGATATGAAGTATTACCAGTTTTACTTCATGGGATGAATAGGTTGGGGTTGGGAAATTAAAACAAATGATTACTTCGGTAAGGTTCGTTAATCCCGACTAGTTTGGATAAACCAAAATTTGGTTTGAATTGATTTTCAAAGGATGATTAAAGAATAAATTTAAAGGAATTTATATTTGATAAAATTAATGGGAACCTTTCCCTAAGAAATGAGAAATTTAGAAAATAACTGTAGGTTAGCTAAGCAGAACGGTTTCCTGGGTATTGATTTGATGTTGGTTTCGGCCTTCGGGGTTAATATTTGGGGAATTATTCTCTTGTTAATTTACGGTTAGTGACTGATGAATTGGAATGAGGTGTATGTTGTTTTTTTGTAACACTTGTTTATTATATACGCGAGTTATTCGGAAAGATCGGGTTTATCCCATTCTGAATAACTGATTCGACGATAAATCGAAGACGAAGACGATAGTTGAAGACCGGAGGTCTTCACGTCGTTTGGATAATTACTGATGATCTTGATTGGTCGTACACCCAAGAGGAGGGAATCAGTTGGTGATCGTCCAGACGTACTTGGAGATCGATGGATATGCGGGGTACTAGGTTCCTCCGGTTTCGTTCAGACCCAGAACGAACTAGTAAATGGACTGTGTGTCTGACATTGGATTTCAGTCCGTGTGATTGATTTCTATTAAATATATATCTGTTTGGCGGCGGAGAATTTATTTTCTTGTTAACACCCTTCTTTGAGACGTACGAGCTCAGGGGTTATATATTGATAGATATCCATCGCATGGAGTGAATTGCCTGTGTGGCTTGCCTAAGTGGCAATTGATCAAGGCTTCTGTTGAAAAGCAAAGTCTTGTGGTTGATGATCAAAGCAAGGCCTTTGTGGCATAGCTTTGTGTAACGTTTACTTCGCGAGTTTCACACACGGTATGAACCAGAAACAGGAGAGGACATCAGGGAGGGCATGCGTTTCCTTCGAGTTAACGTCAGTGGTTTTACACGCCCTGACGAGTTTGACTTATGTGGTTGTTGGTTTGCGAGGCGCCTCGGATATATCGGTGACTATGTGAAGTCGATGGAGTCATTTGTTGGCTCATTTACGCCCCACAGGGCGGGGAGACGTATTGTTCAGGCATAATAATCCACTCCGTGTGGACCGGCCCTGACGATCCAAAGGGCAGTTGCGGCTGTTCCTGAGACACGGGTTAGAGCGTCTCGAATCGGTAGAGGACGATCCCTAGCCTCGGTTCATACCATAAATGATAACCCAACTTCTAATACGACATTTTGCGGTTTTGATTGTATACCTATATATGGCGACATGATATATGGTACCCATGCCGTCTATGATTGATATTTATGATTGTATATAAAATCAGAAACTAACTCGAAACGAGTTAAGATGGGTGGTTTCTTGGGTATTGATCTGATGTTGGTTTCAGCCTTCGGGGTTAATACTTAGGGAATCGTTCTCTTACTAATTTACGGTTGGAGTCTGATTAAGAATCAAAAGATAAAATTTCACGTATCAAGCATTCTTTGGCTGTTATAAGGTAAAACCTTATCCTCCGGCTTGCGTTGCATTGTGTGATGGGACATGGGTCTTATAACAGCTTCATTGTTCTTTATTTAGCATTGTGCTGTTGTTTTATGCACTGGTGTTCTTGGGAGGAAACCCGTTCCGTGTTATACGGCGTGGTCCCTTGATTTACCTAACTTTAAAATAAAGATTTATAACTGTTTTAGTTCTCACACCAGTCCCATGACTGACCTGGAGTTTATTGTTTTAACCTAAACTCTGGGTGCCCCTATTTTCCGCACGGGCAGCTAGTAGTTTTGGTTTTGCAGATTTATATTCACAGGATCCTGGTATACAGCTGGAATGATATCCGGAAAGCTTTGTATCCGTATATCTCCTTCAGTTGCGTATTGTATTATTTTCCGCTGCTATGTAATTTATTGTAATCTCTGATATTTTCTGTTGTATAATATATTTTTATACTCTGTATATTCTTGTATTCTGATGTAATTGTTATAATAAACAATGAAAAGTTCTTCCGTCTGCGTTCCTTTATGGCTTGTTCTCAATTCTATCCGGGCTTTCCTTACCGGGGAAGTTCGGGTCGTTTCAACAGCCCACAACCCACCTCCCATAGCTCTACGCTTCACGAGCTCCTCCACTAGCCTAACCCTAACGTCACCCTCCCCCAACCCCAAGGTCGAGCCACCACCCCCTTGCGCTACCCACAGTCTCGGCCTCCATCCCCTAGCCTTAGGCCAAAACCCCTCCTCCATTGATATATATATATATATATATATTAGAAGATAGAAAAATAAAAGCGGGAAAAGCTAGAGCGGAGATGGTAGACAAATATGTTGGTTCAAATAAAAAGTCCTATCTTAAAGGCTGGCAAAGTGGCAATGAAGGTGAGAACTTCTTTAACCATATTTGGATATCTATTATAATCATAATCCAATTAAATTGATTACTTTGTGGTTGTTATGATTGCTTGAAGGTTGTTATAGATGTTATTACAGTTATCGTTAATCAAGTGCGTATAAGCGTTAATTACCATAAATGCTTATATTATAAATAGCAGGTGATAGATGAATGGTTATTGGGGATGTTATTATGATTGTTATTGACGATAATATAGCACACTTCACATGTTACACCCACATATATGGAATTATATGGGCATTCGTTAAGTCTCATTCCATTTTGAGAATATAAATGAATATTATATTCATTTAAGTGAAAATATGGCGTAAAAATGAAAGTTGGAATTTTATATCTGAAACCGGATAGAAATAAAATTAAAATGGTTATGATCTTTCTTATAAAGGTTTAAATTTATTTGAACAAGGATTTGTTGTGAAAGGGCATTTTCAATTTAAAAGTGAATAGTAAAATCAATTTGGAATTTTGATTTTGAAATTGGATTTGAGTTAGCTATGTAATTGACATTTTAAACTCAAATTGGAAGTTCCATTAAGTTCATATAATGTTTAATTGGATATTTGGAAAGTTTAGATTTCAAAAAGTTAAATTTTGAAAAATATTAATAAAATAATATTACAATATTCATTTAAAATGAATATTTATGTTTACATGGTTAAAATGTTGAAAATTTGTTTGGAAATGAAGTTATATGTATTTGAAGTGAATTATAAACATATTTGAAGCAGAACAAATTAATTTAAAGTTATAATCGGAATACAATTAGAATAGAGCTAGTCGTGATGTGGTAGTTCATGAATTTCGACTGTTAACTTTAAATGGGAGTACAGGAGGCAAATATAATCGGACCTTCCAAAAACGAAAAATATTAGTTTTTAAGTGATTATACTATTCAAATGAAAAAGGAATTTTGAGATTTCAATGTATAGATTTTGAATTATGTTCAAATCAAATTTAAGTAAAAATCGCGGTATTACAGCTCGATGACCGAATTGGGAAATCTTTAGAAATGACTATTTTTAATTTATTAAAAAATAGGGAAAAATTATGATAAATCCTAGTAAATTATTTAAAAGTGATTTGGGTTAATAATATGAAGTTTCAAATAATAGAAAGATTAATTAAATCAAACAAGCCTATTTAAGCTATTTAGGAATGCTTTTGCAACAACACTGATATTAAAGGATTTAAACTTAACGATTCTTATCCAAATCTTTGGCAAACATTTCCAAATGATAAATGAAGAGTTTTAATGATAATTTAGAAGTTGAAATACTTAACCAAGTTTAAAAAGAAGATAGAATCAACTGAACTGAGTATGCGGAAACCACTAGTACATTTCTCACACCTCTGAGATCTGGAACGATAAACAGGGTGTATAACTAAGGCAAAGAATGCAACAAAAAATACGCTGAACTTACCTAGCCAACGTTTATGTATCTGTGCGAGGGTTGAAACAGATCGAAAGGAAATCCCGGATACTCTAGAATGATAATTTTTAAGATTTAACTTTAATAAGATTAACGTTTTCCAAATATGAATTAATTATATTTGGATGTAAATAATCTTCATATACTTGGTATTAAATTCCACAAATGGAACACATACTAATCAAGGAATTTAAAAGATGATTATACCATTATTCCACCCATCGTATTTATTGAATATGGAAATTAATATTGAATATAAGATGATATAATTTCTGTGTGATTCTTATACAAAATATTAATTGGTTTGGATTTGTTATGAATGATGTCTTAAATAACATCACCTTTAACCTGTTAAAGATTTAAACTACATCGTTTTGACTCATGTAAAGTTATGTTTTGAAATGAGAAATGTTATTCAAGAATTGAGAAAATCTTTTAATTAAGATTTAATGAGACGATATTGAAATGATTTCCTTAATAAAGTTGAGAAGAAGTCTTTAATAAGATTTGAATAATCTTTGTTTAAAAGATTAAGGAAAATCAGTTTCGAACAAGTGTTTGTTATGAAAAGGCATGTTCAATTTCAAAGTGAATAGTAAAATCGATTCGAAATAGTGATTTCGAATGGAATAATGAAATAGTAAAGGGTTTCTGTCCAATGTCATTTAAGACATGATTATAAAAGATATCCAACTACAGTTAAAGAAGTTTTCACCATCAGCTCTGCTCCGTCGGTCTTTACAGTAGATTATGGACTCAGACGAACGTAATTTTCCCCCGCTTTTTCTTTTCCAAATCTTTTCTAAACTATATATATGTGACGGCCCGCCCCGCACCAGCCGGCATTTCCTCCGTAAGTGCGTCGTACACATGCCCAGCTAGCTCAGAACGGTTGTCAGAAGACAAGAAAGAGGAGAATGAACTAACAAGGAACCTGTAGAATGTCTCACACCGCATGGAACAAAATATAATAATAACATAATCTTGACATAAAACAGGAGAGACAGTGCATAAGCTGAAAACTAAACCAACATAGCAGCGGAAATCCAAATACAGCTTATGATCCAACATCATTATTACAACTTAAACTGTCTCTAAAGCAAAAGAAAGCTAAAGTAGAAGATACACTACTAATGCCCAAGTAGTGATCCTCAATAACACAGGGAGAATATCTATATGTATCATACGTGGAAGCCTCCTGCTCGTCTCCGGATCAGCTACTCATGTATACCCAGCTAACCTGTCTCTAGTCTGCTCGTGAGAGCACCCAGAGTAATAAGAAGAGACATAAAACTCTGGGTCAGACAAAAAGCCTAGTATGAGCGATAAGCAGCTAAACAGAACAATAACAGGTATACTAAACCATACCTGAACCTGGACCTGCAACCAAAGAGTTAGCACTACATACCGTACAATACTCTAAGGTGCCACTGAACATATGGTGTAAAGATAACGGGGTGGGGGTGTGCATGTCATAATGATGGCAAACAAATCAACCATAACAACCATCCTCACATCTCTCACTCAGTGCGTAAAGCATATAATGTCCACCACTGTCAATCACTAGACCCATCGAAGTAGTGATGGAGTTCGACTTGTACAACTACTGCTACTACCAAGATTACCACATGGAGTCATGACCAATCTTTACAAATGACCCCACTTCATTGGTTTATAGCCCTTTAGTCATACCTAGGCCACTGTGGCCCTGAATCCGTTCACGTACTCCCTACACATAGTGATTCAAAGTTACAGACATCAACAACCCCTTAGCACATGTCCCGCAGCAAAGCCCAACTCATGAAGCCCACTCATTGGTTCCCAACTGGATCCTAAGTCAAAGCTCCTCATTTGGACTTCCTTTGCATCTCGGGTCTTGGTTGAATTGGAGTTGGTCTTTCAAACAGTCGTCGCGTAGAAGTGGTCCTGAATCCAGTTTGATTCGGATATATATATATATATAACCCGGTTCGGTTTGGTGCAATGCTTCATAGTATACCCCTGGATGTGGTTCGGTTCGGTGGTTGCTCTCTCCTGGATGTCCCGATCCGATCCGGTGCTTCGCTCCGATCCCAGCTCCAAATTTGGTTCTCCGATCCGATCCCTGCGCCCTTACTTCTGATCTGCTCCCTACGCCCTTGCTCCCGATCCGATCCCCTGCCCAACTCCAATCCTAAGCCAGTGGCCTTCCTTCTTTCCAATTCTCCTCTAGTGTGAGGTTCCAATCCGGTTCGGTTTCTCTGCCCAGTTCACCATCTGATCCGAGCCCCTTATCCCAATCCGATCCGAAACCCTGCACATTTTCCTGCAACTTTTTCCAACGACTTGTTTACGCCATTCGACGACGTTTTCGACCAATCTAACTTTTCTAAACAACTACAAATCATTCCAAACAGACATAGCAATATAGCAAACTAACCATAAACACCAAAACAATGAATTAACATGTCAAAACGGATCAAATATACCCAAAAACCCATATTTTCCCTTAAGCATGTTTAGGCAAAACTAATGATATGATTAGTAAAACTTAATCAAATCAAACCAAATTTCTAAAAGAGGTCTAAACATTATTTTCGAATTTATAAATATTTTTCCAGAATTTATTAATGTATAAATTCGCTAATCTTCACTAATTACCCTTAATTAACTGTAATTAGTGTCAAAACACTGCTAATCACTCACCTTGGCCACAAATGAAATTTTCAGAACTGAAACCTCGTTGATTTGGGCGAATAATGATGTCTAACAGCAGCTCTAATATTGATTTGGTGAAGATCTTCTTTGATTTGATGTAGATTAAGCCAAAACTTGATCAGAAAGTGATTAGAAGTTAATTTGGGTGTTGGTGGCCATTGTTAGTGTTTCAAGAATGAAAGTGGCAGCTGAAAAATGAAAATAAGATCGTTTTCTAACTGATTTCAGCCTCCTCATAACCTTAATCCCGAAATTCCCCATTGGGCCTAGCTGTTAATCACCCGGTTAAGCCCAATTAAGCTGTTTTTCACTGTCTGAAACTTGTTTCAGCCATATCTCCCAAACGGTAAGTCCGTTTGGCTAATGTGACCACTCTACGGAATTGTAAACCATCAAACAAATCTAATGGATGTGGTTTCAGGTCAAAATTCCTTTCCAGTCAAAAGTTATGGCCAAAACAGTACCAGCTAAGGGCAAAATGGTCATTTAAAAATCGGGAAAAATTATGAACATGGGAAATGACCTCAATAGTCGTCTCCCAAAGTTACATGACCATACATCTTCGTATGTGAAAGAAATAAATATTATACGATCCCGTAACGCGTAGAATGCGGGTTGTTACATTCTCCCCTCCCCCCCCCCCCCCCTTAAGAAATTTCGTCCCCGAAATTCCTTAACCCAAAACATACAAAGGATCCCGCATGCCTACCAATCATATACAACAATCAACCATGCAAAACAAACAAACAAGCCTATCCTAGCATGCGGAAAGACTAAATCGAAGTTAAATCTTACCAGGCGAAGAGTTCTGGATACGTCTTCCTAATGCTCTCCTCTGTCTCCCAAGTACAGTCATCCTCATTCTCACCCTACTGGACTTTGACTAGATTCACCACTTTCCTTCGGAGTTGCTTCGTATCGTTCCCAACAATACGTATAGGCTTGCGGTTCCCAACCGCCTTGGGTTCAACTTCGATATCATCCAACTGATCAGGTGAAATAGTCATATCTGGGTCGTGCACGAAATTTCTTAACTGGGAAACATGAAATAATTTGTGAACTCCTGCCATCTTCTCTGGTAATTCAACTTTATATGCTAAATTCCCAACTTGTTCAAGAACTGGGAATGGACCAACAAATCTTGGTGCTAACTTGCCTCTCTTGCCAAATCGTATTACACTCTTCAACGGAGAAATCTTGACAAACACCAAGTCGCCAATGGAGAACTTCAACTCTCTTCTCCTCTTATCGGCATAACTTTTCTGCCTATCTTGGGCAGCCTTCATTCGTTGTTGGATAATCTTAATCTTAGCGGAAGTTTCTCTTATCACATCGGGTCCAAGCACAAACTTCTCACCAGTTTCTAACCAACATGACGGTGAGTTGCACGGTCTTCCGTACAAAGCTTCAAATGGAGCCATGCCAATACTGGATTGGTAACCATTATTATATGCAAACTCTACTAGATGCAAATGGTCATCCCATGATCCACCAAAATCCAATACACAGGCTCTCAAGAGGTCTTCTAATATACGATTCACCCTTTCTGTTTGACCGTCGGTTTGAGGATGATACGCGGTACTGATGTAATTCTGATCCTAACGCCTCTTGTAAGCTCTTCCAAAATCCACTAGTGAACAACGGATCTCGGTCACTCACAATGCCCTTGGGTATTCCATGAAATCTCACTACCCACTTTACATATAGTTCAGCTAGCTTAGCTGCCGTCCTATTTGACTTGACGGGTATAAACCTTGCACTCTTAGTCAATCGGTCCACAATCACTCAAATGCTATCATGTCCCGATCTAGTCCTTGGTAACCCATCAATGAAATCCATTGAGACTTGTTCCCACTTCCATTATGGAATTTCTAATGGTTGTAGCAAACCACTAGGCTTCTTTTGCTCAGCTTTAATTAGCTGGCAGTTCATGCATTCGGATATAAACTTCCCAATGTCTCTTTTCATCCCTTCCCAGTAATAGGTCTGCTTCATGTCTCGGTACATCTTGTTACCATCGGGGTGTATAGTCAGTTTTGAGCGATGACATTCTCTAAGCACTTCATCTCTCAATCCATTGACATTGGGTACAACTAGTCTTCTATTCTTTCTAAGCCATCCATCTCGATCAAGCACATACTTGTTCATCTCCTCATCGATACCCATCTCTAACTTGGAGATGATTTCCAATAGGTTAGGATCGTCCCTCTGACTAGAGCCGATCCGCTCAATCAAAGTGGGTCTGATCGTCAAAATTGCTAACATTTCTGGATCCAACTCGCACGTTGGTCTGAAATCATACCCAACGATGTACTCCAGTTGCTTCCATTCAAGAAACATAGCCCCTAAACTGGCATGTCTTCTACTCAACGCATCAGCCACCGCATTGCCCTTTCCTGGTGTATATGCGATGTTGAAATCATAGGAAGCTAAGAATTCTAACCATCTTTGCTGTCGGAGATTTAGATCCTTTTGAGAGAAGAGATACTTTAACGATTTATGATCGGTAAACAACTCAAATCTTTCTCCCAAGAGATAATGTCTCCACATCTTCAACGCAAACACGATCGCTGCCAATTCCAAATCATGGGTAGGGTATCTTCTCTCGTGCGGTTTCAATTGCCGACTTGCATAAGCTACAACCCTACCGCCTTGCATTAATACAGCACCTAGTCCGGTACCACAGGCATCCGTGTATGCCGTCATCTCTTCATTCCCCTTAGGAATGACTAACACTGGTGCGCGCGTCAACTTTTCCTTTAGACTCTTGAATGCATTCTCGCACTTTTCGTCCCAGACGAAAGCTTAATTCTTCTTGGTTAACTGAGTCAACGGTGCTGCTATCTTGGAGAAATCTCGGATAAACTTACGATAATATCCAGCTAATCCCTAGAAACTTCTTATGTCCGTTGCATTCTTGGGCGTAGACCAATCTTGTACCGTAGCCACCTTCGCAGGATCCACGGCAATACCATTCTCTGAAACAACATGGCCCAAGAATCTCACTTCCCTTCTCCAGAAGTGACACTTAGAAAACTTTGCTTTCAACTAGTGTTTTCTCAACACCTCCATCACTATTCTTAAATGTTCCTTGTGTTCTTCCACTGTCCTCGAATAGACCAAAATGTCATCCACGAACACAAGGACAAACTTATTCAACTGGTCTCTGAATACCCTATTCATAAGATCCACAAAATATGCTGGGACATTGGTCATCCCGAATGGCATGACCAACCACTCATAAAACCCAGACAGCGTCCGAAATGCCGTTTTAGCTATACTCTCAGCTTCCACTCTAAGCTGATCAAAGCCTGTCGTGAGATCCAACTGAGAAAATACTCTCGCGCCACTCAACTGATCAAACAAATCGTCTATCCGCGGTAGAGGATACTTGTTCTTCCTCGTCACTTTATTCAACTCGCGGTAGTCTACACACAAACGAAGGGAACCATCCGCCTTGGTAGCAAACACAACTGGTGCTCCCCATTCAGAAACACTCCTTCTGATAAATCCCTTCTTCAAAAGGTCGCTGACTTGCACCCCGAGCTCTCGCTGCTCCCTTGGTGCCATACGACGAAGTGGCATCACTATAGGTCTGGCATCTTTCACTAAATCAATACGAAACTCAATCTCTCGGTGTGGTGGAAGCCCGGTCACTTCTTCGAAAACGTCCGAATACTGGCCAACCACGGGCAAACCTGACAACTCACTATGCGGGATGTCGAGGGAATTTAGAAAACTAGCCATTACCCCATCACCGGTTAGACCACCAAACACTACCCGCCGTCCATCATCCGCTTTAGTTGTCACCAAAAAGCCCTCACAGTCTACCACCACCCCGTATCTTTGGAGCCAGTCGACTCCCAAAATAATGCCAAACCCAGTAAAGCCCAAAACAAAGCAATCACAAACAAACATGCATCCATGACTCGATAAGACCACATTACGACAAATCATGCTAAGGTTAGTCGAACCACCAATCGGGTTTGTCACTACTAAAGGTCTATCGACAATCTCGGGCTCCAATCCCAACCTATCTACCAGGTCACTAGATATGAAAGAACTGGAAGCCCCGGTATCAAACAAAACTCTAACAGGAACATCATAAACAGAAAGCATACCTTGAATGACGACATTCTTTCCCTTCTCCGCCGCAGTTGGGGCATTCGATGAAGAAGGAATAGCATTAAGGGCATATGCTTTCACCATCTGCTTTTCTTTAGGGGGCTGCGTACACTTGTCCTTGTGATGTCCTACTTGTCCACATTTGAAGCACATCCTATCCGCTGGCTTGGCCCGACAATTACTAGCATAATGGCCCTTCTTACCACAGCTGAAGCACTCAACTTCTTTCTTATTCTTTTTCTGGCCATCCTTATTCTGGTTCTGCTTCCTCTTATTCTGAGAACCACTCTTGCCTCCACCACTTGTTTGTGGTCTTGGCTCCGCTGCAGATGCAATCTTAGTCTTTGACTTAGGGTAAAGACTTTCTGACCTCAATGCTTTCCCCATAATCGATTCAAACGTCTCATCGATGTGGTTAATGAGCCTTTACCCCAAGCACTGATCCAAACCAGTTATGAACTTCTCGTTCTTCTTCTCGGCAGTATCAATAAGAGATAACCCATACTTCGACAAAGTGTCGAATTCAGCAATATACTCCGAGACAGCCCTGCCATTCTGCTTGAGCTCCAAAAATTTCTTAAACAACACTGATTTCTGAGCAGCTGGAATGAACTTCTCACTAAAGCGAGCCTTGAACTGCTCCCAAGTAATCTGATCCTCGGGAGTAGCTGCCTTTATAGCATTCCACCAATTCATTGCCCGTCCTTGCAGCTGACGAGATGCCAGCCTTCTCTTCATCGCATCCTCGATACCCAAATCCTCGAAGATACGTTCGCAACTATCCAACCAATCCTGAACTTCCGTAGCCGACTCCGTTGCGTGGAACGGCTTCCCACCAAGACTAATATAATCCTTATTCAGCTTGGCGAAATCGGCCCTAGGCGCCTGCACTATTGGACCACACCACCATTACCAGCATTGGGAACTGCCCTCTGCACATCCCTAAGCATCTCTCTCATGAGGTCAGTAAACATCGTCCTCGTGTCAGCAGCATTCCCATTATAGGCTCCCCTACCAGCACCTCTTGTGTATCGGCTTATCGTTCAATCTGTAAAGAGAAAACGATTAACCATCTCTATGGTGGTGCTAGTGCAGTGCGACTTCATCCTTAGCTATACTAATAATATATATATATATATATATAGCTTTAAAAACCAAAATAATTACAAATACGCGCTCTCATATACATATGCTATCTCTCTCTGATGACTTCCCTAGGTTAACTACGCAACCTAGAGCTCTGATACCAAATGTGACGGCCCGCCCCGCACTAGCCGGCATTTCCTCCGTAAGTGCGCTGTACACATGCCCAGCTAGCACGGAACCATCGTCATAAGAGAAGAAAGAAGAGAATGAACTAACAAGGAACTTGTATAATGTCTCAAAGTGCATGGAACAAAATATAATAATAACATAATCTTGACATAAAACAGGCGAGACAGTGCATAAGCTGAAAACTAAACCAACATAGCAGCGGAAATCCAAATACATCTTATGATCCAACATCATTATTACAACTTAAACTGTCTCTAAAGCAAAAGAAAGCTAAAGTAGAAGATGCACTAATAATGCCCAAGCAGTGATCCTCAACAACACAGGGAGAATATCTATATGTATCATACGTGGAAGCATCCTGCTCGTCTCCGGATCAGTTACTCATGTATACCCAGCTAACATGTCTCTAGTCTGCTCGTGAGAGCACCCAGAGTAATAAGAAGAGACATAAAACTCTGGATCAGACAAAAAGCCTGGTATGAGCGATAAGCAGCTAAACAAAACAATAACAGGTATACTAAACCATACCTGAACTTGGACCTGCAACCAAAGAGTTAGCACTACATACCGTACAATACTCTAAGGTGCCACTGAACATATGGTGTAAAGATAATGGGGTGGGGGTGTGCATGTCATAATGATGGCAAACAAATCAACCATAACAACCATCCTCACATCTCTCACTCAGTGCGTAAAGCATACAATGTCCACCACTGTCAATCACTAGACCCATCGAAGTAGTGACGGAGTTCGACTTATACAACTACTACTACTACCAAGCTTACCACATGGAGTCATGACCAATCTTTACAAATGACCCCACTTCATTGGTCTATAGCCCTTTAGTCGTACCTAGGCCACTATGGCCCTGAATCCGTTCACGTATTCCCTACACATAGTGATTCAAAGTTACAGACATCGACAACCCCTTAGCACACGTCCCGCAGCAAAGCCCAACTCATGAAGCCCACTCATCGATTCCCAACTGGATCCTAAGTCAAAGCTCCTCATTTGGACTTCCTTTGCATCTCGGGTCTTGGTCGAATTGGAGTTGGTCTTTCAAAGAGTCGTCGCGTAGAAGTGGTCCTGAATTCGGTTTGATTCGGATATATATATATAACCCAATTCGGTTTGGTGCAATGCTTCATAGTATACCCCTCGATGCGGTTCGGTTCGGTGGTTGATCTCTCCTAGATGTCCCGATCCGATCCGGTGCTTCGCTCCGATCCCAGCTCCAAATTTGGTTCTCCGATCCGATCCCTGCGCCCTTGCTTCCGATCCGCTCCCTACGCCTTTGCTCCCGATCCGATCCCCTGCCCAACTCCAATCCTAAGCCAGTGGCCTTCCTTTTTTCCAATTCTCCTCTAATGCGAGGTTCCGATCCGGTTCGGTTTCTCTGCCCAGTTCACCATCCGATCCGAGCCCCTTATCCCGATCCGATCCGAAACCTTGCACATTTTCCTGTAACTTTTTCCAACGACTTGTTTACGCCATTCGACGACGTTTTCGACCAATCTAACTTTTCTAAACAACTACAAATCATTCCAAACAGTCATAGCAACATAGCAAACTAACCATAAACACCAAAACAATGAATTAACATGTCAAAACGAATCAAATATACCCAAAAACCCATATTTTCCCTTAAGCATGTTTAGGCAAAACTAATGATATGATTAGTAAAACTTAATCAAATCAAACCAAATTTCTAACAGAGGTCTAAAACATTATTTTCAAATTTATAAATATTTTTCCAGATTTTATTAATGTATAAATTCGCTAATCTTCACTAATTACCCTTAATTAACTGTAATTAGTGTCAAAACAATGCTAATCACTCACCTTGGCCACAAATGAAATTTTCAGAACTGAAACCTCGCTGATTTGGGCGAATACTGATGTCTAACAGTAGCTCTAATACTGATTTGGTGAAGATCTTCTTTGATTTGATGTAGATTAAGCCAAAACTTGATCGGAAAGTGATTAGAAGTTGATTTGGGTGTTGGAGGCCATTGTTAGGGTTTCAAGAATGAAAGTGGCGGCTGAAAAATGAAAATAAGATCGTTCTCTAACTGATTTCAGCCTCCTCGTAACCCTAATCCCGAAATTCCACATTGGGCCTAGCTGTTAATCACCCGGTTAAGCCCAATTAAGTTGTTTTTCACTATCTGAAACTTGTTTCAGCCATATCTCCCAAATGGTAAGTCCGTTTGGCTAATGCGACCACTCTACGGAATTGTAAAACATCAAACAAATCTAATGGAAGTGGATTCAGGTCAAAATTCCTTTCCAGTCAAAAGTTATGGCCAAAACAGTACCAGCTTAGGGGCAAAATGGTCATTTAAAAATCGGGAAAAATTATGAACATGGGAAATGACTCCAATAGTCGTCTCCCAAAGTTACATGACCATAAAACTCGTATGTGAAAGAAATAAATATTCTACGATCCCCCGACGCGTAGAATGCGGGTTGTTATAATATATATATATATATATATATATATATATATATATATATATGAAGGAGGCCATGAGCTAGGTGGAGGAGTGGGGGTTCTAGGACGTAGGGGTAGGACGTGTTAGAGGCATGAGTGGTGGTGGGAGGATGTGGTGGTGGAGTGAGGGTTATAGGGTGGTGTTGGCCGAATTTAGGGAGGTCGATGGAGATGGAGAATGGGGGTGTAGGCCGAATGGAATGGGGAAGGTGGAGAAGCCATAGCTGAAGCCAAGATGGAAGGGAGAGGATGAATGGAGGGAAAAAGTGGAGAAGGATGTGGTGTGAAGGAAATGGTAAGGGGTGGCATGTTCATACAGGCTATGAATAGAGGTACTTTAGTCATTTGAGCAAGGGACATGTAATGACCTATATTTTTTGGTCATTTGATTTCGAGTATTTAAACTTATTTCAAATATTACATTTGGAATATTTTTGGATTTTAATATTGAACTCGTTAATTTAATGATGAATAAGCATTTATATTTATATTAAAACAAGCTTGTAACGTTGCGGTAGTTCGTAAAATTGAGTTTTGAACTTCAATTGTATACATAGCATCTGTTTTAAAGTTGGAATTCTGTGAAACAAGAAATGTTAGGACCTATTTGATAATAATTTTCGAACGGAAGAGATAAATCAAGATTTTATCTTATAAATTGTAAGTTACGCCTAAATCAAATTTTAAAATAGACTATGGAAATCATTATAAATTATAACGATTATTTAATAAATTAAATAGGAATTTCTATATATTTTAATACCGTTTAACTTGAAAATATTCACGTCGAGTTATAATTCCATTTTTGGTTGAATCTGAAGTGGTATATTATTTTATTTAGATATATTCGATAATAATTTATTATTATTTAATTAAATTGTTTGGATTTAATTTATTATATTATATCGATATGATATAAGCGTTAAAAAACCTGTTTTCCAAACATCCTCCATTTTCGACGAAACGAATTTTATTGGAATACGTATGGCTAATTATTGCTAGATTTCCAGTTTGGATCCAACCGGAGTTATTTTGTCCGTAGAGAAATTAAAACGTGAATCGATGAATAAATTAAAATTAAAATAACGTCAGTGTGCAAATGGAGTCGGTTTTCAACAAAATTTATTTTATCGGGACCAGAACGTTGAGACGTAGTGGTGTATCCATTTTCATCACGATTGGAGTTCATTTGTTCCAGTGCGAATTTAGGACGTTGACATTAAATAGCGCTACCTTATAAATAAAACATACCCTACATATATTGAAGCGACCCGAACCTCCCCATGAAGGAAAGCCCGGATTGGCTTTGAGTACAAGATGAATCAGAACACAAACAGAAGAACATTTCATTGCTTATTACAACAATTCCATCAGAATACAAGAATATAACATAGTATAAATAAATATCATACATTCGATAAATATCAGAGATTTACAATTTACAATGCAGCGGAAAAATAATACAAAACACAACTGAAAAGAATATACGGATACAGAGCTTTTCGAATATCATTCTAGCTATATACCAGGATCCTGTGAATATAAATCTGCAAAACCCAACTACTAGTTGCCCGTGTGGAAAACAAGGGCACCCAGAGTTTAGGTTAAAACAATAAACTCCAAGTCAGTCATGTGACTGGTGTGAGAACTAAAACAGTTATTTAAAACTTTGCTTTAAATTAGATATATCAAGGGACACGCCATATAACACGGAACGGATTTCCTCCCAAGAATACCAGTGCATATAACAAAACAGCGCAATGCTTTTTGGAAAAATGAAGCTATTATAAGACCCAGGTCCCATCACACAATGCAACGCAAGCCGGAGGATAGGGTTTTCCCTTATAATAGCCAAACATGCTTGGTACGTTAAAACAAATCATTTGATACTATTATAAGTGCATAGTGTATAAAACAACTTCAAATATAAATGTATCAATCCTAGATGGCATGGGTACCATATATCATGTTGCCAATACTAGGCTCTACAATCAAAACTGCAATTGTCACGTATTGGAAGTTGGATTTCCATCTGTGAACCAAGGCAAGGGATCGTCCTTAACGCTTCGAGACTCTCTAGCCCGAGCCTCAGGAAAGCGCGCAGACAAGCCTTGGATCGTCAGGGATGGCCCATCAAAGTGCAATGTGGATTAAAAACCTTGAACAATATGTTTCTCCGCCCTATGGGGCGTAAATGAGCCAAATGACTCCATCGGCCCCGAATGGACCGATATAACCGAGGCGCCTCGCTATCCATCATCTACATAAGTAAAACGTCAGGGCTTGCAAAAAGCTGACACCACTCCTATCTAGAAGGAAATGCATGCCCTCCTGATGTCCTCTCCCATTTCTGGTTCACACCGGGGTGCAAGGCTAGCGAATTAACGCTACACAAAGCTACGCTGTATTAAAGCTGTGCTTTGACCATCAACCACAAGACTCTGCTTTTTAATAGAAGCCTTGATCATTTGCATCTCAGCATGCCACATAGGCAATTCACGCTATGCAACCGATGTCTATCAATCACACAGAATGAAATACGATGTCAGACACACATCCATTTACAAGTTCGTTCTGGGTCTGAACGAAATTAGAGGCACCTTATTCCTCCCCCATATGTCCAATACAGGGGAGAGGCCCTCGATATTCGGTCGATCTCCAAGTACGTCTCGACGATCACCACTTTTTACCTTGTCTTGGGTGTACAGCCCAATCGAGGCATCAGTAATCATCCAGACGATGTGAAGACCTCTGGTCTTCAACCAACGTCTTCATCCTCGACACATCGTCGAATCAGTTATTCAGAATGGGATAAACTCGGTCTTTTTGAATAACTCGCGTATATAATAAACAAGTGTTATAAAAACACAACATATGCCTCATTCCAATTCTGAATATTCCTTTATTCAAATATTCCAATCCCGTCTTTAACTGGGTTAAAGAACCAATGTCATTTAAAACACGGTTCACGATAAACCCAAAATCACATTCCATTCTATCGGCCTCTAACCGTAAATTAGCAAGTGAACAATTCCCTAAGTATTAACCCCCGAAGGTTGAAACCAACATCAGATCAATACCCAAGAAACCATTCAACTTAACTAATCTCCAGTTAGTTCCTGATTTTCTTAACTCCATTGGGCCTAAACCAGTATTATTAAAGATACCATTCACGACAACCCAAAACCTCATTCCATTGTTAATCGGGTTAAAGAACAAGTGTTATTTTAAAACACCGTTCACGATAAACCCAAATCACATTCCATTAATTATGGAATCTTCACGGAAAAACAAATCAATATATAATCGATATCAATTTCCGTATCCGACAAATAATATAAATGGAATAACAGCAAAGCCTTTTAAATTACATATGTATTAACAGTCTTCCTCCACAAAAGTTCACTTCGCTTATTTTCAATCACATTCCATTCAATTCCAATTTAATATATTAAATTGGAAAACTTTACCTTGGAAAATTCCCTTTAAATCTTAATAAAAAGATTTATAAATTCCAAATCACATTTCATTGGAAAGCGGGTTAAAGAACTAATGTTGTTAAAAACACAGTTCACAACAAAACCAAAATCCCATCAGTCTCTAACCGTAAATTAGTAAGAGAACGATTCCCTAAGTATTAACCCCGAAGGCCGAAACCAACATCCGATCAATACCCAGGAAACCATTCAACATAACTAATCTCCAGCTAGTTTCTAATTTTCTTAACTCCATTGGGTTTAAGAATAGTATTATTAAAGATACCATTCACGACAAACCCAAAATCCATTTCGATATTAAATACAAGGCTCTGAATAGAAAATATATCGGCTTATATTCAATGTCGAACTTTGAAACCAGCAAATATCGTATTGGAATAACGATATATATATCTTCCAAATTCCTCCACAATATCCATATAATCACTAAACCCAATATCGAAATATTCCGAAGGTAATTTCGATTTCAATCCATTCCAATTCATATATTGGAAATTCTGGTTATTTTAAAACCATTTCAAATCCAATTTAATTATTTAAAAATATTGGATTATAATTCTAGTTCATAACTAGTTCATTTCGATAAAAATATATTTTTATCCTTTCAAATATGGATTTTTTCATCCTAATTCTTTCCAAATCATTTCTTATGATTTTACACAAATTATTGATATTTTTAATAATTTTATCAAGGCCCGTACAGTCGATTTCTATAAACGGTCATCGAACTGCACTTACAGCGACCTTTTCCAAATTTGATTTGGACATGATTCCAAATCCAACCGTTAGATTTCTAATTACTTGTATTCGTTAGAAATCTCTTTTCGATACAAACCCCGGGTTCCGGTTTTAGGAGAATCCGACAGTCGGATCTCCCGTAATGTCCGTTTGAAGTCAATGGTCAAAATTCACGAAATGCCGCAGCACGGCGCATTCTATTCAGGCCACTATATATATTATATATATTTCGTCGATTTCCTTTTATAAACGTATTTTATAAATCGTTTTAAATTCGTTTTCAAAACGATTTCGACTTCACATTCAATTTCGAATCAAAATTGAATATTCCATATCATCGATATATATATATATATATATATATATATGATAATATTTTCAAAACATTAGATTTTGAAATCAATTCCTTCTCGATATTCATTACAAAAATGAATAAAATCGATATAAATATCGTTCACGTCAAAATGACGTTAATCTAATCGACACGGCTTTATATATATTTAAATATATTCGTGTCCATCCCAAATCGGACATCAAAATCAAATTTTGATCTTTTACTGAATATTATTTTAAAATATTAGTTATTTCAAATATTCATTCTTTTTGAACTGGAATCAGACACAGTCAATTACCATATAATTTGATTTATATGGATTTCATACACACATGTATACAACAACAATCAAACACAGTCAACCGTCATCCAAAGTGCATTTTGTACTGCATAAGCATTAAATATAAATATTTAATGCTTATAACATCTTGTCAACCAATCGATTGACATACAACTAAATATTGGGATTAGTGTATGTCCAATATCATCCCAATACCTGTGTGGGGTTTCAATCAATCAAACACAGATTTTATTTGTGCAGTTGGACGATGTGTAAAATTTATCGTCCAAATCAATATTAGTAAAATATGTGTACATAAAAAAATTGTCCGATTTGTTTATGAATATTTATTTTATTCATATACACGTTAAAAATTATATTTTTAACTATAAAATATTTTATTCCACTTCACGTCACACAATCAATTTTCATAACACAGTCAATCAAACAAACAATCACACAAGTCGTCCATGGTCTGTGGACGACGGGAAACAGTTCATATATGCAGTTATAAAACAAATAACTATATAAGATATTTTAGTGAGAAGTTCTCACCTTGGGTTTCCACTCCGCCAGTCCTTATTGTCACTCAGATTCGCTGCTTTGATTCTAACGCAGTCTGTTTCAATGTAATTTACATTAAAATCAGATTTTCAACATCGCTATATATAATTAAAAATCATATTTTTTATATCGTTGTTGTCTACACAAAAATCACTCCTTTATATAATTTAAAATCAAATCTTGACATGATTAAAAATCAAATTTTTATATTTTCAAAGATCAAACTTTTATAGTTTCAAAGATCGATTTTTTATGGTTTCAAAGGTCATATCTTTACAGTTTCAAAGATCGAATTTTTTTTATAGTTTCATAGATCATATCTTTATCGTTTCAAAGATCATTTTTTTTATAGCTTCAAAGATCATATCTTTATAGTTTCAAAGATCGAATTTTTATCAAACTAAGAATCGAATTTTTTTCCTAACTAAAAATTTTATCTTTTCATTACTAGAATTCAAATCTTTTCATTATAAAAATTCAAATCTTTATACATTGTTATTTCTTTTTATTTCTAAAATCTCATCTTTTTATTGTTAAAAATCTCCCATTTTCTATTTCTCAATACAATGAAATCATATATTTCAATTCAAAGAAATCATATTTTTCAATACAATGAAATCGTATATTTCAGTTCAAAGAAATAATATTTCTCAATTACTTAAAAATCATATATTTTATTTTCGCTACTTCATAAAAAAAGAAATCATATTTTTATTTCTTTTCTATATAAATAAAAATCCAATCTTTATTTATTTTTAAAAATCATTCCTTTATATACATTAAAAAATTATAACCTTATTCAATTTAAACAATGGTGTTCGTATATAAATCCAAGTTGTTTATATAAAATCATAATAGCATAAAGCAAAATAGGAACAAAAACTCACTTTTTCATGTACAAATTTGGGTCTTCAACGGAGTACGAGGGCCCACCGTCAAAATGGGGTGACCAGGGGATGACATGGGGTCGGACGCGGTTGGGGGGTGGTGATTGTGGTCGGCTGTGGCCAGGGTGGAGCCCGGCGTGGCGGTTTAGGGTAAAGAGGGGCTCGGGGTTTCCATTCCAGAAATTGACAAAGGAGAGAGGAGGGGAGGGATGATGCGAGGTCTGGTGAGGCAGCGCCGTCGCACTAGCGGCGGTGGAAGAGGCGCGGCGAGGGGCTCCTCCGGCAGTCACGTCGACGATCGTTCATCGCTTTTTTTTTAAATAATGTGTTGACCTGAAGAGAGAACGGGGTGTTATATTATATTAGTTAATTAATTTATTTATTTCCATAAAAAAGTACCCTTTTCATTTGAACCCCAAATTGAACCCACTGAAGATCGACCGCAACTAATTACCCCCATTCCGAGCACAATGGGATATGCATCGTAAGCCAATTCGGCTGTTTCGATCAGTTTCCATTTAAATTAAAATATAAATCTATATTTATTCAATTCAATCGTACATTTCAATTTACTAAGGCCACATACGAACTCTAAAGTTTCCAGAAATATATTTCTAGCTTCGTATTGACGATATGGTCCTAACAAAAATAATTTCGTCAAATTTGGAGATCATTTGAAAAATAACCATTTTCTGGTCGATCCAAATTGACTAAAACTGACAAAACACGTTTTCCTTCGCTATGCTCACATATTGATTCTGAAAATTATGAAAATTGGAATCTAGCAATAACTTGACATCCCGGATCCAACAAAAGTGGTTTTGTCGAATATGGAGGTCATTTGCAAAATTTCCATTTTAAGGGTTATATTTTCCATAGCGACTGTTCTGAATTTTCAATTGGACATAACTTTTTATTCTCGCTATGAAATGTCAATTTTTTGGATTTGTTGGAAAGATATTCTCAAATAGATTCTAATATTTTTGGTTTTGCCAAAATCCGGTTTATTTTGAATCCTGTACATTCATTTGAAATTTGAAATCGAATTTTCAAACTACCGCGCCATTTCTAATTCCTTTTATAATTAAAAATAAATATTTATATTCTAACATCGATTCAAATAAATATATACATTATAATTCTATTAAAAATAAATTTCTTGTCATTATTATTTAAAATAATTCATTTTAAATATTCAAAATTTATCAAAATTGCTAAAATAAAATTATTAAATTGGTTCGGATTTTCCGGGTTGTTACATATATACTTCATTCCTAAGTTTTACCATGTATGAATGATGTGCAACTACCTATTACCTAAGCTACTTATACACTGCATGAATTTTCTTCTCCATCCTATCACCTGGGTACCAACGTGGATACCAAAGAAAGGAAACCAAGCCTACCCTATCTAAGTAAAACTACCTTTTTCTTTTATGCAACCCAATATCTATGAAGCAACGTGCCTGACGTAGACCAAAGACTTTACAAAGCTTCATAGCTAAGGAAATAAGTACACACACATTACCACCTATCCTATTGTTTTACTGCAAACCTATTACCTAAATACCTTGCTCTCCACGTATCTCTTTCCCTATAAATTATACACACGTCTTCATTTCTTTTTTTTTTTGCCATTCAGCGAAGCAAATCCAGAACTCGCCATTACTTTTCTTTTCTTCCTTCCCAGCACTGAACAGATCAATCTCATTCAAAAATAACTCAAACAACCTCTCATTCTTTTCTTTTCCTTTTGATTTAAGAATATATATATATATATAAAGAAGAGCACGCGTAGGTGCAATGATAAGAAGATGTGGTGGGTGACAAAATAGTGGGGAGGCTATGTTCAAGGTGTTGTTCGAAAGTTTTAGTTGGGAAGATGGGTATACTTTCGAGCAGTAAAAGAAAAAGAAAAAATACAACGCGGGTCAGTGCAGAGAGAAGGCTGCGTGCATGTTCTGGTGGAATGCCTGGGCAAGGGCAGTGAACTAAGGGGAGTTGGCGGCTGTATAGGTGACATCTGGACGAAGCTCGGGTGTATCAAGATGGAGATGGTTCATTAACGTGCTCTAATGGAGACATATAGCAGGGTGGTTGATGAATCTTTGCGTGGTGGTGGGCACATTTCACATGAAGCAGTGAGTAGATGGTTGTGCATGCCTGGGGATCAAATGGTTGCGTGAAAACAAAGGGAGCTGTGGTGACATTTTCAGCGTGAGAGGAAAACGTTTCCTGCATGGCATGGCGTTGGTGCATTAAAAGGAGCAGCACCTTTAGAAGCCATATGCAGAAAAAAAATTGTGTTCGGTTGTTTTTGCTCCAGGGGGTTTAGAAATCGAGGGGGGAGGGGGGAAGAAGCGGTTTTGGAGAAAGTGTATGGAGTTGGGTTTGTATAAATGGGCTTTAGGCCGGTGTGTGTATAAGGCAAGTTTCAAAACAGAACTGGTGGAAAATTTATAACGTGAAGAAGCAAAGAGAATAGTGGGGAAGGAGTATGATAACGTTGAAGAGATGAAGTAGAGGTGGGCTATTTTTTTTATTGGGATTTCGGGTTTATGAAAGCAGTAAGGCAAAAGGTGGGAGTGAGTCTTGCATGCGTGGCCAACTAGATACTATGGGGAGAGATGGACAGTATAAAACGTTGGTCCAGTGGGCCCTTTAGAAAAAAATTGGTGCAATGTAAAATTTTGATCGGGCATTCTTCTTTTGAGCAGGTAGAAGGCATAATTGGGGTTTTTAAATTTTCTTAGAAGAATGACAGTGGATCATGATACCAGATCGGGTTGTTGAGGGTATCGACGGTAAAGAATTAAGGCAGCAGTGTGAATTAAGGTAATAATGGTTTTTAATTATCAGTGTAAGTAATCAATTATATTTTTTTAAATGGTAATTTGTTTAATTAAGAACATATACTTATTATATTAATAAATTATGCTTATGTTATCAGAATCGAACCAAACGAGATATTCTGGAGCCGTATCGACAAGCACGAAGTAATGAAACAAATATAGTCAGCGCTGGAAGCTACCGGGATTTCTGATAAAATTAAACGAGTATTTAATTTTTATTAGGACAACTGTTTTTAACCACGAAATAAAATCAAGGTGAGTTAAACTCACTTAGTTCTCCCACTTATATTTATATAAGTCGGATTTAAATATTTATGTGCTTTGTTTGCTAATGGTTTAATGATTTGATGATTGTTTGCGTATATGCTGAATATCTTCATATAACTGATTTAAATTAAACGTTCATTTAATTTAATCGAACCCAATCGTTATTTTTAACGATTATTTCCAATGGAGGTAACCTACCTTGTTGGTTACGTTTATTATAATATAAACATATTAAATTTAATCGGGTGCTTGAACTGTTGTTATTGATTGACCGTTCTCGGTTGAATTGATTATTCATGTTTATTTTATATTTATCATTATATGAACTGTTTACTGGATATGATTGGATGATTGATTGTTGAATCCAAATTCAACGGTTATTTTGATATTAACCAATGAACTATATTGGTTGAGAAATTGGCAATAGATGGCTTAAATTATATATTGTTTTTAAAGATTGATTTACTGTCAGGTGAATCAATAGAGATGAAGTTATGAAATTTATTTTATAGCTGAATATAGATTTTTAGATATATTATTTTAAATGAATTTTATATAAAGGAAATAAACCAACTACATGTATATTGATTGTTTTAACCACTAATCACCATTTTTGTACCAAAATCTGTCGTGTGCGAAGCACGTATCTCATCTTAATTATTAAATGATTTATAAAGCTAATCCTTATATTACTAAGATGGATAAGCAAGTGAGCAAGGATTAATGTAACGATTAATAACTAAGTTTATTTGTTTTTAAGAAACAATTAAAATGGGATTATATTTAAACTGACTATTATTTATTTAATAAAAGCCGAGGTAAATGAGATTGTCTAAATTAATTATATTATTAATTAATTCAAATGAAAAGACGAGTTAGAGTTGATTAACGAGTTAATCATGTTTTGGAGTTGACTAAGTCAACAGTTTAATGGAAACTGATTATAAAATTAAATTAGTTTTGTTTAATTTAATGAAATCATTTAACGAATAGTTTTACTTTATAAGGATCATAAAGGGAATTTAATATTTCTTGCAATTATTGATGAGGTAAATTATAAATTTAATTTATATTAATGTAAGGAATTACTTCTTAAATGAGTTTCGTTTAAGTAAGTAATCAAAGTTAGTAGTGAAATATAATTGAATTTTAAAATGAGTTTATGAACGGGTGTATATTTAAATTGAGTTTGGTAAATTAAGTTATAAAGGGATCTTAAGCAAATGCGATAAGTTTAAATAAATAATACTTAATATTTGAATTGAGTAAAGGAAATCGAGATGGAAAAGGATTTTATATTAAAGCAGAGTTATATAAACGAATTTATAAAAGGAGATGTGAAGTAAAACGTTAATTTTAAACTAACGTTACTTAATAATGGCATCATCCCAAAATAAGTAATTGGAAGGATTAGAAAAAGGATTTTTGTAACTGAATTTGGTAAAAGATCTAGTAATATGTTTATAATAACCGGATAATGGAACAAATAGTTTAATTTTGAAAGTTTACCATTTACTAAATCAATTTACTAATGATAGTATATTTAAAAAGGAAATTTTAAAAGTAAGAAGATTTCATAAAATCGCATTTTAAATAAAATAGTGAATTGGCATTTGTTGGTATCAGAATGAATATGAGTTTTTGAATTACAACTCATATCTATCTTAAGATAAGAACGTTGTTAATCAAGGTCTGAGAGGAAAATATCCCAACTTGAATGACTTCAGGATTATCGGAGGATGATATTAGTTGTAATGGTAAAGATATTAGAAGAGATTTATTATGAGAAATAATAATGGAATGTTATTTGAAGGATTTAAGGATAAGTATAATGAGGTTTCAAATTAAAGAAACAAAAAGAGATTTTGGGAAAATATAACGATATTTCTGAAGTAAAGAGATGAGTTTATTCTAAAAAGATAAGTGATGATTATTGTTTTCAATATAACGAAACAAAGGGGATTTCGTAACGATCGTCTTACGAAAGATAAGTTGAATCGACTTCCCAATTTTACATAATAAGTCATGTTGTAGCAAATTATTTGAAATAAAGCTATGGAAATTAGATATGATTATAAGATATTTTTCTAAGTATTAAAAAAATATTCTGAGAATATTTATGTATTTAAATAAGAAGTGAATACAATGTTGAAAGATTTAGAAGTTCTAATTTAACATTCATTAATTATTTTAATTTATAAAGGCCAAGTGACATTGTGTACTCAACCAGTAGATCCATTTCCTTTTTCTTTGTTTAATAGTTAAATAACCAACTATCAAATCTGTCTCATATGATTGTTGGTACGGAAAGACCGAGATCGAATTTATTCGAAAACCATTCCGACCAATAAATACGAATACATGAAAGATGCTGATCGAGATGGAGAAATTGAAGATTGTGGTTCTCAATAAAAAGATAGTATTACTTACAATCTTTGGTTAATCCCTAGAGATATACTAATATTCTATCGTGGTTGAAATCTACAGATTGCATGGATTACTCGCTATTGATCTATAGGGTGATTCCTAGGATGCAATAGGAGGGTGCCTTCAGTTCATCATGTTCCTGGATGATTTGTACGGACGAATGTCTGACAAAGTATTTCCAAAGGATCACGTACTTTGATTTCTACAACCATACTTTCGTTGGTGGCGGAGGAATTCGTTCTTTTTTCTTAAACACCCAGAATATTTCTGTGGATGTCAATTAGTGATATCTAGTGGATCAGACAATGTGACATTCAAACTGGATGGAGATGTGCTATTCTGAAGGATACACTAAACCTCAAGCCTCATCAACCGGGAAATGGTATAAAATTGGGTAGGTCGCATGGCTATGTGTGTCGCACCCATCAAAAGTGTGTATTGTCACCATCTAGAGAAAATTTTATTTGTTCTTCTTTCGCTTCTGTATCTCCCGGGAATGGTTATACTGGCGTCAACCGTAGGGTGACAATACATTCAGTACTCTCAAGAAAAGTGAGGGGCCAGTCATGTTAACCTGGGTTGCAAGGTGTTCTTGTTGAACTCAGTGTATTCCTCTCTAGAGATACACTGTCGGAAAGGTGGTCCCATACCTTACTAGGAAATTCATTCCTCAATAAGAGCCTACGGTTTTGATTGTATACTATATATATAGAGCGTGAGATGCAAGTGTTTTGCTAGATTGTTATTTATTTGTATTTAGACATTATTATAATATCAGAAAAGATATTGATTTCAAAAACGATTTGGGTTATCGTAAGGTAAAAACCGTCCGTATTTGTGTATGGATTCGGTCTTACGATTATCCTTTTCTTTAGAAAAGTTTTTAACCTTAAAACCATGTTGGATGTTACCATAAACTTAGCGAGTTTTTCTCACTCTGGTTCACCAGACTGATTCGACATTTGTAATGCTCGAGTTAGACCGGGTTGTACTGGTTCAGCTTATTGGATGCTATGAAGTCCAGAGACGAGCTGGAGAAGTTCAGACGTATTTAGTATTATTCCGTTGTGTGTTATATATGAGGACAAATTGTACACATGTCTAGATTTATTGATGTACTCTGATGATTGTAAGTATATTCCAAGCTCTCTATAAAGTTTTATTTCTATATTATATTTTGTTCCGTTGCGATGTGAGACTCTGTGATGTGTTGGTTATTCATCTTATTCTTTTATTCTAATATTTCTTTCTTTCTTATCTCACCCTCTATTCTTCTTTCTATTAGCTTTCTGGGTTTTCGGTACTTTGGTTTTGGCAAGAAATACAGGTGTTATGTATTATTGCTGAAATTCGAGTGTCGGATTTTACGGGATGCTACAGTAGGTATCGGAGCATTGGTTTAGTAATAACCTTGGCTCTGTGGTATAACTCAGTACAAATTGGGTAAGTAATACCCTAGATTGAGTTCAGTGTGTGTGTGTGTGTGTGTATGAGAGAGCGTATTTGTAGATATATATATATATATATATATATATATATATATATATTCTATTGTGTTATTTGATCGGTTCAAGTTGAACTGACAATTGGTACAATATTGTTTTGTAAAGAGGGTAAATGAAATAATTTTACCCAAAATATATTTTCGTATAGAAAAGAAATAATTTTATTAAATTATTGATAGTGGCTTGTTGATTGATTTAGATGAGAATTCAAATGAGATTGTAAATGTGAATAGTTTAGTATAACCAAAGGAGATTTTTTCACATAAATTTGTGAATGAAAAATTTAAATTTAACTTGAGTTACATAAGTCAAGTTCGAAGAAGGAAATTATTTGGATTAAGGATTTAACTAAGGAAATTTATATTATGGAATTTATGAATAAAAATGTTAATATGGAATTAAATAAATCAGAATTTAACTTAAAAATAGGTTAAATCTAGAATGATTTGGCTATATTAATTATGATTTGGTTTTTTGTTGGATGCTGGATTACGTGAATTTATCAACAGTTAAAGATGAATTAAAAAATGAGAAAATAAATTTCATTGTAGTAAATTGGAATGAAAGCCCATATGAAATGAAACTAAATGATGGGGTCCTATATGTGATATTGGCATTGGATATTGAGTCATGTGCAGATTGTAGGGGAAAGAGCGGTTAGTGGCTTTGCTTCCTGATTAGAGTATTGATTGCCCAACAAATAGGTAAACCTTAAATATATTGATTTTATCCCCTGGAGTTGGGTAGTCGCTTGGCTTTATTTTCTTTTGATCAATGTGAGGCCCGAAGTGGTGAATTATAGTTGTTCAGATCGAGCTGTGCAAAGGAGGTGCTGGCAAATTTTCATAAAAAATTTAAAATTATAATATTTTCGGTAATAACTTTTAAAACCTGAAATTATACATTTAAATAGTTTTTAAATAATTATTTTGGAATTAATTGGGTGCATTCTCCTTACTTAGTAATTTCGGGGAAGAAATTCTAATAAGAGGAGAAGAATGTAATGACCCGGATTTTTCGGTTATTTGATTTCGAGTATTTAAACTTATTTTAAATATTACATATAGAATATTTGTGGATTTTAATATAGAACTCGTTAATTTAATGATGACTGAGCATTTATATTTATATTAAAACGAGCTCGTAACGTCGCGGTAGTTCGTAATATTGAGTTTTGAATGTCAATTGAATATACAACATCTGTTTTAAGTCGGAATTCTGTGAAACAAGAAACGTTAGGATCTATTTGATAATAATTTTCGAATGGAAGAGAAAAATTGAGATTAAAACGTTAGGATCTATTTGATAATAATTTTCGAATGGAAGAGAAAATTTGAGATTTTATCTTATAGATTGTATGTTATGTCCAAATCAAATTTTAAAATAGTCGCTATGAAAATCATTATAAATTATAACGATTACTTAATAAATTAAATTGGAATTTTTATATATTTGAATACCGTTTAACTTGAAAATATTAACATCGAGTTATAATTCCATTTTTGGTTGAATTTGACTGTGGTGTATTATTTTATTTAGATATATTTGATAATAATAATTTATTATTATTTAATTAAATTTTTTGGATTTAATTTGTAATATTATATCAATATGATATAAGCGTTAAAAATAATAGAATTCAGGTTAGGAAAAAAGCAACGCGGTCTTATTAATGTCATCCTATTTCTGAGCGCTCTATTGCGTTCTTCTTGCTCCTTTCTCTGTTAATCTCTTCAGCTATTTATTTCTTCTAGTATTTCGTGGCCTGATCTCTTACCCTAGTTTTTGGGGTGGCTATTTGTCCTCCTCCGGATTCTTTTGTAGCCGCCGAATCTTTTCTTCAAGCGTGCCCTAGCTTCGATGCTATTACGAAGTCGCTGCTGGGTGTTGTTTCTTGCCCTTTGTCGGTCATCTTTACTCGGGTCAACTCCATTGAGGTGCGGCTATACTCATTAGCCTCGTTCGCCTCTCTGTTGAGGCACCGATTCTTGGTAATCGATGGGAAGTTTCTGGAATTACCCCTGTAATTTCGGGGTTTGTGAGTTTGTTGGCCTCAGTTGATGGTTGTCCTCCTCCCTATTCGGTAGCTCCCGTACTTCCGCATTGTCTAAATTTGGCTCAAGGCAAAGGGGATTTGACCACCCCTTTTCTCCGTCGATTTTGCTTCAATGTGTCGGAGGTTGTGCCTATTGTTGTTGTACATGGCTTTATTGTGGGTTCTTTGGAGTGTGGAGGCGTCTTTGGACCTGACTTCGGGAAGGTAATCGCTTCCGTCATGACTGGGGATGGGAATTTAATCACCTCACCTGTTTCCAGTCCATTTCTGGATGTATCTCAACCTATTGTTAGCCACTTTTGTGGGAAAATAGTTTCTCAGCCTCGATCCCGTCGTAAGAAGCATCCGTTGAGGAAGCACAAGTTGGCTTTTCCTTCATCTGGTGATTGCTGTAAGTCGGTACCAGCAGATTTTAAGCTGGTTGGTGCTCAATCCCCCCTTCTCTAGTCATTTCCAACGCTTTCTCTATTTTAGGGGGGACGAGCCTTTTGGTGAACCTGTTTCAGTTGTTCATGGCTTTTGTGACCGTCCAATTAAGCCTAAGTGGCTGCGTAGAGCTCGGTTCAAACTGTAGCCTCGAAACTTAAGGCCAAAACTTCGATTGCAGCCAAAGATTAACACTCTAGGCGGGGAAACGAAGATTGACACCGGGACTTGCGGCTTGGTTAGTGCAGCTGAAGTATCTTCTTATTCGCAGGCAGATCGTCGTCCAAGTTATTGCCGAATGTTGTAGGCAAGAGAAACATTATCCTAGATGCTTTAATTGCCGCCAAGGTATGGTCTCCTTTTCCCTTCTCTTGTGGTACTCTCCACTGGGTTGTGGTTCTTCCCTATGATCCTTTGCCACTCTGTGAGACCCCTGCTATTAACCTGTTGGCACTTAGGGTAGTAGCTGCACCTTTTTGTTTTTTTATATAGGCTTTGCTGATTGGCTACGAGATTGGTTTGCCTTTGTTGTGCCTACTACGCTCTTTCATTCCCAGCGTGGTTTTTTGCATGCTTTTATGAGCTTTAACACACGTTTGTGTTTGCTCCCCATTACTGCAACTTCCTCTCCGGCTAATTGTAGTGTGGGTCATGTGTGTGTGTTTGTGGGTTGGAGTTTTATTTGGCTTTTTCACTGAGTCGCCGCTGCTCATTAGACATGTTGATGTTTTTCACGCGGATGGCTTTTGTGGATTCAGCCTTTCGCTTTTTCTTAGTTTGGGCGGTCTTTATTATGATGCTTCTTTCAGCTTCTGTGGAAGGCTAATATCGGTTTGCTTGTTCACACTTTGTTCCCCAATGAGATTAGTTGCGTGTTGGCTCCTTACCATGTTGAATTGGCTTTCTTCGTTCTATCTCAGGTGGTCGGCTTTATCTCTTGTTTGGCTCGGTATGGAACACATCAGGATTGACATTTGCTTGTATGTATTCTTAGCGTTAGATACTTACTATGGTCCATCAGTTAGTGGGTTTTCGGTTCTCCATCGACGGTGCTCTCAGTTAGGCATGTGTAGTTACCATCTAGCTAGCACACCAGCTGTTAGCTACATGGAAACTACATGTACCACTTCTGCACCGCCTCTGATTGTGGAGCGTCCTCTCCCCGATTTCTTTTTTTGGATCGGCTTATTGGTCGAGTTTGGTTTATCAGGCTTGGAACTCAACCTTGTTATCCGGTCATTCAATCTCATGACAGATCAGCATCGGCACAGTTCACACAGCGACAGGTGTTGTCTCCAACGAGTAACTCCACATCCCTCCTTTCTTCCCCTTTTTCTTTGCCTCCCTCTTCTCTGTCTTCCTCTTCTTCTTATATAGATCCTAGCGCGGTGTGTTCTTCTTTTTCGTCTTTTAGTTGGTTGTCCCCTCCTCCTCCCTTCCCCCTTCTTAGTAAGGCCGAGATAGCAATCATTAATGAGCGCGTATCTCGTCTTACTAAGAATTCAAATCCTATCAGGTCTGGTTTTGCTGCGTCTGGTTTTGCTTCATTAGTTAGCCTCGTTAGCAATTCTTCTGCTTTCGTTGTTTCTTCCATTAAACTGCCTTCTCGTTCCTCGCATCGCAGTAGGCATCCGGTCCCTCGCACCCCCCGCACCATTCGCACACGCTCTATAGCGGCGTCCGAGAAGATCATTAGATCTACTCGACACACTCTTTACTTTAGTTGAGTCTAGTGACAGGCTTCGCCTCTTCTTTCTCTTAGGAGGTCCTTTACTCGTTCTGTATTTGATGGCAAACTTCCTTTACTGGAATATTCGGGGCATTGACAATGATGAGTCAGTAACGAGGCTCAAGCGCATTGTCAAGAATCATTTTTTCTGTTTGGTTGCTCTTCTGGAACCTATGATGCATTCGGCCGTGATTACCTTGTCGGTTTTGTCCCTTGGCTTTGGTGGTGCCATAGCTAATGTGTCGGACAAGATTTGGATCTTATGGTCCAAAGACCTTATCATCCACCCTATTTTCGATTCGGAATAGCTTCTCTCGGTAGCTTATTCGTATGCCCCCTTCTCTTCGTCCTTTTTATTTTCTGTGGTTTACGCAAAGTGTGTAGGATCGAAAGACAAGTCCTTTGGATAGACTTTCTTTCTTTATCAAACTTGGTTTTTCCGCTTCGGTTTTAGGTGGTGACTTTAATGTTGTCACTAGCCAAGCAGAAAAACGTGGAGGCAATGCAGTTAACCACCTCACGATTGCGGATTTCAATGCTTTCATTATTAGCTCGGGTTTTTCTGAAGTGTCTTTTTCCGGCTCGACTTTCACTTGGTGTAATAACCAAGAAGGCCCAAACCGAATTCTCTCTAGACTCGATAGAGTATTCGCATCGGAAGGATGGTTAAGCCTTTCGTTCATGTATTCTATTTCCCACCTACATTGTGCATTTTATGACCATGCCCCTATGCTTCTTACATGTTCTCCACTGTCTATTTCTGGCCCTCCTCTTTTCGGTTTCAAAGTATGTGGCGGTCCCATCACTCCTTCCACAGCGTTGTGGAAGAATCCTGGATCTCCCTTTTGAGTGGTTCCCCTTGTATTGTTTTTTCTCGCAAGCTGAAACGTCTTCAGACTTGTCTTAAGCGTGGAATCTGCTTGTTTTCAAGAATATCTTCGATCACGTTAGAGTGGCTGAAGAAACTCTTGTTCTTGCGGAAGCAACTTTTAATGAAGATAACAGAGCTATCAACAAGGAGTCTTGAGCGGTTGCCCAGCTGGCCTTGTCTTCTGAGCTTCTTATGGAACAAGACCTCAGAAAGCCAGAATCAAATGGGTTGTTGAAGGTGATACAAACTCCAGGTTTTTCCATTTGTCTATCCGAAAGAAGAATAGACTTCTTTCCATTCGCCAGATCCTCCGCCCTGATTCATCCTTGGCTACTACTCCTCTAGCGGTCAAGGACACCATTTTATCCTATTTCCAGTCTTTCCTTAGTTCTCTTTCAGTGCCAGTCTCGGACCTGGCCCTTTTGCATTCATTCCTCGCCTGATCCTCTCGTCGGATGGAATTGATGTTGCCGCACCCCCTTCCTCAGAGGAAATATGTGCTTGTGTATTTAGCAAGGACAATGCATTTGGGCATGATGATTTCAACGGGATTTTCTACAGGAGTGTGTGGCCAGTTATTCAAGCAGACTTCTACCTCGCCATTCAGTCCTTCTTTTCCGGTGAAGACCTACCAACGGGGTGGACCTCCAACAACTTGATCCTTATCCCCAAATGTGACCAACCTAGCTCTTGTTTGGACTTTAGGCCAATCAGTTTATGTAATGTTGAGTCAAGGAATTTTGATTTATACCAAAGTAATGTGCAATGATCGACAAAAAGACGACTTTCATTGATCTAAGAAGATAAGGAGCTTCATATGGTATTGGTCATTAGAATTTGATTATTTGGTATGGTAATAGTGTTCACTTATGTTAAAATCTATCCTCAAATAATCAAAGTATATATATACACTTATGTATATGTATGCACATAAATTGTGCAAACTGGGCAATACCGGTCGACCACCCAAAACAGACCGGTCGACTGTTTTTACCCAGTTTGCACAATGAACATGCACACATATACATATGACGTATATATATTTAAATTCCAGTCTAGTGGTCCATTTTGACCTGTCGACCATTTTTTACACAGATGCAACTTTTTGAATAGTCACTTCCATTCCTCCATGAGTTGCTTCTCCTTCCTTTCATCAATGATCATTTCTATTGGTTGTGACTCTTTACCAAAGGTTAGAACTACTTATCTTCTATAAATAAACTTTTAAATTATCAAATCAAATCACCAATTCTTTTTATCCATTTCTTTATTGTTGATCTAACTATTGCAATTTCAAAGAACTCAAACGCTCATATTCTTCACGATATCGTTCTTGAATCCTAGAATTTATATATTATTCTTTTGATTCAAACACGATATCATCTTCCAAATCTTCACAAATACAAATTCTACTTGAGGATAAGATTATAGGAAGGTTGTACAAGAATTGACAAATTCGTGTTATTTAGAACACACATTGTCAAATTACAAGTCTACTCGTCTTGTTTGAAGTCCTTCGTATTGTAAGAGGCAAGTTATGAAGTCCTCCGTGTTGTAAGAGGCAAGTTGTGAAGTCCTCGTGTTAATAGAGGCGTGAAATCCCATTCGGCTGCTCGGGTGTTGTGAACCTGTTTCCTCCAGGTTAAGTGAGGTTGTTGATTGGTAAAATTTCAAATAGAAGTCTGGGACTGGACGTAGGACGGTGCTCCGAACCAGTACAAAAATCTCTGGTGTGATTTTCCCTTTTACTGCATTTACTTATCTGTGATACTGCTTCTTTGATATCTCATTCTGTTTTATATTTACTTGCATAACTATTGCATTAGACTAGTAGTTGTGTGTTATTCCATATTACATGATCCAAGTGTACTTTATACTTGGCAAGTACACGCACACACATTTTCAATTTCATGGCTCGTCTACAAAAGAAGATGAAGAAAGCTTCCACCTCTTCTTTCGAACTCCAACCAATAAATAGTTCGATCAAGAAATGGCTTGTTGATCCGGTTGCTATCACAAGATGGAATCAAATGAAGGATTTCAAAATTCATCCCAGTTCATATATCAAATTCCCTGATTTCTCCAACTACAAAGTTCATCAATTAGCTAGAAATGCTCGTATTGAATCTCTAATTGATTTCGATCATAATATTGTTGTAATTAATCATATTATGATCAAGCTTTTCTACGCTAATCTTAATCTCGACAAATACAAACCGGAAAGCCCTAATTACTGTATTTAGTCGGTTGTATGTGGGCAACAAGTTTTTATTTCTTACGAAAGGATGGCAAGAGTGCTTGGTTCGGACTTTGGCAGAGAAAAATTTTCGAGTACCTTTTGTAATGTTCATACCCGTAATCAAATAACTCATGAATTCATCGAGGATGATAAGGACAGCATAAAATCGATAAATTTGCGTCCTACGGCTAGAGTTCTTCACCATACTTTAATGCATTCTCTTTCCCCTCGAATTGGGAATTTTGACGCTGTTTACAAAGAGAATTTCAAAGCTTTATATGCAATTTATGGTGGAATTCGAATAAACTAGATTGAAATGATCTTCGATGAAATTTTACAAGTCAATGAGTTGAATAAGCTGCATCTCTTCTACAACGAATATATTATGCGACTCTTAAGTGATTGTGGCATTAATCCACCTCAATCACCTATTACCCGGCCAAAGTGCATAAACAAAGCTTCAATCAAACGTACGAAACTTCCTGAACCATATTTTAATATAATGCCTTTCGAACAATGGAAAGAACAAGGCCACCAAGGAACCTCCTCTCGACCTTCTTGTCCAAAACCCGAAGACGTGAAACTTCTATGCTCGACTTCCTCCACCAAAGAAATTCTTGAAACTCTCGCTCAAAATCAATTCCTTCTTGAAGCTCGACTTAAGCATATGGACACAAAGATGGATAAGCGTTTTAATAAACTTAAGTCATTCTTCTCATCTATATGGGAGGCAATATCTTATGGAGTTCCACTTCTTCCATGCAAGCACAGGACCCCGGTAAACGTCCAGCTCTTCCATCCTTTACTTGGACATCTTCGGAGGAGGGCACTAACTCTGACACTAGTCATGGACGAGGTCATGGAAAATCTCAAATGCTTGATGTAGAAGAAGAAGAAGGCGAGGAAACGGAATCCGAGTAGCTTGTTTCTTTTATAATTTTATGAACTTATGTTTTGGTATTTTTCTAGACTTAATCCGACACTTGTACCTAAATGGTGTCGTTGTTTTATTTTGAACTTAGACCTATTGATGTTCGTACTCTATGCTCTATGTTATGTGTATGGTATTTTAATCTCTGCTTGTATCATTTACATTGTTTATCTGCTTATTTCATTCCTTTTTGTCGATGACAAAGGGGGAGAAGTATGGTAAGTATGGTACTAACATCATATGCAGGAACAATAGTTATTATACAGGCATAAATTCAGGGAAAGATTATATACAGAGGGAGACTCAGAGATATATTGTCATCAACCAAAAAGGGGGAGAATGTTGAGTCAAGGAATTTTGATTTATACGAAAGTAATGTGCAATGATCGACAAAAAGACGACTTTCATTGATCTAAGAAGATAAGGAGCTTCATATGGTATTGGTCATTAGAATTTGATTATTTGGAATGGTAATAGTGTTCACTTATGTTAAAATCTATCCTCAAATAATCAAAGTATATATATATATATATTTACACTTATGTATATGTATGCACATAAATTGTGCAAACTGGGCAATACCGGTCGACCACCCAAAACAGACCGGTCGACCGTTTTTACCCAGTTTGCACAATGAACGTGCACCCATATACATATAATGTATACATATTTAAATTCCAGTCTATTGGTCCATTTTGACTTGTCGACCATTTTTTACACAGATGCAACTTTTTGAATAGTCACTTCCATTCCTCCATGAGTTGCTTCTCCTTCCTTTCATCAATGATCATTTCTATTGGTTGTGACTCTTTACCAAAGGTTAGAACTACTTATCTTCTATAAATAAACTTTTAATTTATCAAATCAAATCACCAATTCTTTTTATCCATTTCTTTATTGTTGATCTCACTATTGCAATTTCAAAGCACTCAAACGCTCATATTCTTCACGATATCGTTCTTGAATCCTAGAATTTATATATTATTCTTTTGGTTCAAACACGATATCATCTTCCAAATCTTCACAAATACAAATTCTACTTGAGGATAAGATTATAGGAAGGTTGTACAAGAATTGACAAATTCGTGTTATTTAGAACACACATTATCAAATTACAAGTCTACTTGTCTTGTTTGAAGTCCTCCATATTGTAAGAGGCAAGTTGTGAAGTCCTCCGTGTTGTAAGAGGCAAGTTGTGAAGTCCTCGTGTTGATAGAGGCGTGAAATCCCGTTCGGCTGCTCGGGTGTTGTGAACCTGTTTCCTCCGGGTTAAATGAGGTTGTTGATTAGTTAAATTCCAGATAGAAGTCTGGGAATGGACGCAGGATGGTGCTCCGAACCAGTATAAAAATCTTTGGTGTGATTTTTCCTTTTACTACATTTATTTATTTGTGATACTGCTTCTGTGATATCTCATTCTGTTTTATATTTACTTGCATAACTATTACATTACACTAGTAGTTGTGTGTTATTCCATATTACACGATCCAAGTGTACTTTATACTTGGCCAGTACACGCACACACATTTTCATGTAATTTTTCTAACAAAGTCATATCTAAGGTTCTAACCAGCTCCGTTTCTTGAACGTCTTATCTCTTCTTCTCAGACTGGGTTCGTAAAAGGACATTTAATCACGGATAACGTTCTTTTATCCCAGGAGCTTATCTCTTAGATCGATAAGAACGTTCGTGGGTCCAATGTGGTTGTCAAGCTCAATATGGTTAAGGCTTACGACCGCATGTCGTGGTACTTCATCATCAAGTATCTGAGGGCTTACGGTTTTCCGGAACCCCGTATTGATGTTGTTTGGAGGCTCGTCTCTAACTGCTAGTTCTCCATTCTCATCAACGAATCAGCCACCGGTTTTTTTAGGTCCGGGAGAGGTCTTCGTCAAGGTGACCCCCTCTCCCCTTCTTTATTCGTTCTAGCTGTTGCGACTTTTATTCGAGATTTGCACTCCCTTATGATATATGGGCAGATTCAGCAGTTCGGCACCCCAAGGGGCTGCCTTTTGGTTTCTTCCTTATCTTTTGCTGACAACATCATCATTTTTACTAATGGAAGTCGTCGCTCTATCAATGGGCTGTTGGGCCTTATTCGTTAGTATGAGAGTTGCTCGGGTCAACTTATTAACTCTTCCAAGAGCTGCTTCATTCCCGCGAAAGACCTATTCGTTGTTAGATCTTCCTGGATCAAGACATCTACAGATTTTAAGGCGACATCTCTTCTGCTTCCTTACCTGGGTATTGTTCTATATTGAGGCAGGAAGCTCAATGCCATTTTCGATCCCCTAACTAACAAAATAAGGGGAAAGATCTTTAGGTGGAATTCTACCCTACTTTCCCAGGCAGGAAGGTTAGTTCTCATTATATATCTCCTTGATTCTATGGGATCTCATGTTTTTGCTGCTATGACTCCTACTACTTCCTTTTTCCGTTCGTACCGTTCTTTGGTCTCTTCCTTTTTCTGGGGATCCATGGAGGATGCCTCTCGCCACCGTTGGATCTCTTGGAGCTCTATTTGTCATCCCAAAAGTGAGGGAGGCCTTGGCCTCTGCAACCCTCAGGACATTTGCACGGGTTTTGCTTGCAAGCTTTGGGTCAGGTTTGGAGTGAACAACTCCCTATGAGCGACGTTCCTCCACGCCAAGTACCAAACGCTATCTAGTGAAAATTATACAGGTATTCCGTCCTACGCAAGTGAAACGTGGAAACGAATGCATTCCGTGAAGGCTTTATCGGACGCTCATGGGGGTGGTTTCTCTTGGGACGGCAACCCTTCTCGCTTATGGCTGTGTGGAATTCTATGAGGATTCTTACGCCTAGACTGGTTATTTTCGATTTCATTTGGAATGTCCGGATTCCTCCGAAGGTTTCTTTGTTTATGTGGAAAACCTTGCATAATGGTTTACCAATAGATGAGAACCTTCAGAGAATCGGCATTACATCCGTTTCCAGGTGGAGGTGCTGCAATGCTGGTAGCAACGAATCCCCCTTTCATTTGTTATTCTCTGGAGAGTGTGTCAGGTCGGTCTGTAATTACTTCAGGAATCTGATGGATTGCCGAGGTAATACCACATCGATGGAAGATATCATGAGATTCTAGTGGTCAGACATTCCCGGCAAGAGTTTGCATGCGATTCTTTTTCGTCTAATTCCCTGTTTGTCTGCTGGCACATCTGGTGCCCGCGGAACAAGGCGGTATTTGACGAAGTGACTATGGACCTTCTGACTATTACCCGGAAAATTAGGAGTGATGTCTTCCTAGCTTTTCGGGGTAGGCCGTTCAGGGGAATTATCGGCTCCCGTTCTAGGAGTTTAGCGGTTTCCTTCGATGTACAAAGAAGGTCCGTCGATCCCAGAGAAGGAATTGGTTGATTCCTTGGGTTTTTTTACTCCCCCGAGACTAATATGGCTTTCTAGTGTGCAGGTAGTGGGTTACAGGTTGCTGATTGGGTTGCTCAGGGCCTTGGATTTCTGGATGCTGGACTAGGACTATTAGGTGCTTGTTGATGTCTAATACCCTCGATAGTTCATGGAGAAGTTTCTGCCGGGGTAATGGGAGTTTTAGGTGGAGCTGGTTTTGACGAGCATATCGTAGGATGCACTTTCCATCGTCTTCTTGGGGAGCAAGTTCTGCTGGAGTTATAAGAGTGTTAGGTGGAGATGGATTTGGCTAGCCTTTATCAGGTTGCACTTGCCATTACCTTTTCGGGGAGCCTATGATCTGTGAAGTCACTTGGGATCATGTAGGATATTTGTTCATCATTGACGCCCTTAACAATGTTCGTCGTCTTCGATGGGCTATGACGCCTAGACTGCTCCTCTAGTACTGCTAGGCGATTGTTTGTACTGGGTTGTTTTTTCTTATTATCTGTTGTTTATACTGATGGTACTGTTTCTGTTGTACTTGTGTGTGCATGGCTTCTGCTTTTTGTAGAACCGTTTTTATGAGCCATTGGAGAATGGCTAGATTCTCCTTTTTGGTATATTATTTCGATTTACAAAAAAGTGTTAAAAAATACCTGAATCCAAACGACCTCAGTTTTCGATGAAATGAATTTTATTGGAATACATATGGCTAATTATTGCTAGATTTCCAGTTTGGAGCCAACTCGAGTTATTTTGTCGGTAGACGAAATTAAAACGTGAACCGATGAATAAATTGAAATTAAAATAACGTTAGTGTGCAAATGGAGTCGGTTTTCAATAAAATTTGTTTTATTGGGATCGAAACATTGAGACGTAGCAGTGTATCCATTTTCATCACGATTGGAGTTCGTTTGTTCCAGTGCGAATTTAGAATGTTGACATTAAATAGCGGTAGCATATAAATAAAACATACCCTACATATATACTTCATTCCTAAGTTTTACCATGTACGAATGAGATGCAGCTACCTATTACCTGAGCCACTTATACACTGCATGAATTTTCTTGTCCATTCTAGCACCTGGGTGCCAACGTGGAGACCAAAGAAAGGAAACCGAGCCTACCCTATCTAAGTACAACTACCTGTTTCTTTTCTGCAACCCAATATCTATGAAGCAACGTGCCTCACGCAGACCAGAGACTTTACACAGCTTCATATCTAAGGAAATAAGTACATACACATCACCACCTATCCTATTGTTTTACTGCAAACCTATTACCGAAATACCTTGCTCTCCACGTATCTCTTTCCCTATAAATTAAACACCCATCTTTATTTCTTTTTTTTTCTTTTTTTTACCATTTAGCAAAGCAAATCCAGAACTCGCCATTACTTTTCTTTTCTTCCTTCCCAGCACTGAGCATATCAATCTCATTCAAAAATAACTCAAACAACCTCTCATTCTTTTCTTTTTGATTCAAGAAGATATATATATAAAGGAGAGCACGCGTAGGTGCAACAATAAGGAGATGAGGTGGTTGATAGAATAGTGGGGAGGGGATGTTCAAGGTGCTGTTTGGAAGTTTTAGTGGGGAAGATGGGTATACTTTCGAGCATTAAAAGAAAAAGAAAAAAATACAACGTGGATCAGTGCAGAGAGAAGGTCGTGTGCGTGTTCGGTGGAATGCCTGCGCAAGGGTAGTGAACTAAGGGGAGTTAGCGGTTGTATAGGTGACGTCTGGATGGAGCTCGGGTGTATCAAGATGGAGATGGTTCATTAACATGTTTGGATGGAGACATATAAAAGGGTGGTTGATGAAGCTTTGCATGGTGGTGGGCACATTTCACATGAAGCGGTGAGTAGATGGTTGTGCATGCCTGGGGATCAAATGGTTGCATGAAAACAAAGGGAGCAGTGGTGATGTTTTCAGCGTGAGAGGAAGACATTTCCAGTAAGGCATGGCATTGATGCATTAAAAGGAGCAACAACTTTAGAAGCTATATGCGGGAAAAAAAAATGTGTTCGGTTGTTTTTGCTCTAAGGGATTTTGAACGCGTGGGGAGGAAGACATTTCCAGCATGGCATGGCATTGGTGCATTAAAAGGAGCAACAACTTTAGAAGCTATATGCGGGAAAAAAATGTGTTCGGTTGTTTTTGCTCCAAGGGATTTTGAACGCATGGGGAAGAAGAAGCGATTTTGGCGATGGTGTATGGAGTTGGGTTTGTATAAATGGGCTTTGGGCTGGTACATACATATACATATATATATATATTCAAATATATATATATAAGGCAAGTTTCCAAACAGAATTGGTGGAAAATTTATAAAGTGAAGAAGCAAAGAGACTAGTGGGGAAGGAGTATGATAACGTTGAAGTGATGAAGTAAAGTGGGCATTTTGTTTTACTGGGCTTTCGGTTTTACGAAAATAGTAAGCCGAAAGGTGGGAGTGAGTCTTGCATGCGTGGCCAACTTGATACTATGGGGTGAGATGGACAGTATAAAATGTTGGGCCAGTGGGCCCTTTAGAAAAAAAATGACACAAGGTAAAATTTGGGATCAGGCATTCTTCTTTTGAGCAGACAGAAGGCATAATTGAGGTTTTTAAATTTTCATGGAAGAACGACAGTGGATCGTGATACCAGATCGGGTTGTTGAGGGTATCGACGGTAACGAATTAAGGTAACAGTGTGAAGTAAGGTAATAATGGTTTTTAATTATCAATGTAAGTAATAAATTATATTTTTACAAAGAGGTAATTTATTTAATTAAGAATGTATAATTATTATATTAATAAATTAAGCTTGTGTTTTCAGAATCGAACCAAAGGAGATATTCTGGAGCCATATCGATAAGCACGAAGTAATGAAACGGATATGGTCAGTGTTGGAAGCTACCGAGATTTCTGATAAAATTAAACGGGTATTTAATTTTTATCTGGTTGACTCGTTTTAACCACGGAGTGAAATCAAGGTGAGTTAAGCTCACTCAGTTCTCCCACTTATATTTATATAAGTCGGGTTTAAACATTTGTGCTTTATTCGCTAATGGTTTAATGATTTGATGAGTGTTTGCGTATATGCTGAATATCTTCATATAACCGATTTAAATTAAACGTTCGTTTAATTTAATCGAACCCAATCGTTGTTTTTACCGATTATTTCCAATGGAGGTAACTTACTTTGTTGGTTAAGTTTATTATAAATAAACGTATTAAATTTAATTGGGTGCTTGAATTGTTGTTATTTATTGACCGTTCTCAGTTGAATTGATTATTCATGTTTATTTCATATTATCATTATATGAATTGTTTACTGAATATGATTGGATGATTGATTGTTGAATCCAAATTCAACGGTTATTTTGATATTAACCAATGGGCAATATTGGTTGACAAATTAGCAGTAGATGGCCTAAATTATATATCGTTTTTAAAGATTTATTTACCATCAGGTGAATCAATAGAAATAAAGTTATGAAATTTATTTTATAGCTGAATATATTATTTTAAATGAATTTTATAAAAAGGAAATAAACCAACCACATATATATTGATTGTTTTAACCACCAATCACCATTTTTGTACCAAAATCTACCGTGTGCGAAGCACATGCCTCATCTTAATTATTAAATGATTTATAAAGTTAATTGTTATATTACTAAGATGGATAAGCTAGTGAGTGAGGATTAATGTAATGATTAATAACTAAGTTTATTTGTTTTTAAGAAATAATTGAAATGGGATTATATTGAAATTGATTATTATTTATTTAATAATAACCGAGTTAATCATGTTTTGGAGTTGACTAAGTCAACTGTTTAACAGAAACAGATTATTAAATTAAATTAGTTTATGCTTAATTTAATGAAATCATTTAACGAATAGTTTAATTTTATAAGGATCAAAAAGGGAATTTAATATTTATTCCAATTATTGATGAAGTAAATTATAAATTTAATTTATATTAATGTAAGGACTTACTTCTTAAATGAGTTTCATTTAAGTAAGTAATCAAAGTTAGTAATCAAATATAATTGAATTTTAAAGTGAGTTTATAAACGGGTTTATATTTAAACCGAGTTTGGTAAATTAAGTTATAAAGGGATCTTAAGCGAATGCGATAAGTTTAAATAAATAATACTTAATATTTGAATTAAGTAAAGGAAATCGAGATGGAAAAGGATTTTATATTAAAGTAGAGTTATATGAACGAATTTATAAAAAGAGATGTGAAGTTAAAACGTTAATTTTAAATTAATGCTACTTAATAATGGCATTAAGTGAAATGGATGAGATTTGAAATGAGATTTCCCAAAATAAGGGATTGAAAGGATTAGAAAAAGGATTTTTGTAATCGAATTTGGTAAAAGATCTAGTAATAAGATTTATAATAAATCTGGATAATGGAACAAATTGTTTAAAGAAGTTAAGTTTTGAAAGTTTACCATTTACTAAACCAATTAACTAATGATAGTATATTTAAAAAGGAAATTTCAAAAGTAAGAAGGTTTTATAAAACCACATTTTAAATAAAATAGTGAATTGGTATTTGTTGGTATCAGAATGAATATGAGTTTTTGAATTACAATTCATATCTGTCTTAAGATAAGAACGTTGTTAATCAAGGTCTGAGAAGTAATTAAAATACCCCAACTTGAACACTTCAGGATTATTGGAGGGTGATATTAGTTGTAATGGTAAAGATGGTAGAAGAGAGTTATTATGAGAAATAATAATGCAATGTTATTTGAAGGATTTAAGGATAAGTATAATGAGGTTTCAAATTAAAAAATAAAAAGAGATTTTAGGAAAATATAGCGATATTTCCAAAGTAAAGAGATGAGTTTATTCTAAAAAGATAGGTGACGATTATTGTTTTCAATATAACGAAACAAAGAGGATTTCGTAACGATCGTCTTACGAAAGATTAGCTGAATCGATTTCACGGTTTTACATAATAAGTAATTCTGTAGCAAATGATTTAAAGTGAAAAGCTATGGAAAATTGGATATGATTATAAGATATTTTTCTGAGTGTTAAAAAGAAATGTTCTGAGAATATTTATATATTTAAATAAGAAGTGAATACTCTATTGAAAGATTTAGAAGTTTTAATTTACCATTCATTAATTGTTTTAATTTATAAAGGCCAAGTGACGTTGTGTACTGAACCAGTAGATCCATTTCACTTTTGTTTATGTAATGTCCCTTATTTTTGGTTATCAAATATTTTATTTAATTTATTATTTTAAACATTTTATTTGGAATATTAATAGATTTTAATATTGAATTCGTTAGTAAAATAAATTTTGAACGTTATATATTTATATAATATAAACCGAGCTCGAAATGACGTGGCAGTTCGTAATATTGAGTTTTGAACTTCAATTGAAAATACAGGATCTGATATAAGTCGGAATTCTGTGAAACAAGAAACGTTTGAATCTTGTTAATTAGAATTTTCAAATGGAAGAGAAAAATCCAGATTTCGTCTTATAATTTGTTAGTTATATCCAATTCAAATTTTAAAATAGTCGCTATGGAAATCGTTATTAAATTATAACGTTTATTTAATAAATTTAAGGATTTTTAATATAATTTAGGATACCGTTTAACTCGAAATTGATGTTGTTGAGTTGTATATTTTATATTGGAAGCTATAGATTTATTCTGATAGGATATTTACGATAACAATAATTTATTATTATTTAATTTGATTATTTTGGATTTTTATAATATTTTATTAGATATTATTATAAACCTTAAAAGGGACCATTTTGCAAACAGAGTCCGTTTTCTACGAAATTAGTTTCATTAGAACTGTAACATTAAATTATTATATGGTGTCAAATTACGTAGTAAACCAATATCGTATGTGACCATGGCAACCGTAAACGCCTAGTCATTTACTATAGTGAGTAATTAAATTCATCTAATTTAATAAAGGGGTTTTTGTATGTAACTTGAGAATACGATCGAATTAAGTTGCAAAACCAGTTCCATTGAATTTGTATAGATGTTTAGAGCTAGGATAGGTATATAGTTTGTTATTTTTGAAGACCAGGTAATTTGGTGTCCAAAATAGCATTGTGGTGCGTATAAAAATAGCGTACCGGGAAACAGTCTCGGAATGCGACGAAATTGTTGGATTCGTATTAATTAATTATTATAAGATTTTAATTTTTGTATCAATCGGACTTACCGTTTGATCGTGGTAACGATAAATGCCTTTATCGTTTATATTATTTTGGTTAATTTAGACAGGGGTAACTTAGGAGGAGTAAACGACTGGCCAAACAAACTCCAAATTTAACAAAACAAGATTCATTGGATCCATTAGGAAAAGGTCTAGTTGAATGTCAAGGTTTCAATTTTTTTTGATTTTTTTTGTAATTGTAGGAATTTTAAACGCTTGATTTTTCATCGATATTTATAAAGGACTTTTCATAGACGACCTTGGAATTCGACGAAACTTATCCCATTAGGTCCGGAATATTTTTTATGTGAGGATTACCTTTATATGTCAAAAACGGAGATTGTATGTAGGTGTTTTGAGGTGATACTTCATCGTGAAGTTTCGTTTAATAAAATATTACTAAATCAATCCTATATATAACACGTTACTTTTCTCTTAACCCTATTTTGCTTTCAAATTTCCCTTCATGGTCCACTCTCTCTGAATTTCTGTCGCCACAAAGAATACGAATATCCAGCATTTCACCGACTTCTCCCTCATTTATCTCTCGATCTACACAAAATAAAGGGAAACATTCAACTGCAAACTTGTTGAGGCCATCGAGATCTTCAGATTGGACGGCGATGATCGCCACCAGCGATCGATGGTGGCTAGTATTCTGACCGAAGTGGTTGCGGGTTTTGGTTACACTGCAGGCGAAGGGAAAGGGGAGGCCCACCGTGGTTCTGGGCGGCGGTCGAGGGAAGACTGGCGGTTTTTATGGAGGCAGCTGATGGGGTTCCAAGGGTCAGGGTAAGGAGCATTGGTGCGTGTTTCAAATTGGAGCAGTGAATCTGAAGAGGCAGGGTTGAGTTAAAGTCGGGGTATCATTTCAGAACAAAAGGGAGCAGGGTTAAGTTAAATGAAGCGTGCATGGGAAATATAATCTCAACCTTTGTGTAAATCGGTTGTGAAAGGCATTAACGTGCTGATTCGAGAAATCGACAGACATAGGATTGGTCTTTGAACGACATACTTACGAGAAGTAACTACAACGTATTTATCTAGTCCTTATTGGTTTAATAAGTAATTAACTTAAATTTAACTTTCATTATGAAATAATTATATTAACTTTACAACGTAATAACCCATCCTTTTGTTTGTAGAACGAAAATGAAGAGGAAACAAGAGAGTAATGTTTGGATCGGCCTTATCCTATTTGAAGAAGATCAGCAATGAATTATTTAAGTGAAAAATGTAATTAGTTAAAGTTAAACCAAGATTAGAGAATTAATAATTAATTTAATTATATTAATTATAAAATGTTAATAACGTGATCATATCTTATCAGAATCAGTAAATTCAAGGTGTCATTGGAATCTCGTTGACGAGCACTACCCTATGGAATAGGACTGGACACGTCTGAAATCAACTGATATTTTCAGTTAAATTAACAATGGTTTAATTTAACAGAAACGAGCTATTTGAATAACAGAATCAAATCAAGGTGAGTCAAACTCACCCAGTACTTCCCACTTATATTTTATATAAGTTGGGTTTTTATTTGTGTGCTATGGTTGCTAATGGTTGACTGTTTGCTAATTAGATATTCAGTTGTTGATTTAACCAATGAAATTAAATCGTCGTTTAATTTCAGTAAAATACCAAATCAGTATTTTAACGATTGTACCCAATGAAGGTAACTTACATTATTGGTCACATTTATAAAATAAACATGTTTAATTGTTTGAATTACTAAATTGTTTTGTTAATTGGTTGATGTTAAATAGTCGTTATTTACTATTATAGAAATTATCAGTTAAATGGAATTGAATGATCTAATTTGAGATAACATATTTGAATACAGGGAAGAACAAGTTGGAGGGATCTAACCGGATTCCTCAAATATATTGAATAATTATTTATTTTCATATTATTATTATGTGAACTGGTCTGAGTGGATGATTGATTTGATTGTTGACCGTTGAACCGAAATTCAACAATTATTTTGTTTAAACCAACCAGTGATATTGGTTGAGTATTGGGCAGCATGTGGCCTATAAAATCAACTGTTTTATAAATGTTGATTTACCGTCAGGAAAATCGACAAGGATGAAGTTATAAAACTTATGTTATAACTGAAATTTGATTTATAAATCTATATTTTGAATAAAAGTTTGTTAAAAGAAAATAAAGAATTGTTATTTATTATTTAAGTTTATAATTAATTATTAATTGATTTTATAAATTAAATTCTATTATTAATCAGGTTTATAAATAAGTGAATAGAAATTTAACCTAAAGGTTAAGAGTTGAATAATAGTTTCTGAGGAAAACAATTAAATGGAATTATTTAAATGAATTATATTATCAATTAATTTAAAGGAAGAAAAATTGAAATTGGTTAACGAGATAACCGTGTTTGAGTTTACTATGTCAACCATTTTAACTGTTATTGATTTATTTTTTTGAAATACTCCAATGAGATAGTTTAACTGATATTTTTTTTAATTTTAATAAGATATAAAAAGGAATTTACTATCTATTTTAGTTAATGAAGAAATTAACTATTGAAGTAGTTAATGATTGAAGTAAATTATTATTTTAAGTAATAATAATTTAAGAAATTACTTTTTAATTGAAATTCATTTAAAAAGTAATCGGAATTGAAATGAAATCTAATTGATGTGAAAGGAGTTTATGAACAGGTTTTATTTTTAAACCTGAGTTTTATAATGAAGTTATAAAGATGATTTTAAGCGAATACGATAGCTTAAAATAAATGTTTACTTAATGTCCGAATTAAGTAAAAAGGAAATTAAGATAAGGACGGTTTATATTAAACCAGAATTATATAGACGAGGGTTTATAAAAAGTTTTGAGGTGGTAAAGCAATAATTTTAAATTTAACATTACTTAATAATGTAATTAAGTAAAAGGGGAAAATTGAAATAAGACTTTCAAAGAGGGAAAAGGTTGAATGGATTTGAAAAGGAATTAGTAAAAGTGAATTTGGTAAGAGAAGTGAGGATTTTGTAATCAAATCCGAATTATAAAATGAATTTGTTATAAAGTGGTAGAGGTTAGAAGTTCATATTTTATAAGAAATTACTTAATTATTGGATTAAGAAATCATGGCTATATTCAAGAAAGAGATTTCCAAAATATAAGAAGGTTTTATAAATTCGTATTTTGAATAAAATGGTTAAACGGAATTTGTATTGATCTTAGAATGAAATATCAGTTTTTGGTATATAAGTCGTATCTATCTTAAGATAAGAACGTTGTTGATCAAGGTATGAGAGGTAATTAAATACCCCAACTTGAACGACTTTAGAATTATCTGAGGATGATATTAGTTGGTAATGGTAAAAGAGGTTATTAATAATTTATTATCTCCATTAAAGAAATAATAATACAATGTTTAGTGTAAATTTGGAAAATATATAACGAGAAATCCGACGTAAAAAAAATATGCAAAGTTGAGTTTCGAAATAGATTTATTCTATAAGAATAAGCATTGGTTGTTGTCAAGTGACGAAACAAAGAGATTTCATAATGTTGTTTACAAGGGATAAGTTAAATCGATTTCCGAATATTAGATAGTGAAGAATGAAGTAGCAAATGTTTGAAAAGAAAGGTAAATGGAAATTAAAAGTGTTATAAGATATTTTTCTAAATATTTAAATGAAATGGTTTGCGAATATTAGTAAAGAGAGAAATGATGTTTTCCAAATATAGGGATATTTTAATTAACCATTCGTTAATTATTTTTAATTAAAAAGGCCAAATGATGTTGAATACTGAACCAGTGAACTCATTTTATTTTCATGATTGAATAACTGTTTATTTTGATAATTAAATAACCGACTATAAAAATCTGGCCAATGCTTTCTTGGTACGGAAAGACCGGGTTCGAATTTGTATTCGAAAACCATTATGACCAACAAATACATGAAGCATGAAGATTGAAGATGGAGCATTGAAGACCGTGGATCTTCATAAGCGGAAGATTACTAAAAATCTCTTACCTACAATCAGAGATATACTGTGATTCGATCGTGGTTGGAATCTACAGATTGCAAGGACTACTCGCTACCGATCCTTGGGGTGATACCTATATAGGATGGGGTAGGAGAGTACCTTCGGTTCATTATGTTCTTGGATGACTTGTATGGACGAATGTTTGACAGGGTATTTCCTAAAAACCACGTACGTTGATTTTTACAAATATACCAAGTTGGTGGCAAAGAGGGGCACTTCTTTTATACATAGTGTATATTTGTGGACGTCAATTACTGATTTGATGTATTTGACGATGTGGCATTTAAAGTGAATGGTGACCAGAAGTTCTTTTGAAATTAAAAGAATTAAAGAAAAAAAGAATAATAAAGGAATAAATTTATTTATTTATTAATGTTGACCTCAAGCCTCATCAACCGGGAAATGGTTAAAAATCGGTAGGTCGCATGGCTATGTGGGTTGCACCCATCAATAGGGTATATCATTACCTGATCTGGAGAAATAAAATGCCTTCGTTTGTCCTTTTATTTTATTTATATGTTATCGGTTCGGTTGGCTGGCCCCCAACCGTGGTGATGATATATTCGGTACTCTCAAGCGAAGTGAGGGGCCGGTCATGTTTAGCCTGGGTTGCAAGATGTCCTTATTGAACCCCAATGTATTCATCTCCAGAGGTACATTATCGGAAGGGTGGTTGCCCATACCTTGCTATGGAAATCCATACTCCAATAAGCGCTCGTGGTTTTTATTGTATACCATGTAGAGCGTGAGATACAGGCGTTCTGCTAGATTGATATTTATTTGTATTTAGACATTATTATAATACTAGAAAAGATATTGATTTGAAAAATGTTTTGGGTTATCGTAAGGTAAAAATCGTCCGTATTTATGTGTGGATTTGGTCTTAAGATTATCCCTTTCTTTTGAAAAGATTTTGACGTTAAAATCAAGTTGTGTGATGCCTTTAAACTTGATGTGTTTTTCTCACTTTGGTTCACCAGACTGATCCGGCGTTTGTAATGCTCGGGTTAGACCGGGTTGTACAGGTTAGGGTTATCGAATGTTGTGAAAAGAGGAGCTGGAAGAGTTTAGACGTATGATATTATATAGTACCATTCCGATGCGTGATTGTATATGAGGACAGATTATTATAAATGTCCAGATGTGTTGATGTACTCTGATGATTGTAAGTTTTATTTTAAAGCTCTCATTAAAGGTTTATTTATATATTATATTTTGTTCCGCTGACATGTGAGACTCTGATTCGGTGGTGTTTCTTCTTCTTTGCTTCTATTCTAACTTTCTTTCTTTCTTATCTCACCTTCTAATTTCTTTCTAATAACGTTCCCGTGTTTTCGGTGCTTGGAAGGTCGGCAGTTATACGGTTAATGTATTTATGCCGATTTTCGGGGTCGAAAATCTGCTGGGTCATTACAATGGTATCAGAGCTATTGGTTTAGTAATAACCTTGGATCTGTGGAATAACTCAATAGAGATGGGGTTAGTAATACCCTAGATCGAGAATGAGTGTATATGTATGAGAGCGCGTATTTGTAAATTTTATACACAAATGTTTTGTATTGTGTTGTTTGATCGGTTCAAGTGTTGAAAAGCATTGAACTGGCATGGACATGATATTATTTTGTAAAGAGGGTAAATGAAATAATTTTGCCAAAATTATACTTTTGTATAGAAAAGAAATAATTTTATTAAATTATTGAGATATTGTTTGGTGTGTTTGATTGGTGTAAATGAAATTCAAATTGGATTAAAAATTTGAATTAGAACTTTACCTGGTTAAGTGAAATTAAATTAATAATGATATTGAAATTGAAATAAATAAATTTGAAATTTGGAATTCGAATAAATAAAAATTAAATAGATATCAATCGGATATTAATCGATTGATGTTCAAATATGTGAAACCGAAGTAAAATATTTATATTGAATGTAAATTCGGCTGATTTGGTTGCTTCGGTTGTGTATTGGCTCCTGATTGTGAATTGTTTATTATTGGATGATTTATTGTTTGAATGGAAATAATCAACAATTTAATTGAGCTAAAAGAATTATAAACTAAAGAATAAATTCCAGTATAATTAAACTGGAATGAAACTGCATATGAATTGAAATTAATGATTTAAACCTGTATTTGCAATAAATTGATGTTCATGTTTGATTTTGGAATTGGTGTAGCTGATTTATGAAATATTCATGAAGAATTTCATATGTCTGTTACTTATGTTGAGTTGAGTTAAGTACAGGTGCCAGGAGGCTAGAGAATTGATTTTGATTGCGTAAATTGAGCAAGTATGCTCAATAGCGCTCGTAAAAGGTACGCGTACATGAAATATAAAAAATTTGGGTTTTGAATTTTGTTTTCCGACCGTATGGGTCGATGTATATATATTATTTATTCCTGCGATATCGCAGATGTCCCTCCGTAGAGGGGACTCTACCTTTTTTTTGGAATTTAAAGTGTTAGAAAATTTTGATATTTTTGAAAATTTACATTAATGATACTGGATTGGATTTCAATTTGAAATAAATTGGATTTTAAAGATAATGGGATTTGTATCATTTTTCCTACCTTAGTAATTTCAGGGACGAAATTCTATTAACGAGGGAAGAATGTAATGTCCCGTATTTTTGGCAATCAAATATTTTATTTAATTTATTATTTTAAATATTTTATTTGGAATATTAATGAATTTTAATATTGAATTCGTTATTAAAACGAATTTTGAACGTTATATATTTATATAATATAAACCGAGCTCGAAATGGCATGACAATTCGTAATATTGAGTTTTGAACTTCAATTGAATATACAGGATCTGATATAAGTCAGAATTTTGTGAAACAAGAAACGTTTGAATCTTGTTGATTCGAATTTTCACATGGAAGAGAAAATCCAGATTTCGTTATTAAATTATAACGTTTATTTAATAAATTTAAGGATTTTTAATATAATTTGGGATACCGTTTAACTCGAAATTGGTGCTACTGAGTTGTATATTTTATATTGGAAGCTATAGATATATTCTGTTTGGATATTTACAATAATAATAATTTATTATTATTTAATTTGATTATTTTGGATTTTTATAATATTTTATTCGATATTATTATAAGCCTTAAAGGGGCCATTTTGCAAACAGAGTCCGTTTTCGACGAGATTAATTTCATTGGAACCGTAACATCAAATTATTATACGATGTCAAATTACGTGGTAAACTGATATCGTATGTGACCACGGCAGCCGTAAACACCCAGTCATTTACTATAGCGCGTAATTAAATTCATTTAATTTATTAAAGGGGTTTTTGTGTATAACTTGAGCAAACGATCGAATTAAGTTGCAAAACCAGTTCCATTGAATTCATATCGGCGTTTAGAGCCAGGACACGTATTAATTGATTATTATAAGATTTCAATTTTTGTGTCAATCGGACTTACCGTTTGATCGTGGCAACGATAAATGCTTTTATCGTTTATATTATTTTGGTTAATTTAGACAAGGATAACTTTGGAGGAATAAACGACTAGCCAAACAAACTCCAAATTTAACAAAACAAGATTCATTGGATACGTTAGGAAAAGGTCTAGTTAAATGTCAAGGTTTCATTTTATTTTTCATTTTGATTTTTTTGTGATTATTGGAATTTTAAACATTTGATTTTTCTTCAATATTTGTAAAGGACTTTTCACAGACGACCTCGGAATTCGACGAAACCTGTCCCATTGGGTCTGGAATATTTTTTTATATGCTAGGACTACTTTGTTTGTCAAAAAATGGAGATTGTATATAGATGTTTTAAGGTGATACTTCATCGTGAAGTTTCGTTTAATAAAATATTATTAAATCAATCCTATATATAACACATTACTTTTCTCTTAACCCTATTTTGCGGTCATGGTCCACTCTCTCCGAATTTTCACCGCCACAAAGAATATGAACGTACAGTATTTCACCGACTTCTCCCTCATTTAACTCTCGATCTACGCAAAATAAGGGGAAACATTCAACTGCAAACTTGTTGAGGCCATCGAGATCTTCATATTAGACGTGGTGATAACCACCAACGATTGAGGATGGCCAGAATTCTGACTGAAGTGGCTGTGGGTTTTGGTTACACTACAGGTGAAGGGAAAGGGGAGGCCCAAGGTGCTTCTGGGTGGCGGTCGAGGGAAGACTGGCGGTTCTGATGGAGGCAGCTGATGGGATTCCGAGGGTCAGGGTGAGGAGCATTGGTGCGTGTTTCGAATTGGAGCAGTGAATATGAAGAGGTAGGGTTGAGTTAAAGTCGGGGGTATCATTTCAGAACAAAAGTGAGCAGGGTTCAGTTAAATGAAGCGTGCATGGGAAATATAGTCTCAACCTTTGTGTAAATCGGTTGTGAAAGGCATTAACGTGCTGATTCGAGAAATCGACAGACGTGGGATTGGTCTTTGAACGACATACTTACGGGAAGTAACAACAACGTTTTTATCTGGTCCTTATTGGTTTAATGAGTAATTAACTTAAATTTAACTTTTATTAGGAAACAATTATATTAACTTTACAACGTAATAACCTATCCCTTTGTTTGCATAACGGAAATGAAGAGGAAACGAGAGAGTTAATGTTTGGATCGGCTTTATACTATTTGAAAAAGATCAGCGATGGATTATTTAAGTGAAAAATATAATTAGTTAAACCAAGATAAGTGAATTAATAATTAATCTAAGTATATTAACTATAAATGTTAATAACATGACATATGATATCAGAATCAGAAAATTCAAGGTGTCATTGGAATCCCGTTGATGTGCACTACCTTATAAAATAGGATTGGACATGTCTGAAATCAACTGATATTTTCAATTAAATTAACAATGGTTTAATTTAACTAAAACAAGCTGTTTGAATAATGGAATCAAATCAAGGTGATTTAAACTCACTCAGTACTTCCCACTTATATTTTATATAAGTCGGGTTTTTATTTGTGTGTGCTATGGTTGCTAATGGTTGACTGTTTGGTAATTAGATATTCATTTGTTGATTTAACCGATGAAATTAAGCCGTCATTTAATTTCAATAAAATACCAAATCGTTATTTTAACGATTGGACTCAACGAAGGTAACTTACCTTGTTGGTCACGTTTATAAAATAAACATGTTTAATTATTTGAATTATTAAATTGTTTTGTTAATTGGTTGATGTTAAATTGTCGTTATTTACTATTATAGAACTTATCAGTTAAATGGAACTGAATGATCTGATTTAAGATAACATAGGGAAGAACAGGTTAGAGGGATCCAACCAGATTCCTCAAATATATTGAATAATTATTAATTTTCATATTATCATTATATGAACTGGTCTGATTGGATGATTGATTTGATTGTTGACCCTTGAACTGAAATTCAACGATAATTTTTTTTAACCAGTGAGTGATATTAGTTGAGTATTGGGCAACATATGGCCTACAAGATCATTCGTTTTATAAATGTTGATTTACCGTTAGGCAAATCGATAGGGATGAAGTTACAAAACTTATGTTATAACTGAAATTTGATTTATAAATCTGTATTTTGAATAAAAGTTTATTAAAAGAAAAAAAGAATTATTATTTAAGTTTATAATTAATTATTAGTTGATTTTATAAAGTATATTCTAATGTTAATCAGGTTTATAAACAAGTGAATAGAAATTAAACTAATGGTTAAGAGTTGAATACTTATTTCTAAGGAAAACAATTAAATGGAATTATTTAAATTAATTATATTATTAATTATTTAAAAGAAGATAAATTAAAATCGGTTAACGAGATAACCGTGTTTGAGTTGACTAAGACAACCATTTTAACTGTTATTGGTTTTTTTTATTTTAAATTACTCCAACGAGACAGTTTAACGGATATTTATTTTAATTTTTATAAGATATAAAAAGGAATTTATTATCTATTTTAGTTAATGAAAAAATTAACTACTGAAGTAGTTAATGATTGAAGTAAATTATTGTTTTAAGTAATAATAATTTCGAAAATTACTTTTTAATTGAAATTCATTTAAAAAGTAATAGGAATTGAAATAAAATCTAATTGAATTGTGAAAGGAGTTTATGAATGGGTTTTATTTTTAAACCTGAGTTTTATAACGAAGTTATAAAGAGGATTTTAAGCGAATACGGTAGCTTAAAATAAATGTTCACTTAATGTCTTAATTAAGTAAAAAGGAAATTAAGATAAGGAGGGTTTATATTAATCCAGAATTATATAGACGAGGGTTTATAAAAAGAGGTGAGGTGGTAAAGCGTTAATTTTAAATTTAGCCTTACTTAATAATGGAATAAAGTAAAAGGGGAAAACTGAAATAAGATTTTCAAAGAGGGAAAAGGTTGAATGGATTTGAAAAGGAATTAGTAAAAGTGAATTTGGTAAGAGAAGTGAGGATTTTGTAATCAGATCCAAATTATAAAATGAATTTGAAATAAAAAGGTAAAGGTTAAAAGTTCGTATTTTATCAAAAATTACTTAATTATTGGATTAAGAAATAATGGCTATATTCAAGAAAGATATTTCCAAAAGATAAGAAGGTTTTATAAATCTGTATTTTGTATAAAATAGTGAAACGAAATTTGTATTGATCTTAGAATGAAATATCAGTTTTTGGATTATAACTCGTATCTATCTTAAGACAAGAACGTTGTTGATCAAGGTCTGAGAGGTAATTTAATACCCCAACTTGAATGACTTCAGGATTATCCGAGGATGATATTAGTTGGTAATGGTAAAAGAGGTTAGTAATAATTTATTATTTCCATTAAAGAAATAATAATACAATGTTTAGTGTAAATTTGGAAAATATGTAACGAGAAATCCAAAGTAAAAGAAAATGCAAAGTTGAGTTTCGAAATATATTTATTTTATAAGAATACGCATTGTTGTTGTCAAGTGACGAAACAAAGAGATTTCGTAACGTTGATTACAAGGGATAAATTAAATCGATATCCGAATATTAGATAGTGAAGAATGAAGTAGCAAATGTTTGAAAATAAAGGTAAATGGAAATTGAATGTGCTATAAGATATTTTTCTAAATATTTAAATGAAATGGTTTGCGAATATTAGTAAAGAGAGAAATGATGTTTCCCAAATATTGAGAAATTTTAATTAACCATTCGTTAATTATTTTTAATTAAAAAGGCCAAATGATGTTGAATAATGAACCAGTGAACTTATTTTATTTTCATGATTGAATAACTGTTTATTTTGATAGTTAAATAACTGACTATAAAAATCTGGCCAATGCGTTGTTGGTACGGAAAGATCGGGATCGAATTTATATTTAAAAGCTAATCCGACCAACAAATACGTGAAGCATGAAGATTGAAGATGGAGCATTGAAGACTGTGGATCTTCATAAGCAGAAGGATTACTAAAAATCTCTGACCTGCAATCAGAGATATACCGTGATTCGGTCGTGGTTGGAATCTACAGATTGCATGGACTACTCGCTACTGATCCATGGGGTGATACCTATATAGGATGTGGTAGGAGAGTACCTTCGGTTCATCCTGTTCTTGGATGACTTGTATAGACGAATGTTTGACAGAATATTTACTAAAAACCACGTACGTTGATTTTTACAAATATACCAAGTTGGTGGCAAAGAGGGGCACTTCTTTTACACCCAATGTATATTTGTGGACGTCAACTAGTGATTGAATGGATCTGACGATGTGGCATTCAAAGTGAATGGTGACCATAAATTCTTTTGAAATTAAAAGAATTAAGGAAAAGAATAATAAAGGAATAAATTAATTAATTTATTAATTTTGACCTCAAGCCTCATCAATCGGGAAATGGTTAAAAATCGGGTAGGTCGCATGGCTATGTGGGTCGCACCCATCAATAAGGTATATCATTACCTGATCTGGAGAAATCAAATGCCTTCGGTTGTCCTTTTATTTTATTTATATGCTATCAGTTCGGTTGGCTGGCACCCAACCGTGGTGATGATATATTCGGTACTCTCAAGCGAAGTGAGGGGTCGGTCATGTTTAGCATGGGTTGCAAGATGTTCTTGTTGAACCCCAATGCATTCATCTCCAGAGGTACATTGTCGGAAAGGTGGTTTCCCATACCTTGCCATGGAAATCCATTCTCCAGTATGCGCCTGCGGTTTTTATTGTATACTACGTATGTAGAGCGTGAGATGCAAGCGTTCTGCTAGATTGATATTTATTTGTATTTATACATTATTATAATATCAGAAAAGATATTAATTTCAAAAATGTTTTGGGTTATCGTAAGGTAAAAATCATCCGTATTTCTGTGTGGATTTGGCCTTACAATTATCCTTTTCTTTCGAAAAGATTTTGACGTTAAAATCAAGTTGTGTGATGCCTTTAAACTTAGTGTGTTTTTCTTGCTCTGGTTCACTAAACTGATCCGGCGTTTGTAATGCTCGGGTTAGACCGGGTTGTACAGGTTCAGGTTATCGAATGCTGTGAAGAGACGAGCTGGAAGAGTTTAGACGTATGATATTATAAAGTACCATTCCGCTGTGCGATTGTATATGAGGATAGATTATTATAACTGTCCAGATGTGTTGATGTACTCTGATGATTGTATGTTTTATTTTAAAGCTCTCAGTAAAGATTTATTTCTATCTTATATTTTGTTCCGTTGCGATGTGAGACTCTGATTCTGTGGTGTTTCTTCTTCTTTCTTCTATTCTAACTTTCTTTCTTATCTCACCCTCTAATTTCTTTCTAATAACGTTCCCATGTTTTCGGTGCTTGGAAGGTCGGCATGTTATACGTTTAATGTATTTATGTCGACTTTCGGGGTCGAAAATCTACTGGGCCGTTACAGTTTATTTGATAGTTAAATAACCAATTATCAAATCTTGACCATACGATTGTTGGTATGGAAATACCGGGATCGAATTCATTCGAAAACCATTCCGATCAATAAATACGAATATGTGAAATATGCTGATCGAGATGGAGAAATTGAAGACTATGGTTCTTCATAAAACGATAGTATTACTTACAATCTCTAGCTGATCCCTAGAGATATATTGTGATTCTATTGTGGTTGAAATCTACGGATTGCAAGGACTACTCGCTACTGATTGATAGGGTGATTCCTAGGATGCGGTAGGAGGGTGCCTTCGGTTCATCCTGTTCCTGGATGATTTGTATGGACGAATGTCTGACAAAGTATTTCCAAAGGATCACGTACATAGATTTCTACGAACGTACTTTTGTTGGTAGCAGAGAAATTCATTCTTTTTGCTTAAACACCCAGAATATTTTTGTGGACGTCAATTTGTGATATCTGGCGGATCTGACAATGTGACATTCAAAGTGGAGGAGATGTGCTGTTATAAAGGATACACTAAACCTCAAGCCTCATCAACCGGGAAATGGTATAAAATCGGGTAGGTCGCATGACTATGTGGTTCACACCCATTAAAAGGGTGCATTGTCACCATTTAGTGAAATTTCTATTTGTTCTTCTTTCTCTTCTATGTCTCCCGGGAAAAGTTTTGTTGGCGTCAACCGTAGGGTGGCAATACATTCGGTACTCTCCAACGAAGTGAGGGGCCTGTCATGTTTACCCTCGGTTGCAAGATGTTCTTGTTGAACCCGGTGTATTCCTCTCTAGAGATACACTGTCGGAAATGTGGTCCCATACCTTACCAGGAATTCCATTCCCCAATAAGAGCCTATGGTTTTGATTGTATACTATATTTGTAGAGCGTGAGATGCAAGCATTCTGCTAGATTGTTATTTATTTATATTTAGACATTATTGTAATATCGAAAAGATATTGATTTCAAAAACGATTTGGGTTATCATAAGGTAAAAACCATCTGTATTTATGTATGGATTCGGTCTTATGATTATCGTTTTCTTTCGAAAAGTTTAACTTTAAATTCAAGTTGGATGTTACCATAAACTTAGGGAGTTTTTCTTACTCTGGTTCACCAGACTGATCCGACGTTTGTAATACTCGGGTTAGACCAGGTTGTACAGGTTCAGGATATTGGATGCTGTGAAGTCCAGGGACGAGCTGGAGAATTTCAGACGTATTTAGTATTATTCCGCTGTGTGTTATATATGAGGACAGATTGTTGTAACTGTCCAGATGTACTCTGATGATTGTAAGTATATTTCCAGCTCTATTTAAAGTTTTGTTTCTATATTATATTTCGTTCCGCTGCGATGTGAGACTCTATGATGTGTTGGTTATTCAACTTATTCTTCTATTCTAATATTTCTTCCTTATCTCAGCCTCTATTCTTCTTTCTATTAGCTTTCTAGGTTTTCGGTACTTTGGTTTTGGCAAGAAATACAGATGTTATGTATTATTGCCAAAATTCATGCGTCGAATTTGTCGGGATGCTGCAGGACACTTGTCCCTCCTTTTACATACATGATGAGATGCATTAAGACACATGTCTATGCCATAGGAAGTGATCTTTAGGTAACATTTTCCAAATGCTATGGTTGAGTGTTTTAGATATGCTATAATGGAAAGCTATCGTATGTCCAGTTTAGTAAATACAATGTCCTAAATAACTTGTTTTGATAAAAGCTGTATATTTTTATCAGTATATTTTACAGTCACATTTTATTGTTTTTAAAGCAAACTATCTTTTTATTCAAACCAAATTCAGGATTCAACTTAAAATAATATTTAAATTATCTCATGTATAATTATTTGAAATATGAATTTTCAAATTGCTTATAAATCTGGCTCGTTACATTATCAAATGCGACAACCCAAAAATCCATACATTTTGAATCGACAATAGTCCACAGATGTCCGACTCAAAACTGTATGTATCTTCGAATTATCAAGTGATGGACCAACTTTCTGACCATTGGAAATTGATTTTTTAATACATCCTCGATATTCATGTGTCGGAGATTCAAGTGTCGCAAATTCGATAAGTTAGGGTAAAATAGAAAATAGAATAGAGCAATGTCTCATAGCGGATGGAATTACATATATTATTGAACATAAACTTGTACAAGATTTTTTTACATAATCTGAGTTAAGTTCAATATGGATAGTTATAAACATCTATCCCTACAACAAAAGATAACAATGGCACAAGGCTATAAAAATCCAAAAATGCTCAAATTTCAACTCCAAGGCCTAATCCAAATGCTCCATACTATGCTCTAAGTATTCTTACTGCTAACCTGACTTTTAGGTTGCCCGTGCAAAATTAAGGGTACCTAGAGTTTAGAAAGGGAACAATAAACTCTGAGTCAGTCATGGGACTTGTGTGAGAACTTAAAATAGTTTTTTTGAAAACAAAAGAATGGTATCTCATAAGATTACACCGCAAATAAACATGGAATGGGTTTTTACCTTATGATAACCAAAACCTTTTATATTGAAACATTTGATATTATTATTAATGTCTAATCTTTGAAATCATTTTCGAATTTAAATAGTCGAATACTCAAAATTGTTACTATATAAAATTCCAGGGATACTACGCCATATAATCTACAATCGCGGGTTTCTTATTGGCGAATGGATTTCTAAAAATGGTCAAGGAAAATAATCTTCCTTATCCACGATGGGTACACCTCTAGAGGGATGTCCCAAGAATCAGAAACTACCATAGATTCCCTGCCAACACAAGACCAGGATATCCCTTAATTAGGTAACACCGAATTTGTCATTCTCTTGCTGTATCCGACCTTACCGAGTGCATTCCTTCCATCATCCACATAAAGTAAAATTTTCCACATAAGTAAAATACCTGAGATCCATACCATGGTATATCTTTTAATCTAGAAGGGAATGAATATACCCTAATGGGAGCGATCCACATAGCCTTGCTGCATTCATCCTATTTTGGTCATTTATGGGATATAAGGCTTGAAATCACTTTACATAAAGCTACTGAAACAACCCAAACTTCCCTATTGGGAAAGCCCAGATTGTTTTGAGAACACGACGCATCCGAATACAAATAATAGAACATTTCATTGTTATTACAACAATTACATCAGAGTACAAGATATATCAGAGTTCAAATAATATTACACAGTGGAAAATAAAAATATATCAGAGATTAAAATACAAAGCAGTGGAAAATAAATCAACTAGCACAACTGAAAGAAATACACGGTTACAAAGCTTTCCGAATATAGCTCTAGCTGTAAATCCAAGATCCTGTGAAAAGATATCTGCAAAACCAAAACTACTATTAGCCCATGTGGAAAATATGGGAACCTAGAGCTCAGGTAGAAACAATAAACTCCGAGTCAGTCATAGGACTGGTGTGAGAACTAAAACAACTATTAAATCTTTACTTTAAAAGTTGGAAATCATGGGACCACGCCATATAACACGGAACGGGTTTACTGCACACGAATCTCAGTTTGAAAATAAAACAACACAATGCTTTTTTGGAAAAATGAAGCTATTATAAGACACAGGTCCCATCACACAATGCAACGCAAGCCGGAGGATAGAGTTTTCCCTTATAATAGCCAAACATGCTTGGTACGTTTAAAACAAATCGTTTTGATATTACTATAAGTGCATAGTGTCAAACAACTTCAAACATAAATGTATCAATCATAGACGGCATGAGCACCCCATCCCATTATGTCGCTATATAGGTTTACATCTAAAGCCGAAAAATGTCATATTGGAAATTGGATTTCCATCATGAGTCAAGGCTAGCGATGACTCCTTCTGATTCGAGACATTCTAGCAAATGTCTCAGGATCCCTCGCAGTGAACCCTATGATCTTCCAAGGCTGGTCCACACTTACTTTAGTGGATTAATTATTCCTGAACACACATTTCCCGGTCCTATCGGACCTATCTCTGAGCAGCTAGGGACACAATATCCGAGGCGCCTCATTCCATCATCCTTATAAGTAAAAATGTCAGGGCTCCATACCATGACACAACTTCTAGCTGGAAAGAAACGTCGTGCACTCCTTGGGTCCTTATCCCGTTTTAAACTTATACCGAGGTGCAAGGCTCGCGAATTAACGCTATACACAAAGCTATGCTACTTAAAGTCGTGCTTTGATCATCAACCACAAGACTCTGCTTTTCAATGAAATCCTTTATCATTCGCATCTCAGCATGCCACACTGACAATTCACGCCATACAACTGATGTCTATCAATATATAACCTCTAAGCTTGTACGTCTTAGAGAAGGGTGTTAAGCAAGAGAATAAATTCTCTACTACCAAACAGATATATATTTAATAGAAATCAATCAACACAGAATGAAATCCAATGTCAGACACACATCCATTTACAAGTCCGTTTTAGGTCTGAACGAAACCGGAGGCACCTTATTCCTCATCCCATATGTCCAATACATGAGAGGGGTCCTCGCATGTCCGGTCGATCTCCAAGTACATCTGGACGATCACCACTTATTACCTTGTCTTGGGTGGACAGCTCAATCAAGACATCGGTAATCATCCAAACGATGTGAAGATCTCCTGTCTTCAACCACGGTCTTCATCGTCGACTTTTAGTCGTCGTATTAATTATTCAAAATGGGATAAACCGGTCTTTCCAAATAACTCACTTATTTTATAATCAATAATAAAGTGCTATCAAAACACATCGTACGCCCTATTCCAATTCAGAATATTCTTTTATTCAAATATTCACATTTATAGGGAAAGGTTCCCATTAATTTTACCAAAGATAAATTCTTTTAAATTTATTCTTTAATCTTCCTTTGGATATCAATTTCAAATGATTTTATTTTATCCTTTAACAATTCTAAACCAAATTATGGTTTATAAAACTAGTTGGGATTATCGAGCCTTACCGAAGTAATCATTCATTTTCCAATCCCAACCTATTCACTCTATGGAGAAAAACTGGTAATACTCCATATCTAACGTACACTATGTTATCGATAAATTTAATTACCATTTCTCGTTCAAATCTAATTAACGATTTAACTATCGCTTGGAGTAAAACTGGTGGTACTCCATTCTAAACCATTTCACGAATTCGATAAATTTAATTATCCCATTCTCATTCCAATCTAAATAAAGATTTATTAAAATCCAATTAGTTTTAATCTTCCTAAAAATCATTATTTAATGATTATTCAACTTTAGGAAATAAGTCTCATCTTTAACTAGGTTAAAGAACCAATGTCGTTTAAAACACCATTCACGATAAACCCGAATTCTCTTCCATTAACTATGGAATCTTCACGGAAAACATATCAATATATAATCGACATAAATTTCCGTATCAGACGAATAATATAAATGGAATAACGACCAAGCCTTTTAAATTCCATATATAGTAACGGTCTTCCTTCACAGAAGCTCATCTCGATTATTACCGAATCGAATTCCATTCAATTCTAATTTAATATATTTAATTGGAAAACTTTACTTTGGAAAATTCCATTAATCTTAATTAAAAGATTATAAATTCCAAATCATATTCTTCGTTTTTAATTGGGTTAAAGAACAAGTGTTATTTAAAACACTGCTCACGAAAAACCCATAAGCAACTTTCATTTCAATTCCAATTAAGTATTAATTAATTAATTGGTAAACTTCTCTAAATCTTATTTAAAAGATTTATTCTTTTCTCATCGGGGATTAAGAATAGTGTTAATGAAGACACCATTCACGAAGAACCCAAAATCCAATTTAATATTAAATACAAGGCTCTAAATAGACACTAATCGGCTTATATTCAATATCAAATTCTGAAACGAACGGATATCATATTGGGAATAACGATATCTGTATCTTCCAAATTCCTCAACAATATCCGTATAATCACGGAATCCAATAGTAAAATATTCCGAAGATTATTTCCATTCAAAATCCATTCCAATTCATGAATTGGAAAAACTCTGGTTATTTTAAAACCCTTTCTAAATCCAATTTATTATTTTAAAACCCATTGGATTATTAATCTAGTTAATAACTAGTTCATTTAGACAAAAATATATTTTTATTTTTTCAAAACTTGGATTTTATCACCCAAAATCTTTCCAAATCATTTATTATGATTTTACACAATTTTTTCATATTTTTAATAATTTTATTTAGGCCCTTACAGTCGGCTTCCAATATCGACCACCGAACCGCATTCATAGCGACCTTTTTCTGAAATTGATTTGGACATAATTCCAAATCCAACAATTATATTTCAAATCTGTTATAATCATTGGAAAGCTCTTTTCGATACGAACCCAACGGTTCCAGTTTTAGGAGAATCCCACGGTCGAATCTCCCGTTATATCAATTTGAAGTTAATAGTCGAAATTCGCGAACGGTCGCTGCGCGACACTTTCTATTCAGGCCATTAAATATATATAATATATATTTCATCGATTTCCATTTAAAATGTATTTTATAAATCGTTTATAAATTCATTTTAAAACGCTTCCCACTTCGATTTCAATTATAAATCAAAATTGAATATTATATAATATATATCATTATAATATTAAAACGATAATATTTTCAAAATATCAGATTTTGAAATCAATTCTTTTTCGTATTCATTTTAAAATGAATAAAATCGATCGATAAACCTGTTCGGGTTAAAATGACGAATATCTACTTACTCAACTTTATATTTTCCAATATTTCTGTGTCCATCCAAAATCGGAAACCAAAATCATATTTTGATTATTCACGGAATATTATTTTAAAAAATTTGTTATTTTGAAATATTTGTTATTTTAAAATATTCTTTATTTTTGAATCGGAATGCGACTCAATCAATTACCATATAATTTCAGTTATATGGATTTCATACATCGCATGTATACAATAATGATGATAAACAATCATTAAAAATTCATACAACGTCCAGAGTGCATTTTACAACTGTATAAGCATTAAAATAAATAAATAAAGCTTATACAGTCTGTCAACCCATCGACTGACATACAGCTAAACAACTGGGATTAGTGTATGTCAAATATCACCCCCAATACCCGTGTGGGGTTTCAATCGACTGTTACAATTTATTATTTGTGCAGTTGGGCGATGTGTAAAATATTATCGTCCCAATTAATATCAGTTAAATAGGTGTACATAAAAAAGCCGTCCGACTTGTAAATGAATATTTATTTTATTTCTTTTCATGATTATTTTTATATACATTTTATACGAATAATTTTATATACAATAATATCAATCCCAATCACAATCCAAACAAACAATCAACCATGGTTTGTACAAAAAATAGCGTCAGGAGCTATTAAGCCTCACTTGCAACCTAGGATATATTTAACTATAAAATAGCTTGAGTGAGAAGGAGTTCTCACATTGGGATCCACTCCGCCATTCTTTTCTATCGCTCAAATTCGTCGTTCTTATTCCAGAATTTGCAAATGAGCTCCATTCTTCACCCGACCCTTTTTTCTAGCACGAACACACCATACCGGACAACTTTCGCCTAGTGGACTATCTTCCGGAAATGCTCCAATTCGCTGGAATTCGTGAAAAGACAGTATCCAGACTGCTGACTTTGTACACATTTTCCGGGCGGCTCCGCATTTCAAAATATGACTTCCATATACTCAAATCGAAGAGAAAATCGTGCTCTACGAATTTGGTATTGTGGAGTTTTGGCCAAAAGTGCTCGGATTGGAAGATATTGAGGTGGGAAGGTCAGGGGGTTAAACGCAAAACTGAAATTTTGTAAAAATTGGATTTTTAGAGGGAGGGGGCCCACAGTTGGAGCTGGGGTGTCAGTGGCGGCGGCGTGGGGTGCTGGAGCGACTGGGGTGGAGCAGGAGGCGGCGGCGAGGCAGTGGGGTCCGGCGGCGGATTTGGGGGCTAGGGCTTGGGTTTCTCAATTGGAGGGAGAAGGATGATCGGAGGGTTGGCGTGGCGTTGGGGATGCGGCGGCGCAGGGGAGGGGGCGACGACACGATGACGGTAGCGACTGAGGGGGAAGAGGGGTTTTACTGAACGACGCGGGTTTCTTTATTTTTTTTCTCATTTTGAACGATAGAGAGGGAGAGAGAGAAGGAAGGGGTGGACCAATATATAGTTAATTTAATTTTAATTCCAAGTTAATTTTTCATTCAAACTCCAAATTGAACTCAATGATTGTCGTCCTTAGCCAAATACCCCTATTCTGAACACAATGGGATATGTCTCGTAAGCCAATTCGACTGTTTCGATCAGTTTTCGTTAAGATATAAATTAATATAACGGTCAATATTGATTTTAACATACATTTTAATCTACCGAGGCCACATACTGACTCCAAAAATTACAAAAAAATAAATCTTGCTATGTTTTGACGATATAGTCCTAACAAAACTAATTTCATTGAATTATGAGTCCGTTTGAAAAATGGTCATTTTCTAGTCGATTAAATTCAAACTGAATATGTAACACCCCACCTCCGCAAGGGTCACTCACAAAGGGAATGCACTAGTTTTGGAGGAGCGTTATCGAGGTAAACAAACACAGAAATATTACAAGACAGAACATAGATAAAACAACAGAAGAATCAAAAGATAAATTTCATTACTTTCAAAAAGAGTCAAAACCTTTTACATTAAATAGCCAAGGTCATTATTTTCCATTACAACAAATTCTGTCTTGCATAAATAAAGAAGCATAATCTTAAAACAACAAAAGTAGCTTAATTCACCAAAGGTAGCAGAAATGCAGCCATAGCATAGCTCAAGATCAAACCGTACATGAGCTGAACCGAAAGCAAGCGAAATCCAAGTTAAGTGCTAGAGTTTCCTCCCTGAGAACCTGAGGGGGAAACGAAAGGAAAAGAGGCGAAAGAAAACGGGTCAGTCATAAAGACTGGTAAGTCCTAGTGACTTTCAGCATAAAAACAGGTAAAGGTAACATGACATGTACAAACTGAAAGTAAACATAAGGATGATAACAAGATGGGCAAGATAGACTAAGATAACATGATAAATCAAGTATAGCATCACATATTCAAGGTTCTCCGCATCAACTGTACTGGAATCCCAAACCCATGTCTTATATTAATCATGAAATGATCCCTTGGCCCAATATCATAAAATGACCCATTACTAGGTCCAATGGAACGATCCACTAATTGATCGGCTCCCTACAAGTTCTAGCTCATTATGTGTCTGTGTCATACGGCCCTATCACGAATGTAGTCACCTGTGCTAGGTCCACCATAGGGTGTATCAAGCCCTAGGGTGCCAACCACCGACACGAATCAAGCATGCACAGATAAACCTACTAATGCCGAATGCCTGCGTTTTCAACTCCGGACCACATGCACGACCATAGCCCGCCTGAACCTACATTGGCGCACCAGCACAGCCGTCGTTCTGGTCGCTTACAATCAGCCCAGTAATCGTGCCCCACCCTGCCTAGTTCCAGGGTACCATGATACATCTAGTGGGTTACTACTGAAACGGACCGCGTAACTAGGGTTTTCGTCCAATAGGTTAAGTGTTGTCATTTAAATCCATGACTTAACCCTTATCAGTCTAGCATGTCAAGTTGGTTAAGTGTTGGCATTCAAGTTCTTGACTTAACCCGCCTACGTGTCATGTCAAATTGGCTAAATGTTGTCGTTCAAGTTCATGACTTAGCCCTACGAATCATGTATCAAGTTAGTTAAGTGTTGTCTTTCATGTTCATGACTTAACTCTATCATGTGGCATTAATTCATTAATGCACCCCAATCTCTCACCTCAGACCTGTTGTTGTGGTCACTGGATATGCCGGGCGGTTCCGGGCAGAATTACACCACAACTCAGTCTGACCTCGGGTTTTCGAGTGCGGTATGACCAACTACCCACATTGGATCCTATTGTTTGCAGTAACTGGATTTTGCCGAGCGGTTCCGGGCAAAATTACACTGCAAACTCAACCCAACCTCGAGTTGACCAATTCCAGGTTCTTTCTAGTGTCATGTCCATGTTCAAGATTCATGTCAGGTTCGTGTCAAGTTTCGTGGCGAGTTTCATACCAAGTTTCCTATAATTACCAATTTTTCCCGACGTTACCCCGTCTAAATAGTAGGCTAACAATCTTAGCCCAATTTTCCGTCCGCATGATTTTTGACATATAATATTAGGCTAAAAAATTAGCCTAATTTAACGTACACAAAATTTGCATAAAGAAATTCATTAACATAAACATGACATAGGTGTAAACTTGGCATTCTCGACATAGTCAATATGAACACCATAGGTGTGTACTTACAAAATAATCAACATGAATATCATAGGTGTGATCTTGCAACGTAGACTAAATCAACATACATATATGTGAATTTGCAACATAGAATAAATCAACTTACATATATGTGAAATTGCAAATCAATCACGAGCATATGAATAAGTGTGAACTTGAAATATGACATAGGTTTAACATATACACATAAACATGTAGATCTAACATTTAGTCACATATGTGATATGATTTTACAACCTAAAACTTGCATAACATGATAAACTACACAACTTATCATAACTGGTTATACTCCAATATACATATGAGTAGACTTATTCGTTAATTCCTAATCCAACATGATAATAAAATAGAATATCATTCAATTTCACATATAACATAATAAACATTGTTTTATTATCAATTTATTTCCAAGGCATAACATAACTGAATAAATTGAGTAAAATATCGCAGACATATAGATCTGATAACATTATGAACATGAAAAGGTTTGAATAATAATCTAGGTTCAAGAACATGGATAGATCTAACTTAAATAGATAAATCCCCAAAATCAAGATCTAAGGACAAATAAAGAAAATAGGTCTGAATAGAAAATCAAGCTTAGATCAGATTTCATAGTCATAATCCTAGGCAATAACCTCATGGTCATGAATCATAGGTGATTAGCCACAATTGTCCTTGTCATAGTCATAGGCAATAGTCTTATGTTCGCAGTCATAGGCATAGGCATAGTCTTATGTTCACAGGCTTAGGCATAGGCATAGTCTTATGTTCACAGTCATAGGCATATGTATAGTCTTATGTTCACCGTCATAGTCTTAGGCCATTAACCATAGTTTCAACGTCATAGGCATAATAATGTTATGGACATGAGAGAGTCTGATTTACAACATGGATAGGTCCAAACTGATTTCATAGCAATATTCCTAAAAGTCAAGATCCAAGATGAACAAAAATAGATATGAATCATACATAGATCCAATTCCAATTAATAACATGTCCATATTAAGTTTATAGTTTTTATCTAAAAGTAACTTGAACTTACAGATCGTGGTCTAAGAAATTTAGATGCAGAAGTCAAGTCTAGAAATTAGTCGTTGAATTGTTGAATCGTTGAATCTTGCTTTGATTGTAGAAGCAGATCCCCAATATGAAATTCCTAGCTGTAGTCTTTAAGAAATAGTCTTCGTGATTTATTCTAATTTAATTTAGAGGAAGAAGAAGCCACGATCATCAAGAGTTTGTGCAGCATAAGGTTAGAGAAGAATGGTGTAAAGAGAATGAGGCTAGGAGGCTGGTTATATAGGATTAGGCAGACAAATCTGGATAGAAAACGAGATCAGATACATCAGAATGCATCAGGTTCAAAAACTGGGTTCGGGAGGCAGGTCGACCCCCAGGTCGACACTATGGTCGACCTGGTCCCTGGGAGGTCGACACTATGGTCGACCCCCAGGTCGACCTGGTCCTAGGCGGGAAATTTCCCGCCCAACATGTTCTGGGTTTTGAATTCGAATTTGAATTCGAATTTTCGAGCTGTTTTCGATTCTAAAAATTTCTGAAACTTTGGAGGATCATATCTCCCTCATACGGACTCCGATTTTCGAAAACTCGGACTCGTTTCCAAGCAGAATTTCGAGACGAACGCAATGGCGCAACCCGTTTCCCTTGATTCTTATTTTAAAAATTAATTCTGCTTTGATTTATGGTTTTAACATGTTATTAAAATACGGGTTGTTACATTCTCCCCTCCTTAAAGGATTTTGTCCCCGAAATCTTCAAGTTAAGAAGAATGAATCCTATCATCCAATCAACCATCTACTTAACCATCATCCACAAGCAACCATTGTCCTTAAAAGATTTCTAATGCTATATGAACATATGCAGAAAGTGTGTGTATATGTTCCTTATCTAATGCAAATGATCAGGCCTGATTGATCTTCTTAATGCAAAATATGTTTAGTGCCATGAATCCAACATGTATGCAAATAGTCCTAGTCGCATAAACACTATATGTATGCACAAACATCCATCCATATGCAACATCCACATGATAACACATTCAATTTTATCCATAAACAAGTACAAACACTCACTCATATGCAATATGAAAATGTGTCTGAGCCGATCTAGTGCCTAATGTGTGTTTTGCAACCACGAGCAACCACTTGCGACCACTTGCAACCATTTGCAAACATCAACCATAACATGTTTCAATCACATGTTTACATCCAAAAAGGGTTCTACCTAAGGTTCTCAAGATAGGATTGAGAAGATAAGCAAGATAAAACAAAGCATCTAGGAGAAGAAGTTAAATATGTACCCCCAGATGGTCCTGCTTGCAGGCCTTGCCCTTGCTTCTTAGGACAGTTCTTGTTGATATGTCCAGTATCACCACACTGAAAGCATGCTCCCATCTTCATCTTCTTCTTTCTACAATCCTGGACTATATGCCCCTCAATACCACAGAAGTGGCATTTTCTTTTCTCACGTGTCTTGTTATCATTATTGTTGTTGTTGTTCTTGCCTCCTTTCTCGGAGCCTACATTCTTGTTTTGAGACTCATTCGCTTTGACCTCCTTCTTGCCATTCTTGTCTTCTTCATTTAAGAGCGCCATGTCTACTAACTTTTTGTAAGTAGCCCCTATAGGTACGTGGGTCATAGCCAAGCTGTGAAGTGGCTCATTCAATCCTTTGACAAAGCGGAGAGCCTTCTTATGAGGGGTATTCACTAAATCCAGTCCAAACCGAGCCAGCTGACTGAATTGATTGACGTACTTCTTGACCGTCATACTTCCATGCTTAAGAGATAAGAATTTTTCCAGCTGTAAACTTCGTTCAGCTTGCGAGAGGAATTTTATCTCAAACCTTACTCTGAAATCCATCCATGTTTCAACCGGCCTCTCGGCATTAGTGACTTCCCTCTAATAGGAAGCTTTGTCTTTGAGCAACCATACCGCCAACTGTACCTTCTCCCTATCGTCCACCTCGAAGATAACAAATAGATCCTCAATTTCTTTGAGCCAGTTTCTCGCTTCTACGAATGATTCAGTTCCCTTGAATTCCTTTCCACCCATGGCTCTAAAATCTTTACAGATCTTTGAGAAAGCAATTGCACAAGGAGGGGGAGGAGGAGGAGGAATCGCTGCAGCTGGAGGAGGAATATCTGCTGGGCCTGCATCGCTGGCCCTAGCCTCTAAGTAACTCCTGAACCAGCCAGGTATTGGCATGCCCTCTGGAAAGTTAAGATTCCCAGACATGCTGAAATGAAAAAGGAGAGATTCAAAGGAGGAAACAAAGGATAGTGCTAATGGCTTTTGGGGAATAGCCTTTAAATAAAACAAGACTTTTCTTGAAAAATGCTTCTTTGTAAACAGTTTTGAAAATAATTTCAGAAGGTTTAAAAAAACTTTTGCCCAGTCTGGTAACCTTCTGCTCTGATACCAAATGTAACACCCCACCTCCGCTAGGGTCACTCATAAAGGGAATGCACTAGTTTTGGAGGAGCGTTATCGAGGTAAACAAACACAGAAATATTACAAGACAGAACATAGATAAAACAGCAAAAGAATCAAAAGATAAATTTCATTACTTTCAAAAAGAGTCAAAACCTTTTACATCAAATAGCCGAGGTCATTATTTTCCATTACAACAAATTCTGTCTTGCATAAATAAAGAAGCATAATCTTAAAACAACAAAAGTAGCTTAATTCACCAAAGGTAGCAGAAATGCAGCCATAGCATAGCTCAAGATCAAACCGTACATGAGTTGAACCGAAAGCAAGCGAAATCCAAGTTAAGTGCTAGAGTTTCCTCCCTGAGAACCTGAGGGGGAAACGAAAGGAAAAGAGGCGAAAGAAAACGGGTCAGTCATAAAGACTGGTAAGTCCTAGTGACTTTCAGCAAAAAAACAGGTAAAGGTAACATGACATGTACAAACTGAAAGTAAACATAAGGATGATGACAAGATGGGTAAGATAGACTAAGATAACATGATAAAATCAAGTATAAATCAAGTATAGCATCACATATTCAAGTTTCTCCGCATCAACTGTACTAGAATCCCAAACCCATGTCTTATATTAATCATGAAATGATCCCTTGGCCCAATATCATGAAATGACCCATTACTAGGTCCAACGGAACGATCCACTAATTGATCGGCTCCCTACAAGTTCTAGCTCGTTGTGTGTCTGTGTCATACGGCCCTATCACGAATGTAGTCACCTGTGCTAGGTCCACCATAGGGTGTATCAAGCCCTAGGGTGCCAACCACCGACACGAATCAAGCATGCACAAATAAACCTACTGATGCCGAATGCCTGCTTTTTCAACTCCGGACCACGTGCACGACCATAGCCCGCCTGAACCTACATTGGCGCACCAACACAGCCGTCGTTCTGGTCACTTACAATCAGCCTAGTAATCGTGCCCCACCCTGCCTAGTTCAAGGGTACCATGATACATCTAGTGGGTTACTGCTGAAACGGACCGCGTAACTAGGGTTTTCGTCCAATAGGTTAAGTGTTGTCATATAAATCCATGACTTAACCCTTATCAGTCTAGCATGTCAAGTTGGTTAAGTGTTGTCATTTAAGTTCGTGACTTAATCCGCCTACGTGTCATGTCAAATTGGCTAAGTGTTGTCGGTCAAGTTCATGACTTAGCCCTACGAATCATGTATCAAGTTAGTTAAGTGTTGTCTTTCATGTTCATGACTTAACCCTATCATGTGGCATTAATTCATTAATGCTCCCCAACCTCTCACATCAGACCTGTTGTTGTGGTCACTGGATATGCCGGGCGGTTTCGGGCAGAATTACACCACAACTCAGTTTGACCTCGGGTTTTCGAGTGTGGTATGACCAACTATCCACATTGGATCCTATTGTTTGCAGTAATTGGATTTTGCCGGGCGGTTCCGGGCAGAATTACACTGCAAACTCAACCCAACCTCAAGTTGGCCAATTTCAGGTTCATTCTAGTGTCATGTCCATGTTCAAGATTCATGTCAGGTTCATGTCAAGTTTCATAGCGAGTTTCATACCAAGTTTCCTATAATTACTAATTTTTCCCAACGTTACCCCGTCTAAATATTAGGCTAACAATCTCAGCCTAATTTTCCGTCCGCTTGATTTTTGACATATAATATTAGGGTAAAAACTTAGCCTAATTTAACGTACATAAAATTTGCATAAAGAAATTCATTAACATAAACATGACATAGGTGTAAACTTGGCATTCTCGGCATAGTCAATATGAACACCATAGATGTGTACTTGCAAAATAATCAACATGAATATCATAGATGTGATCTTGCAACGTAGACTAAATCAACATACATATATGTGAATTTGCAACATAGACTAAATCAACTTACATATATGTGAACTTGCAAATCAATCACGAGCATATGAATAAGTGTGAATTTGAAATATGACATAGGTTTAACATATACACATAAACATGTAGATTTAACATTTAGTCACATATGTGATATGATTTTACAACCTAAAACTTGCATAACATGATAAACTACACAACTTATCATAACAGGTTATACTCCAACATACATATGAGTAGACTTATTCATTAATTCCCAATCCAACATGATAATAAAATAGAATATCATTCAATTTCACATATAACATAATAAACATTATTCTATTATCAATTTATTTCCAAGGCATAACATAACTGAATAAATTGAGTAAAACATCGCAGGCATATAGATCTGATAACATTATGGACATGAAAAGGTTTGAATAATAGTCTAGGTTCAAGAACATGGATAGATCTAACTTAAATCGAAAAATCCCCAAAATCAAGATCCAAGGACAAATAAAGAAAATAGGTCTGAATAGAAAATCAAGCTTAGATCCAATTTCATAGTCATAATCCTAGGCAATAAGCTCATGGTCATGAATCATAGGTGATTAGCCACAATTGTCCTTGTCATAGTCATAGGCAATAGTCTTATGTTGTGAGTCATGAGCATAGGCATAGTCATAGGTATAGGCATTGTCTTATGTTCATAGTCATAGGCATAGGCATAGTCTTATGTTCACAGTCATAGGTATAGTCTTATGTTCACCGTCATAGTCTTAGGCCATTAACAATAGTTTCAACGTCATAGGCATAATAATGTTATGGACATGAGAGAGTCTGATTTACAACATGGATAGGTCCAAACTGATTTCATAGCAATATTCCCAAAAGTCAAGATCCAAGATGAACAAAAATAGATATGAATCATACATAGATCCAATTCCAATTTATAACATGTCCATATTAAGTTTATAGTTTTTATCTAAAAGTAACTTGAACTTATAGTCGTGGTCTAAGAAATTTAGATGCAGAAGTCAAGTCTAGAAATTAGTCGTTGAATTGTTGAATCGTTGAATCTTGCTTTGATTGTAGAAGCAAATCCCCAATATGAAATTCCTAGCCGTAATCTTCAAGAAATAGTCTTTGCGATTTATTTTAATTTAATTTAGAGGAAGAAGAAGAAGCCATGTAAATCAAGAGTTTGTGCAGCATAAGGTTAGAGAAGAATAATGTAAAGAGAATGAGGCTAGGAGGCTACTTATAAAGGATTAGGCAGACGAATCTGAACAGAAAACGAGATCAGATACATCAGAATGCATCAGGTTCAAAAACTGGATTCGCGAGGCAGGTCGACACTATGGTCGACCTGGCCCCTGGGAGGTCGACACTATGGTCGACCCCCAGGTCGACCTGGTCTTGGGCGGGAAAATTCCTGCCCAGCCTGTTCTGGGTTTTGAATTCGAATTTGAATTTTCGAGCTGTTTTCGATTTTGAAAATTTCTGAAACTTTGGAGGGTCATATCTCCCTAATACGGACTCCGATTTTCGAAAACTCGGACTCGTTTCCAAACAGAATTTCGAGACGAACGCAATAGCGCAACCCGTTTCCCTTGATTCTTATTTTAAAAATTAATTCTGCCTTGATTTATTGTTTTAACATGTTATTATAATACGGGTTGTTACTGAATATACAAAACAAGTTTAAATTTACCACGCTCACATATTAGATCCAAAAATTATGAAATTTGAAACTTAACAATAATTTGACATTCCAGATCCAACAAAAGTGGTTTCATCGAAAATGGTGGTCGTTTGCAAAATGGCTACTTTTAAGGACTATATATTATATTAAAATATATATAAATTCCATAACGACTATTTTAAATTTTAAACTGGCCATAACTTTCAATTTATAAAGTGAAATCTCAGTTTCTTACATTCATTAGAAAGATATAGTTAAACGTTTCTTGTTTTACTGAAATCCGATTTATTTTGAATTTTTACATTCATTTGAAATTTAAAATCGAACTTTCAAACTACCGCGCCATTTCGAGTTCGTTTTATAATTAAAATAAATTTATATGTTCTAACTTCATTTAAAATAAATTTTTAGTCATTATTATTTAAAATAAATCATTTTAAATTATCAAAATCTATTAAAATAGCAAAACTAAAATTTTTAAATTGGTTCAAAATTTCCGGGTTGTTACAGCTACGCTTATACCAAGCCATGCTTTGATCATCTGTAGCACATTTCACTTACCATGCCACATTGCCAATTCATAACATATAACTAATGTCTACCAATATATAACCTTCGAGCTCGAACGTCTCCGAGAGGGGTGTTAAGCTAAGGGAAAAGTTTCTCCGCCACCAAACTAATATATATTTAATAAGGATCAATTTCTATGCCATAAAATGCAATTTCAGAGATACAATCCATACAAGTTCGTTCTCGGAATGAACGAAACCGATGGCGCTTTATTGCTCGTCCAATAAAGGAGAGAAGCCCTTGCAAATCAGGAAATTCTCCAAATGCATTGGGACCTCTGCTATAAGTAAACTCATAATGGGTGGCCGTCTGAGACATCAATAAGCAATCCTTTCGATGTGAAGATCTTTGATCTTCAACCATTGTCTTCATATTCTCCATTTCATCGTATCATTATTCGAAATGGATTTCGAATAGAAATCTGATCTCAATCTTTTCAAATAACGAGTGTTGTTTAAAAACAATATAGGCATACAGGATTGTTAACTCTCTTTCCTCTTAAATTGGTTAATCAAAACCTTCACTAAATTAGATAAAATCCTTAATCATTTATTCCTTAATATAGGTATTTTATCCATAAATTGCTCCATTTAATCTTTAAACTAAGATTCATTAGGTCTTAACAAACAATAATTCTTACTTTTAACTCATACTTGACTTAGGGAAATATTTCAATAACGTTCTTTAATTAAAATATTTATTAGACCTTCAACCAATATTTTCGCAATTCAAATCATATCTTTTAAATGGTTTAAAATTGATTTTCCTTAATCTTTTAAACAAAGGTTTTTTAAATCTTAATGAAGATTAATTCTTAAACTTTACTTAGGGAAATCATTTCAGTATTATCTCATTAAATCTTAATTAAAAGATTTTCTCAGTTTTTAAATAACATTTTCCATTTCAAAACATAACTTTTCATGAGTCAAAACGATGTAGTTTAAATCTTTAACGGGTTAAAGATGATGTTATTTAAGACATCATTCACAACAAACCCAAGCCAATTAATATTGAGTATAAGAATTGCATAGAAATTATATCAGCATATATTCAATATTGGTTTCCATATTCAACAAATACTATTGGGGTAATAACATTATAATCACCTTTTGAATTCCTTGAATAGTATGAGTTTCAACTGTGCAATTTAATACCAAGTATATGAAGATTATTTCCATCCGAGTCTAATTAATTCATAATTGGAAAACTTTAAAATTATTAAAGTTAAATCTTCAAAAATATCATTCTAGAATATCTTGGCTTTCCTTTTGATCTGTTCCAACCCTCGCGTTGTCTAGGTAAGTTCAGCGCACTGGTTGTTGATTCCTTAACTTAGTCATACACCTCATTTATCGTTTCAGATCTGAGAGGTGGGACAAATGTACTAGTGGTTTCTGCATACTCAGTTTAGCTGATTTTATCTTCTTTTTAAAATAGGTTAAGTATATTAACATCCAAATGATCATTAGAACTCTTTATTTGTTATTTCAAAATGTTTGTCAAAGACTTGGATAAGAATCGTTAAGTTTAAATCGTTTAACCTCAATGTTGTCGAAAAAACATTGCAAAAAGCTTTGCTAAATAGCTTAAATTGGCCTGTTTAATTTAGTTAACCTTCCTATTATTCAAAACTTCATATTACTAATCCAAATCACTTAATTTTCCCTACTTTTAATGTTAATGTCAAAAAATGAACACTAACATCCTGAAAGGTGTGAGCACACCTTCAAGTTGTTTAGATCTAGATTAAGGGCAATAACAAACAAAAGCAGTAAAAAAATAGAGAGCAAGTATGGTGGTTCGGTCCACTTTAATGGAGGATTTCATTATGATTATCGGCATTACAAGGTACAATCACTTTAACTTTGTACATCTTTTCTCATTTACAATAAAACTCTATCTCTTCTCTTTGATCTCTTCAATTCACTGTGGAAATGCTTAGATCTCTTTAGTTGCGGAGATAATTGAAATAGATCTTCGATAATCGAGCTTCTAACGAACTTTGATGTTTCCTCAATGATTGAGATGAGTTGAGATGATGGATAGGAACTTGAGATAAGCTTTAATGGAGTGTGAGATGACTTTACGTTGTTGAGAAATGAAAATGGCAGCACTTCATGGTCAGGGAAAATGCGTCCCTTAAATGTGTGTGGTGACGGGGTATTTATAGGAGAAGTTTGGAGTGGAGTGGCAATCTTGTAATTATGTGTTCACATGCCTTAGGTCGATGGACGACCCGACTTAAATCATATACAAACGACCCATGTTTTATTTCATGCACAGCATGACTTGCCTTCACGACCTGATGTGCTCATGTGAGTGCAAGGTTTTGTCCATGCTTCGCATGTTTATGCCATATGTGATTAAATTTAGCCAACCAATATATTTCATCTAACTGACACAACATTCTTTTTCGACAACCTAACTTATAGAGATAAACGATCCATGTTGCATGCCCACATATTATTTATACGATCCATCCACTTATACTTTGTCACATGTACATGAAATGGATACCAACTGTCTCACACTTCACAGTTAAACACACCTACGCGTTCCATCTTTGTGCCCATTCTATGTTCAGGGTCGGCCCAGAGGGAAGCCCACCAAGACCGTGGGCTGGGGCAACCCACTGGGCCGAGGCATTTTTTTTTAGTATTTTGGCTTTAGTGCTTTCTATTACGTAAAAGCAGATTGGTACACCTTCATTGAAGCAGGAAGGGCAGGGTGGTAGAATGCATGGCCTGCAGGAAAACGTGCCAGGTTCGAATCCTGGAGGCAATGCTTTCTGCATGTAATTTTTCTTCGGGCCTTTGCTTTTTGCTGTATTTTTTTTGGGCCTTACGTCTAACACTATACCTTGAGAGTATTTCTTTGCTGGGGCTTGGGCATCAAATTCATTGGGCCGGCACTGTCTATGTTAAAACAGTTCATGGTTGCTACATAACATTAAGAAATATTGAACGATCCATGCATATTAATAGAAATGGTCTACGTGGGAGCTCACTCTCCACGATTTACATTGGTAGATGTTAGCTTCAGGCTTGCGAGCTATTTTCCACAACAGTCCATCATATATACTTCCCGCATCCCATGCATTCCTATACATTGCCTTCATGCAAACAACCCATGATAAAGCCTTAGTTGTTTTAGCGACCTAACTGTTTAGTAACCCATAGCAGTTCCATGACCCAAGTGTTAACGACCCTAGTCTTGGCGACCCGAAGATGTGAGCTGACGTGGCATTTGAACGACCCATCCTTTGTATTACACAATTTGTGGATATTACATATATATTGCGGTTCATGCACTGTGTGTGTTTATATTAGCTGCCGAGCCATGTTCATATCACAAACTGACGACCTTAACATGCCATGTGTACTTGACATTGTATGGAACCTATCCAAACATATAAAAAGATCCATGCAATGGTTGAACCGACCCATATTTCTGTCTATACACTTCATGTGATTACTTCAAAAACGATACATCATATTAACCAAGAATGACTCATTATATTTGAACCGCGTTTTAATAACGGGGTTAACATTTGCCCCTTCGAAGTTTATGTCATTGAAAATGATGTAGGCTTCAAATCATAAGGTTTTGGTATTTATCCAGTGGGTCGTTATTTATTTATTTAAGGTATTGACATGTGACGGGTCGTCTAGGCTTTTAAACGGTTCGAACTCGGCCCATCTACAGTTTCCTTTATATCTAATACCAGGTTGCCAATTTTACTTTATCTTATCTACCAAAAAGAAAGAGCTTTTTAATGGCTACTGTTTAGTTCTGGTCCAAGGTAAATTCTTCTCCTCAATAAGAAAAGATTTCGTTGTCAAAAAATCTTAAAGCCGCTGCTCATTTCGTACCGCCAAATCGATTTGACCTTGCTGAACATTGTTGTCTATCAGGAGTCCTACATCCATCCAATTTGAGTTCGACTTTAATTCAAACATGAGTCATTTCAGATCTTGAGTTAAAGCGTACTTCGCTCTTGCTATCAATTTGTTATAATTTTCTGATCATCAATGGTTGATGGATTTGCCTATCTCACATCGAACTAGTTTTCAGGCGTTTGGGTTTTTTTTGGAACAAGATCGGATTTTTTGAGGAGTTTAATGATTTTGCGAATTTTGGTATTATCAATCATCTGTAGTTCTTACGATCGCCTATGTTTTTCAAATTAGACTCAGCATCCTTTGAGTTCAATCTCTTTGATATTTGTTGTAACTAAATTCAGTTGGGATTTTGTGGAACTTATATCTTGAATTTAGCTTCAATGTTTTGCCGCTAGTCAGAACAGTGATTAATTTTTCAATCCTTGTGTTGATCTATACTTGAATCCGACAGCATAATGTTTACTATAATCAAATTCAATTATGGCGTTGGACAAACTTGCATTTTTGAACTTTCTGAATTAGTTTGTAACATGTAAATCTGATGCCAACATTTGTCGTTTGCATCGGCATGCGAAAATCCACGTTCACGATGTGATTTTTATGTTGATTGTTCACATCTTAATAATAATGTATGGACTTTTGTTGTTGATGCTGAATCGACTTAGTATGCGAACTATTAGATCGATTGAGTGATGCAAGAGTATGCTTATTATTCTGCACTTCAACTTGATTTTGATAACTCGTTGTATTGAATCAGTCTCTGAGATGTTTACAACTTGACATCAATGTGAGAATCTGCTTGCTGATTAATATTTCAGTACGAGTCCGATGATTCGAGACATGTAGTGGATTGATTTTTCCTGGTTGTTGGTTTGAATATCATAGGAATTTTTGTGGTATCCATACACTTTAATGAACTATAGCTTAAAATCCTTGATTCCAAGATTTGTGTCAGCTCACAATTTGCACGTCGACAAATTTTTTCTTTTAATCGATTTCAGCAAAAATATATTGCGTTGTAATAACTTTTAGTGATTATACACTTTGAATGTAATACGTCTTGGATATATTTAATGATTTCACCCTCCTTGATGCATTAGTGCTTTAAATTGAAAGTGCCACTATTTGCTTATTTGATGCATAATTCTCTTTATGGATCGGCGTTTCAATGTAGATTCAACAAATTGTGCTTTTATTAAGATTTGGCAATCTTGTATGATGATTCTAATATTGCCTTTGTCGATGATTTATGGTTTAATGTTGTATGAATCTCCGTTGATCGCTTGCCTTTGTTGGATCGATCATGATTGAATTTGGCCTTAATTTCAATGGATCAGATGCGCACAATCCATTAATGATCGGGTACGCACGATCCACTATGGATTGGGTATGCACGATCCACGATGGATCGGATGCCTCGGAAGTCTTTTGGTCGATGATTTTTCTGAAGCGATCCAAGTTTTGAAAGGTGATCAACGATTCAGAACTACAACTTATGAACTGAACATGCCTTTTCGCTGCTACTTGTCCTGTAACAACAAAAAACACTTGCATGTTTCTGGGCAAATATTTTGTCATCGACTGCCCACATCGACAACAGATTAGCTAATCATTAGAAATTACTACAGCGAATTTCTCGACTTGAACCGAATGAAGTGCCTATACATAACTGTTTCATTCGACCATTTATAACTTGTCGAATATAAGCACATCACTCTAATTCAAATTCACAATGACACTTGAAATTCACCAATCGTCACACAGCGACTGCAGATTCTCAAGTCTCACATTTTAATGCCATATATAATTTTGCACGACGGTTCATTTTTTATGAAGCATGTATCTGTAGTTTGTTTAAAAATAAGGTTCCATGTGCAGAGTGAATACCAGACGTGCGACTAGTTACCGTTCTTGAAAGGAAATCACGTCTGCTCAAATTGGAGATTTAATTTGAGTTTTTGAGACTAGAACGACTGCAACTTCTGGATTGTATATGAATCAGTCTTTGGTAATTCCCCGTCCTTTTGACAATTTGTCGGAGAGATGCCATTCTAAGTTAACCCAACGTGTTTTAATCAAGCATGTATTTGGTCTGGCATTCCCGAATTTGTCACAAAATTACCAGGGAAAGAAGGATGTGCTGATTGTTCGCCTTGCGGCTTTGTTGTTGTAGTCTCCAGGTTTTATGATGTTTGTTGGGCTCAGAAACTCTGGTTTGAATTTTCTTATGGCTTTTGAACTGGTTAACAATGCCCACTGGACTCGTTGGGACCTTTTGCCTCATTTCGATGAACAATGGTGCAACATTGATTTAGTTTTATTGGAAAGTTTTCTCTTGGCATGTACGCCCTTCCAAAGAACCCGCAATAAAGAGCTTTTGTGTGCATTTGGCGGCGAATTCGTTGTCGACTGCTCAAGACGAGAATGGGTTAGTCCAGTAAAAGGAGATAAATTATGAGGATCTTTCACAAACTCGAATATGTTATTAATGTGAAGCTATTCTATCTAAGATTTAATAACTCGCTAGATGCAGTTCGCATTGGTGAAACACTTCGTTTGTTTATCGATGACACTTGATATTCATCAGTCTAAATTTGGGATTGCGAGTTCTAAGCATCATCTTTTTGAACTGTCATTGCACAACATTCAATATTTATGAAAGGTGTGTACCTAATAATTTATATGATGAGAATTTTGAGTTTAATTTGACTCATATAGTTATCAACGATGCCTTAATTAGGATAACTCATGTTCTCCGCCAATTCTTTTGGGTGACAATCACCGCAGGATTTTCGGGAAACTGAGTGGCTTATGTGCACTGCTTAATGAGTCGTATGAAGCCAACATTTTGTATTCTTCCTTTGCAGAATCCATCCTGAGAAGTGTGAGTCTTGGAGGTAGGTCTTATAATTTAAATGTTGTGTATAAATGAATCGCTCCTTGTGTTATTCATGCCTTTGCTCATATTGAATTTCTTCGTATTCTGAGATGCTCTTTTATATACTGCAGCCTCGTGGCGTTGTTGTCTCTTTCAATAGTGTTTGATATCGTGGATCATCCCGGGCTGTATAAAGCTTTGAATCCCAACTTCACAATGGCTTGCCCCAGTGCATGATCATTACTCAAACTTTTTTATATCTCATGTCGACCCCGTTGATGGATATTGGCTTCAATTCCTTGGGAAGCGTTACTGCTCTAATGGATTCGAACTATGCCATATTCGCACAGTCACCTTTTAAGCATCGCTCATCCTCAGACTTGAAGCAGAATACCATCGGGTTCTTTAAGTTATTTATGATTGGAGCTTTGCAGACGAGGAAGCCTTTGCGTTGAGAGATTCTAGTTAGATTTCAAAGGTTGATATTTATTGGTGTAATGAGTCTTATCGACATATCGAGCGAATTGATTTTGTCAAAAAAATTCAAATGCTCCATCTTTGAAGGAAAGGTCTTTTTGCCAAGTTTTTAAGTCGAGATTTCTTGTTTGTTGTACTCTAGCTCACTTATTTCCAAGTGTATTCGCCTCTTTGTTGAGTGCAAGCTGGCTTTTGCTTAGTGCAATGTTATTATAGGCTTGTTTTTTTGCCTTGTGAGCATTGGTCCTTCTCAATGTGGTGGTGTTGCCCCATACCATGGGGTCATCAGTAATCGCCAAAGCTGGATATGGTCAACTTTGCTGAGTTGTTTTGGTTTGAACTAATGCACTAAAAGCTTGTATTCTGGTGATGGAGTCTTATTGCTTCTGCCAGCATACTTAGAGCTTCTGAATCTTTCCAATTCATTAAGAACCCAGCGTTGTTGATTAGTCTCAATCTTCTTCTTTGGAGAAGTCTTCAATTTCAGTGCCCCCGGAAAGGACTTTAATTTATTTCAACTTGATCAATGTATCAAGTGGATCGATGTATAAATTTCATTGAATGCCCTCGGAGAGGACTTTAATTTATTTCAACTTGATCAATGTATCGAGCGGATCGATGTATCGATCTCATTGAATGCCCCAGAAATAACTTGAACTTGATCCAACATTCAACGATTTGTCATGCGGATCGACGTATCGACTTCATTGGATGCCCTCGGAGAGGTCGTTGGTAACCCAACGTTCATCTACTCCCACCGATTAGTTTTGACACTGGAGGCTTCATTGAGCGCCACGCTAATGGAAGGTAACCCAACGTTCGTCTACTTCAGCTGACTGAATCAACATTGGAGACTTCATTGAGCAGCCTCGAAGAGGTCTTCGGTAAGCCAATGTTCGTCTACTCCCACCGATTAGTTCTGACATCGGAGACTTCATCAAGTTCCTCACTAATGGGAGGTAACCCAACGTTCATCTGCTCTTGCCGACTGAATCATAATTGGAGACTTCATTGAGCACCCCCGAAGAGATCTTTGGTAATCCAACATTCATCGACCCTCATCAATTAGTTCTGACATCAGAGACTTCATTGAGTGCCTCACTAGTGGGAGGTAACCCAACGTTCGTCTACTCCCGCCGATTGAATCAACATTGGAGACTTCATTGTGCTCCCCAAAGAGGTCTTTAGTAACCCAACGTTCGTCTACTCCCGCCGAATAGTTATGACATTGGAGACTTCATTGAGTGCCTTACTGGTGGGAGGTAACCCAACGTTCATCTACTCCCGCCAACTGAATCAACATTGGAGACTTCATTGAGTTCCCCCAAAGTGGTCTTTGGTAACCCAACTTTCGCCTACTCCCACCGATTAGTTCTGGCATCAGAGACTTCAATGAGTGCCTCACTTGTGGGAGGTAACCCAACGTTCGTCTACTCCCGCTAACTGAATCAACATTGGAAACTCAATTGAGCTCCCTTGAAGAGGTCTTTTACCTCTACCGTGGAGAGGTTGCCTTCATTACACAAAGGACTTTGGTTGCCTTAACCACGCAAAGTACTTTAATTATTGCATCATTCCATAGGGCGGACTTCAGTCCCTTTGTTGGATGCTTGTCTTGGCAAGCGATCGCGCTTAGAGGGTCAAGTCCCTTTACCTCCTCTATGGGGAGGTGTGCCCCTTTTGGTGGAATTTGCATTCTTTGTTTTACTCCGTGCTTGCTTGTCGCACCTTTCGTCGTTTGACTCCTTACGACTCCATACTTTCACTCTTCAAGGTGGTGCTTTTCATCCTTGCATTCATGCATATTGACGTTTATAGCACTCGACACTTGAGCTAGTGTTGTTGGGGTCATCACGCCTTGCCAGAATTTGAAGAAGCAAGCTCTCATCGGGTAGCCTGTAATATAAAATCATCTTTAAGCAAATTTTGAATTAACATTTTTTTACAAATAAGTGATCGACTTAAGTAGGCATGCATTTAGTAGTAGATATGATATTCAATTACAATCCCTCCTTTAATATGGGAGGTATATATTTGTAAAATAAAGTATAACAATTTTTCATAAGAACTGAGGAATGCTTTATGCAGAGAATTGACGCAAGCTGTCGCTATTCCAGGTTTTTGGTATCTGAATCCCATCAATAGTCATTAGAGTGAAGGTGTCGTGCAAGAGTCTTTGGCTAATCTTATAAGGCCCATGCCAATTAAGTCCTAGTACTCCAGCGCCAGTCATTTCCAATTTAAAGACAAGGTCTCCGACTTCGAAAGCTCTCTGCTGGGCTTTGGTGTGGAAATGTCTGGCTACAATTAGATGAACGGAAGCTTCTAATTCCATAGGGATTGTTGCTTCTGTAGGACTTTACTCCAAAGCATCTGAATAACTTTCCATCTTTTCCCAAATTTTATCAACTGAGCAAGAAACACCTGCTACGGTAGTGAGCCTTAGCCTCATACTATTCCATGCTATAGCTTTGCCATTGGGGCCCGATTGATTGACAGGAACATTTTCCCCCTGAATAATTGGAAGAGGATTTGTTGCATGGGGTTTTCTGACAAACTACTGTAGCTTGTTCTCTCGGATCAGCTCTTTGATTTTGTTCTTCAAGTATCGACACCCACTAGTATCATGCCCGGGCTGGTTGTGGAAGCAAATTTTTTTTCTATAATTCATTGCCTTTTTCCCTATCTTCTGCTAGGGTGGTTTAAGATAATATCCTGCATTTTTTGTAGCAAAAAAGATGTTCTTTGAGGTATTGCTCAAAAGGGTCAACTCTTCGGGTTTGAACAAGCTAATCCTCTTGCTATCAATCTTTTCTTTCCGTTTGTTTACATTTTCCTTTTTTTCCCTTGACATTCTTCTTGCTGTCCTCTAGACAGATGGGGAAGAAAGGACGCTTGGGTTTATCTTCCTCTTTATCATGGTAACCACCCTTCTCCCTGTTAAGATCCGAAGCGGAGGAATATGCGCTTCCTTGCACATCGGTGTTCACTAAGCGGTTTGTAAGATTGGCTTGAGCGACTTTGAGAGCATATAATTCATTCAGCAACATCTCATTCGAAGCATCAATTTTACAATGTAAACTTTCCATAACAGCATTGAACTCTTCTCGAATTATAACATCTCTCGTAGCTTGAGTAGCGGTTGGATTGTTTGTTTGAGAAGTGGCAGAGACAACTTCTACAGCATTACCGGAAACACTTACAGCTTTATTGTGTTTTTCCGAATCAACTCTTTGAGGTATAGGCTTAACTTGAGTGGTGAGAAGGGCGTTTAGCTGTTCCTTCAAGGCTTTATTTTTCCCATCCGCAGTTTCATCAACAATCGGATTATTGGCTTGTGGAGTAGCTATAGGATCGTTAGCAACATTCTCCGAACCTTTAGAAGACTTACTACCTTTCTTCGAAGAATCCATAACTTCGTGAAACTTTCTAATCTTCATAGATTATTCTTTAGATGGGCCTGACTCCTAGATCGTGAAGAACTATCATAGAAAGCAGGCTTGAATCATCGACGTCCCCCAAAATGCTATCAACCTTTATATGTGTATTCGGCCCCATGGTGGGAGCTAAAAATATTATTGTCAAAAAATGAACACTAACACTCCGAAAGGTGTGATCACAACTTCAAGTTGTTTATATCTAGATTAGGGGAAATCACAAACAAAAGTAGTAAAAAAACAAAGAGCAAATATAGTGGTTCGGCCTCAGTTTTGGCCCGCGTCCACTTTAATGAAGGATTTCATTATGATTGTCGACATTACAAGGTACACAATCACTTTAACATTGTACATCTTTTCTCTTTTACAATAAAACACAATCTCTTCTTTTTGATCTCTTGAATTCATCGTGGAAACGCTTAGATCTCTTTAGTTGTGGATATTATTGAAGTAGATCTTTGATAATCGAGCACTTTGATGATCTTTGACGTTTTCTCGATGATTGAGATGAGTTGAGAAGATGGATCAGAGCTTGAGAGAAGCTTTAGTGGAGTTTGAGATGACTTTACATTGTTGAGAAATGAAAATGGAAGCACTTTGTGGTCAGAGAAAATCTGTTCCTTAAATGTGTGTGGTGACGAGGTATTTATAGGAGAAATTTGGAGTGGAGTGGTAGTCTTGTAATTATGTGTGTACAAGCCTCGGGTCGGTGGATGACCCGACTCTATGTGAGCGACTTGACTTAATTCATATACAAATGACCCATGTTTTATTTCATGCACGACCTGACGTGCTCATGTGAGTGCAAGGTTTTGTCTAAGCTTCGCATGTTTGTGCCACCTGTGATTAAATGTAGCCAGTCCATATATTTTATCTAACTGGCATGACACTCTTTTTCAACGACCTAACTTATGGAGATAATCGATCCATGCTGCACGCCCCTATATTATTTATACGATATATCCACTTATACTTTGCCATATGTACATGAAATGGATACAACTGTCTCACGCTTCACAGTTAAACACACCTACATGTTCCACTTTTTGTGCCCATTCTGTGTTAAAATGATACACAATTTCTACATAACATTTAGAAATATTGAACAATCCATGCGTATTAATAGAAATGGTCCACGTGGAAGCTCATTCCCTGTGATTCACTTTGGAAGAGGCAAGCTTCAGGCTTGCGAGCTATTTTCCACAATAGTCCATCATATATACTTCCCACGTCCCATGCGTTCCTGTACATTGCCTTCATGCAAACAACCCATGATGACGCATTAGCTGTTTTAGCGACCTAACTGTTTAGCGACCCATAGCAGTTCCACAGTCCGAATGTTAACGACCCTAGTCTCGGCGACCCGAAGATGTGAGCTGATGTGGCAACTGAACGACCCATCCCTTGTATTACACAGTTTGTGGATATTACATATATATTGCAGTTCATGAACTGAGTGTGTTTATATCAGCTGTCGAGCCATGTTCATATCACGAACTGACGACCTTAACATGCCATGTGTACTTGACGTTGTATGGAACCTATCTAAACATATAAAAAGATCCATGCAATTGTTGAACCGACCTATATTTCTGTCTATATGATTAATGTGATTACTTCAAAAACGATACATCATATTAACCATGAACGACTCATTATATTCGAATCGCATTTTAATAACGGGGTTAACATTTGCCTCTTCGAAGCTTATGTCATTGAAAATCGTGTTGGTTTTGAATCATATGGTTTTAGTATTTTGCCAATGGGTCGTTATTCTCTTATTTAAGGTATTGACATGTGACGGGTCGTCTGGGCTTTTAAAATGTTCGGACTTATCCCATCTACATTGCCTTTATATCTTATATCGGGTCACCAATTTTATCTTAACTACCAAAAAGAAAGAGTTTTTAATGGTTATTGTTTGGTTTCGGTCCTAGGGAAATTCTTCTCCTTAATTCTGAGATTTCGTTGTCATCATACTGCCAAATTGATTTGACCTCGCAGACCATTGCTGACCATTAGGATTCTCCATCCATCCGATTTGAGTTTGACTTTAATTCAAACGTGAGTCATTTTAGATCTTGAGTTGAAGCATACTTCACCCTTGCCATCAATTATTATAATTTTTTGATCATCAATGGTTGGTGGATTTTCCTATCTTACATTGAATTGGTTTTTCAGGCGTCTGAGTTTTCTTTGGAACTAGAGTGTATTTTTTTGGGAGTTCAACGATTTGCGAATTCCTTATCAATCATCTGCAGTTCTTATGATGGCCTGTGTTTTCTGAATTAGACTCAACAGCCATTGAGTTCAATCTCTTTGATATTTGTTGTAACTAAACTCAGGTGGGATTTTGAAAAACTTGCATCTTAAATTTGGCTTCAATGTTTTGTCGGTAGTCAGAACAGTGATTGATTTTTCAATCCTTGTGTTGATCGGTACTTGAATCCGAAAACTTAACGTTTATTGTAGTCAAATTCAATTATGGCATTGGACAAACTTGCATTTTTGAACTTTCTGAATTAGTTCGTAACATGTTAATCTGATGTATGAATTCCAACATTTGTTGTTTGCATCGGCATGTGAAACTCCACGTTTACGGTGTGATTTTTATGCTGGTTGTTCACAACTTAATAATGATGTGTGGACTTTTGTTGTTGATGCTGAATTGACTTAGTATGCGAACTGTTAGATTGATTGAGTGATGCACGAGTTTGCTTATTAACCTGCACTTCAACTTGATTTTGATAACTAGTTGTATTGAATCAATCTCTGAGATGTTTACAGCTTGATATCAATATGGGAATCTGCTTGCTGATCAATATTTCAATGTGAGTCTGATGATTCGAGACATGTAGTGGATTGATTTTTCCTGGTTGTAGGTTTGAATATCATAGGAATTCTTGTGGTATCCATAAACTTTAATGAACTATGGCTTAAAATCTTTGATTCCAAGATTTGTGACAGCTTACAATTTGCACGTAGACAAACTTTTTCTTTTAATTGATTTTAGCAAGAATATATTGCGTTGTAATTCCTTGTAGTGATTATGCACTTTGAACGTACTACGTCTTGGATTTATGTAATGATTTCACCCTCCTTGATGCGTCGATGCTTTAAATTGAAAGTGCAACCATGTGCTTATTTGATGCATAATTCTGTTTGTGGATCGGCGTTTCAATGTAGATTCAGCAATTTGTGCTTTTATTAAGATTTGGCAATCTTATATGATGATTCTGATATTGCCTTTGTCAATGATTTATGGTTTAATGTTGTATGAATCTCCGTTGATCGCTTGCCTTTGTTAGATCGCTCAAGATTGAATTTGGCCTTAATTTCAATGGATTAGATGTGCATAATCCATGATTGATTGGTTATGCTTAATCCACTATAGATTGGCTACGCTCGATCCACTATGGATCGGGTATGCACAATCCACTATGGATCAGGTACGCACAATCCACGATGGATCAGATGCCTCAGAAGTCTTTTGGTTGATGATTTTTTCTTAAGCGATCCATGTTTTGAAAGGTGATCAATGATTTGAATATGCAACTTATGAACTAAACACGCCTTTTCTCTGCTACTTGTCCTGTAACAACAAAAAAATACTTGCACGTTTCTGGGCTAATATTTTGTCATTGACTGTCCACATCGAATTTATCGACTTGAACCAAATGAAATGCCTATACATAACTGTTTCGTTCAACCGTTTATAACTTGTCGAATATCACTTGCATAATCACATCACTCTAATTTAAATTCACAATGCCGCTTGAAATCCACTAATCGTCACATGGCGACTGCAGATTCTGAAGTCTCACATTTTAATGCCTTATATAATTTTGTATGATGGTTCATTTTTTTATGAAGTGTGTATCTGTAGTTTGTTTAAAAACGAGGTTCCATGTGCAGAGTGAATGCCAGACAGGCTACTAGTTACCGTTCTTCAAAGGAAATCACTTCTGCTCAAATTGGAGCTTTAATTTGAGTTTCTAAGGCTAGAACGACTACAACTTCTGGATTGTAGATGAATCAGTCTATGGTAACTCCATGTCCTCTTGACGGTTTGCCGGAGAGATGCCATTATGAGCTAACTCAAGGTGTTTATAATCAAGCATGCATTTGGTTTGGCATTCCCGGATTTGTCACAAAATTGGTAGGAAAAGAGGGATGTGCTGATTGTCCTCCTTGCGACTTTGTTGTTGTAGTCTTCAGGTTTTATGATGTTTGTTGGGCTAAAAAACCCGGGTTTAAATTTGCACATGGATTTTGAACTAGTTAATGATACACACTGGATTGGACCTTTTGCTTCATATCATGAACAATGGTGCAACATTGATTCAGTTTTATTGGAAAGTTTTCTCTTGACATGTATGCCCTTCTAGAGAACCTGCAATAAAGAGCTTTTGCGCGCAATTGGCGGCGAGTTCATTGTCGATTGCTCAAGATGACAATGGGTTAGTCCAGTAAAAGGAGATAAATTATGAGGATCTTTCACAAACTCAAATGTGTTATCAATGTGAAGTTGTTCTATCTAAGAGTTTATAACTCGCTAGATGCAGTTCGCATTGGTAAAACACTTCGTTTGTTTGTCGACGACACTTGATATTCGTCAATCTAAATTTTGGACTAAAAGTTCTAAGCATCATCGTTTTGAACTGTCATTGCACAACAATCGATATTTATGAAAGATGTGTACCTGATAATTTATCTGATTATAATTTTGAGTTTAATCTGACTCATACAGTTATCAGTGATGCCCCGGTGAGCATAACTAATGTTCTCCGCCAATTCTTTTTGGTGGAAATGACTATAGGATTTTCAGGAAACTAAGTGTCTGAAGTGCACTGCTTAATGATTTGTACTAAGCCAGCATTTTGTATTCTTCCTTTGCAGAATCCATCCTGAGAACTATGAGTCTTGGAGCTAGATCTTAGAATTTAAATGTTGTGCAGAAATGAATTCCTACTTGCGTTATTCATGCCTTTGCTCATATTGAATTTTTTTCGTATTCTGAGATGCTCTTTTGTATATTATATCCTCGTGGTACTGTTGTCTCTTCCAACAGTGTTTGATATCGTGGATCATCACAGGCTGTATAAAGCTTTGAATCCTAACTTCACAACGGCTTACCCTAGTGCATGATCATTGCTCAATCTTTTTTATATCTCATGTCGACCTCGTTGATGGATATTGTCTTCGATTCATTGGGAAACGTTACTGCTCTATTGGATTCGAACTAGCCATATTAGCACAATCGCCTTTTAAGCATCGCTCATCCTCAGGTTTGAAGCAGAATACCATCGGGTTCTTTGAGTTATTTACGATTGGAGCTTTGCAGATGAGAAAGCCTTTGCATTGAGAGATTCTGTTTGGATTTCCAAGGTTGATCCTTATCGATGTAACGAGTATTGTCGACATATTAAGCGTATCAATTTTGTTAAAAAAAATCAAATGCTCCATCTTTTGAAGGCAAGGTCTTTTTGCCAAGTTTCTAAGGCGAGATTTCTTGTTTGTTGTACTGTAGCTCACTTATTTCCAAGTGTATTCGCCTCTTTGTCGAGTGCAAGCTAGCTTTTGCTTATTGCAATGTCATGATGATCTTGTGGTTTGTCTTGTGAGGATTAGTCCTTCTCAATGTGGTAGCGTCGCCCCCATACCATGGGTCATCACGAATCGCCAAAGCTGGGTACGGTCAAATTTGCTGAGTTCCTTCGGTATGAACTAATGCGCTAGAAGCTCGTGGTTTATTGAAGGAGTCTTATTTCTTCTACCAACATACTTAGAGTTTCTGAATCTTTCCAATTCATTAACAAACCCAGCTTTGTTGATTGGTCTCAAGCTTCTTCTTCAGAGAAGTCTTCGATTTCAGCGCCCCCCGGAAAGGACTTGAATTTATCTCAACTGACCAATGTATCGAGCGGATCGATATATCGATCTCATTGAATGCCCCCGGAGAGGACTTTAATTTATTTCAACTTGATCAATGTATCGAGCGGATCAGTGTATCAATCTCATTGAATGCCCTCGAAGAGAACTTGAACTTGATCCAACATTCATCGATTTATCGTGCGGATCGACGTATTGACTTCATTGGATGCCCCCTGAGAGGTCTTGAACTTGATCAAACATTCATCGATTTGTCATGCGGATCAACATATAGACTTCATTAAATGCCCCTGGAGAGGTCTTTAATAACCCAACATTCGTCTACTCCAATCGATTAGTTCTGACATCGGAGACTTCATTGAGTGCCTCACTAATAGGAGGTAACCCAACGTTCATCTACTCCTACAGACTGAATCAACATTGGAAACTTCATTGAGCGCCCCCGAAGAGGTCTTTAGTAACCCAACTTTCGTCTACTCCCGCCGATTAGTTCTGACATCAGTGGCTTCGTTGAGTGCCTCACTAATGGGAGGAAATGTAGGATCAAAATTAACCCTAGAGGGGGGTGAATAGGGTTTATCGCAAATTTTAGCAGAGTAATTAAATAGTAACAGCACAGATAATAATCAGAATAAATGCGGAAAATAAATAACACACAGATATACCCAGCTTCCCCAAGGTTTCTACTAGGAGTTAAAACAATCTCTATGCTTACAATCCCCTGTAAACTCGTGACACTCGCTCCCAACTGTTCTTAACCCTACGCTCAAAACCTTGCACTGGTTTCTATCCCCGAAACCAGATTTCCCCGAATTACAAATCCCGTAATTCGTCTCCCTAGTTTTAGAGACAAACTAGAAAATTCTCACTCGATTACAATTTGAAATTAAAAAACAAATAAAACAATTTAAAAACCCTTTTAAACAAAAGCCTAGTTTCAAATAATAAACCCTTAAAAAAAAACCTTAGCCTTCAATATGATTAGGCCGGCCACTTTGTCTTGGTTCACTACTTCACTTTAGCCCGATCTCTTTTGTTACTCTCTGGAAAAATGGCGGCGCTGACTTTTCAATTTAGGATTTCCTTTTGGAGATTAAAGAGGCGATTAGGGTTTTGATTTTCTTCGATTTGAAGGTCGCTGCTATGTCGTATGATGATCTCGATTTATTCAGTGGTTATCCTCTTCGATTTGATGTTGAATTCTCGATCCAAGCTTCCTCCTCTCCTGGTATGATTTTTTAATTTGAGATTCAGTTTTGAATTAGTGCTAGAACTTGGATCATTATCTACCGATGATGATTGGTGTATTTATAGGATTAAAAATCCTAATTTTATGCTCTGATTTTGTATTAGAACTGGTCTGATATTGCGTATATTTTGGGCTTGAAATCTTCGTGGTTTCTAGAATTGCTTCTGGATATTTCTTTGATTCAAATTTTATGGAGTAACTTGCATTTAACCTGTATACTTAAAACTTGAATTTCCTGCTTTGAATCAATCCCTTGATTTCTGGAACTTTGATTTTGCTTTCTCTTTGAAAATTTCAATCCTTTGCCTTGAAATAATAAGATAAGAACAGTTGCTATTTCCCTTTGAATAGATTAAACAGACGCTATACTTTGATTTGCCTCGACCTTTAGCTTGCCATATATGAATTAAAAAAACTGAAATCTTAGACCCATTAAAAAACTTGCCAAACATTGCATTAAACAGTTACTACATTTTGATTTGTCGGACTCATGAACTGGTGCTATGTCTCGCCATTTTCATGTAGTCTTGCTGATCATCTTTTAAGACTGGTACTTAGTTAAGAACAGTTTCATCACTGCCTTGATTTATGAACTTGTTGCACTACTGATACTATGCTTTGATTTGGCTTTTTTATTTTTTTAATCTGATATTACACTTGAAGTCTTAGCTGTTCTTCACATTGAACTGTGCATTCATCAATCTGCATGACTGTATTTGCATGTATGCTTTAGCATTCTTGACATTGCTGTATTTGTTTCAAACTGGCTTGCTTGTGCATTGTACACCTCGGCCTGTCTACCCCCATGTCACTTTTAAATCTGGTCTGCACTTGTATACTCTCTTGTGTTTCGGGCTTGTGCATGTATCATTTGCGTCATGTCCTACTTGTACTAGTTTGTCTAATGCCAATTGTGTGCATTTGCTCTGCCGTGACTTTGTGGTGCATTTGTGCTTGAAAAATGAACTGTTTTTTGCCTAGACCTTTGCTGTGTGTAACTTTTCTTGACCATTTGTCTTGGCAGCTCCATATGTTTGCATTCGTACCTTGCTATCACTTGCACTTGTTCTTGTGTTCTGACTTGGACACTTGTCTTTTGTACACTTTGTCACCTGTTCTGGTTTGACCTTAGCAATTGCTGGACTTGATCACCATGCATTGTAATGTGTCTCTACATCTTCATTTGCCACTTGAGTTTCCAGTATAGCCTATGTGCTTTGTATACATGATCTGGAAATGTTTATTTTTGTGTTGACCTGAGTTTGTTGGTCCATTGTGTTGTTGCCGAGTCACCATGTTGTTCGATCATATTGTCTTGAGCTTGTATGTTGTATACTTGAACTTGTGTCACCCCTGACCATAGTTACATGCTGCGCCATGCCACTTAACCATGCTGCTCTGAAGTTTTACACAATATGAATGTTGCATCATTGACTATGCTGTGTTGAACATGTCCGAACCCTTTATGCTGTCTTGAAAACACTTTAATAAGAACAGACACTGCACTTGATCACACCACTGCTTTGCACATCTTTACACTTCACCTTGTACAATCATTGTAGTTCACTGTCTTGAATCATGATGCATTGTTTCGTCCAATTTTGGCTATTTTTTTATTTGCACTTTTGGCTCGACCATTTGCACACTGATTTGCACTGAGCTGAGAAGGTCCTCGTGGCTACTCCTCAGTTGCACACTAGATTAGCGAGGCAGTGCACACGTGTATATATATACACGTGTGTATATGCAGTTATCCAGACAAGTTTTTCTGTCCCTGCATATCAGACCAAGTCTAGAAAAATGATGAGAAACACACCATAATTCTGAGGCAAATAAAATTTAAAAATAAATTTTTATTTGTTTGTATTGAATTTTATTTTTTTCGCAGTCTACTGTGTGTGTTCTTCTATGACAGGTATGAAGATGACTGGACAGTCAGAAGAACGCTGTGAAGACAAAACATCGAAGATGAAAACAAGAATAGTGTTAGTGTGTGTCTGTATTTGTGAGTGTAAGTGTTGTAGAGAGAAGCTGAGTATGAAATTGAATATATTGAAATGTATACGAGTGATGTATATACAAATAGTGGAGTTGTAAATCTGTACTGTTTAAATATTGAAATAAAATATTCTTATTCAAATAAAATACTGTGTGAATATTTGAATTTCTGTATAGTTGATTTAAATAGAAATATTATATTCATGTTTGTTGTGTAGTATACCAGTACAGTTACAAACACATTCAAAAATAAAATATATTTGATTGTTATCATCAAACAAAAATCATATAATTGTGTATACAATAGTATTATATACAACAATCTCCCCCTTTTGATGATGAAAAACAAATAAAAGATTTTGAACGTGAAATATATTACTCACCCTATTTGTATGCTCCCCGTGCAACTGAACTCCCCCTATATATGTGGAAAATATGAATGATGAAATCCAATTGACCTTTCTCCCTCTAGATATTTAATTTCCAATCTTAAAATATTTTTGAATTAAATATTCATCAATCAAAATCTTGACCATTCTCCCCCTTTTGTTATCATCAAAAGGATAATAGAAATCGAAACAGTGATGAATATAGACTATAAATATAAATTCAAATTAAAAGAGAGAATATATATCGCAAATCCCATTTAATCAAACAAAAATCATAATATTCTTTAAATCAGAAGCAAATTTCACTTTCAGAATGAATGGATTTTATAGAATGAGGAGAGTTCAATAAAAATTGAATATTTGAATATGAATTTTAAAGATTTTAAATATGCTCAAAAATGTGTTAAGCACTTTCTAACCACGCATGGCCCAAAGGTCTTTAAATGAGGTTAGAGTAACTTAACTTTATCCTCTCTAATGAGTTCCATCCATGCACAATCCAAAGGTCTTTTAAGTGAGAATGGAAGCACATAGAAATTAAGGTAATTCACCCACGCATTACCGCGAGGATTTTTAAATGGGAGTGAATACCAAGGATAAATTATTTATTTATTTATTTTTATTTTATTTTTAATTCCAAGAATAATTAGAACTCCCCAAATTAAATAAAACCATGATGAATGGCAGAAATATGGTAGATATAGAAGATGGTCGTGAAATAAGCTCTAATTCAAAGATATTATAAAATCTGTCCAACCATTATGAGATTTAAAATAATATCTCCTCTAGTTATGGATTATACCATAGCCACAACTCATCCCAATTTCATAAATCTGTTAATAATTGTGATGAGTCACAAAACGGTTCAAATCAATCGATAATTTCAATTTTTGAATAAATAATCAAAAATAATTTTAAAAATATCAATTTCAAGAGGAGTTTTTGAAAATATCAATGCAAATTTGAAAATCAGCTTCAAAAATCAATCAGTAGAATATGAAATTATCTAATATTTATAATGTTGATTGTTCCTAGACAATTTCAAAAACATTTATATATTTAATTCAAATTATCTATGGAATTTAAAGATATTTAATTACTGATTTTATAACTCGTCGTTTAATCACCAACACACTTAAAACGAATCAAATCAATTTCCTTATCAGAGCAGCACAAGATCATTTTCGAAGCAAGAATCATAGGTGAAACATTCAGAGAATTTTTAAACAAGCACAAGAAACAGTCAGTTATCAAATCTGAAGATAATCAAATATTTATAACAAATGATTTCAAATTCAGCCAAGTAAAAAATAAAGAAAATAAAAAAATTAGAAACTAAAAAAAGAAAATAAACTAAAAGGAATAAAAAATGAGTTTAGAGATCATACCTGACTTATCATAATTGATGTGATCCAATGAATCTCCAACTCTGAATCTATGGCTAAGGAACTTCAAACAATTCAATAAAGTGGAACAACTTGAATTATATCTCTTTTAAGCACAGTCATTCCTTAGCTTCCCTCGGTACCTAAATGATTATAGAATCGAGTGGTCTAACAAAAATTGTTTTACCACTCCTATCTTCGTTTACATGTTTTGGTACCCAAACCCGTTTCTATAACAATCCATTATTATTCACTAGCGTACCCTTTGGAATCCAAATTCGTTTAGATTTATTTAAATTTATTTTGTTAGTTTTTGGAATCCAAACAGATTTAAATGAATTGTTTTTAAACGAGTTATCAATTTGTTTATGATTTAGAGACCCTTTGAAATTATTAAATTTCAAAAATTCAATTTGATCGTTTTCAAAACCATTTAAAGAATTTTTAAAATCATTAGAATTTTGTTTTTCAACTTGATCAGATCCAAAGCCAAGTCCATTTTTATTTTGAACAAAAAATTGGTCTTTTAACAACATATTGAATGATTTATCTCCTTTGGACAATTTAGTCAAAGTTAACTCAAGTCGTTGAATTTTAAATTTAAGGTCGCTATTTTCTTTCATTAAATTTGAACAACGATTTTCCTCTTTTCGACATCAGTTTGTTTCAAAATCAAATTTTTGTTTCCAAGTGCTTTGATTTTAGCATTGGACTTAGAAATTTCAATTTCAAATTGTTTTCGCTTTTCAAAATCAAGTTTTCAGATTCTCTAAGCTTTTCAATTTCCTTCTCAAAATCACGATTTTCGTTTTTCAAATTCACGTTTTCACTTTTGAGTAATTCAAAATCAGTTTTGAATTTCAAAGAATCGTTACTCAAAAATTGACATTTTCCGCATTCTAAAAACGGTGAATTCTTAATTTTTTTTCAAGTTTTCTTTCTAAACTGTTATTTTCTTGAACTAGTTTTAACCTATCAGATTTCAATATCTTAACTTTTAGTTCAAGAGAATCAACGGTTTTTGTGAGGTCGTGACACATTAAAATTAATTCTTTATAGGTAAAATTTGATACCTCACTAGAATCCTCTTCACTACCTTCCGAATCAGATTGAACCATAAGACACAAATTAGCTTCCTCTTTATCACTTTCAGAAACTTCTTCTCCTTCCTCGTCATCCCATGTAGCAGCAAAAGCTTTCTTCTTTCTTCTGAAATTCTTCTTCTTTTCATTTTTAAGTTGTGGGCAATTTGGTTTGATATGTCCGGGTTTCTTGCAGTTGTAGCAAAACACTTCATCGTCTGAACTATCTGAACTTTCAGACTTGTCGGTTTTTGAATTCTTCTTTCGTAGCCTGTAATTTCCTTTGGCTCACTTTCTCAAAACCATGGCTAACTCTTCAGTGGAATTTTCATCATCACTTTCAACAACATTATTTAGAGCGATCGTCTTTTTCTTTGACTCAGAATTCTTTCACTCTTCTCTTGCTTTTAACTCCATCTCATATGTAATCAGATTTCCGATCAATTCTTCCATGCTTACTTTATTCAGATCTTTTGATTCTTGAATCGCCGTCACCTTTGCTTCAAAATTCATCGGTAGCACTCTCAATATATTTCTGATCAATTCCACTTCGGTATAGGTTTTGCCAAGAGCTTTTGCATTGTAGACTAGTGATGAGAAGCATCCATACATCTCTTTTATATCTTCGTCCTTTTGCACAGAGAAATTTTCATATTCGTTGTTGAGTAGAGCGAGACGAGATTCCTTAACTTGAGATGTACCTTCGTGTGTGACCTCCAACGTATGCCATATTTCCTGCGCAGTTTCACAATGAGAAATTCGATTAAATTCAGTTATATCAAGAGCACAGATTAAAGCATTCATTGCTTTGGCATTAGTTGAGAATATTTTTTTATCATTAGCATCCCACCTGTCTTTTGATTTTGGAATTTCAACACCACTAACAATAACAGTGGGAGATCTATAACCTGTTTCAATAATATCCCACACATCATAATCGATTGAACTCAAATAAATTTTCATCCTAGCTTTCAAATATGCATAATAAATTCCATTAAACATTGGTGGCCTAGCTATGGACTGACCCTCAGAAAAAGCGTTATTAGACAAATTCATGACTCTAGAGTTAAAATAAAATAAAAAAATACTTGCTCTGATACCACTTGTAGGATCTAAATTAACCCTAGAGGGGGGTGAATAGGGTTTATCGCAAATTTTAGCAGAGTAATTAAATAGTAACAGCACAGATAATAATCAGAATAAATACGGAAAATAAATAACACACAGATATACCCAGCTTTGGCAAAACCCTGCCTACTGCTGCATTCCCCAAGGTTTCTACTAGGAGTTAAAACATTCTCTACGCTTACAATCCCCTGTAAACTCGCGACACTCGCTCCCAACTGTTCTTAGCCCTACGCTCAAAACCTTGCACTGGTTTCTATCCCCGAAACCAGATTTCCCCGAATTACAAATCCTGTAATTAGTCTCCCTCGTTTTAGAGACAAACTAGAAAACTCTCACTCGATTACAATTTGAAATTAAAAAACAAATAAAACAATTTAAAAACCTTTTTAAACAAAATCCTAGTTTCAACTAATAAACCCTTAAAAACCCTTAGCCTTCAATATGATTAGGCCGGCCACTTTGTCTTGGTTCACTACTTCACTTTAGCCCGATCTCTTTTGTTACTCTTTGGAAAAATGGCGGCATTGATTTTTCAATTTAGGATTTCCTTCTGGAGATTAAAGAGGCGATTAGGGTTTTGATTTTCTTCAATTTGAAGGTCGTTGTTATGTCGTATGATGATCTCGAATTATTCAGTGGCTATCCTCTTCGATTTGATGTTGAATTCTCGATCCAAGCTTCCTCCTCTCCTGGTATGATTTTTTAATTTGAGATTCAGTTTTGAATTAGTGCTAGAACTTGGATGATTATCTGCCGATGATGATTGGTGTATTTATAGGATTAAAAATCCTAATTTTGTTCTCTAATTTGTATTAGAACTGGTCTGATATTGCGTATATTTTGGGCTTGAAATCTTCGTGGTTTCTAGAATTGCTTCTGGATATTTCTTTGATTCAAATTTTATGGAGTAACTTGCGTTTAACCTGTATACTTTAAACTTGAATTTCCTGCTTTGAATCAATCCCTTGATTTCTGGAACTTTGATTTTGCTTTCTCTTTGAAAATTTCAATCCTTTGCCTTGAAATAATAAGATAAGAACAGTTTCTATTTCCCTTTGAATAGATTAAACAGACGCTATACTTTGATTTTCCTCAACCTTTAGCTTGCCATATATGAATTAAAAAAACTGAAATCTTAGACCCGTTAAAAAACTTGCCAAACATTGCATTAAACAGTTACTATATTTTGATTTGTCGGACTCTTGAACTGGTGCTATGTCTCACCATTTTCATGTAGTCTTGCTGATCATCTTTTAAGCCTGGTACTTAGTTAAGAACAGTTTCATCATTGCCTTCATTTATGAACTTGTTACACTACTGATACTATGCTTTGATTTTGCATTTTTATTTTTATTTTTTTAATCTGATATTACACTTGAAGTCTTAGCTGTGCTTCACATTGAACTGTGCATTCATCAATCTGCATAATAGTATTTGCACGTGTGCTTTAGCATTCTTGACATTGCTGTATTTGTTTCAAACTGGCTTGCTTGTGCATTGTACACCTCGGCCTGTCTACCCCTATGTCACCTTTAAATCTAGTCTGCACTTGTATACTCTCTTGTGTTTCGGGCTTGTGCATGTATCATTTGCGTCATGTCCTACTTGTACTAGTTTGTCTAATGCCATTTGTGTGCATTTGCTCTGCCGTGACTTTGTGGTGCATTTGTGCTTGAAACATGAACTATTTTCTGCCTAGACCTTTGCTGTGTGTAACTTTTCTTGACCATTTGTCTTGGCAGCTCCATATGTTTGCATTCGTACCATGCTATCACTTGCACTTGTTCTTGTGTTCTGACTTGGACACTTGTCTTTTGTACACTTTATCACCTGTTCTGGTTTGACCTTAGCAATTGCTGGACTTGATCACCATGCATTGTAGTGTGTCTCGACATCTTCATTTGCCACTTGAGTTTCCAGTATAGCCTATGTGCTTTGTATACATGAGCTGGAAATGTTTATTTTTGTGTTGACCTGAGTTTGTTGGTCCATTTGTTGTTGCTGAGTCACCATGTTGTTCAATCATATTGTCTTGAGCTTGTATGTTGTATACCTGAACATGTGTCACCCCTGACCATAGTTACATGTTGCGCCATGCCACTTAACTATGCTGCTCTGAAGTTTTACACAATATGAATGTTGCATCATTGACTATGTTGTATTGAACATGTCCGTACCCTTTGTGTTGTATTGAAAACACTTTAATAAGAACAGACACTGCACTTGATCACACCACTACTTTGCACATCTTTACACTTCATATAACAACCCTGAATTTTGGGGTAAATTTAAAATTTTATTTAAAGTGATTTAAATGGGTTTTGACTATTTTAAATAATAATGATCACAAATTTGGTTCAAATCGAAGTTAGAATGAATAAATTAATTTTAATTATAAAAAGAGTTAGAAATAGCGCAGTAGTTTGAAAAGTCAAACTTGAACTTTGACTAACCATACAGGATGCAAAATTTAACAGATTTTAGTGAAACCAAAAATATTAGAATCTATTTAAAAATATCTTTCCAACGAATCCGAAAAATCGAAATTTCATAGCGGAAATCAAAAGTTATGGCCAATTCAATTTTTAGAAGGTCGCTAGGTAATTCGCATAGGTCAATAATGCTACTTTTTACATATAAATGAATTTGAACTCGAAACCACTTCCATTGAGTCCGGAATGACGTTTCTGCATTTTAAAAGTGTAAACACTTATATATTTGGAGTTTCAAAAATTATTTGTTTAAAAATGTATTTTTAATATTAAATATACTGGCCTTAAAAATAGCCATTTTTCAAAATGTCTCAGAATTCAACGAAATAAATTTTGTTGGATTCGTATCATCAAAACCAAAGCTAAAAATGATTTTTTGGTAATTTTTAGAATTAAAATATAATTATAATTGATTTTTCAGTGTAAACGGGCAAATTTTTGACTTTAAATTTCATTAAAATTTCATACGGGCTCAGAATTGAACGAAATTAATTTTCCTAGGTCCACAGCATCAAAACATAACTAAATATATTTTTCGAGAATTTTTGAAGTTAATTTGTGACCTCGGTGAATTTTCATGTACGGTATACATTAAAATATTAATAAAATAATATAATTATTCCAAAACTCATAATAAATTTCGGAATTGGGTCCTGTAACATGTTCCGTTGCGTTCAGAAGGCCTCAAAACCTTAAGAATGACAGTAAGCAGGCCTAAATCGGAGTTCGGACCAAAACGGGCTTTAACGGGCTAATTAAATTATTAAATAATGATTAGGATAACCTAATATAATATTATATATTCCGAAAACACTGTTCATCGTCCTTCCTCTTCTCATTTCAGCCGCCACTTGAACCCACCACTCTTCAAAACTTCATTCTCAGTTTTCTCCTCCGTTTCTTAACGGAATTTAGCGTGTGAGTACTCATTACGAAGCTCTTTCCGAGCTCTACGATCTCCGACAAGTCCCAGCACCTCTCGTGCATCGTAGCTCCGCCACCAAGGCAGAGAAGCCGCCGCCGTTTGCTACAAACCAGGCCCCACCACGGCGATCGCACCTCCTCCCTTCTCCGGCGCAGGTAGACCTCTCCAAGCCGGACAACCTCCAACAAACGGTTCGTGAAACCATCGCCTACAACTCCAGAAAATCGAATTTGAAGTTTTGAACGTTCTAAGGTAAATTCTATTTCAGATTTCCCCACGCTTTTAAGCATTGCTGCAGCAGTTGTTAAAGGCCTGATTTTGACTTTTCCTTTGAATTTGCATTGGAATTGTTTCAGATCCGAAACCAAGTGAATTCGAACATCAACTCTAATCGAACCTGAAGCATCTCCTCAGACCAAACACTGTGAGAATTTAATTTTTTTTAAATTTAATTTAATTATTAAATTATTATTTGCATGGTTGTTGAGCGTAGATTAAAAGAAAAAACATGATATTTAGAACATGGATCTGAACGATTCACCCCGTATGTTGTTGAATCTAAATTGACTAGAACGACATGAGATTAGATCTGAAATGTTAAGGTTTAAATTTGAATTAAGAATTAATTAAAATTAATTAATTATGTGTTATTTATTTAACCATGCTATGTTGATTTTGTATATGCTATGTGAAATCCCATCTTGAAATTTACTTCGATGTTAATTATTGCATCTGATCCTGTTGTTGTGTCTGGATGTTGTTATGTGACTTGTGATGAAATCTACTTTCTCTTTTTATGTAAAATGGGAATAGAGAAAAAAAATTAACGTTTATTTTGATGTTAATAGGAAGTAAACTCACTGCATGTAAATTAACATTTTTGATGTTAATATTATAAAATTCACCGTAGGATGTAAATTAACATTTTTGTTAATGTTAATATTAATAAGAAATAACATCGTATGAGAAATTACATCGCATGTTGAAATTTAATTATGTACAAGTAAAGTAAGAAATTTGCGATGTTATGAAATTTACATTTTATTATGTAAATTTATATGAGTTTCACCGCATGTATAAATCTACATTATTTTTTTCCATGTAGATTAAATAGTAATTTTGACCATAGGGGAATTTCACATTTTATTTATGTGAATAAAGTAATTTTCAACGTATGATAAAATTTACATTATTTTTAATGTTAATGATAAGTAATTCAACGTATGATAAAATTAACATTATATTTAATGGTAACAATAAGAATATTTACAACGTATGAAAATTTACATTATTTATTTTTAATGTTAATATATAAAAAGTAATTTAACTGTATGATGGCATTAACATTTTAATGTTAATATTAAAAAGTAATTTAATCGCATGTATAAATTAACATTTTTAATGTTAATATTAAAAGGAAATTTCAATTTACATATTATTCGATGCAAATAAAATAAGAATGCGACTTGTGTTAGATTTTACATTTTATTATGTAAAATTGAAATGTAGGAGAATTTAACATTTTGGTTAATATTAAAAATAAGAAATTTCATCGTATAACAAATTTAACATTTTGGTTAATGTTAAAAATAAGAATTTTCATCGTATAACAAATTTAACATTTTTGTTAATGTTAAAAATAAGAAATTTCATCGTATGACAAATTAACATATTTGTTAATGTTAGAATATTGGAATTTACGATGACATAAAATTTACGTCTTATTATGTAAATAAAATATTGAAATTTGGAGATGACATAAATTTTACATTTTATTATGTAAATTAACGTTAGAATTTCACCGTATGAAAAGTTTACATTTTTATTAATGTTAATATATATGAACATTCACCGTAGGAGGAGTTTACATTTTTATTTATGTAAATAAAGGAAATTTTTACCGTATGAAAATTCACATATTTTTTTAATGTAAATTAAAGAGAATATTTAACTCTAGGATTGGTTAACATTATTTTTAATGTTAATATATGTGAATTTAACTGTAGGATTTGTTAACATTATCTTTAACGTTAATACATAAAAAAATTCACCGTAGGAAGATTTACATTAATTTTAATGTACTAAAAAGAATGGACTTTACATTGTGTTTAAAGAGTAAATTTTACATTGTAAAGAAGAATGGATTTTATGTTGTAACTTGAGAATAGAAGTTTACATTTTGTTGAATGCAAATTCAAGAAAATGTGACAAGAATGAGAATTTACATTTTCCCTTAATGTAAATATATAGAAATTTCACCGTATGTGAAATTTACATTTTTCTTAATGTAAATATACATAAATTTCACCGTATGTCCATTTTACATTATTTTTAATGTAAATTATATAGTAATCACAACGTAGGATAATTTTGCATTATTTTATAATGTAAATAAAAAGGGGATTTACACTGTAAGAAATTAACATTATTTATAATGTTAAGATAAAAGAATGATATCGTAGGATGAATTGACATTATTTATAATGTTAATAAAAAGAGAATTGACCGTAGTATAAGTGACATTATTTATGATATTAATAAAAAGAAAATTTACCGTAGGATAAGTGACATTATTTATAATGTTAATAAAAAGAGAATTGACCGTAGGATAAGTTACGTTATTTTATAATGTAATTTAAAGAAATTTAGACTGCATGAAATAAAATACATTTTTATATGTATTTTATGAATGAATTAAGACCACATGACATAAATTACATTTTTATATGTATTTTATGAATGAATTAACATCGCATGAAATAAAATACATTTGTATATGCATTTTATGAATGAGTTAAGATCGCATGAAATAAATTACATTTTATTTTATAATTTATGAATGAAATTAGTCTGCATAAAGTAAATTACATTTTTATATGTAATTTATGAATGAATTTTCATCGTATGAAATGAATTACATATTATTATGTAAATTATGAATGAATTTAACCCGCATGAATGAAATTTCATTTTATTCTATGAAATGAATGTATAGATTTACTTTGTAAATAAAGATTACATTTTTATAATGTAAACAAGAAATAGAATTCACATTGTAAATAAAATTCATATTTTTATATGTACTTAAGAATGATGAATTATAAATTACATTTTACATGTAAGAATGGAATTTAAAGAAGGAATTGGACGATGAAATATAATTTACATTTTACCGTAAATTAAAGAAATTAAAAGAATTAAAAAGGAAGAATTCATCATTCAAGTATGATTTGCATTTCTCTGTAAATGAAGAGATGAAAGGATAAAGAAGGAAAATAAACTTAAGAATAAAAAAGTTAAACGGGTTACGTTTATATATTTATATATATATATATAATTAAAATTAAACGAATCGAGCGCGGTAGTTCGCGTTTTAAAATTATATCTTTAAATGACTATACAAGAAGATCCAACCGTCGGATTTTCTTGAAACTGAAACCGCTAGGACCGTCTTGGAAAAATCATTCCAACGATATATAATAAGTCAAAATCCAACGGTTAGATTTTTAGATATGTGAAAATCAAAATTGATTGAAAATAGCACCAGAATCGCCATTGACCTGAATCGTCGCTGATTAAAGATTTAATTATTTTCAATTAAATAGAATAGGAAATAATCGTTATAAATTAGAAATAACGATAAGGAAGAGTTTCCAATATATATATATATATATATATATATATATATATATGAAGATTATTTGGAAAGGCCGAGTTAATCTCATCCCAAATAATCAAAACGACGATGAGAATTGAAGAAGAAGACGACAAATGAAGACCGTCAATCTTCCCCTCAAGAGGACAGCGATTGAGGCTTTGAATTGATTTGCTCTCAAGTCAAGGTCATGATCGTCGTCCGAACAAACATGTTGATTGAATGGATTTGGCTTTCGCTCAGACCCAGAGCATAAGCGTAAATGGATTGCATGTCTGACGTGGTATTCCTTTACTGTAATGACCCAGATTTCCGTAACATCGGAGTTGACTATATACATCATACGTCCAACCCAAATATCACGAAAATACGGAACATTTTTTTTTAGAAGAAAGAGATAGAAGAAGAACATAAATATCAACACAGAATCTCACATCGTGGCGGAACAAAATATAATATATCATATCTTTGAAATACCAAATCTTAACTGTATAACATACACTTATCAGAGTACAATACTTACAACATAGCGGAACAACACTATAACTAGATAACGCTGAAGCCTCCTGCTCCAAGCTCCTTTAGATAGATCTGTAAAATCCTGAACTACTTGACTGCCCGTACAAATTTAGGCACCCAAGAGTTTAGGTAGAACAAAACAAATAAACTCCGGGTCAGTCATGGGACTGGTATGAGTAAACAGTTTAAAACAGTTTCAGAAACTAAATGATACCTCATAAGACCACGCCGCATAACACGGAACGGGTTTTTCCCTTATGAAAATCCAAACACTTGACTTATCTTTATATCAAAACTCTTTTGATATTATAATAATGTCTAAATCAAGTAAATAACAATCTAGTGGAACGTTTGCATCTCACGTTCCACATATATATACAAATCATAAACCGCAAGCACGTATTGGGTAATGGGTTTCCAACGATGACAAGGTATGGAACCACCTTCCGCTGGTATATCTCTAGAGGAGAATACACCGAGTTCAACAAGAACATCTTGCAACTCAGCCACACATGACCGACCACTCATTTCGCTTGAGTGTATCGAATGTATATCACCAACGGTTGGGATCAGCAACCGTTTCCCGAATGGGACAGCATCGACAATAGATTTTTAGAAGTAAATGAAACTCTAGATCAGGTGATTATACACCCTAATAGGTGCGACCTACATAGCCATGCTGCTTGCCCGATTTCTGTCATTTACCGGTTGATGAGGCTAGAAGCTACGCTTTATCATCACACCAGATTCACTTCAAATGTCACATCGTCAAATCCATCAAATCACCGATTGACGTCCTCAACAGTACATTACGTGTTAGCTAAAAGAAGTTTCCTTCTCCGCTTCCACTCTTGGTACGGTTGAAGAAATCAATGTACGTGACCTTTCTGGAAATACTCTGTCAGACATTCATCCATACAAGTCACCCAGGAACAGGATGAACTGAAGGTACTATTTCTATTAATAGAAAAAGTCCTTGCACTCTACTCCGTCTTCGATTATCTTTATATAATCTGATTCGCACGCTACTGCCAATACAGAGTAGTTCTTCGGATAATAATCCAACCGGTCTCTCCATATTGACAACGATGGTCAAAACTTCGATAGTCTGTGATTTAACTATCGAATTAAAACAAGTGTTTCGATAGTCGATGATTTAACTATCGAATAAAACAAGTGTTCATCCAAACATCCAACAATCAGTGAGCCTTTAATTAATATTTCATTAATTAAATCACTTCTCTATTTCTTTATCAATATTTGTTAACCAAATATTTTCAATAACTATATTGGCCTTTTACGTTATTTGGAAAACATTTCCGAATATCGCCTTCCTTTATTTTCTAACTTTAGAAAATATATGTTATTTATAATCGGAAAATATTCCAATTACTTATCTCTTTCCGATCTCGTTTATTTCTATACTTAGGAAATATTTAACATCTATTTCCCAGCTTACATTTATTTGGGTTAAAACAGATTTTGTGTAAAACATCGTTACGATAACCCAAATACTATATTCAACTAACTCTTATCTAACATTGATCTTCGAGCCTGAAATCTTACTATTTATTTGTTAATAATGAAACCAATCAAGTTGGGATATAACTACCTCTCAGACCTTGACTGAATAACATTTATAACGTCAAAACAGATAAGACTACTTACTCGAATAATCAATACCATACAACTGATTATTCACCTTTAAACACATATGCACTTTCTCTTTTTATTCTATTTCTAAGTTCGTTTTCTTATCGACTTCTATATATTTTGATATGTTAATTTCTAACTATCAAATTATCTTAAAAATATTCTATCTCCTTAAATTCCCGGAAAAATTCGCCATAACCTCCTTTGTACCGGGAGCATCGGGAAATTTCAAATAGCTTTCCCGGTCCTTCTCATCTCAAAAGAAAAAGAAAAAGCCAAGCGGCTAGCCGATACGGCGCATAAAATCTCATATATGAATTAAATACATACCTTTTTGTCGGGCATTCTATTTATTTCACTTCTATACTTTATTCCATACCTGTCTCCTGTATATTTATGCCTGTCCAATCTATTTTAACTATACCAATCGTTTTAACTCAATTTGTTAATTAAATCTGTTGCTTAACTTTTCAGTCTATTTCACCTTCAATATTTGAATTCTATATTCAAACTCCATTTGAAATACTATACTTAAATTCTATAGTAAAACTCCATTTGAATTCTATTATTCAAATTCTATTCAATTCCTTATGTTCAAAGTCCATTTGAATTCTCTGCATTATTTATAAACAACGTTTATAACTTCAATTCAAATCCCACCTTTCCATTTATAAACAACGTTTATAAATTCAATTCAAATCCCATATTTTCATTTATAAACAACGTTTATAAATTCGATTCAAAACCCATATTTTTATTTATAAACAACGTTTATAAATTCGATTACTTGTTTTATATACCTTCAAACAAGTTAATATTTTCTATAGTTTTATTTAAAATTCAAATTCGATTTATAAAAAAATAGAATTTCCTTTTTAAATATCAAATACCCTTTCCGATATTTTTATGAATCAATATTCAAGCTCTAGTGGTATTTTCAACAATCAGATCAACCAATTTTCAATCACTTGATTTTTAACACATCATATAGGAATATATATGAAATCAAACAAACAACAAACAGATAATATATTTTTGAGGAATCCAGTTGGATTCCTCCAACCTGTTTTCCTGCATCCACAGATGTTAGTCAACATAGTAATACCCATCCTGCTTCGAGGCAGGATATCGCGGTATAGAAGGTCATCCACTAATCATAGCGTGGGGCGTATAGGGTAATCATCCGCTATGAAACTGTGGGCATCCGCTAATGAAACTGCGGGAATCCAACCAATCATCCACCCAATATATATATATATATATATATATATCCTAAATACATAATTAATGAAGGCAGGTGGAATTGCGACGGAATCCCTTGCAGCATTGAGATGAAAAAAGACTTTGAGTTCATGCCATTATTTATTGCCAGAGAATTTGACATGTGGAAATGGAAACCAAGCAATGAGTTCAATTTAAAAGACGCATGGATGGCATGCAGAGACAATGAACCCAAAGTGGTTTGGCACAGAGTAATTTGGGATAAAATAATTCCCCCCAAAGTGGCACATACGGCTTACAAAGCTATATTACTTCGTTTACCAACCAAGGATAGATTACACAATTGGGGTATTGTCGCAGATAACACATGCACCTTGTGTGACAATAACATTGAATCGCACCAACATCTATTCTTCAATTGCAGTTTTTCTAGAGAAATTCTTAAGCAAATTCAGCAAAGACTAAATTTTGATACGCAAGAAACAAGCTTTCATGAAATTATTGCGTACCTGGCTTTGAATTGGACGAACGAAGATGCTAAAGTTAAAATATACAGCATTAGCTTGATTACTGCATGTTGGTGGATTTGGAAGGAGAGAAATAGACGTGTATTTCAAAGCAAAACAAGATCAGTGAGTGAGATTAACAATCTGATAGAAGTGGAAATTAAATTAATTATTCAAACCAGAGGAAAAGGACTCACTACATCAGAGGAAGCAAGACGATCTCGTCCTAGAGGAACGGATCTAGGGGGTTGGCGGGAATCACGGCTAGAAGCTCAAAACCAGCAGCCGCCATGAATGTCTCGTTGAAGATGAAGCTGAAACTATCGTTCGCCATGCCTAATTTTGAAAAGAAGTAGTTTAGTTTTCTTTTAGTTCAACCACGTTGTCTGTTAATATTCCCACTTTTTGTCGCTTGTATATAGTGATGCGCTGTCGGCTGATATGTGGCATGCATCAATTCTTGGGCTGAAATATGCCTATAATAAAACTATACCAATTTTCAAAAAAAAATATATATCCTAAATAACTAATATATATTTCAAAACAATCAGACAGCATTCAAACAAGCACAGACAATTATTTTTAACTATATAAAAATAATTTCTAAATAAATGGTGAGTGAGGTTTACTCACCGGAATTTTGCAGTTGTCGAGTATCCCGTTTATTGCCCAATCACCGGCTACGAATCTTTTAGAATGATTTCGTACCTACGATAATTTTATTCAAATTACTTATTAACATTTATTTATTGAAATTGATTATTTGAATAAATAAATAAATTTCCTATATGTTTTTTTTCCTGTTCTTTAATGGTTACTAAATCAATTTTAACTTAACCCATGAAATTGAACAAACCTATTTTCTTTAAACATTAAACTAATTCAATTTCAATAAGATAAATATTAGTAAACTAACTTAATTTACCTTAAATTTCCTTATCGCCCATTTCTCCCTTAATTAGCAACTAGGCCACCATTCTTCACCATCACTGGAACCCGCCAAATAAACCCCCTTGTCAACATCGAACCCTAGCACACCAGAGAGCTCGCGACCTGCTGTTGCTTGCAAGTTCGTACCAAATTTCCGCACCTCCCCAATTCATCACTTGTGAAGTCGAACACCGGGTCTTCCATCATCGCACTGTCTGTAACAGCCTTCGACAATCACCAGTCCTCCCTCAAACAACATCGCAACTCCTCTGCATCTCAGAACAACCGATGCTAACACCGCTCCCTCCAAATCACCTAGTGTCGAACGGAAGTCGTACCCACTGTCGCACCCAAATCTCCGCGCTCACGCTTATGCTCACGCTCCGGTAGTTTTTGATTACATCTCCAGACAACCTCCAGTACATCTCTGCGCTCACGCTCCACTGTCCCACCCAAATCGAAGGTCACAGAGGATCTCGCGTTGCCCTTATAGATCACGATTTTGAAATGAAAGATGAAAGAGGAAATTGTTTCTGAAAGTTTTCGATTTTCATTTTCAGAAAGAATGAGGGGAGCGCCCCTTTTTACTTCGGTGTTTGGTTTAGTTTGTGGAGACAGAGAGGCCACGGTTTTTGCTTTAGTTTATGGATGAAGAGGAAGGCATGGGTCCTATTTTTGTTTGTGAAGGTGGAATAAACAAGACCACATAAAATTTCATATTCATTATTTGAACTGTTTTCAACTCAGTGTTTGACTTCGAGTTCAGTTATTCACTAATTCCTTATTTTGATAATTTAATGTATTCGATATTAAATCGAAATTGATTATCAAATCGATAGCTCTAATATAAAAATTTCCATTTATATTATCCACCCAATATTTAAATCTGTATTAAATAGTTAAAATTGACCCATCAGAATGCGGGTCATTACAATCTTCCCCACTTAAAATAATTTCGTCCTCGAAATTGCTAAGGTAGAAAAAGTGCTACAAACCCATTAACTTTTCAAAACTTATTTATGTTGATACTCAACATTTCAACTTTTTTGCATAACTCTCTTTCGAATAGATCCCTATTCGATAGCTCCTCCCTTCGAATAACTATATTCGATAATCTCTCTATCAAATAACTAGATTCGAAAACCTTTCTTTGAATCAACTATATTCGATTTACCCTATTCAATTTACTCTTTATCAATTAACTCTACTGGATTTAACTCTTTTCGATTAACTCTATCGAATAACTAAATTCGATAACTCCTTCGAATAACCAATATTCTATAACTCACTTCGATTAAACTAATCGATAACTCTTTTCGATTAAACTATAATCGATAACTCATTTCGATTAACAAATAATCGATAACTCCTTCCGAATAACCAAATTCGATAATTCCTTTCGAATAAACTATATTCGATAACTCCTTTAATTTTATCTGAATAACCAATATTCGATTAACTCCTATTAACTTTATTCGAATAACTCCTATTCAATTAACTCCTTTTATTCTATTTGAATAAACTAATATTCGATTTAACTCCATTCGCTTGACTCTAGATCGCAGCGATCACAATGGTTACGCCTGATTCCCTCAGGAAACATCCGACCGCCCTAGGCTATCTGCAGCCCTGCGAATTACGCTAGCAGTCGTACGAAATGGCAACATATCCTGAGTAACTATATTTGGCTAACTCTATCTCAATACTATATTCGATCAACTTTAATTGAATAACTAACATTCAATTAAATCCTAATTCGATTAACTATGTTCAATTAACTTTATCTGGTTAACTCTTAATTTGAATAACAAATATTCGATAAATTCTAATTGAATAACAAATATTCAATTAACTCTACGGATTAACCCTAACTGATTAACTCTAACTGGTTAATTCTTTCTTTAATCGATTTATTCTAACTCTAATCGATTATTTCCAACTCTAATCGACTTTTCTTATTCGAATATCTCCTATTGGATAGCGTTTATTCATTTATAAAGATTTACTTTTAGTAACGGTTCTTCACTTTATAAATGTTCTCTTTAATAACGTTACTTCACTTATACAAGTGTTGTGTACCCCTTCTATTTAAAACTATCGGTGTTAAAAACCAATATCTCTTCTCTATATAAGTTCAGACTTATATATTCCATTTATCCAATGATAAATATTTAATTAAATTTATAAACTGTTATTTATAAATTAATCTTTTCTATTTATCTGTTAAAAACAGATTTCCATTTTCCATTCATCTTCTAAATATTCCTTTGATTTATTTCTATTTATTTGACAAATAAATATCTCATTTATAACATTCTATTTATTTCTATAAATAAATACTTCCATTTAATCCATTTGTAAATGTTTTACAAGTATTCCCCCTTTAAATTCTATTTGTAAATGTTTTTACAAATATTTCTCCTTCTATTTGTTTGCACATAACTCCCTTTGTATTGTGTTACAAATATATTTCCTTTATATTTCCCAATTCATATTTCATTCACATTGATTTTACTCAATTTATTCGTTTCGATCCATTTAACTTACTTAAGTTAAATTTAATTTCAATCATTCAAATTCCCATTAACAGGTTGCTAATTAACTGTTTTGCCCAATTTCACCCTTTTTATTTGAATATAACTTGTTCAAATAAATGTCAACTTAATTACAAACTAATGTAATTATAATTTCAACTCGAGTTATATATTCGATTTCGAATATAAATTCTCAATCTCTTTCACTTATCCAAAAACCCAATTTCGATTCAAAATTCCTTTAACTAATTATTCTCCAATTTAGTTAATTCTATTTAACTATTTAAAATATGATTTTTGTTTTAAAAATCATTTCACTTACTTCACTGGAGTTCATATTTATTTTATATCTCCAGTCTGGATTTTTCTAATGTCAACTCGGATTTTATTTCCTAAAAATCCTTCTATTTACTTAATTAAACCGTTATGGTTTTATAATGGTTCTGGCGCTGCTTTTCTAAAAATTTGATTTTGACATAACTCAAAATCTATACGACGAAATCCAGATTTTTCTCTTTCATTAGAAAACTATTGTTCAACCGGTCCCGATGATTCTTGTTTCAAAGAATTCCGATTTCAATCGAGTTCTGTATACTAAATTGAAGTTCGAATCGCCACTTTACGAACTACCGCGCTATAGCGAGCTTGTTTTAATTATATTTATAAATATAAACGTTTTAACTTTGTTTATAATAAATTCAACTCCATTCTGATATATTTTTAATATGTATCAAATCCATTTTTTCCATTTCAACATAATATTCCCGATCTATTACACTTCTAATATTCAAATCCTATATATTTACAATATTCAAATTCCATTTGAATTCCTTTTGAATTTCTATATTCAAACTCTATATTATTTCCTTCTATTCAATTTCTATTTGAATTTTCTTCTATTCAAATTCTATTTCAACTTCTTATCTTCAAATCCTATTTGAATTTCTTATCTTCAATTTCTATTTGAAATCCTTCATTCAAAACCTATTTCAAATCCCTTATTCAAATTCCATTTGAAATCCTTTATTAAATTTCTATTTGAATTCCTTATTCAAATTCCTATTTGAAATCCTTTTGAATTTAATTTCTATTTTAACTCCTTTGAATTCAAATTCTATTTAATTTCACTTTGAATTCAAATTCTATTTCAAACTCTATATTTTCTTGAATTCTAATATTCAACCTCCACTTTATATTCTCTTTGAAATTCTATTTAACCAAATTCCATTTGAATTCTAATACTCAAATCTCTCCTTGACTTTTCTTTATTCAAATCCATTTGAATTCCTTTGAATTCAAATTCCATTTCAATTTTTCTTATAAAATTTCTATTTGAATTTTCTTTATTCAAACTCATTTGAATTCCTTTGAATTCAAATTCTATTTCACTTCTATTTGAATTATATATATATATATATTCAAATTTCTTTATTTTACTTCCATTTGAATTCTACTATCCAATTCCCATTTCAAAATTCCTTTGAAGTAATATAAATATATACATATATTTATCTATCTCAAATTCAAAACATTTGAATTTTCAAACAACTTGTTCCTTTCAAACAAATTTCCATCAAAACTTTTCTAAGGCAGCAATTCATCACTTAGAAACTCGAAAATGAACACTGATGATGTTGCGACCATCATCAGAATTATTTCCCAGCTACTGAATGAGTCCAGTGCTATACTTCTTTCAAACTCCATTTAGAAAAAATATTTTTCCAAACTCCCAGGATTTTAAATTCTTAATTCTGGTTTGAATTCAATTTCAATTTATCTCATTAGTATATTTGATTTCATATACAAATACCATTGGTTATATATATAACTATTTCTGTTTTATAATCTAATTCGATTATAATCCTAATGATCAAATTAACTATCTGAAAACAATATCGTGTCCAATCTTCTGTTCAAGTGTTTATAAACTCCTATCGACATCGTGGCGTCCCACGATTCGACCAAAATTAATAATCCACTCAACAGACTAGTCAACACAATATAAAATGGTTTTTATATCAAATAACAAATACGCTCTCTCGTATATATATACACTCAAACTCAATCTAGGATACTACTGATCCTATCTCTAATGAGCACATTCCAACAAGCCTAGGTATTCGCTAAACCTAAGCTCTGATACCAACTGTAATGACCCAGATTTCCGTAACATCGGAGTTGACTATATACATCATACGTCCAACCCAAATATCACGAAAATACGGAACATTTTTTTTTTAGAAGAAAGAGATAGAAGAAGAACATAAATATCAACAAAGAATCTCACATCGTGGCGGAACAAAATATAATATATCATATCTTTGAAATACCAAATCTTAACTGTATAACATACACTTAGCAGAGTACAATACTTACAACATAGCGGAACAACACTATAACTAGATAACGCTGAAGCCTCCTGCTCCAAGCTCCTTTAGATAGATCTGTAAAATCCTGAACTACTTGACTGCCCGTACAAATTTAGGCACCCAAGAGTTTAGGTAGAACAAAACAAATAAACTCCGGGTCAGTCATGGGACTGGTATGAGTAAACAGTTTAAAACAGTTTCAGAAACTAAATGATACCTCATAAGACCACGCCGCATAACACGGAACGGGTTTTTCCCTTATGAAAATCCAAACACTTGACTTATCTTTATATCAAAACTCTTTTGATATTATAATAATGTCTAAATCAAGTAAATAACAATCTAGTGGAACGTTTGCATCTCACGTTCCACATATATATACAAATCATAAACCGCAAGCACGTATTGGGTAATGGGTTTCCAACTATGACAAGGTATGGAACCACCTTCCGCTGGTATATCTCTAGAGGAGAATACACCGAGTTCAACAAGAACATCTTGCAACTCAGCCACACATGACCGACCACTCATTTCGCTTGAGTGTATCGAATGTATATCACCAACGGTTGGGATCAGCAACCGTTTCCCGAATGGGACAGCATCGACAATAGATTTTTAGAAGTAAATGAAACTCTAGATCAGGTGATTATACACCCTAATAGGTGCGACCTACATAGCCATGCTGCTTGCCCGATTTCTGTCATTTACCGGTTGATGAGGCTAGAAGCTACGCTTTATCATCACACCAGATTCACTTCAAATGTCACATCGTCAAATCCATCAAATCACCGATTGACGTCCTCAACAGTACATTACGTGTTAGCTAAAAGAAGTTTCCTTCTCCGCTTCCACTCTTGGTACGGTTGAAGAAATCAATGTACGTGACCTTTCTGGAAATACTCTGTCAGACATTCATCCATACAAGTCATCCAGGAATAGGATGAACTGAACGTACTATTTCTATTAATAGAAAAAGTCCTTGCACTCTACTCCGTCTTCGATTATCTTTAGATAATCTGATTCGCACGCTACTGCCAATACGGAGTGCTTCTTCGGAAAATAATCCAACCGGTCTCTCCATATTGACAACGATGGTCAAAACTTCGATAGTCTGTGATTTAACTATCGAATAAAAAAAAGTGTTTCGATAGTTGATGATTTAACTATCGAATAAAACAAGTGTTCATCCAAACATCCAACAATCAGTGAGCCTTTAATTAATATTCCATTAATTAAATCACTTCTCTATTTCTTTATCAATATTTGTTAACCAAATATTTTCAATAACTATATTGGCCTTTTACGTTATTTGGAAAACATTTCCGAATATCGCCTTCCTTTATTTTCTAACTTTAGAAAATATATGTTATTTATAATTGGAAAATATTCCAATTACTTATCTCTTTTCGATCTCGTTTATTTCTATACTTAGGAAATATTTAACATCTATTTCCCAGCTTACATTTATTTGGGTTAAAACGGATGTTGTGTAAAACATCGTTACGATAACCAAAATACTATATTCAACTAACTCTTATCTAACATTGATCTTCGAGCCTGAAATCTTACTATTTATTTGTTAATAATGAAACCAATCAAGTTGGAGTATAACTACCTCTCAGACCTTGACTGAATAACATTTATAACGTCAAAACAGATAAGACTACTTACTCGAATAATCAATACCATACAACTGATTATTCACCTTTAAACACATATGCACTTTCTCTTTTTATTCTATTTCTAAGTTCGTTTATCGACTTCTATATATTTTGATATGTTAATTTCTAACTATCAAATTATCTTAAAAATATTCTATCTCCTTAAATTCCCGGAAAAATTCGCCATAACCTCCTTTGTACCGGGAGCATCGGGAAATTTCAAATAGCTTTCCCGGTCCTTCTCATCTCAAAAGAAAAAGAAAAAGCCAAGCGGCTAGCCGATACGGCGCATAAAATCTCATATATGAATTAAATACGTACCTTTTTGTCGGGCATTCTATTTATTTCACTTTTATACTATATTCCATACCTGTCTCCTGTATATTTATGCCTGTCCAATCTATTTTAACTATACCAATCGTTTTAACTCAATTTGTTAATTAAATCTGTTGCTTAACTTTTCAGTCTATTTCACCTTCAATATTTGAATTCTATATTCAAACTCCATTTGAAATACTATACTCAAATTCTATAGTAAAACTCCATTTGAATTCTATTATTCAAATTCTATTCAATTCCTTATATTCAAAGTCCATTTGAATTCTCTGCATTATTTATAAACAACGTTTATAACTTCAATTCAAATCCCACCTTTCCATTTATAAACAACGTTTATAAATTCAATTCAAATCCCATATTTTCATTTATAAACAACGTTTATAAATTCGATTCAAAACCCATATTTTTATTTATAAACAACGTTTATAAATTCGATTACTTGTTTTATATACCTTCAAACAAGTTAATATTTTCTATAGTTTTATTTAAAATTCAAATTCGATTTATAAAAAAATAGAATTTCCTTTTTAAATATCAAATACCCTTTCCGATATTTTTATGAATCAATATTCAAGCTCTAGTGGTATTTTAAACAATCAGATCAACCAATTTTCAATCACTTGATTTTTAACACATCATATAGGAATATATATGAAATCAAACAAACAACAAACAGATAATATAATTTTGAGGAATCCAGTTGGATTCCTCCAACCTGTTTTCCTGCATCCACAGATGTTAGTCAACATAGTAATACCCATCCTGCTTCGAGGCAGGATATCGCGGTATAGAAGGTCATCCACTAATCATAGCGTGGGGCGTATAGGGTAATCATCCGCTATGAAACTGCGGGCATCCGCTAATGAAACTGCGGGAATCCAACCAATCATCCACCCTATATATATATATATATATATATATATATATATATCCTAAATAACTAATATATATTTCAAAACAATCAGACAACATTCAAACAAGCACAGACAATTATTTTTAACTATATAAAAATAATTTCTAAATAAATGGTGAGTGAGGTTTACTCACCGGAATTTTGCAGTTGTCGAGTATCCCGTTTATTGCCCAATCACCGGCTACGAATCTTTTAGAATGATTTCGTACCTACGATAATTTTATTCAAATTACTTATTAACATTTATTTATTGAAATTGATTATTTGAATAAATAAATAAATTTTCTATATGTTTTTTTTTCTGTTCTTTAATGGTTACTAAATCAATTTTAACTTAACCCATGAAATTGAACAAACCTATTTTCTTTAAACATTAAACTAATTCAATTTCAATAAGATAAATATTAGTAAACTAACTTAATTTACCTTAAATTTCCTTATCGCCCATTTCTCCCTGAATTAGCAACCAGGCCACCATTCTTCACCATCACTGGAACCCGCCAAATAAACCCCCTTGTCAACATCGAACCCTAGCACACCAGAGAGCTCGCGACCTGCTGTTGCTTGCAAGTTCGTACCAAATTTCCGCACCTCCCCAATTCATCACTTGTAAAGTCGAACACTGGGTCTTCCATCATCGCACTGTTTGTAACAGCCTCCGACAATCGCCAGTCCTCCCTCAAACAACATCGCAACTCCTCTGCATCTCAGAACAACCGATGCTAACACCGCTCCCACCAAATCACCTAGTGTCGAATGGAAGTCGTACCCACTGTCGCACCCAAATCTCTGCGCTCACGCTTATGCTCACGCTCCGGTAGTTTTTGATTACATCTCCAGACAACCTCCAGTACATCTCCGCGCTCACGCTCCACTGTCCCACCCAAATCGAAGGTCACAGAGGATCTCGCATTGCCCTTATAGATCACGATTTTGAAATGAAAGATGAAAGAGGAAATTGTTTCTGAAAGTTTTCGATTTTCATTTTCAGAAAGAATGAGGGGAGCGCCCCTTTTTACTTCGGTGTTTGGTTTAGTTTGTGGAGACAGAGAGGCCACGGTTTTAGCTTTAGTTTATGGATGAAGAGGAAGGCATGGGTCCTATTTTTGTTTGTGAAGGTGGAATAAACAAGACCACATAAAATTTCATATTCATTATTTGAACTGTTTTCAACTCAGTGTTTGACTTCGAATTCAGTTATTCACTAATTCCTTATTTTGATAATTTAATATATTCGATATTAAATCGAAATTGATTATCAAATCGATAGCTCTAATATAAAAATTTCCATTTATATTATCCACCCAATATTTAAATCTGTATTAAATAGTTAAAATTGACCCATCAGAATGCGGGTCATTATATTTACACTGTATCTATTAATCTCTGCTAAACATATATCTGCTTGGTGTTTTACACCCTTCTCTGAGACGTACGAGCTCAGAGGTTATATGTTGGCAGAAATCAATGATATGGTATGGATTGACAATGTGGCATGCCAAGATGCATGTGATCAAGGCTTTGTTGAAAAGCAGGCCTTGTGGGATGATCAAAGCATAGCCTGTTTAGGCATAGCTTTGTGTATGACGTGACTTCACGAGCCTCACACACCGTCGGAGTCTAAAACGGGAGAAGGGAACGCAGGGAGTGCACACGTTTCTTTCTAGCTAGAGTGGTGCCAGGGACCTACCAGCGCTGGCATTTATTCATTGTGGTTGTTGGATTGTTCGAGGCCTCGGTTTATGCGGTCGCCACTGGCCGTATTATAGGTCCAAAAGGCCCGGGAAGCGTGTGTTCAGGCATAACTAATCCACAAAAGTAAGTGTGGACCGGCCCTGCAGCTATCCAAGGGTTGGACAGAGTACCAATCCTGGGGCATTGCTAGAATGTCTCGAATCGGTAAGGATCTCCTCCCTAGCCTTGACTCAGATGGAAGTCCAAATTCCAAATACGACCCTACGGTTTTGATTGTATTACTAGTATGGAGATATAGTAGGATGGGGTACTATGTTTCCTAGGATTGATACATTTATTTTGAAATGTTTTTATTATACACTAATAATAATATTAAACTTGTATTTGCCGTATTTAGCATGTTTAATCACCATAAGGGAAAACTCTATCCTCTGGTGTGCGTTGCAATGTGTGATGTGACTTGAGTCTTATGGTGATTCCATTTTTCTAAAAAGCATTGCGATGTTGTACGTTCTAACACTTTAAATTATGCACGACAATCCACTGAGTAAACCCGTTCCGCATTAACGGCGTGGTCTTTGGATTTGTCATATTATTATTACTAAACTAGTTATGAATTCTCATACCAGTCCCATGACTGACCCATAGTTTGTTTCACCTTTTTGCAAACTCGGGTGCCCTCTTTTCTACACGGGCAGCCAAGTAAACAGGTTCATTCTTTGCTTGGAGTCTTCTTGGAGTTGCTCATTATCTTTGCTTGGATTTGCTTTTGCGGAGAGGTGATGACTTGGAGTTTTGAAGACAGCTATCATTTACTTCTATTGCATTTTTCTATCTTTAAGTTCAGTCATTAGACTTGTTTCATTTCGTATTGCTTATTTTGGGAGTTGGAACTTATTTTCATTTCTGCAAACTTGATGTAATAATTTGGATTCTGTGACTGTTGGGATTCTGTGGTTTATGACACTATATTTCCGCTGCTATGATGTTATTATGCTATGGTTTTCCTCTGCTATATTGTATCGGTGATATGTATTGTTATATTTATGTTGTATTCCATATGATTATTCCTTACTTTCACCCGGTGGAAGTTTGGGGTCATCACAGTTGGTATCAGAGCTTAGGTTAAACTTAGCTTTGGAATATAACATATTTATAACAAATTCGTTTACATGGAATCACAATATTCTATGGCGGACATTTCATGTGATACATAATAGCCAGTCACTTTCGTCATCTTTTCATTTATCCTTCGATCTTTTCTATCTCTTAGAACCACCATTACAGTTGTTTTGACTCTTCCCTTGATCATACATTCGAAGAAGACTAAAGAAAGTGGCGATGCTCAAGTGGCACATGTTTACGAAGGAGCGAAAGGACCAACTTCTTCAGTGCCAGTTTCTACTGAAGGAGGAGGGAAGTCTGATGTTTCTATAGGTACGCCTAGAATAAGTTACATCTTCCATGTTGCTTTTATTTCCTTTTGAGTTTTGATTTTATGATTCGTTGCTTGGCTTTCTCTCTCTTCTATCCTCTTTTTTCTTTTTCTCTTTTCCTTTTCGAGGACGAAAAGTTCTTGAGTGGGGGAGATTGTAACAACCCTGAATTTTGGGGTAAATTTAAAATTTTATTTAAAGTGATTTTAATGGGTTTTGACTATTTTAAATAATTTATTTTAAATAATAATGATCACAAATTTGGTTCAAATCGAAGTTAGAATGAATAAATTAATTTTAATTATAAAAAGAGTTAGAAATAGCGCAGTAGTTTGAAAAGTCAAACTTGAACTTTGACTAACCATACAGGATGCAAAATTTAACGGATTTTAGTGAAACCAAAAATATTAGAATCTATTTAAAAATATCTTTCCAACGAATCTGAAAAATCGAAATTTCATAGTGGAAATCAAAAGTTATGGCCAATTCAATTTTTAGAAGGTCGCTAGGTAATTTGCATAGGTCAGTAATGCTACTTTTTACGTATAAAGGAATTTGAACTCAAAACCACATCCATTGAGTCCGGAATGACGTTTCTGCATTTAAAAAGTATAAACACTTATATATTTGGAGTTTCGAAAATTATTTGTTTAAAAATGTATTTTTAATATTAAATATACTGGCCTTAAAAATAGCCATTTTTCAAAATGTCTCAGAATTCAACGAAATAATTTTTTTTGGATTCGTATCATCAAATCAAAGCTAAAAATGATTTTTTGGTAATTTTTAGAATTAAAATATAATTATAATTGATTTTTCAGTGTAAACGAGCAAATTTTTGACTTTAAAATTTCATTAAAAATTCATACGGGCTCAGAATTGAACGAAATTAATTTTCATAGGTCCACAGCATCAAAACATAGCTAAATATATTTTTCGAGAATTTTTGAAGTTAATTTGTGACCTCGGTGAATTTTCATGTACGGTATACATTAAAATATTAATAAAATAATATAATTATTCCAAAACTCATAATAAATTTCGGAATTGGGTTCTGTAACATGTTCCATTGCGTTCAGAAGGCCTCAAAACCTTAAGAACGACAGTAAGCAGGCCTAAATCGGAGTTCGGATCAAAACGGGCTTTAACGGGCTAATTAAATTATTAAATAATGATTTGGATAACCTAATATAATATTATATATTCCGAAAACACTGTTCATCATCCTTCCTCTTCTCATTTCAGCCGCCACTTGAACCCACCACTCTTCAAAACTTCATTCTCAGTTTCCTCCTCCGTTTCTTAACGGAATTTAGCGTGTGAGTACTCATTTCGAAGCTCTTTCCGAGCTCTTCGATCTCCGACAAGTCCCAGCACCTCTCGTGCATCGTAGCTCCGCCACCAAGGCAGAGAAGCCGCCGCCGTTTGCTGCAAATCGGGCCCTACCACGGCGATCGCACCTTCTCCCTTCTCCGGCGCAGGTAGACCTCTCCAAGCCGGACAACCTCCAACAAACGGTTTGTGAAACCATCGCCTACAACTCCAGAAAATCGAATTTGAAGTTTTGAACGTTCTAAGGTAAATTCTATTTCAGATTTCTCCACGCTTTTAAGCGTTGCTGCAGCAGTTGTTAAAGGCCTGATTTTGACCTTTCCTTTGAATTTGCATTGGAATTGTTCCAGATCCGAAACCAAGTGAATTCGAACATCAAATCTAATCGAACCTGAAGCATCTCCTCAGACCAAACACTGTGAGAATTTTATTTTTTTTAAATTTAATTTAATTATTAAATTATTATTTGCATGGTTGTTGAGCGTAGATTAAAAGAAAAAACATGATATTTAGATCATGGATCTGAACGATTCACCACGTATGTTGTTGAATCTAAATTGACTAGAACGACATGAGATTAGATCTGAAATTTTAAGGTTTAAATTTGAATTAAGAATTAATTAAAATTAATTAATTATGTGTTATTTATTTAACCATGCTATGTTGATTTTGTATATGCTATGTGAAATCCCATCTTGAAATTTACTTCGATGTTAGTTATTGCATCTGATCCTGTTGTTGTGTCTGGATGTTGTTATGTGACTTGTGATGAAATCTACATTCTCTTTTTATGTAAAATGGGAATAGAGAAAAAAAATTAACGTTTATTTTGATGTTAATAGGAAGTAAACTCACCTAGGAATGGCAATGGGGCGGGTTGGGGCGGGTTACTCGTGCCTCAGACCCGACCCGGACTTTTTAAACCCCGCCCCAGACCCGCCCCGTAGATCCGGTGCGGGTCTGGAATTTCGCCCCGTACCCGAAACCCGTACGGGTCAGGGTAGACCCGACCCGCCCCGCGACCCGGTGATATCGTGTTCTAATGTACACGAATTTATATACTTACATTTTTTATCAATAAATGATAAATTATATAAATGTTATAATGTGTTGACAATGATAAGAGAATATAATAAAATGAGTTGTAAGATAATAGTTCAAAATGTATGCATTTGTTTATTGTATGATTATCATTGATGCAACTTAATACTATGAAAATTTTATAGTTTGTTGATTGAAAGAATATAATATTCAAGTTATAACCATGTATACCTAACAAGATTGACAAGTAATCATTATGGTTATAAAGTGTTTAAATGATGTTTCAATCATGCGGGTCGGGTTGGGGCGGGTTAGCCGTGCCCCAGACCCGACCCTAGACCCGGACCTCCAAAAGCGGGTCGCAGGTCTACCCGCCCCGAAGACCCTATGGGGCGGGTCTAAATGGGTCAAAACAGGGGCGGGTCAAGCGGGTTTGGACCCTAGACCCGCCCCATTGCCATCCCTAAACTCACCGCATGTAAATTAACATTTTTGATGTTAATATTATAAAATTCACCGTAGGATGTAAATTAACATTTTTGTTAATGTTAATATTAATAAGAAATAACATCGTATGAGAAATTACATCGCATGTTGAAATTTAATTATGTACAAGTAAAGTAAGAAATTTGCGATGTTATGAAATTTACATTTTATTATGTAAATTTATATGAGTTTCACCGCATGTATAAATCTACATTATTTTTTTCCATGTAGATTAAATAGTAATTTTGACCATAGGGGAATTTCACATTTTATTTATGTGAATAAAGTAATTTTCAACGTATGATAAAATTTACATTATTTTTAATGTTAATGACAAGTAATTCAACGTATGATAAAATTAACATTATATTTAATGGTAATAATAAGAATATTTACAACGTATGAAAATTTACATTATTTATTTTTAATGTTAATATATAAAAAGTAATTTAACCGTATGATGGCATTAACATTTTAAAGTTAATATTAAAAAGTAATTTAATCGCATGTATAAATTAACATTTTTAATGTTAATATTAAAAAGAAATTTCAATTTACATATTATTTGATGCAAATAAAATAAGAATGCGACTTGTGTTAGATTTTACATTTTATTATGTAAAATTGAAATGTAGGAGAATTTAACATTTTGGTTAATATTAAAAATAAGAAATTTCATCGTATAACAAATTTAACATTTTGGTTAATGTTAAAAATAAGAAATTTCATCGTATAACAAATTTAACATTTTTGTTAGTGTTAAAAATAAGAAATTTCATCGTATGATAAATTAACATATTTGTTAATGTTAGAATATTGGAATTTACGATGACATAAAATTTACATCTTATTATGTAAATAAAATATTGAAATTTGGAGATGACATAAATTTTACATTTTATTATGTAAATTAACGTTAGAATTTCACCGTATGAAAAGTTTACATTTTTATTAATGTTAATATATATGAACATTCACCGTAGGAGGAGTTTACATTTTTATTTATGTAAATAAAGGAAATTTTTACCGTATGAAAATTCACATATTTTTTTAATGTAAATTAAAGAGAATATTTAACTGTAGGATTGGTTAACATTATTTTTAATGTTAATATATGTGAATTTAACTGTAGGATTTGTTAACATTATCTTTAACGTTAATACATAAAAAAATTCACCGTAGGAAGATTTACATTAATTTTAATGTACTAAAAAGAATGGACTTTACATTGTGTTTAAAGAGTAAATTTTACATTGTAAAGAAGAATTGATTTTATGTTGTAACTTGCGAATATAAGTTTACATTTTGTTGAATGCAAATTCAAGAAAATGTGACAAGAATGAGAATTTACATTTTCCCTTAATGTAAATATATAGAAATTTCACCGTATGTGAAATTTACATTTTTCTTAATGTAAATATACATAAATTTCACCGTATGTCCATTTTACATTATTTTTAATGTAAATTATATAGTAATCACAACGTAGGATAATTTTGCATTATTTTATAATGTAAATAAAAAAGGGATTTACACTGTAGGAAATTAACATTATTTATAATGTTAAGATAAAAAAATGATATCGTAGGATGAATTGACATTATTTATAATGTTAATAAAAAGAGAATTGACCGTAGTATAAGTGACATTATTTATGATATTAATAAAAAGAAAATTTACCGTAGGATAAGTGACATTATTTATAATGTTAATAAAAAGAGAATTGACCGTAGGATAAGATACGTTATTTTATAATGTAATTTAAAGAAATTTAGACTGCATGAAATAAAATACATTTTTATATGTATTTTATGAATGAATTAAGACCACATGACATAAATTACATTTTTATATGTATTTTATGAATGAATTAACATCGCATGAAATAAAATACATTTGTATATGCATTTTATGAATGAGTTAAGATCGCATGAAATAAATTACATTTTATTTTATAATTTATGAATGAAATTAGTCTGCATAAAGTAAATTACATTTTTATATGTAATTTATGAATGAATTTTCATCGTATGAAATAAATTACATATTATTATGTAAATTATGAATGAATTTAACCCGCATGAATGAAATTTCATTTTATTCTATGAAATGAATGTATAGATTTACTTTGTAAACAAAGATTACATTTTTATAATGTAAACAAGAAATAGAATTCACATTGTAAATAAAATTTATATTTTTATATGTACTTAAGAATGATGAATTATAAATTACATTTTACATGTAAGAATGGAATTTAAAGAAGGAATTGGACGATGAAATATAATTTACATTTTACTGTAAATTAAAGAAATTAAAAGAATTAAAAAGGAAGAATTCATCATTCAAGTATGATTTGCATTTCTCTGTAAATGAAGAGATGAAAGGATAAAGAAGGAAAATAAACTTAAGAATAAAGAGTTAAACGGGTTACATTTATATATTTATATATAAATATAATTAAAATTAAACGAATCGAGCGCGGTAGTTCGCGTTTTAAAATTATATCTTTAAATGACTATACAAGAAGATCCAACCGTCGGATTTTCTTGAAACTGAAACCGCTAGGACCGTCTTGGAAAAATCTTTCCAATGATATATAATACGTCAAAATCCAACGGTTAGATTTTTAGATATGTGAAAATCAAAATTGATTGAAAATAGCACCAGAATCGCCATTGACCTGAATCGTCGCTGATTAAAGATTTAATTATTTTCAATTAAATAGAATAGGAAATAATCGTTATAAATTAGAAATAACGATAAGGAAGAGTTTCCAATATATATATATATATATATATATATATATATACACGAAGATTATTTGGAAAGGCCGAGTTAACCTCATTCCAAATAATCAAAACGACGATGAGAATTGAAGAAGAAGACGACTAATGAAGACCGTCAATCTTCCCCTCAGGAGGACAGCGATTGAGGCTTTGAATTGATTTGCTCCCAAGTCAAGGTCATGATCGTCGTCCGAACGAACATGTTGATTGAACGGATTTGGCTTTCGCTCAGACCCAGAGCATAAGCGTAAATGGATTGCATGTCTGACGTGGTATTCCTTTACACTGTATCTATTAATCTCTGCTAAACATATATCTGCTTGGTGTTTTACACCCTTCTCTGAGACGTACGAGCTCAGAGGTTATATGTTGGCAGAAATCAATGATATGGTATGGATTGACAATGTGGCATGCCAAGATGCATGTGATCAAGGCTTTGTTGAAAAGCAGGCCTTGTGGGATGATCAAAGCATAGCCTGTTTAGGCATAGCTTTGTGTATGACGTGACTTCACGAGCCTCACACACCGTCGGAGTCTAAAACGGGAGAAGGGAACGCAGGGAGTGCACACGTTTCTTTCTAGCTAGAGTGGTGCCAGGGACCTACCAGCGCTGGCATTTATTCATTGTGGTTGTTGGATTGTTCGAGGCCTCGGTTTATGCGGTCGCCACTGGCCGTATTATAGGTCCAAAAGGCCCGGGAAGCGTGTGTTCAGGCATAACTAATCCACAAAAGTAAGTGTGGACCGGCCCTGCAGCTATCCAAGGGTTGGACAGAGTACCAATCCTGGGGCATTGCTAGAATGTCTCGAATCGGTAAGGATCTCCTCCCTAGCCTTGACTCAGATGGAAATCCAAATTCCAAATACGACCCTACGGTTTTGATTGTATTACTAGTATGGAGATATAGTAGGATGGGGTATTATGTTTCCTAGGATTGATACATTTATTTTGAAATGTTTTTATTATACACTAATAATAATATTAAACTCGTATTTGCCGTATTTAGCATATTTAATCACCATAAGGGAAAACTCTATCCTCTGGTGTGCGTTGCATTGTGTGATGGGACTTGAGTCTTATGGTGATTCCATTTTTCTAAAAAGCATTGCGATGTTGTACGTTTTGACACTTTAAATTATGCACGACAATCCATTGAGTAAACCCGTTCCACATTAACGGCGTGGTCTTTGGATTTGTCATATTATTATTACTAAACTAGTTATGAATTCTCATACCAGTCCCACGACTGACCCGTAGTTTGTTTCACCTTTTTGCAAACTCGGGTGCCCTCTTTTCTACACGGGCAGCCAAGTAAACATGTTCATTCTTTGCTTGGAGTCTTCTTGGAGTTGCTCATTATCTTTGCTTGGATTTGCTTTTGCGGAGAGGTGATGACTTGGAGTTTTGAAGACAGCTATCATTTACTTCTATTGCATTTTTCTATCTTTAAGTTCAGTCATTAGACTTGTTTCATTTCGTATTGCTTATTTTGGGAGTTGGAACTTATTTTCATTTCTGCAAACTTGATGTAATAATTTGGATTCTGTGACTGTTGGGATTCTGTGGTTTATGACATTATATTTCCGCTGCTATGATGTTATTATGCTATGGTTTTCCTCTGCTATATTGTATCAGTGATATGTATTGTTATATTTATGTTGTATTCCATATGATTATTCCTTACTTTCACCCTGTGGAAGTTTGGGGTCATCACACTTCACCTTGTACAATCATTGTAGTTCACTATCTTGAATCATGATGCATTGTTTCGTCCATTTTTGGAAATTTTTTTTCACTTTTGGCTCGACCATTTGCACACTGATTTTCACTGAGTTGAGAAGGTCCTCGTGGCTACTCCTCAGTTGCACACTGGATTGGCGAGGTAGTGCACACGTGTATATATATACACGTGTGTATATGCAGCTATCCAGACAAGTTTTTCTGTCCCTGCATATCAGACCAAGTCTAGAAAAATGATGAGGAATACACCGTAATTCTGAGGCAAATAAAATTTAAAAATAAATTTTTATTTGTTTGTATTGAATTTTATTTTTGTCGCAGTCTACTGTGTGTGTTCTTCCGTGACAGGTATGAAGATGACTGGACAGTCAGAAGAACGCTGTGAAGACAAAAGATCAAAGATGAAAACAAGAATAGTGTTAGTGTGTGTCTATACTTGTGAGTGTAAGTGTTGTAGAGAGAAGCTGAGTATGAAATTGAATATATTGAAATGCATATGAGTGATGTATATACAAATAGTGGAGTTGTAAATCTGTACTGTTTAAATATTGAAATAAAATATTCTTATTCAAATAAAATACCGTGTGAATATTTAAATTTCTATATAGTTGTATTTTATTTAAATAGAAATATTATATTCATGTCTGTTGTGTAGTATACCAGTATAGTTACAAACACATTCAATAATAAAATATATTTGATTGTTATCATCAAACAAAAATCATATAATTGTGTATACAACAGGTAACCCAATGTTCGTCTACTACCGCCAACTGAATCAACATTGGAGGCTTCATTGGTCGCCCCCGAAGAGGTCTTTGGTAACCCAACGTTCATCTACTCCCGCCGATTAGTTCTGACATCGGAGACTTCATTGAGTGCCTCACTAGTGGGAGCTGACCCAACGTTCGTCTACTCCCGCCGACTGAATCAACATTGGAGACTTCATTAAGCGCCCCCGAAGAGGTCTTTGGTAACCCAACGTTCGTCTACTCCCACTGATTAGTTCTGACATCAGAGACTTCATTGAGTGCCTCACTAGTGGGAGGTAACCCAACGTTCGTCTACTCCCGCCGACTAAATCAACATTGGAGACTTCATTGAGCTCCCTCGAAGAGGTCTTTTACCTCTACTGTAGAGAGGTTCCCTTCACTACGCAAAGGACTTTGGTTGCCTTTGCTACTGAAAGGACATTAATTGTTGCATCATTCCACATGGAATACTTCAGTCCCTTTACCGAATGCTTGTCTTGGCAAGCGATCGCGCTTAGGGGACCGAGTCCCTTTACCTCAAAAATGTTAATGTCAAAAAATGAACACTAACTCCCCAAAAGGTGTGAGCACACCTTCAAGTTGTTTAGATCTAGATTAGGAGCAATCCTGTACATTCACTTGAAGTTAATGGTCGAAATTCGTGAACTACCGCAGCACGACTAGCTCTGTTCTAACCGTATTGCAACTTCAACTTGAAATTAATCCATTTTGCTTCAAATATGTTTATAGTTTATTTAAAATACATATAACTTCGTATTATTAAAAAAAAGCAATATTTAACCTTTAAAAATAAATATTCATTTTAAATGCATATTATACTATTATTTTATTAATACTAAATTAAAATATTACAAAATTTAACTTTTTAAAATCCTAACTTTCCAAATCTTAAATTACATTATATAAGCTTATTGGAACTTTCAATTTGAGTTTAAAACATTATCTATTTAGCTAATCCAAATTCGATTTCAAAATCACTATTTTAAATCGATTTCACTATAAACATTGAAACTGAACATGTCATTTGCTATCAAACCCTTGTCCAAATAAATTTCCACCTTCGCAAAAGTTTTTCATAATCACTTTAATTTCATTTCTATCCAATTTTGGATATAAAATTCCAACTCTCATTTTTACACCTTACTTTCACTTAAATGAATAAAATATTCATTTATATTATCCAAATGGAACGAGACTTAACCAATACCCATATAATTCCATTTATTTGGGTGTAACATGTGAACCGTGCTATATTTACTAACAACCATAATAACATCCATAGAAACCATTTATCAATATCACAGTATTTATAATATAAGCGTCACGATAATTAACGCTTATACTCACATGAACAATAATAACTATAATAACATCCATAACAACCACAGAGCAACTAGTATAATCAGATTATGATTATAATAGATATTCAAATATGCTTAAAGAAGTTCTCACCACCAGCTCTGCTCCGCCAGCCATTACGGTAGAACACGAATCTGAATGAACGTAATTTTTCCCCGCTTTTGCTTTTCTTTTCAAATTTTTTCTAAACAAAATATTATGTATATAAGGAGGAGGTCGTGAGCTAGGCAGAGGTGTAGGGGTGCCAGGCCGTAATGACAGGAGGTGTTGGAGTCGTGAGTGGTGGTGGGAGGAAGGGGTAGTGGCGTGAGGGTTGTATGGAGGTGGCGACCGAACACAAGGAGGTAGATGGAGATGGAGGAGGGTGGAGGCCGAATGGTATGGGGAAGGCGGAAAGCCATGGCAGAAACCAAGAGGGAAGGGAGAGGAGGAATGGAGGGAAAGGTGGAGAAGGACGTGGTGTGAAGGAAATGGTAAGGGGTCACATGTTTATGTAGGTTATGAAGAGGGGTATTTTAGTCATTTGAGCGAGGGACACATGTCCCTCCTTTTACATGCATGATTACATGTGTTAAGACACATGTCCACGCCTTAGGAAGGGATTTTAAGTAGCATTATACAAATGTTACGGTTGAGTGTTTCAGATATGCTACAATGGAAAGCTATAATATGTCTAGTTTAGTAAATACAATGCTCCAAATAACTTATTTTGATAAAAGCTGCTATATTTTTACCATTATATTTTACAAAATTCAACATAAAATTATATTTAAATTATCCAAAATCATGTATAATTATTTGAATTTTGAATTTTTAAATTGCTTATAAATCTGGGTCATTACATTCTCCTCCCTTAAAAAGAAATTTGGTCCTCGAAATCGAAACGTAAATGAAGGGTAAGAATACATACTATCCATGTTTTTTGAAAAGTCAAAATCTTTGTCGTACTACTTCTCAAACTCCTCATTATTATCAAAATCTCTATGTAAACTCAAAAGGGCTTGTTTCCGAATTTACCTGAACTTAAACTTATCATTCCCAATTTAATTTCATAAGGTATACATTGATCATCGATGTAAAATATCTATGTCTGATTTCCAACTCGAATTGATAACTTTATTTTCGTACTAGTATTGATCCCTTGATTCTTTAGTACAGACTCTAATCATGTTTCTAGATCATAATTTCAGTCTTCCTTGCATAACTATCAACTATGATAGAAAACTTGAGTAATTAACCATAATCCTTATCAAGGTTCGTCTTCAAGTATCGAGTGATAAATCCTTTTCCGGATTGGTGTAGACACCTCAAAATTTTATACTCGAATTAGAATTCATGGAAGGAAATGAACCATGTAGAGTTACGTAATTATTCTTGTTGTTTTCCTTTATATCCATTTTTCTTAGTAATGTCTTTTTGTGTTGAGTACCTTTAGGAGTTATTTGCAAAGTTTCTACCAAAATTTAACTTAACATTTAAAACTTAGTTTATACCCTTTCCTTTTCCATTTATCTCATAACTTTCTCAAATTCATCTTAGCTTATTCAAGGTATAAAATTTTCAACATGATGGTTCTTGGTACAAAAGATCAATCTATAGGTACAAAATCTTTGCGCATCATAGTATCCAATGGTTATAAATCCTAACACTGACATCACTATACTTACCACAAACATGAAATAGAATATCCACCAAATAACATCCAAGGACTCAAACATCACGATATTCTGTCATTAGGTACGAACATATCTGATACCTAGATGATCATCCAACTCAAAAAGCATACATATCTGACCACCAGTTTCCCATTTATTTGCCAAAAATCTTTAGTCAAATCGAGAAACTTAATTCACATGGTATTTGTATTTACTTACTCAAATATTTTATATTTTTATCCAAGCATATTTTAGAACTTATCGACTGTCCAGAATGGTCAAGGATTCTTATTCCTTATCCAAACATTTTATAAGGATTTTTTTTCAATGGTTATATTTTAACTTAAGTTTATCCCAATTCCTTAAGTTCAAAATTTTTCTCTAATCATTTTTCAACCTCGCAAATATTATTTTAACTTAGTTATTAGCTTTTAGCAACCCTTAGTTTATATTGGATTACTCCAACTTCTAGATTCAAACTTTATGTAACCATCTATCCTGTTTAGACTCTTTTTCTACTGAGAGGGAGATCCTCCTCAAAAAAGTTTAGATTATTCTCTTACTTTGTCTATTGTCCTATCTCTTAATAAATGGTCTATCTGAAATAATTGTAATAATTCTTACTCTTTTATCAAAATTCTAAGGCAAATATAATCGGTTTGAATAGAACTAGCCGCGCTGTGGCAATTGCTAATTTCGATGGTTAAAATATTTGGTGATATCATAATAAGGCTAAGAAAAGTCTTGGAATTTTGATAAAAGTGTAAGAATTATTACAACTATTTCAGATAGACCAGTTATTAAGAGATAAGCCAATAGACAAAGTACGAGAGTAATCTAAACTTTTTGAGGAGGATATCTCCCTCTTAGTAAAAAAAAAGTCTAAACAGGAAAAATTGGTCAAACAAAGTTTGAATTTAGAAGTTGAAATAACCCAAGATAAACTAAGGGTAGTTAACAACTGAGAAGTTAGTTAAAAGAATATTTGTGAGGCCATTTGAAAAATGATTAGGGAAATTTTTTAAACATGAGGAATTGGGACAAACTTAAGTTAAAATATAACCATTGAAAAAAATCCTTATAAAATGTTTAGATAAGGAATCAAAATCCTCGACAATTTTGGGTAGTCAATAAATTCTGAAATATGTTTGAATAAAAATATGAAATATTTGAGTAAGTAGATATAAATACCATATGAATTGAATTTCGCGCTTTAAATAAGGATATTTGGCGAATATATAGGAAACTGGTGGTAAGATATGTAGGCTTTTCGAGTTGGATGGTCATCTAAGCATCAGATATGTCTGTACCTCATGACAAAATATAGTGATGTCCGAGTCTTTGGATGTTATTCGCTAGATATTCTACTTCATGTTTGTGGAAAGTATAATGATGTCTATGCCAAGACTTATAATTGTTAGAAACTGTGATGCGCAAAGATTTTGATTCCACATATTGATCTTTCGTACTAGAAACCATCATGTTGGAAATTTTATACCTTGAATATGCTACAAAGATGAATTTGAGAAAGTTATGAGATGAATGGGAAAGGAAAGGGTATAAACTAAGTTTTAAATGTTAAGTTAAATTTTGCTAGAAACTTTGCAAATAATTCCTAAAGGCACTTAACATAAAAAGATGGTACTAAGCAAAATGGATATAAAGGAAAATAATAGGAATGATTATGTAAGCCTACATGGTTCATCCCCCCTTCCCTACGAATTTTAATTCAAGTATAAAAATTTGAGGTATCTACACAAATCTGAAAAAGGATTTATCAGTCGATGTTGGAATACGAACCTTGATAAGGATTATGTTTATTACTCGAACTTTCTATCATCGTTCAGAGTTATGCAAGGAAGAATGAAATTTAGATCTAGAAACCTGGTCAGAGTCCGTACTAAAGAATCAAGGGATCAATGCTAGTTCAGAAATAAAGTTATGAATTCGGTTTGGAAGTCAAAAATAAATATTTTACATCGCTCAATGTATAACTTATGAAATTAAATTGGGAATGATAAGCTTAAGTTCGGGTAAGTTCAAAAATAAACCCTTTTGAGTTTATACAGAGATTTTGATAATGATGATAGAGTTTGAGAAGTAGCTTAAGAAAGATTTTGGCTTTTAGAAAATAGTTTAAGTATGTATTCTTACTCTTTATTTACGTTTCAATTTCGAAGACCAAATTTCTTTTAACGGAGGGAGAACTAAAGACCTAGATTTATAAGCAATTTGAAAATTCAAATTTCAAATAATTATACATGATTTTAGAAAATTTAAATATGATTTTAAGTTGAATTCTGAATTTGGTTTAAATAATAAGATAGTTTGTTTTAAAAACTACAGAATGTGGATGTAAAATATACTGATAAAAATGTATCATCCTCTATTAAAACAAGTTATTTAGAGCATTGTATTTATTAAACTAGACATACGATAGCTTTCCATTGTAGCATATCTAAAACGCTCAACCATAGCATTTGGAAAATGCTACATAAAGATCCCTTCCTAAGGCATGTTATGTGTCTTAACACATGTCATCATGCATGTAAAAGGATGGACAAGTGTCTCTTTGCTAAAATGACTAAAATACCCCTCTTTATAGCCTATATAAACATGTCGCCTATGTAGTTAAAGCTCCGCTAAAGCCTCACATAATCCCAGCTATAGCCCATAGCATTGTCCAACCGTTACGTTATTACTATTTAGCACTGATGAACAGTAGATCCGCTTTTAGCCCTGCTATTTTCCGTTGCACCTGCTAAATCAAGGCTAATTAGCACCTACTTTAGCAATATTAATATACAAAGGATGATTTGACCTTTTCTGTTCTGAAATCAAACTTAAAAAAGTTAGCGTAAAAATCTAATTTAAGGCAATAAGGTGCTATATAAGGTAAAAATCTACAATAATCATCAAATCTAATGTGCAAAAACCTGATACTCTTTGATTTTGTTATATAATAATAATTATTATTCATTTCATCTACAAAATGACGTGCGAATGATAATTAATTAATTTTAAATATCTGGCTTTACATCTAGTGAACTTTTTTACACATCGGCTATTTCCGTGCTACAGCTTTTTGCGTCTCTACCGCTAAGCTCTTTAACTACACAACATACCGCTCGTTACCATTTCCTTCACACCACGCTCTTCTCCACTCTTTCCCTCCATTCCTCCTCTCCCTTCCCTCTTGACTTCGGCCATTGCTTATCCACCTTCCCTATTCCATTCGGCCTCCACCCTCCTTCTCCATCTCCATCCACCTCCCTAATTCGGCCGCCACCACCCTACAACCCTCACGCCACCACTCCCTCCTTCCACCACCACTCACGCCTCCAACACCTCCTACCCCTATAGCCTAGCACCCCTATACCTCCTCCTAGCTCATGACCTCCTCCTTATATATATATGTATGTGTGTGTGTGTGTAATTTTCAATATATATATATATATATATATATGTTTAGAAAATATTTGGAAGAGAAAAGCAAAAGCGGAGGAAAATTACATTCGTTCGGGTTCATGTTCTACCGTAAAGATTGGAGCAGAGCTAATGGTAAAAACTTCTTTAACCATCTTTGGGTATCTATTATAATCATAATCTGATTATATTGGTTGCTTTATGGTTGTTATGTTTGCTTGATGATTGTTATAGATGTTATTGCAGTTGTGCGTATAAACATTAATTATTGTAAATGCTTACATTATAAATACTGGATGATGGACGAATAGTTGCTGTGGATGTTATTATGATTGTTATTGATGATAATATATCATAATTCCCATGTTACACCCACATATATGGAACTACATGAGAATTACTTAAGTATATTCTAATTTGAGAATATAAATGGATATTATATTCATTTGAGTGAAAATAAGGCGTAAAAACAAAAGTTGAAATTTTATATCTGAAACTAGATAGAAATGAAATTAAAGTGGTTATGAATATATTTTTGTGAAGGTGGAAATTTATTTGAACAAAAAAATTTCTTATGAAAGGGCATGTTCAATTTCAAAGTGAATAGTAAATCAATCTGGAATAGTGATTTTGAAATTGGATTTGAGCTAACTATGTAATTGATGTTGTAAACTCAAATTGAAAGTTCTAATAAGCTTATATAATGTTTAATTTAAGATTTGAATAGTTTGGGTTTCAAAAAGTTAAATTCTGAAAAATACTAATTATAATATTATTTTTGTCTTCATAACATCTTGGATGCTCCTTGCTTCACTCAATCGAAAGGAGCATGTGTCTATTTGGATGCATGCTTTGTTTGGTGTCATATTTTGGAACAATAAATAATTTTATAGTTAGTTTTATGTGGTCTATGTATGCCTTAGTATAACACATGCGTGTGGTGGACATTTATTTGATGATGCTAGGCATTGAACATGTGTACCCATAATCATATTTTGTTAAGTGTTACTTGAAGTATTTACTATAATAATATACTACTGATATAATATGTCATGCGACTACAATGATATAATGTTGGCATAATATGTTTTGTTATCATATTCGTGTGTATTTATATGGATGAACTCAAAAACATGAGGGGTGAGGATGGGTATTTGTTTGTGTGTGGTGATGGCTAGGGGGAAAGGGTTTGAGGGTTGTTTTAATGGAATATGCACACAAGTACTCTATTACAACCTAATTAAACATTTTGACGTCCTTATAGTTGGCATGACGTTTGAAACTAATTTAAATAGTATTCTAAGCGAATAGAAGTAGATATATTTGAAATAATGATTCTTTGTTCAGAAGAGATCCTTACATCCATGATGATGATCATTCATTCAAAATCAATCCATACAAAAGAAGTATAACATGGAATATGAGTTGCTACCGAAATCATAACGATCATTATTTACGAGGTAGCTTTAAAAATTCCTTTTTTTTTAGAAAACTTCACAGATCACATTAGGCATAGCAACTAGCAAGTAGAGGACTATGTAAAGTGAAAGAAAAACCAATGTAAAACTTAAAGGATCTTCAGTAGACGGATACAATAACAAAATATAACCTCAAATCACATTACAATACAGTGTTGAATTTGTATTTGGTTACAAATTCAAGTGAAAGGGCCGAAGATTTGTGATCTACTTGACGCCTGTTGTGCTCATTTTCAAGTGCCAGCCAAATAAGTTCATGATTTCAGGTGGTTGTGCTTGTTCAACAGACACCTAAAATTGGGATGTTTGTTGAACAAGCATCCAAAAATTTATTTTCAACTGTCATTTCAAAAGACCCTCTTGTCCCCCTACAAATTTCCTGAGCATTCTCATCTTTTTTCACAATAACGATCTACTGCACTAAAAATCATTACTTCCACTTTTGTTAAACAAAAATATTTTTTGATTTGGATATCGATGTCGCAAGTTGCAGCTTTAAGAAATTCTATTTTGAAGACAACGGAGCTTCAGTTGGAGGATAGTTTACTACTCTGGTAGGACTTCAAGGAAGATCACAATTAATATTATATTTGATTGCACTATCAATAGATCTGATTCATGGCATTCTCTTATAGTATATTTTAAAATAAAGATCCGATACGAGACGTTGACCAAAGTGAAGTACTATTCGGAGCAAAATTTTATAATTAAAAGAACATTATGTATGAATGACCGCTCCATTCAATTGAAGGACACTAAGAAAAAATTATTATCAAATACAAGCGCATAAGTTAAAATAGATGAACTCTGATGAGTTTGAAAATCAAAGCAGACGAACCTACGTCAGTGACCAGAATAGGATGCTAGTTTAGCAAGCATCAGGTCAGGGCTTTGCTCCCTTGTTGAACAAAGGCACAAAAACAAGAGACTTTATTTTGTAACTCATCGACATCAGAAATGTAAGATTTAGGTAGCGTTTTTTTAAGTTGGCTAGTTCATGTTGGCATCCGCATCCGACGCGTCGACCGTGGATCCCACTGAACTGCCCAGTTCGAGCTAACCGTTGTGAAGGAGACGTTCGTGTCTGAAGCTTCCGACACGTCAGACGCGAACGTCTCTCTGCAATTCTCTCTCTCCTTATATTCTCAACTCTCTCCTTTTTCTTTATCATCTCATCCAACTCTTTTTTTCTTCTACGTTCTTCACATCGAATGACAGATACAAGTTCAGGAAGTGATGATTCTGATATTGAAGAATTGCAAGAAATCCAGTTCATTAGACTATACTATACCACACGACGACCTCATATGACCAGGATACACAATTCTAAAGTTACCAGTATCAATTGGGTTAATGAATTACTTACATGCCATCAGATCGTTGTCAATGAAATTTCCAAATGAAGAGGCTTTATTTTATGTCGTTGAGTGAACGGTTGGCATCAATTGGGTTGCAGCCAACGATGCACGTTACAATTAGAGAAATGGTAGTCACCTTCCTCTATACAATCGTTTTAGCTATTCCTGTACGGTAAGTTGCTGAAAGATTTCAACGATCAGTTAACATGGTTACCACGATATTACCCATTCTTTAGAAATTGTATTAGAGCTATTGATGGTACATATGTAATGTCTTATGTTTCTCAGGCAGATATACAACGATTTGTAGGACATAAAGGTGTGTCTACACAAATATAATGGCTATATGCATCTTTGACTTAAAATTTACGTTTGTCAGGGCAGGATAAAAAGGAACTTTCATGAAGTTGTAAATATTTCTAGTTTGAATTTTCCGCATCCGCCGAGAGGTCAATATTATTTATAGTGAATTCATGGTATCTATTACTGGAAGGGTATTTACCTCCTTATCGCGCACTATAAGATACCATATTCCAGATTTCAATGATAAACAAAATGAAACAAAGACAGAAAATGAAGTTTTCAGCTACTACCATTCGAGTTTGCGTATGAAAATTGAAAGAACTTTTGTCATTTGAAAGAAATTTTTTTGCAATCTTACGTAACATGTCAGCATATCCATGTTATGCTCTGGTACAGATTGTCACGGCCACAATGGTTATTCACAATTTCATACGAAGTACAACGTCGGGATCCTGGATTTATGGCATATGACGATAATCCGAATCTGGTGTCCGAAGAATATCTAGAAGAGTATTATAACATTCGGAACCTTGGAAATAACAAACATGAACAAGTTTAAAGAAATGCAACAACAACCGCTATGGTATTAGTTCGAGATATAGTAAGAAGTGAACTAGTTGCTGTTGGGTTTCATTAGGAATTGTATGTATTTTTTATTATGCATTCTTCAGTTTGTAGTTTATATTTACAAATTCTGCATTGTATTTCGTATTTTGTATTCTGCATTTTGAATTATGAGTTATATGTACTCGGTATTATGTATTATGTAGTAGGTATGTATTCATTTTATTTAAAAATAATTAACACAAATAATACAAATAATAAATTTGCCTCTTTCACGTTGTCCCTTTCATAGAATGAACGCATTCCTCTTTCGCGAACTTGTCCCTTCCTTAAACCTTTCAATTTACCCCTTTCATCTGTTCGGTTCAAAAAAGAGCACACTTTTAACCAATTATTTATTATCCCGTTGAACTCTATCGTTTCAGGTAAAGATCTCTTATAATCGTCTAGATTAAGTAATAAGAATTGTTATTGATATTTCAAAAATGGTTAGAGGGGACACGTTCGAAAATAAAATTTGGCATACATCCACTGCTTTCGTTTTTTCCTCATTTTCGGCGGTCCTTTGTCGAATTTAAGGGTGAAACTCAAATACACCCCTCTCAAATTTAATGAATAATTACGGCAAAGTCTTGTCGAATTCCACCCGTATCTCTAGCAACTATTTTTAAAGTATCAATAACAACGAGCTAATAAATAATAATAGTACTAATGAATAAATAGGGTGCTACTATTCACAATCCGGTTTACACTTCCGGTCACCTTCCTAAATTTAATACAAATGATTAATTTTTATATTCATCTGGCCATCATATATTATTTCTTCACTCAGTTATTCACCACCGTACTTCTCTTAAAAAAAACACGTACTTCTCTACAATTTCAAACCCTAAACCCTAACAAAAGCAGATATTCTTTTGTGTCTAATAGAGATGGAAAACGAAGATAAAAAAGAGGTTAGAATTGCTTGATTTTTATTGTTTTCTATTATGTTATAGAATATGTTGTTAGACTTTTTTAATGGTTAGGGTTTTCCATTGCTTTTTAAGATATTTTTTCGGCTCCATTGGAAATTTCATGTTTGGATGACATTAAATTTGACGACGTTGTAATAGAGAATGACAATGTAAGTTTTGACTTGTATGATTTTTAACTGTATAACTTACGTATCTTCTTTTATAAATTGATGCATTAACTTTTTTTGTAATTTGATAGGAGTATTTGAATGATGATAAATTGGACGATAAACATGATGGTTGTGATAATATGATGTAAGATGTTCGATTAAATGACTCAAAAGACATTGATGTTGATTTGACGAATCATTTCACAGCCGACGAAGTAAGTACTCATTTATAAAAATTAAAATTGCTAATGTCGTTATGAAGATGGATTATATTAATTTTTTGTTGAACTGTTTGATTTTAGGTATTTGATTCGCAAAGTACATTGATCTGATGGTGTAGAGGAAGGAGTTGGTGGCCTATGCATTTTTTTGTTATTAATTTAGATGGTGACCAGCAGAGGAAATTTGAAATATTTGGGTTGCTTTTAATTTTGGTGGCCAGAAGTGTAAATAGGGGTGTGAATAATAACACTCAATAAATAAATAAATGACATTATTATTCGCACTCCCATTTTGGTTAAGAGACTACCTATATTTTTGTTTTTAAAAAAATTGTTAAGGGGTGGACAATTGGAGCTAAACCCCCTTAAAAAATAATAATTTTTGGATCAAAATAACCTTACCTAGATAGCGACTCACATTTTGATTTCAGTGGAAAAACGGTAGCATTAACTTCAACTCGAGATTTTACGGTTCACCAGTGCCCTTTTTCTTTATAAAAACGGTGGATGATTAGCGTTTTATGTTTTTAGAAAATTGCATATTCAATAAATGGCGAGATATTACTGTTTTCATCCTTACTTTCTGATACAGATTCACCAACTGCACATGCCAAGCACAAACATGTTTAACCCGAGAGTTTTCGACATACCATTGTCGTATTTAAAGTGCTTATACGGCACTGGCTTACCATATCATTTTTTCCCGTAAGTTATATAGTTCGTATACTTAAAAACGACCATACAAGGTTTATAAAGGAACATGGTATACCTTAACTGATTTAGACAACACACCATCACAAAATCATGATTTCTTTGGTTTTAACGCACACATGTTTTAAGTGTAGGAGTAAAATGGTAAATTGAAAATATTATTGGATGCGTCTATTGCCACCCCATGTTTTACTCTTCACCCCCGCTAAGCACAAAATAAATGTCACACCCCGTTTTCTCTTCAACACACCCCGTTTTTCCCCCAAAATAGCCCTATCATTTCATTCATGCTACTTTTCCTTTCTCTCACGCTACTTTTCCTTTTCCTCCAGGTTTTACTTCGTTGTTCCCACTTCTTTGTGGTCCTTTCTTCCAGAAGCTACTACTGCCACTGTTAGTCATGCACTCATGCTGTCTTCCATTAAACTGTTTGCAATATACATAGAGATTAATACCAATGAAGATAATTTAATATATATTTTTACTGGCTACTCCCTGATATTTATACAAAGCATTACATTTTGTGTCGCAATCTTTGGCATCTCACTCCTACCAACGAGAAATTGTAGCAGGTGCCTTTTTTCTGTTTGTTTACTCCTTGTTCCTGTTCATCTGGCAATGATAAGTAAAGCATTTTACTCAACATGCACACATGTATGCATGCATGTATATAATACTGAACAAATAATCTAGCATGTATGCCTTTCATGGCGTTGTTACTATTTTTACAACGTCCACTGTAAATAATACTGGACATCCCACATATGAATAGTTTTGACAGGTAAAGTTGAGAGATGAAGATGAAAATGAAAATGGAAGATGAATAATCATTTTAAATAAGGTATCTAATTATTTGTTAAGGGGTATAATTGTAACGAAAATTTTAAAATTTTAAATGGCGGGTGAAGAGTAAGACAAGGAGTGTTGCAGTCAATGTTGCCCTTTTAACAATTTAAAAAACCGACTGAGTGGGCTTAAAATGTGTCACCCTTGCCAAAATGGGAGTGCAAGTTACAATACCCTAAATAAACACTGAAACGTGATCTGCTCGGTTGTGAGCCTAATTTCCACCACAGTTCTCCTCTTTCGTCATCCAAAATCCCCAATTTAAACCCTAATCGTTCCGCCGGTTAATCAAGGTACTTTACCGATCATCTACACGCTTTTCCCTCCCTAATTCTCACTATGATTGCTCCATTTATTTTGCAAATTTTGTATTTATATCAAATATATGAGATCAGTACTTTCAGTTCTAACTGAAGATTTTTTTTTTCTTTTTTTCTTTTTTCCTTTCGTAGATGGAAGGATCTACAACTAATATAGCATACAAAGGATCGGTAACTGATGCGATCTCTGAGGCACAAAAGCAGAAAAAACTTTTTGTTGTCTATATTTCAGGTAGATAGCTAATTAAATGCATTACGTGCACTCATTGTTGGATCAATCAATGGTAACAAATTAACTTTATTTCTTTGCTTCGATTATTTTGCACCTTCTTTTGGTTTCATTTTGCGGAGTATTGTAGAAAATAGCATGGTATAGGGATAGATAAAGACTATAAAGTGCACTAAGGTTCATGAAAAGAAGCTATCATATGATTAAATCATCGCGATCATTTTGATTAAATTTGCATTAATCATGTTTATTATATTTAGATAGTAGCCATCAACAAGGGTGTTTTTGCATGTGCTATGTCAGTCTGGAGTTTAATATGAAAGACAACAGAAAATCATGAATATAACAAATTAAAATTTAGTAATCAAACTTTAAAGGAAAAAGTTGATATTGATTGCTTAGCTAGCTGAAATTGTAGAACTAATTGGCATTTATTTTATGCTGACTATTTGACTATGCAATGTATAAGGTTATAAGCATGTGTTACGCATATAGTGAAGGATATGGTCTAAAGTCAAGTTGAGTGAGTCTTGTTATCACTTTTCTCTTTAGCAGATAAATAGAAACTAATAAAGTACTTTAGTTCGTAAAAAAATGTCCAAATGTTCCTCAGTTATCAAAATCTTTGAATCATGTAATGTACACACTTTATATGCAGTGGAGTTGAGTGCAGTTCTTACGATGTTCCAATATGTAAGGTTGTAAGTTGCAGAGTGCTTTTATTTTTAACCTGATCAGCTATTTATTTAACTTTATTAATAGTTGTCTTGAAAGCACAAACTTTTCAAAATACCCATATATATAACTTTTAAAAAATTAAATTGTTATCTCGTGTGATATATCGATTAAATAGGAAATACTAACCTCCTGACAATTGCTTTAGACACATTCAAACAAATGTCCTCTAATATCGCCTTAAAAATAGGATCTGATTATTAACTTTGTTTACAAATTCATACTGCCTTTGACCAAATAATAATAATAATAAAAAATGTCTTGAGAGCGCAAACTTTTGGTCTGATTGCAAACTTTTCAAAATACCCCTATATATAACTTCTTAAATATTAAATTGTTATTCCATGTGACATTCCCTATAAAATAGAAGATAAAATCTCCTTACAATTGCACATTCAAACAATTGTCCTCTAACATCCCTTAAAAATGGGATCTAATAATTACGGTTCTTTTATAATTTCAAACCGCCTTTCACCAAACAATGACAAATCTTAAAATTACTTGCAAATATGATCTAATAAACTTCTATTAAAAAACTGTTCTTCACTAATTAGATAATACAAATACAGATTAAAATTGATTTAAAAAGATATTGCAATTTAGAAATAAATATTCAAACTAACAACACATACTTTCAACATAAAAATATAACTAAAATCATTTCTTCTTAAATATGTTATACATATATAGTTTGTAAAAAAAAAAAACAGTTCACGTACAAAACATATGGAACGAGCACGAGCGAAGCGCGTGCAGTCACGCTCGTAACAGATATCCGAAACACGTCATAGTTGATTCTTTAAAAGTATCTTGGCCCACACTATGTGTTACTAGGGCTGTCACCTACTAAATCGGCAAATCTAAATTTTTATTCACATGCTTCTTGACAAAACCTACATCGTTTAGATGCTCAAACCATTTCATATAAAAGGAACATTCAATGACTCCCCAAACAATGCAACACAGTTATAGCCTCTTGATTTAACACAATCCAAAATAAATAATATGGCTTTTTGTTTCTTTCCACTTGCCACATTATTTAATTTGTATTGCATGGCCAACATGTGAGCTACAAAACAAGAGTGTCGTATAGCATATGTGTGTGTATATGTATATGAAATCTATTTAGACACAAACATAGTTATCAAGGCACACGCTTAGGTGCGTCTAAGCAAAAAAAGCCCAAGGCTTGCTCCTTTTTGCAGTTTGAGTGCGCCTTTTTGTAATTTAAGGCGCTTTTTTTTGCTAAAATCAAAATTTTGTTTATAAATAGTTGAATAAAAAATTTAGTTGTTCAATAAATTACAAAACATGGTTTAAACTTTAAATCTTATTAATAAAGTATGTAGATAATTGAATGAATAATAAAATATGATTTAAAAATTAATTTGTAGTTGGTAAAATATCATATCAAACTCATATAAAAGGCACACAAAAAAACCCAAGGCTCAAAAAAGCCCTAGGCTCAATGCTTGCGCCTTGACTACTATTGACACAAAATGACAACACTATGAATCTTAATTGTTGGAACGCTACTTGATTTCAACCTCGAAATCCCACGATCTAGATATGTTATGTCACAAATTGCCTTTTATCGTCTCCAAATAGTTGGTTTTGTATATATACACGTGCGCGCACACACACACATATATATATGTATATGTATATATACACACACACACACACACACACACACACACACACACACAAGGAGCGTTCAGCAATGTCCCTAATTTGCAGCACCCTAAAAGCCTTTTGATTTTCACCACATTTATATTAAATAAGTTAGTGGATGGAGAGATAATTAGTGGAAGGATAGAGAAATTTATTTAAATATAAATGTGATGGAAATCAATGGAAGGATAGAGAAATTAATTAAATATAAATGTGGTGGAAATCATTGGGCTTTTGGGTTGTTGCACGTATGTATATCATTTCTAGAAGCGATTGATGCTTAGTCTAGTGAGGTGTAAATGGAGTGATTTCGACAATATTTTTAGGACTGATAAGGTATAAAAACAAGATTTAAATTGTAAAATTCAAGCTTTTAGTCAAAGTTGCATTTGAAATGTACATCATAGGACTAATAGATGTATATCGTTGTGTATATGTATTTCTGCCCACACTCGTATGCTAGAATTTTGATTTTTTGAATTATTAAATGACATTTAAGTATGTAAAAACATCCATCATAATTTATATGTTTGAAGTTGATTTTGAAATTTGAGCTAGTAGAATTTGATTTTTTTCCCCTCATGTTCTATCTTTATTTTGTTTAAGAAACAATAAATTTTGAATTGTAGATTCAAGTGAATATCTTGATATTCTTTAATTGAGTATGGACTAGATTTTTCTCAATTGCATTTTTGATCGAAATATGATTCGAGTCGTAACTGTGAAGATTCAAGACACAAGATTCAAGTTGTAAGATTTTGAAAATTTTAACAGCAATTTACAATATATTTTATCTAACCTTAATCATATATTGCACGCAGAATTTTTCATGTTTACATATTGAATTAAAGTTTAAGATCCATTTCTATAATGATATTTTGGCTTCTAAAGTATTTTATGTGCTATATCATGATCAGATAAAGGGATTAAACTTAAGGAAGAAGGAACATAAGCAATCAAAATCTACAAAATCAGTAGCCACTAACAATAAATAGTACGACGTGCAAGTGTGACCATAGGATCATAGTAATGTACGCTTGCCAATAAAACAGCCAATTTGACATGCCTCCTTTTGATATCTTCATCTTTATGGCTGCAAAATAACAATGATATTCTTGATCAGTATATATCTAATTTTTTTATATCCAGAGTGGTACCTTATTCAAGTAAAACACCCGTTATGATGTCTCCAGGATTGAACTCATGACCTCAATTACCATTGTCTAAAGCGCCTAGCCACTTAAGGTAGAAGTCCTTGACAGTGTTGTGTAGTTTGTTATCACATCAACAGTAAAAATGAGGGGGAGCTGATCCTTAACCTACACACACACACACACACTTGTGGAGATTTTAAAAAGTTAAACATAGGGTCCACTCTTGAACAATTTGAATGTTTCATTTTTTTCTGTGTAGGTTTTTTATTGACTCGAGCAAGCAAGTCAGATAGCTTTACTTCTGCGTAAGGAGGGGACACTTGAAATGATAGAAATGGAAGAGTTGTTACAAACATAATTCCTGAATGGTTAATATATTTATCAGCAAAATATCATTAAGAATCAATTATATTTGAAGATATTGGAATGCTATCAATGTGATATTGGTTGTTTTGTAACCCATCCACATAAAAAATTCACATAGTTACTTCAGAATCTTAATGTGATATGAGATAATTACGTACTGATTCTACTGTATGACGACTTTCAACTACTTCCACCGGTATTTGCGTCATATATCGGTCTAATATTGTCGATAAATCGTCAACATCTAAAAATTAGCATTAATTGATATTTTAATCGACATGTAAAAAAAAGCGCTTGAAATTCGATGTGCAATATACCGCTGATATATTAACAATATCGACTACATTGCATGACTCTTCCATCTAAGCATTGACAAATTTGATGTACGGTTTTTTTCTTCTTTCTATAAATTTATCACTCTAAAATTTGTTTTTTCACTTCAAACTGAATTACAAACCAATTTTTTACAGTTCAGTTCTCTGTATTTGTAATGGTTTTCATCAACTGTGCTTCATGTATCATTTTAGCTAACCACAACACCTTATGGGAATACCAATTGCAATTTGCCGGCAATTGCAACAAATTAAAGAATATGATAAGGCTGGTATTTTCGTCAAGGAGTTCATGATCATTCTCACACATATACCAGAATTGGTATTTTTACTCCTAGGATGCCTTGCAAGTTGGATAACACACATCGAGAGTACAAGGATTCTGAAAAACATCCTACAAGGTGCATGCGATCCCAGTTTAAGAGCCACTACGTGTGATGTTGCATTTTTGAGTGCACCATACAAGTTCATTTTGCTTCCAAGTTTAAAAGGCAATCAATATAAAATGACAGATGATTGGTTATATGTTTAGCGACAGCTGGTGAATCTGAGAATGTTCATTTGTTGATAATATTCAATTTGTACTTTTCAAGAAAACGAACTAGTTTCTTACTAGAAATGCAAAGACTTGGAGCTTTATAACACCATTAAGAGCCAGGGTGTTAAATTTTGAAATAATTCTTAGGTATAGCCTAACAGAGCTGGGATGAAACCTTTAATACTGTAGATGTTGATGATTATATATTATTTTTTATATCATTTCTATACAAAAAAAAAATCATTCAATAATTAGGGAGATAAATTTGTGATATTCTAGTTCATATATTAGAACACTGAAATCCAGTTCTAAGTCTTGCAAGGGACATGCTGTAACAAATTACGTTTTCCTGGAATGTATTCTGTGACTAATGCATTTTAGAAAAGTACGGTGCGTTTGTTTCCAAAATGTAACATAAATTGCATTTAGGTGCGAACTTTTATTGTAAACTGAGCAAACCAGTCGAACAAAACGATCAGCTGAATAAGTATGGGTAATTCAGTTTAGTTCGTTAATTGGTTGAAACTGGATTGGTTTCTATTTTCATGTTTCTTCGCTTTTACAATCAGTTTCGGTTTTTCAGTAGTTTGCAATCGAACCAGTCTACTAAAGCGAATATGAAATTTAATCAATTCAAAAACGTAATTATCAGCCTCTCTCTCTCTCTCTCTCTCTCTCTCTATATATATATATATATATATATGTATATATGTATATGTGTGTGTGTGTGTGTGTGTGTGTGTGTGTGTATACAATTATATATATAATTTTATGACAGTCACCTTGTCCAAACTGCTTAAGACACCTGGACATGGTGCAAGAGGTCATGAGTTCGTTTTCCGTCCTGCAGGGTCTAACTCATTTGCCATGTATTATTATATACTACCTAATACTTGTATATAAATACCCAATTTCAAATATAAACGAACAATGCAGATCTTTATTTGGAAAATAAAATATGAACGAACAATACCGATCAATTAAAAATACCTAAATTTCCAATACAGTTGTTCCAGTTTTCGTTGAGATAATATCCGCTTTCTTAATTTTTATTTGAAAAATTATATTTTTGGATGTGCACTCTCTTTCCACTGTCATTTACGGAGGCTTATCAACCATCATCTTCATCTTACCGCTGGTCACGGTACGAAAAGCATCAAAATCAATTACCTCACTTCTAAATTTCTACATAAAATCCTTTTTATTGAACTTCCAATTCATCAATTTCGAGGATGCAGTAATGACTTCTCCAGCATTGGCTTTTGTAATATTAAACCTTGTGCCAACTGTTACCGGCATTGTTTCAGCGACTAGGAGGCAATAAAAGGTGATGTGTGTACGTAGCAACTATAGTAGGTTAAAGTTAGCAAGCATGCTCAATGAATTGGGTTTTCGATAGCCATAAACGTCTTAACTAGCCCAATATCTTCACTAACCCTGAACAAGAAACAATATGTATTGCTTTAGGTTGCTTAATAGCATATTTTTCATACGAATGCTCTATTGTTCTGCGTGTTATAGTCACGGTAGTTTTTCTCTCTCCTTTCTCAATTGTATTATGAGAAAGTTAATTGATATTGTTGTCCCTACTGCTATTAATACAAGCCTTAATATTTGAGTAGATGGTTTTATGTTTCTTGATGCTCTTGGCATTGTTATTCTGAATGGAGCTATATGTGTTCTATGTCTTGGGTATACAACATGGTGTATAATTAGTTGTGATGATATTTCTTTTCGCTCCGGTTGAGACTTTAAGATCCGTAGTATTAGCGGTATTTATATTTAAACAAACAACGAGTTTTGGATTGTTGGTTAGGATGTTTTTTGTGTTTTTGGGCTTTATGTTGTTTTGCTAGTGAAGATGAAGGCAACATAGATTATGAGGTTGATAAGGTTGTGAAATATTAGGTAGTTTCTATTTGCTTGTTAAGTGTGTTTTATGTATCTACTATGCTAATTGTTTATAATTTTGGTAGTAATTAGATACTCAAAGGTGATTATAAACGTGAGGGCTCACAACGGTAGCCAATGAGAAAAGACTGGTAGATGAAGATGATGTAATAAAAATGCAGCTAGATGCGTTGTTGAAGTATAAAGTTGGAATTGTTTGGGAGTATCCTTTTTTGTAAAGCTGATAACTTCTGGATTTTAGATATTATCTAAATGTGGTTTACATCACACTGCTGATAGTATCATTGTCATGTTTGTTCGATATGCTTACATTAGTCCAAAGATACTGGTAACTAGCGAAGAAAGCAGTGGATGATGATCACTACATATTGGACACACTTAATACTAGGTGTATGATGTAAACCGCATGTGGATGATGATCAAAATCGAGAAATTATCATATATCAGCTCCTAAGGGCATCGTTCCCTAGGGATTATGGCTTTATCATCTAATAATGACTCCAGGTGCATTCATATTGTATCATCCGCATCTTATCATTACTTCTTTATTAAGTCGATTGTCGTTCAACTGCGCAAACAACCACTTTAGATTATTTTTGAATACTACAGAAATTATAATCAAATGATTGTAATAGATAAATGAAACACACTAAGTTTTTTTTTTTTTAAATTGGAGCATACTTCACTAAGACTGATATTTTTTTGAATTTTGCATGCAAAACCACATTTACAGCCATATATGCTTATGAGATCCAGTTAAAATCAATTTTCTATGTGCTAGCAATTCAATTATAAGTTAGTAAACCATTCCATCTTTTTTCCAATTATTGAAAACTTGTGTTATCAATTTATGAAACTACTGTAGAAGCATCCCCGCAAGAAATTTGAAAATAAATGTTGTTTATGTTGTAGTTACCATCGAAATTATTTTCTAGTGGCTTAAGCGACTTAAGTACTTTCCATCTTTTAAATCATTTGTAAAATATTTCTATTCATAAATACTTTAGGATAGTACTATTATTGCATTCTTAAATAATAATAATAATTTAATCAATTGGATTGCATTTACAGTATTTCTTTTCGTTCGTGCTACTGTTTTTTTTTTTTTTAAACAATAGTTGTAGAAATTATGGCTTTATTGCGTCTCTACATAAATATAAACTTCATTTTTCCCTTAAACTTTGTATTATGATGCAACAAGACAACTAAATTAAGCTTATTTAAAGATCAGTCAGTTAACTCAATTGATTTGATTATTTCGGTTTAGTTGGTTTGAGTTTGAACAAAGTTGGTACAGTTTGATTTTTGTTTGTTGAATGGTTTTTTTTTTTTTAATATTGTTTTGGCAGTTTGAACCAACCTATAGTTCACCCCTAGTTGCATAGTTAGTCTAATTCTGTATTTCTGAGTGCTATTATTAGAAAAATCTTTGAAACATGCGACTATGCTTATGATCTTTATAATTACCAATCTATTTTTAATGCTAGATATTTGAAAAAATTGCTGTTAGTTTTATTAGATTTTATTTCCCAGTTTTTCCTGTCAATTATTCACTGAAACGTAGTATCTGGTTTAGATGTTCGTACATACATATTTTCTGCATTTCTTTCTACTTGTGTCTTTGCTATCTCTTCACATTTATTTATTTATTTCACAGGCGACGATGCAGATTCAACACTTCTAGAGCAGTCAGTTTGGGTAGACAACAGAGTGAGCTCACCCTCTTGCTGCTCTTATTATTGTTATTACACAGTTCTCGTGTGTCATTAATTTTTTGACAAATTCAATTGATTGCCAGGTCGCAGTATCCATATCAAAGTATTGCATCTTTTTACATCTGGTGCAAGGAAGCATTGATGCAATGCAATTTTCTGCCATATGTATCCTCCGTTATCTGCATTAATTTAATAATTGGGTGCACTTTTTCTCAAAATTATTTGATCTGTGTTGATTTTCATCTCTCTAGATGTGTAGTTTTTTTGGGTGGGTGGGGGTGTTATAAAGCTCATTCTGGAACTGGGGCGGGGGGGGGGGGGGGGTAACTGCTTACAGTCCTCAGGACCTCATGTCCTAAAACTGGGACTCAAATCACGTTTTCAATTTGGAGTATCATTTCATATTCCACCATTGATACTCTCCATACAACGAAAAGGGCTATAATTTTATCTGTAACAAATAAACCTTAAGTGCTGGTAACTTGTGGTAGGCAGACATTCCTTAACAACAAACATGTTCCTACATTTTCACCTGGAAACTTGGAGGAAACATTTTTTTTTTTTTTTTTAAACAAACAAACTAGGCATATTTTGTTTTAAGGACAAATTTGTGCCCATCTTCTCTGGATCCCTAACTCTAAAATTTAACTACAGTGATACACGCTACTCTTTCTTGTTTTCTCTCTTCTCTCAGTTTAAAATTTGAACTTTGATTATGTTTTGAATCCTGTTTCGAAAACCCTGACCACCACCTATTGCAAAATCTAGCTGCATTTCTCAACCACAAACGCTAGCTACATCATCATAACGTCACGTCACTACATCATTTCATAGCTATAAATCTCAATTCTAACTGAATTTTAGCCCTACCATCACCCCATGCAGCTATTCTTCAATTATAAAATACAAAATGATAGTATGTGGTGGCGTTATAAAAAGAATCATGAAAGATGGCATTATATAATTTAAACAACATGAAACTATATGAAATGCTTAAAAGAATGAAATGCAACTTAAAAACAACGTAATAATTATAGTTCTAAATTATCATATAAAAACTTGACATTTTTTTTTATGTTACCAAATAGCATCTAAAAGCTATGTTCATTTTTTTTTCAAACTTGCTATAGCAACTAGCATTCGAACATGCATACTACAACTAGATAAAAGTTGTAACTGGAATTTATATTTTTTGGGTTTAGTTATACAAAACGCTCCCATTCAGTAACATTGGAATTTGGAACTTAAAAATGCTACTACAATGATAATAAAAATATATGCTATATTTCATTTTTTTTATTTCAATAAATATAAAATGCTACTGTGCGCTATTGATGATATGCTGCTACAAGGTAGATACAATAAATAAATGCTATTTTTATTTTGGTAAATACAAAATAATACCATGCAGTAGCATTTAAATACGAAACGCATCTACAAGTTCAATGAAATTTCCTTTTAATTTGGTAACTGCAGAATGCTACTATATAGTATCACCATTATAAAATTATATGAAAATAGCATCATAACATTTCAAAATATAAAATAAAACTGATATGGTCTTTTACAAAAATCATAAAAATGTCACTAAAAGATATAAAACCTTATTTAAAAATGCTACAGCTAATATATAATTTTATAGAAAAAAAAAAAAAAAATGCTAATACAATTCATAGAGTGCTACTGTAAAATAACATTATACATACTTCATCTAACAATACTAATACACTTCATAAAATGTTACTACAAAACTAATTGTTAGGTCAGATCATAAAATGCTTCTATAAAATCACATTGCGAGCGAAGTAATAGACATTCCAGATTAAAATTATACTATGATTCATAAAATGCTACCAGAATAGATAAAATTCCATTACAAATAGTTTTTTTTTTTTAATTTACATAATTAGAAACTAAAAATGTTACTAAATCGTAGCATTTTCCGCTGTCATCTTCTTTCTCAATTTCAAGTTGCTTCATCGCCCCAATCACCACTTCTCTCTACGCATCACATTCCCAACGTTGCAATCACCAAAGTGCACATTTAGCAACTTTGATCATCACCATCCAACCTGCTACCTTCTAATCTCACGCTACCATTAACAGCTCGAGCTATCCCTCCACCAACGATGCCAAACGCAAACTCCAGCCGCCATTGCCGTTCAGCCGTATAATGTTGCAACGTTTAGACTTTTTTTTGGACTTCCGCTCTATTATCTTTTGGACCAAGAAATAATCTGGTTCTTTATTCTCAAGAAGTGCTTGAAGTTTGTCCTTGAGACAACCTTCATGAAAGAAAAAGGGGTGGGGGGGGGGGGGGAGGGTTTCTTTTTTTTGGGGGGGGGGGGGGGGTGTTGTTCTTTCTATAAATAAATTTGTGAGGGAAACTAAGTTATTTTTTTTTTTATATTCAAACTATCGATAGCGTTCACATCTAGTTCTCAACTATATTTTATTTTAAGTCTCATTCCTCCGTTTCCATGTCCCTTGTCAGTTACGTATCCTCCTGGGGCCTCTAAAGATTAAACTAAACCATAAAATCTTTATTAAAAGAATTAAATGTCAGTGCTCAATTATTCCTGCAGAAGTTTCTTATAGCTGTGCGGTTACATGTCATAAAAGTATTGAATTTTGTTGCTTGGTTGCACTTGACAGACCTTTGAATCCAGTTCATATAATTAGCCACTTCATTGTTGTCTTTAGTGAAAAGCTGATGTGCTGTAATTTATGTGCTCCTTTTTTGAATTAACCTTTTCTTATTGTATGTTGGAATCATGTTTTGTCGCGACAGCTTTATTTCAATGCAAATTTTATCAAGGTAAGCATACCTTTATTGTGATCCTTAACTAATTGCTTCAGACCCGCAGAAGTCTGTTCCTAGTATCACGGCTGTTGGTTACAATGGCATAAAGTTATGGCAGCATGGTAGGAAAATAGTTAATTGAAATGTTAAAATCAAATGTAAACTGATTTACGTTTATTTCTATTTCAGAGGGTTACACTAGTGTGGAAAATTTTGTAGCAAGCATAGAGAAGGCTTGGGCGTCTCTCCATCTTCAGGTACAACACAATGCAACCCAAAGCATCTTTATAATTTTTGACATTCATTTATTAATGAAATCAAATGACTTCACCCATTTTCGTTTATTTACTACAAATTGGTGCAGGAAACAACTTTAACATTATTGACACAAGTGCTTGCATCAAAGAAACCCGAGACTTTAGGTTCTAGTTCACAGATTGCTGAAGAAAGTTCCACCTCCAACACTGGATCATCGTCTGCAGCCAAAGTCATAGATAACTTGGATGACAAACCTACACAAGAACCAGAACTACAGGAACATGAGATGATAAGTGAAACAGTGGAAGATGTATGGTTCATTTTATTGCATTATTGAATACATTCATTTTCATTCTGTTACATGCATGTCTGTTTAAGATAGGATGGATACTTTCGGATATGGATTGTAACGACCCGTCATTTTGACCATGCCGAATCGACAAAACTTGTCAACTCTAAATGTCCAAAACAACAGATTGTTATTAGCTTCTGGGGTAAACTGAATAAATCATAGAATCACAGATCACAGACACATATACAGAGCAATATAATATCTCACAGCGGAAAATTATAAAATACAATAGTAGTTCATGAAGCTACTAAATAAATTTTACATCAGAGTTTACATAAATAATATAGTGGAAGTCTAATACTATGAATTTCAGATACACAAATAAAGACTAAAATGACAAGAATAGCTGGAACTGGATCAACTGAACAGGTAGATACAGGTGAGCAAATCCAATATAAACTCCAACTCCGAAAGTGAATATCGAAAGCTGTAATACTCGATTTGACCCGAGTAATAATGCAAACAAAACAACTCGGACCAGGACTAACATTCTCATGGAAGTAAATCAACTCAAATGAAATGTTCGATGAAATGCAATCAGTAACTTAGAGGATGTTTGGGATCACCATCCTCTAAGGATCCGCCAAACTAATACTATATAGTATAATACGTTATATGCAATAGTGTTTATTAGTAAAGTAAAATATCAAAATAGCGTAAGCGGGATTACCATGATTACCCTTGCACCGTTTATATATTTCTATAGTATATACAGTACCGTAATTCCTCCGTAAACTGGAGGTTGATCAGAGGGCACTCCATATAAAACGGTACAAAACAAAGTCGTAGTGGGATCGTATAAGGCATGTGATAAGGCACGCAAGGAATGCCAGGGTGGATTCACCGTTTGCAGAGCCCGACTAGTGGTAACGCATAGTAGCTACTACCGTCCACCTCGATACACAATCCCATAATCAAAAGGGTCCAAATCGAATCTCAACAGTAATAGAATAATATCGAAGAAGTGTGCTCGATAAGAGGTATGACCTCACTTGGTCCGTGCATAGCTCCTGTTTTAGCCACATCAAGCTGACTCAAGGTAGTCAGAGGTCTCGTAATTAATATGAAATAAAATAAAATAGATTCGTTCGCCAAATCATCCCCTTCATTCTGGAACTCCACCGCGTATACAGTTGTTAAAGTGGTTTTCGGTATTGGCAGAGAGTATGACAATAGTCGATCCCGGTCGCTTTAACAACCAAATGTTTACATTTTTCACTCCGTGGCCATTATTTTATAAATCACTTTATAAAATCATTTGCACGAGAGCTCATATTTGAATTTGAATTAAAAATTTAATATCTAACTTCGAATATATTCAATTTTGAAAACAACTCATTTATATAGCTTAATCACATCGATTTCGAAAATATTCACATAACGACTTTCAATTCAAACGACTTACATTAAAAAACATATCTTAAAAGGTCGAAGTTATCGTTTAAATCAAAACAAAAATATCTAACTTCGAGAATATTTCGGTTTGATTTATATTCGTCAAAAATCCGAGTTCAAACAAGTCCATTGATTCAATTTTTACCTTAATAAGAATTCGCTTAAGTCAATTAAAAATTTCACTATTTCGGGTCAAATTCAATATATACAATCCATTTCAAAACTAACGATTTCAACTGAAACCAATCATATCGTATAAATTCAAATGACTCATATAATTTAGTTTTCCTATATAAGATTCGATTGAGTAGGTTGGAAATTCCAATACTTAAGTTCAAATTTAGTTTATAAAATTCAAAACGAATCTCATAAACCAAATCGTATCACATCTTATAATTTAAGTCGTACAATTCAAAATCATTACTTATAAATTCGATTTAACTCATTTGTTAAATTCAAACCAAACGATTCATAAAACTAATTCCATAAAATTTATCGTATTCATTCTTGTCAATTTTATATTCAAAACTAACCGCAATTCAAGATCGTTTCGTATAAAAGTTCAAAACCAAATTCAAATTCGTATTCAGTTGATTTATAATCAAATTCATTCCTTATATTTGGAAATTCAATTTCAAAACAAATTCATGATTCAAGTTCATCTCTCGTAAGTCTATTTCGATTCGAAAACAAATTCATTTCTTATATCCATTCATTTGTTAATTCAAGTATCATTATATAAATTTTATATCTTAAACCTCGAATTCGAATCGCGAAACCTTAACTTATTCAACTTTTAGTTTATTATTGAAGTTTGTAAAATATATATAAAAGAAAAATATATTTTTGAAAATATATATAAGTTTATAAAATTCTAAAATAAATTAGAAATAGATTATAAACATATGTATAAGTTTAAAATAATATAAAAATAGATTTAAAAGAAATATTTACTATAATATAATATATAAAAGTTTTAAAATATTTATATAATTAAATTATAAATTTATAAGTTAAAATCAACTTCCAAATCATTTTACTTCGAAAACACGACCAACGGTGTCCGTATATAATTTTCTACCCTACGGTCAACTGATACGGATATTTATCATTTCAACCCGCAATTTATAAAATTTCTACTGGTATATCATTTCAACCCGCGATCCTAAGTTCAGTAAAAATCGTTCAGGTCTATCATTTCAACCCATAACGATTTTCCTTATTCTAATGTCCATTCGGGTATGTATCATTTCAACCCTTAGTGATTTTTCCTGAACTAGGGGTATCAACAATCACATCATATATATCATCAGTGCAACTACGTGTCATATGAATATATCGTGTCGCATATGAAATGTGCATATATATATATATATATATATATATATATATATCAAATCAAACAATTTCTATCAGCAATCCTATACATTTCATATACCAGTTCATTATTGATCTAGCATCCATGAAAAATGTAAGTCAGGTGTGAGATAAACTCACCTTCCATGGCACAGAAACGGAGACCGTAGACGGACTGACACAGAATGGATTGACGACTTCCAGGCACAATTCAGAATTGATTTAAATCACGGTAACCACTCAATATTTTATTGTTACAAGAGAAGGTTTCAGTGGATCGGGTTGGCTGTTGAGTTTTGTAATGGGGTTTCGAACTCAACACCACACTCGACACAAAAATAAACACAGCAAATTTTTCAAAAATAATATATAAATTTTAAATCGACACAACGCAAAATACACACTCACATCAAAACCATATATTTATTATAACTACATAAACACACCCCAACAATTATATAAATTTTAAAATTCAACACACCCAAAATCGTGTAATACTATAAATTCTATATCATAATCAAATATAGATTCAAATATAAACACACATGGACACTTCTCTACGTATACACCAATTTACGCCCATATACGAATTTAAATAACACACGCACTCACAACAGTACACACAATACACATAACTGATGCATGCACAAAAACCACTATATATATATATATATATATATATATATATCGATACAACACAAAATAACTCACACCAAACTCACATATCCACCTACACACGCACGCATAGCACCACCAAAACTCACACAATAATCACCAAGGGGGAAGGACTTGTCAACGTGGAGGATGGCATGGAGCTGGCTTCAGATCTGGGTCGGGTTATCGGGATCATGGAGGCTCAGCATCTTTCGGATGGACAGGTGGGTGACTTAGAGGGTCGGGGCTGGGTTCAGGAAACGGCGCAGAGCTGATGGGGTCATCACAGGTTGGTAAGGCGTGGGGACTTGCGAAGGGGAAAAGGCGATGGAGCAGGAGGCGAATTGAAAAAAAATGATAAGGCGTTGGGAAAGAAATAAAGTGGACAGTTGCAGAATATGCTTTAAACAAAGAAGAGGAGAGAGAGCAATTGTTGGGCACTGGAAAATGGGATAAGGCTGTTGCGTTTAATATTGTAATGGTGGATACACCCGAAAAGTTGTTTGAACGGTTCCTTAGGAAATTTGAATACTTACACTCGTAATTGGAGAATGAACAGGTCACGATGGAAATAAATGAGAAACCAACGGATGGAAATAAATGGCGTAACGGTTTTTGGAAATGATGTGTCCATTCATATGTAAAAAAACTTTATTATATATTATGTTTTAAATGTAGAATGAATGGTCACGAAGAAATTAAGAATTACAAAATAAAAGGAAACTCATTGTTTAAAACTTAAAAGGCACGAAACGTTTGGAGAAAGGAATGTAGCAGTTTAAATTCAAGGGGCTAGTACGTTTTTTCCTTTTTTTTTTTTTTTTTTTTTGGGTTTTGCAAAGTGACATTGAAAAAAATAAAGTAACGCATGGTGAAATGGAAAGGGTAGCATCAGAATGGCATGCGAAATGAAGGCGGAGACAACCGACGAAAACAAGCATGCATGTGAAAGAAAACAGAACGCATGCATGAAGAAAAGAAGGAACTAAATGTGCCAATTTAAGAAATAAAAAATATAAATGGATGGCTTAATGAAATAAAAAGACAGGTTTTGCAGACCCAAAATGACTAAAAAAGTATGTAAGATCGGAAAAGGGACACGTCGAACTCAAATGACTTTTCACAATTTCAGCGCTAACCGAACACCGGAACTGACAAATGAATATATTGCGGAAATCAACATGACGAGACGGACACAACGGTATAAAATTTGCAGTGTCAGGATGCTTCATTCAAAAACGCATTACGGACCTCTTTAAAAGTAAAATCCAAATGAGAAAATAAGTAAACAGAGGTCAAAACACCTGATTTTTGCGAAACGAATTTCGCCGTTGAATTCGTGACATCGAATATAATATTTTTCATGTTTGTCCGAACTGGTTTCAGAGAGATTTGAAAATCGCTAAAATTTGAACTGTTATGCGCAGCTTTGCACTGAAAATTGCGCGACCGACAAACATTCAAATTTTCCGACGAAATTTACATGGCTGCTACATTTCATTATACGTATTTCAAATTTCAAATTCCCATTATGAAAAATCATAGAATATTTCAAAAATAAAAATTCGATTTAAATCGAAATTTAAATTGTTAAAAACAGCGGGTTATTACATGGATAGTGGCATATCCGTATCCGAAATCATTTTCGGATATCGGATATCCGTATCCGTGGATACATATGGATATCAGATAGTTATTCTATTCGTTAATGATGGATAAATTAAAAAAACATGAATGGAAAAGTTTAAATTATATAAATATTGTTTAATTTCACTGATTATTGAAGTGTTAAGACTTAAGATAAACAAGTATGATGATAATAAATAGTTTTGAGTAGTTAACATGCATTTAATGCGTATAATGAGTTTCACACCTAATAAAACGATAAAAATATACCTCTCAACGTACTAAAATACACATAATTTATTTAGGCTGTAATCTAAAAAAAACGGACGGGGTAGTTCTGGATGCGGATATCTTCGTATCCACATATGCGGACGGATTTCACATTTTTCGTGTATCCGTTGGCAGCCCTAGTTCGAGAAGTAATTAATCAAGGAATTCAACATATTTATGTTTGAGTGTTCATATTGAAATTTTATCCTGTATGTCTACCCTGGCAGAAAGCCTAAGTTTAAGCGAAGATATATTGAGGCTGGGATATGCAACCCTTTCTACAGTTACATTCCTTTAATTAAAAATATCTCTAAGGTTTGATATATGACTTAATAAATTACACGAGAGATCATGAAATTTGAATCATCTTTTTTTACATCAGTTTTACCCTCCATTTGTCTCATGTCATTGGAGGGAACGTATTGAATTGGATAACTAGTGGTACTTTAAATATTTGTATTTTTGATTAGATGCTTAATTTTCTGACTTGAAGTTAAACTATTTTTTGCAGAATGATAAAATGCCTGGTCTGCAAACTTCTTTACAGTCAAATACTGCTGTTAAGGTCAAAGATGATCCAAAGATTCCACAAAGTAGCAAAAAAGAAATTTTAGGCAGTGTGACTACGGACATACATTCGTCATTGGCTTCAAGAGATATTGATAGCTCTGTTATACCTGAAGAAACTAAAGAAAAACTTTCTGAAATAAATACTGTGGTGGCAGATGACAAAACAAAGAATGGAGAAGTCCCTGAGCCTGCGGACTGTTCAAATGTGGTGAAGTCTAATGATATCAATCTGAATATTAGGATGCCAGATGGTGGTAGCTTAAAAAGGAAATTTATGATGACAGATACTTTGAGATCAGTAAAACAGTACATTAGTGAGAATCTAGGTAGTGGTATCAGCTCATATGATCTTGCCATACCATATCCTAGAAAGGTGTTCACCGAACAAGGTATAGCTATAAGATTTTGATGCTTTCTTTTTTAACTGGTCTCTGAAGAAGCGTCTGATTAGTATAACTGCAAAACTTCTTGCTATATAGTAAGAGGTCTATTTTCTTAATTTTCTTGACAGAATATGCATTCAGGATAAGCCTGATTTATTGTTTTCCCATATGCTGAGGCTATGTTTTTACCGCTTACAATGTGCAAGAAGCTAACCTTTTGTTATAGAATTTTTTTATGTACTTTCAACCGTACATAGTCTACCACCCCAGAAACAAGATTTTCTAAGGGTGATCATACCTATCGATTAACAGATAGACTGATGCAACCGATTAATCTGACCAAGCGAAATATCGATTATCATTTGGTACCAGAAATCCAACATGAGATATTTCAACAAGAAATTCATCTATGGTTCTAAGTATACTGGATTCAGCGTTTGTTATAGTGAGACTAAGATTTAGTATTTTGGATTTAAGTTCCCTTTTTCGTACTATCCATTATGAGGCGCTCGATTTTTGTTTGTTTGTTGTCACAATCACACATACTCTTTCTCAAGGTCGAAACCTTAAAGGTACATAAATATATACAAATCTAAACGATGATCATGCAATTTAGTTTGATTTGAATATGTAAGTTCTCCATGAATTTTATTCACATATTTGTTCTATTCTGAGCATACATGGTTGGATTCAGAGTTTTTTGGGCACTTAGTTTGACTGCCAAGTTTCGGAAGAAGTCTTTCCTGTAATTGAGCTAAGACCACATACATCTTGCTCACCCCAGACTTCCCTCAAGTGGGAGCCTTGTACATTTGAGTAGATACCGATGAGCAATGGCGATGTTACGTCACTGTTTTGTCTTAGTAATTTGAAATAAATATTTACATTTTGGACCTTAGTGAAGTTTCAAAGCTGTTCAAATCATAAGCTGCAGTTGGTAAAAAGAAAAAAAATAGAAAAAGGGATTCAGTATATTATTACCATTTATGTACATTGGAACTTAAAGGCTTTTTTCATATATACTCTACAGTAGTCAGTTTGCATGGATCATGGATTGCACTTATCATTTTCTATCATTATCGATGTTTCTTTATGCATCCGTGCTGTCTGTTATATATAATCTCTTCTCTATCTCTATCTCTGTCTCTACTACTAATAAAAAAAGAAGAAGTGGATATTAGGGACGGGTCCCTAAAATCAAACATTATGTAAGGTGCATTCCTGTGTAAGTTTTGTTGTAAAGCGGGTCCATGTTACTGTAGGCAACGTGTTTTCCGTGTTTTTTTTTTTTGCGCTATTTTTTTTTGCGCTACTGCTTTTTTTTCTAAAAAAAATAAAATTGTAAATATTAACCGAAGATTACTGGAAAAGGTTAAAAAGTTGCAAAAATGTCTGCACTTATTGTGAAAAAGTGCAGATAAATTTGCAACTATTCTCTTAGTGTATTGCAGATACTGAAAAAATAAAGTTGCAGAAATGGCGGTATTTATTATGAAAAAATGCAGACATATGTGCAACTATTTCCATAGTGTATTGTAGATATGTATCATTGTATCAAAAAACCGTAGACGTGCCTGCAATTTTTCTGTGTAGTTGCTTCTTTTTATGCATTTTTACTGGAACTGAGATATTTTTCATTTGTATGCAATTTACATGATTTCTTTGATTTTTTTTTTTTTTTTTTTTTTTTGCAATGATGTGATATTGAATAAGTGTAGACATTGAATTTGAAATTTTGAAGCAATTAGTAAAAATTGCCTTTTTTTGTTATAATTGTGGTGATTTCTGCATTTTTTTGAATTTTTTTAGTTATTTCTGCATGTTTTGTTGAAATGTTTTTTTTAAGCATTTTTTTACTTGTTTTACATGATTACGAAGATGATTATAAAATATAAATTGAATTAAGTTTTGAAGTTTGGTATTTTTTACATTGATTTTTTTTTTTTTATGGTTTTCGAAAAATATGGACCTAATTTATAATGTTATTAGACAGGGGTGTTTTGTGTATTTTGAAACTTAACAGGGACTTTAGTCAAACTGTCTTTAAAAAGAATTCAGTGAATATAGTTTTCAGTGTCTTTGTGAAAATTTAAAAATACCCACATCCATTGATGGAAGCTCATCACCGGTTTGCAACTTCCACCATCATCCATTGATGAATATAGTTTTCAGGCTTTTCTGACTACTCCCAACGGAATTTTATTACCAATTTGACACCAATAAGACAACTTAAAATGGATGTGTTGTTGTGACTATCAGAATTTTTGCACTTACAACACACAGTTGTCCACTTATTTTTTTATTACATAAAAAATAAATATCTCTAACTATTATATGCATGCACATACTTGCGGTTTATACTAATAATTATAATAATAACCCTCGGCATAGCTGTATGTGTTGCTGATATTATTTTTGCATGCAGATATGGATATTATTTTATCTGAACTGGGGTTTGCTGCACGCCAAGCTTTAATTGTAGTTCCCCATAGGCAAGCTAATATACCACCATCAACATCAAATCCTCAACATTCTACTAGCATGGTTGTCTCAACTGATGGCAGTAATGATGGATATTTTGCTTTGCTAAAGAGAGCATTATCATTTGTGAACCCATTATCATACCTTGGTGGTAACACTAACCCGTCAAATTTAGAGCCAGCTCCACATACACCGCATACAGAAAGTTACAGTTACCAATACCAGCCATACCGTAAGTTCTGCACATTGTTATTTTATAACATTGTTGCAATTTATGCAGATTATAGATATTCTCTTCTAAAGTGATTGATGGCATTGCTATGCGTTGGACATAGAAATTTTGTTACCAATTTTAGTTTTCAGCGACTTAAGCTTTAACTCAACAAACAGTTTTAGTGTGATGTCCTAAATGCTTCATCGCTTCCTACTATATCAAACTTAAATGTCTAATTTCACTTTTATGCATGTACAAATAGCTGTAGGAATTTAGAACATTTCTAAACGTGGGTGCACAGATTACAGTTGTTGAATTTCAAACCATATACCATATTCAAAAGTCATTTAGGAATGGAATGTAATATTCAGCTAGACAGTTTAGAGTACTGAGTTTTACTAGACAACTGTTTACTGAGCTCCTAACATCTGAGCATTTGTGTAGTAAGTGTCTACTTCTATGTCTAGGCTTTAGTTGTCTATTAAAAAACGGTTTAGACGTGTGTGCTTGTTTAACAACTACATTTTTGTTGTTGTGGGAAGTTGCTGATCGCATTGTCATATTACAATTTTTAAGTTATCTGCTCATCCATTATTGGAGATGCTCCCATAAATATGTAGTTTGATGGTTATCCAAATGGAATTTAAGACGTAAATGGTAAAATTCAAACTTCTAAGTCGACAAGGCATTTAAATTGTAAATAGCAATTTCATAAACATCTTTACTTATATTTCCATATGTATTAATTTTATGCTAAAAGCTGTACATCTAAACCTAAAACTCGATTTCCTCCCTTCTGTTTTAATTTTGTTTAGAAAACACTGGAATTGGACTGTAAATTGAACATATTGTTTTGAATTGAATGATTTTTCACAATTGCGGTTTTAATTGGTTTTCATTCGGAATGCAAATTGAATCGTAAAGGAAGAGCTTAGGTTTGAAACGAGATTCAACTCGTAAGATTTTTGACAACAATATTGTAATTAGTAACGAAATCTGAAGATGTATTTTATGAATCAAGTATGAGCATGCGACCTATATTGAAACCATATCCTGTGTTAACAACTCCAGCTGAATGGCTAATGCGCATTAGAAATTTTCTGTTCAAACAACATATATCAAATCAAATCTGTGTTTGAAACGTAGTTTAGCAAATTAAATCTTTGTTTGAAACATTAGATGCATACTAGACTCTACATGATCTCCAATCTTGCTATTGATTTTCATTTTGCTTTTCATGGTTATATGTGAAACAATGAAAGTTTGCATCATAATTCATGACATGTCTAATCCATTACAGGACCAAATGACGCACTTCAAGGCCGTCTATTGTCTGGGACAGCATCATCCACCCGTCCATCTGTTCAGACGCAAACAAACCACTCCTTGGCAAACCAAAGTACTGGAGAAATTAGGAGGAGAACAGTGCGGCCATTTGGGAGCAATATACACACACTGAAACATGATGAAGAGGATATGCAATCCAGAGACAATAATACCTTCTGGAATGGAAATTCCACGCAGTACGGAGGCGATGATAAAAAATGATGTGTTGAATAATTTAAGTTAAGAAAAAAAGAACCGAGATTGGATAGTTTTATACAATGTCACAGTAAATAATATATGCATAAGTTCATGCCTGAACGTATGTTATTTAAACTTGTAAGCTATGCTACTGTTTGTAATGGTCTTATAATTACAGTATATTGTGAAGTTTTAAATTAATATACGTCAATTCTGCTGTTGTTGTTTCTTTGTAAGGCCCATTGGGCCGCCGCCAAGTCCATGTGAAGCAACCCGCTGATAGGACGATAAAAATAAATGTGATAGGACGATAAAAAAAAATGTGATACTGATATTATAATTCTTCGGTCTGTAAGTTAATTGTTAATACTTTTGGATGTCGATGGTGTTATATTCACATGTGAAGCCATTTTTGAAATGGATATCGATGGATGTACAATAATTATCATATTTATTCAACAATCGATAAATAAGAAATATAGCTACAATTTAGTTTGACATGAATCTTTTCTAATTATATAAGTTATTAAAGTATTAAAAATAAACAAATATGATGATGGCAAATAGTTTAGTTTCAATTAATATTCATTTAATGTATATGATAAAAATTTCTAACTTAAGAAAACAATGAATATCTTGCATTATAATAAAACACACATAATTGAATTTATAACCGTGAAGATTTAACTTTAAAGAAAAACAAATGTGTAATTTTCACGTGCGGAGGTCTTTGTATCAACATCGATGTCTATTTCTTAGGATATCAAATATTTAGCTGTTTTATGAATAGGGATATAAACAATTTGAGTTGTTTCTTAGTTTCCTCATTTTTTTTTTCCCGACTTAAATTAGAGTTCTTTCAAATCATCAAATAGCGCTATAGTCTTTGATGTAGAAAGATCATACTTTTTGGTAAGTGTACTACGTGGTATAACCTATTTGGTTAGTTGATTCAAACCTTAGTGATTTGCATCATAGTTTGAACAATTTTCTTTACTTTTGTTGATTAAAAATCAATTTCTATGGTTGGTAGTACCACAGGTAATGGTTTTAACGACCACAACCCAAGGAATAATGTAAAATATACAGTAATGCTACTAATGTTTATCTAGATATATATTATATGTATGATGCATGATACCGACAACCGTTGATGATGAAGGTTGTATAGTAAATATGAATTCAGGTTGATGATGTTGATATACAAATCCAAGGGTTAGAGAACGAACACTCATATGTATTGAAGAGTTCAAGATTTCGAGATGTTTCAAATGAGCATAGAGTGTTAGAACAAACGTTGAAATTCTGATAGCATTTGATCTATTTTTTAAATGATTTTCCAACAGATTTTTAGTATGGCCTTTCGAAATGATTTTTAAATAACCATGGCTTGCAAAATGATAAGTTCTCAAAACATCCTTTTTGATTTCAAACCTTTTATATTGTTTATACTTTTGTTTTATAAATTCTTATGTGACTGTAACTTTAGCAATTTCCTTATGTTGTGTTTTAAATAGTCTTATATATTATATTTAGTGTTTTAGTTTAAATATTTCAGCATTTTTTTTTAAGTTTCATTATGATTGAAATATGTGCAACTATGTTTAAGTAATTTTATAAAGTTACAAATTACTTTATAAAGTCACATATTTTCAAAATGACTTAAATAAATTAAATTTTCAAATTTTGCTAGGATATGTCGAACTAGTATAAAAATCTTAGTGTGTTCTTTCTTCTTACTTAACTACATTTACTGTTGTCTGTATTCTGATTTTTTGATTGTTGGTAACATCAGTTTAAGTATAAATCTGTCAATTTTTTGAAAAGATTCATAAAATCAAGTAAACACTATTCACCTCCATAGTGTTGATATTAGCCTTAAGATCCATATTTCACATCCTCACAATTGGTATCAGAACAAGGTTTTTCAAATATTCATAATCTTTGAATTTTTTAAAATGGCCACCAGCATTAGTAATAGTAATGTTAGTAACACAATCAGTAATTCATTTCTAGAATGTTAATTTACTGCCAGACCACCACTTTTAATAGTAGTAATGACTCATATAGGTAATGTAGAACAGAAATTTATTTGTAGTCAATAGGATTAGATATTCGGAATGTCACATAAATTAAATAAACTGAACCCTAGGCAAATTTTGCACAGTGAACTAGCGATCACAAAGCAGTTGTACAAAGTAACTCTAAGGTCATAAATGATTATTCACTTCATCAGATAGAAATGAATTCAATAGAGTATTAGTCTGTAAATTTGCACTTGAAATGTGGAAAACTTTGCAAATCACACAAGAAAGCACAATTAAACTTAAATAAACTAAGATTTCCATGTTAATAAATCAGTTTTAGTTATTTTAAATGATTCCAAATGAATCAAATCTGATGTCTATAGTATATTTCAAGATATAGTACATCACTTATTGCATTGGGTTAAAACAAATCTGAAGAGGACCAAGTTAGATTTTTTTTTTTATTTATTTATTTATTTTAAAATTCACTATTTTAAAATGGGATCAAAAGACTCTAGCAATTGAAGAGGTTAATGATATTAATACTCCAAAAATTGAAGATTTAATTTGATAATTTAATGTCTTTTGAAGCACAAATGCAAGGTAGAAGAGAAAGCAAAGCAATAGAGAAGAAATCTATAGCTTTCAATGAAATAACGGATAAATCTGATTCAGAAAGTGATGATGAAATCACATTCATGACAAGGAGTTTTAGAAAATTTCAAAAACATAGGAGGATTCAAAAGAAATGATAATAGAGATCCAGGAAACGGAAGCGACATTCAAAATGATATCAGATTTACAACTGTGATAAATCCAGACATGTGAAATGAAGATGTCCATATCTAAATAAACAAAAAACAAACAAAATATTATTTCGTCTAAAAAACGGAAAAGAGCATATAATGCAACATCGGGTGATTTAGATACATCCACAAGTGATGATGGTTCAGGTACAAAAACCGCCAACATGTGCTTCACAACAATTCATGATTTGGACAAAGATAATAACTAGATCTAAAATACATGCACATTTAAATTAATTTCTTCGATTTTTGGTTGATTTCATTTTCTTGAATTTTGAATTTATTAATTGATTACTTTTAAATAATTTAATAATAAATATAATTATTTAATTTTTAAAATTAATAAGAAAATTTTTCCTTACATGCATACTTATATCGACATACCGCATGCGCATACGCTGACGTATCTGAATAAATTTTGAAATTCAAAACCAAATTTTATTTTTTCCTTCATCTTTTACTCAAGTCCCGTGTCACTAAAAGACATATTTTGACTAGAAAACGTAACATTTGAGTATTTATTTAATATATTAATATCTGTTCATTCATTTCAAATTTCAAACATCCTTCAAACTCTTATCCTCCAAAACCAATTTTTGAATGGTTTCCTCAAGCACTGCCATCTCCATGAGATTACCAAAAACCATTTAAAAATATTCTTCCAATGATCAAGAAGCAATTCAAGCTTAATAAGCTGTATGAACTTTGGAAAAGCTCATATAGGAAAACTTGCAATCTTTAGCAATTTTCCCACTTATGATATTGATTCTCTTTGTTTTGAAAACAATGTTCTTATTCTTACCGATGCTACTTAAAATGATTTTTCTTGTTATCCTCATTTGGTGAAAATGTTTTATCCAAATTTAAAAGGAAAGTTTAATGAGGGAAACAAATGAGAAGTTTGAAGTAGCTTTAAAGGAACTCCGATAATTATGGATTGTGATATTTTAGGTCATATACTTAGATGCAAATCCATCACTATTGACCCTTCTACTTTTAAAATAAATGAGCATAGTTGTAACGACCCGGAGGGTTTCGACCATGAATATCAACATAAATACGTCCTTTGTATAACATGTCGACTATTAAAGTATCAGAAATACCAGATCATTAATAGAAAGAAGTTAGAGGGTGAGAAATAGAAAGATAGAAAAGTAGAATAAAAGAAAAAGAACATAACACAACAGAATCAGAGTAACACGAATCTCACAGCGGAATGAACAAAATATAATATTTAACATCATTTGAAATACAAAAATGGTATTAGCACTTACATATATCATCAAAGTACATCACATATACAATACAGCGGAATAAAACTCTATATATCTAACAATGAAGCCTCCTGCTCCAAGATCCTTCCAGTACATCTGTAAAATCTTGAATTACTTGACTGCCCGTACAAATTTGTTTTAGAGAAAACATAGGAAAATAAACTCTGGGTTAGTCATGAGACTGGTGTGAGTAAACGATTTCAAAACAGTTTGAGAAATAAAAGGTATCTCATAAGACCACGCAGCACATAAACACGGAACGAGTTTTTCCCTTATGATAACAAAAACAATTTGTATATCAAAATCAGATATTATAATAATGTCTAGGGTTTTCAGTATCAATTAGAATCTAACGACATGCTTGCATCTCACATTTCACATACATAGTTTACTAACAAAACCGCGGGGGCTTATGGATAATGGATTTCCAGCTATGACAAGGTATGGAACCACATGCTGATAATATATCTCTAGAGAGGAATACACTAGATTCAACAAGAACATCTTACGACCCGACCACATATGACTGGTCACTTATTTCGCTTAAGTGTATCGAATGTATATCACCAACAGTTGGGATGAACAATTGTTTCTCGAAAGGAACAAAATCGATAGATTAAAGAAGGAAATGAATTTTCTTTAGATATGTGATAATACACCCTAATTGGGAGCGACCCACTTAGCCATGCTACCTGCCTGATTTTTATCATTCCTCGATTGTGAAGCTTGAGGCTATACTTACCTTTATGGATATATCACATCTTCATTCACTTTGAATGCCACATCGTTAAACCTGCCAGATAAAACATTTGATTTCCCCAATACTACATTTATAAAACTAAGAGAAATGAAGTTGTCCTGGGACTGGACAAACCGAAGGCACTATCCCGTAAATCCATCTTAGGAAATTGTTACCTAGGATTTACAGAACAACCCTTGCATAACTCTGTCTTCAATAATCTCTGACTCATATGAATCGAATCGAAGTGGAATACATTTCCGAACTCTTCAAAATGATAACGCTAATATCTTTTCGGGTCAAGTGATACTTAATAGTAATCAAGTCAACATATTTCGTATGGTTTCGATATCCTAATTGATTATCAGGACTTGTTTACTAAAATCATTTCACATTTCTAGATTAAAAAGTGATCTATACAGGGTGTTTTAAAAGTGTCAATGTTTAATTTAACTTATTCAATTTTATTGGGTCATATCACTACATTACGATCAATCCAATCAACAAATCAATTATCACAACAAATCTTGTCGAATATAGTCTGACAATTCAGACTCAACCAATCATCGGTCAGGAATTTGTTAATCTTGGATAACAATTATTTCCATACTATATCTGTCTTAAATTATATTTAGTTTACGAATCCGCTCCTTTTACAGAAATCATTGATTATAACAGTAGCGTTATAATCTATGCTCTAAGATATAAAATATTAATTATAGTTTTTATTTCATTTCTTTAAATAACTAAATAGATAACTTAATAAATTAATTCTTTTATTTAAACGGGAAGAAATGATACTTCCCTAAATTCGATTTCACTTAAAAAACACTTTCCGATTCATCCCTATTCAATTTATTTCTCAAACTTCGGAATAATCTTATTATTACAGGATTAACTCAGTTTCCCTTACTAATTTCTTATACAACCATTCTCATCTGCAAACATTTATTTTTAAATGTTATTCACTTTGAAGTGTGAATATCATTTCTTCGGGGATCGTTTTATTTAATCAATTTGATTTCATTTGGAAACACTATTACTGGGTGTTTATCGAGTCAAGCACCTTCCAAAAGTCACGACTAATCGTCGATTATATTTTTCCACATTAGATTTTTAATCAGTTATCCAATATCAAGAATAATTAAATAAATCTCGTTCCCTTATTATTTACATTATTCAGAAAAAAGGACCATTTAATTAATTTGCACTTATTAAAATATAATTTGGTTTAATTATATATACATATTATTCTATTTCTTCTTTTTGATTAACAAATTATATAAGTCATATAATTTTAGGACAAACCAAAATTGTATCTTTCTTTTGTTTTCTTTCCTTTTATTTTTAGCCCAAGGCCTAATTTCCTTTTTCTTTTTTCCTCTTTTTTTCCTTCTTTTTTTGTTGGGTCGAAGCCTAGTTCTCATTTACAAACCACCCACCACCCTTCTCCATTTTTTTCCAAAAACCAAATGATCCAACACCCGTGTTTGGCAACTGCCAAGCACTGAACCCCTTGATGTGATCACCACCTAATTCCTGCCCCGATTCTCTGCCATTTGCCAAAATAAAAACTTCGAACACCTGTGTTTAGCAAAGTCTCCACTCTTGATCTCCACGGTGTGAACATTACCTCAACCTCTGCCCCATCTTCTTCTTTCTGCCTTCAACCCGTGCACATATGTGCACAAATAACTGGGTAACCACACACCCATCTCGACCGTCCACCTAAGTCTGCCATCACCTCCTGAGCCTATTCCCACCTTCTCCTTCTGCTACGATCAAACAAGGTCTGGGTGTTCAACCCTGGTTCTCCACCAAGCCGCTTCCACAAATTCACCTCGCATCACCACATCGCCAGTCCAGTTCCCACCAAACTTCACCTCGACTTTGCCAACATCCGCCTCCTTGGGTTCCCCCGGGTGCAGCGCCCTAGAATCCATCACGATGCGAACAGTCTGGCCATGAACAACGGCTGAGAAAAACTAGCAGAAATTCCATTTCGATTTCGTTTGCTCCATTCAATCATTGGAAAAAAAATTTTAACATCTTTCCTGGATTCTTCATGCCTTGCAGCAGCTCAGCACAAAATCCCATGGCTTCTGACTACCTATGTTGACCGAAAATGCCAGAAACCCAAATTCCATTTAGCTCGTGATAACTCGACCCATACATCACTAAAAATCCTCAAATTACTTTCTAAAATCAAGATTTCCATTGTTAATCACGATTATAAACTCAAAGGATTTATTTAACACATTTGGATTTTGATGGGTTTAATAATTTACTATCATTTTTGAAACTGCTTCTTCTTCTTAATGGATTTCGAGGTGATAAATTTTAAAATAAACTAGGATAAAATCGCTACCTTATTCTTGTTTACGAAAATATCTGAAACGAACTTGGGTTGAGGATATAAAATTTTAAAATACCGTGACATATGTTTTAAAGATCTATCAAAATAAACAGGGGGAACTTAAAAATTGGCTTCACAAGATCCACTTAATATGCTTAAAATATCTCAAGCATACGATTATTATTTAGTCATGCATATCAATATACAACGTAATTTTTTTTGAATTGTAAAGGTTAGCATTAGTTAGTTAACTCACAAGCACACTACTGGTTTGAATGTGTTCACTGGTTTTAGTTCCAGTTTACATGCTTTTGTTTTCCAGGTTGACATGAATATCTAACTAGCTAAATACAATTCTATCTAAAAGCATACATGCATGTGTATATATATATCTCTGTATCATATTTTACACAATCAGTAATAGTTTAAAGGGTTTAAAAGGAAGTTTACTAACAAAAATATTACTGTGTTCTGTCTTTTACTTCAACATAATATTTTTTCAAATAATAACAACTATTTCAACCATTAAAATTCATCAACCATCCATACTTTGTTAATATAACTTCATATGTATATATATGTGTGTGTATATATATATATATGTATATGTGTATATATATATGGTTTATATGTTGTCTAAGATTAGTACATACAAGTTGAATGGAAAACAGGGGTAGAAGGGTGTTGTACTTACAAATGTTCACAGCCAGGGTTGTTCTTAGTATTTTAAACATACTATATCATCATATCTAGACATCATCAAGCATAATTTAAGTGTATTAAACAAACATGCATATGTGCCTTATCAGTAGCATTGAATTAACAAGATTAATAAGTGTTTGCTCGCCAGTCTGCTCACTGCCTGATGTTATTTTAGTTCCAGCTTCCCTTTTTTTGCTGCGACGATGCTCCATTTTTTATGCATGAGTTCAAATGGTTTTTGTGTGGCCTAGTGTGTGTATTTATAGTAGAGTTTAAGCTTAAGATAATGTATATACATGATTGGTTGGTAGGTAGAATAGGGAAGGAGGAAGTGTAGGTAGATACTGCACCTACTTTTGGATTGGAAGGAACTAGCATACGATTTCAGTTATTTTGGTTTGCCTTTCCTTTCCCATGCACACATGCATGACTAGTCACTATAACAGTACACAAATGTTTAATCCTCTATATGACAGTGGGTATTTATATGTATACTTGGTTGCAAAGCCAAACAGGCCATTAATTTGGTGTAGCTACAACATGTATTGATTGAAAAGAAAGGATCACTACACCAAAACAGCAAATTTGGCGCACCGGGATTTGGATTTTTGATACGGTTTTAAGCCATATCAAATTTGATACAGCTCATACCCGTATCAAATTTCATTTGTTACAACTCCACCAATCCGCACCTCCCTCAATGCTTAAATCTAACCGTAGATGGCCAAAGTTTCGGATCAGCTAATTTAATACGGCTTTGAGTCGTGCCAAACCCACTATCTTATTTTCGCTCTGTGAAATTGTTTGTAGGCCGCCCGTTTCTTCTTTCCAATTTCAATGTTCCCTCCCTAAAATAAAGAAATCATAAAGAAAAGAAACCCTAAAAATTCCTCTTTTTAATCTGATTCTCGTTCACCCTTCTTCTACTCCTTCCGATCCTCTATTTTCTGTTCGTAGCTCTTTGCTGACGGCTTTCGTTCTACTTCACCGTATCTGAAAATACCGATTTAGGATTACTTTTATTTTAATATATTCTCTTCTCTTAATATGCTTTTGTTGCAGGTGCGTTACGGGGATTTCATCTGGTCGATCAATTGTAAGGAGGCATTAATTGATTAGAACCCAGGTACTGTGCCGTAACTAAAGTATATTTTGATTACCTTGGTTTTTGTTTCTTTTTTGTAGAAGTAGCGATCTTCAATGTTTTATCAATAATCATGTTTAGGTGTATATCAAAGATCGATTCATTTTTTAGGTTAATCAATTCATTTTTGATCGATTGATTTTATTTTCTTATGTAAGAGATTGATTTAGAAATCAATCCTGACTTTGATTTCAAAACCGATTTCGATCTGGATTTCGCGATTTTGATTTTGGAATTAAAGTTTTGATTTTGATTTCCAAATAAAAATATAGCTATATCTCTGCATAAATAATATATGATAATATTGATGTAGATGGAAAGATATGGAATTTAGGATTCTATTGTGCTTCTGTAACAGTCAAAAACGTGCTACTCTTATTCTTTTACACAGATGATGCTAGAAGGCTCTGTTGGCGTTAACTTGTATATCAAATATAATATTTTGTCAATTGCTTTCACCGTTTCCTTATGTGGACTTTATCTTCCAATATGTTTTAATTCCAATATGTTTTAATTAATAGACTTTAATAGTCTTTCCATTAGTTGCAGATGTCTTTATTAGACTGTATTATTAATAAATTGTACTCATCTCCAATTAGCACGTAATATAGTATTATCAACTGTTCTTGTATCCAAAGAATTAATTTCATAACTGTTAATTGTTGCAGGAATTACTTCTTTTGGAAGATGACACGAAAGCTCTAGAAGAGATGCATGCTCAAGGAGAACAGGTGATATATCAGTATTAATTTCTTTTGTTATATGTTGATATGGATTGCAAACACATTATGTCAATTCTTTCGTTAATTATACAGGCAGAAACATCAATGGGCATCGACTATCCTTGGCTATCTTGGAAAACTTATACTGGGGATTATTGGGTGAGTTTTATCTCAGATAATCTTAATTGCATGAGATAATCTTAGTTGTATAATACAATCGCTTTAATGATGGGATACTCGATAACTTTGACAGATGTTCTGGTTGCAAGATTCCACTGTTTTAGTTATATGATCCCTTTGTTTCTTTGATATATGATAATCTTTTTATACTTGAATAGAAATATAGATCATAAGATGTAACAACCCGTATTTCGATAACATGTTAAGACGAGAATCAAGGCAGAATTTAACTTTAAATTCTGAATCAAGTAAAACGGGCTATGCCATTGCGTTCGTCTCGGAAAAATACGCGAAATAGAGTCTGAGTTTTCGAGAATCGGAGTCCGTATGACCAAGTTATGGTCCGACGAAGTTTTAAGAAAATTCAAGTTCAAAAACGAGTTCTAATTTCGAAAATTAGGGCTGGAAGGCTAGGCGGGAAAAATTCCCGCCAGGCACCCCAAGTCGACAGCCCTGTCGACTTGGGAGTCGACATGTCTTGACCCAAGTCGACAGCCCTGTCGACTTAGGGTGGCCGGGCAGTTTTGCCTGGTGCACCTATTTTCTGTCTTGGCTAGGTTTTTGGGCCTGGTTTGAAATCTGACGGTTCAGGTTGATCCTAGGGTTAATCCTAAGGTCCTAATCACTCCTAATCTCTATAAATAAGCCTCTAAGCTACCCCTAAACCCTCATTATTCATTCATGCAACTAAACTATGGCAAAATTGCTCCACTCATGGCCTCCACTCAAAATCCTAGCCTCCACTTCATTTCTATGAGAGGTTTCATGATTATGTGAGTGTTAGAGAGTTCCTATGTTAGTATGAGAGCTTCTCAAGTTGATTTCAAGGCTAAAGCTTTGATCTTTGTTCATAAAGATGGGGTTTTTATTGATTTGGAGTGTTCATCTTTGGGTTTTTGGGTGATGGCATGCATAGGCTTCATCACAATCTTTAATTTAAATCGATTTGTGCCTTCATAGCAATGTAAGCCCTTTTCCTACTCTTAGATATTAACTATGAAGTTAAATGTTCATGTTGCAAGTTTGGGTTTGATCATTGAGTATGATACATGCTATCATGTCATGCAAGTTTATGAAGTCATTATCTTGATCTTGTGGGCTAAAAGCTACAACCTTTATGTTGAAATGTTGCATTATGCAACATGAGAACCCTCATAACCTTTATGTCAAATTGCATATGAAGTCGTAACCCTTATATGATGATATATGCAAGTTACTAGTTATCATTCCATGTCTTTTGTCACCATGATTCGCTTATGTGCCAAGTTTGGGTTTATGCATGTTTTGAGGCTTAAGAATGTAACATGCAAGTTAATGAACACATTTGTGCCTCATTTGCCACCATGATTAACTTGTGGCTTAATATCCATTTTTGTCATGCCTTTGCCAAGTCTCTTCTTTTAATCCATTACGTCGTTGCGAACGTATATGCGAGTTTAAAAGCGTTGGGTTATGTTATGGGTAATTTCTAATGACATGAAAATACAACTTGAAAACATGACTTGAAATATAACATGGAAGTTGACATGTGAGTATGTTTGAAAATATGAAATTGGGAATTTACCTATTAAGTTACGTCTACCCATACTATGGAATTGGGATTTTACCTATTAAGTTAGGTCTACCCATATTCTTAAAAACTTGAATATGAACATGACACTAGGCTAAACATGAAAGTGACCAACTCGAGGATGGGTTGAGTTTGCAACGTAAAACTACCCGGAACCGACCGGCCTAACTAGTAGCTGCAAACAATAGGACCCAATGTGAGAAGTTGGTCATGTTGTGCTTGAACCCAAGGTTAGACCAAGTTGTGGTGTAAAGCTACCCGGAACCGACCGGCTTAACTAGTAACCACAACAAAGTCTAATGTGAGAGGTTGAGGTGCATTAAGTAATTAATGCCACATGATAGGGTTAAGTTAATTTGATTAATGACTCTTAACCAAATATGACGTGGACAACTGGGTTAAGTAAATTTATTAGGCTAATGATACTTAACAAAACATGACAAGGTTGGGTAGGTTAAGTAACTTGATTTGCCTAATGACACTTAACCATTTTTATACGACTAGTGGACGGGGTTAAGTTAACCAACACTTAACCAAACCAACACGTGAATTTGATACGGTTAATTAAGCTTTCCTAATTATACTTAACCGTATAATACAGTTAGGGGATGTGGTTAAGTTAACCTGGACTTAACCCATCCAATTCGGTGATTTTGAGGTGGTTAAGTTAACCAACACTTAATCAATCCAACACGATAACTTGGTAAGGATAAGTAAGTTTTCTTAATGACGCTTAACCGGAAAATACAGTTAATGGATGGGGTTAAGATTAGACTCAACTAGTCTAAACATGGAAATCGGATGGTGTTAAGTTAGCCTAGACTTAATTAATCCCACTTGGTAGTTTAATGGGGTTAAGTTAAACACTTAACTAATCTAACATGATGATTTGATGTGGTTAAGTGACCTATACTTAGCCAATCTAACTCGTGAATTTATTGAGGTTAAGTTAACCAATACTTAACCAATCCGACGTGATAACATGAAAAGGCTAAGTCACGAATCGTTTGAATACACTTGACCAATTTGACTCAGTAATTTGATAGGGTCAAGTTAATACATACTTAACCAACGTGAACATGGTTTGTAGGGTTAAGTCTTGGACTTGGATACTTAGCCAATTTTGACATGATTTGTAGACGGGTTAAGTCATGAACTGAAGTGACACTTAATCCATTATGTAAACCCTAGTTCTGAGGATTAGGTGGATAACCGTAGTTAACAAGGATAACGGGAATAAGGCTAAGTGGTAAACCTTAGTTGAAGAATAACTAAGTAATGATTCTTAGTCAAGGAAATTTAGACCAGTTCATAGATAGATGAGTAACCTGATACGGTAGGTCATCGTTTAAGTATACGAGTAGGAGCAAGTATCTGATAGATAAAGGCTCCAGCGAACTGGGTAACGAAGCAGCGGCTTCGGGGAACGGGAGGATATTCTTGGTATCCCTCTGTGAGCTGCCAGGTGATTATACTAGGCTCATGAGAGGTTAAGGTCTGCGTTAGAAGAACCAAGAGTAGCCTTGGTTGCTATACGAGCGACCTAAAGACGGGGATGGATAGGGGATAGTCGACGATACACGGTCGTACCCTAGATAGCATTTCGTCAGACTACCTACCATCTTTGGTCAAGCGTGTACATACGGAAAGGCAGAGAACACCCAAAAGACCATAATTGCTATCTAATTATGGTTGCGGTAAGGCTAGGATGTGGGTTGGCCAGTAGTGTGTTCTCATACAGGATTTATCCTGTCTTGTCTTTCACTAGTTGAGGGAGTGGTCTCGTGGGACCATAGCCACGTATAGAAAAAAAACAGACCTTAGCATCTGCATCGGCAGATAAATCGAAAGCTCCCGACCGAGTCCTGTATTTCCTGGTATGCCCTATGACAGGACTCGGATGGCACGATGTGAGACATGTGCATACAGTCATGGAAAAACGATTCACGATGAATGCGTGGGAAAAAGGGTGCGGTTGACGGTTAGCGTAAATCCTAGTGGCCCTGGGTGGTTGAACCAAAACCGAGATACGAAAACGTGCAATAGGTAAGCATAATCCCTAGTAGTCCTAGGTAGCATAAGTCCTAGTTGTACAAACGATGATTCATGTTGAAAGCCCCTAGTTAGATATAGGGTGACAATCCAAAACGATCTTAAGGATCCCGGAACTATGTTAAAGTAATATAGAATCTCATGGGAAAGCCCGTATGGTCTACGGCAAGGGACTGAACATTTACATGGAACAAAACATACGAGTTGAGTAACCTATATATGCGGTATATTAGGTTGACATAGACCATTACACGACTTTTGAGTAAGGGTCATTCATGGTTAACACATGATACGGTGGGGATACTAGTACGGTAGGTGCAGAGCTAAAAGACAGGATAGATACCATGGGATGTTATACGTGATAGATATCTTGGGGATATTATACTTGACAGAAACTTGACGACGGGATACCTTGTTTTATCTTGACACCGTAATTTATCATGACACCTTAGTTCATCTGAGTTCAGTAGTTCATCCTGTTATTTTGATTTAGCTTATCTATCTTGTCATCATGCTTATGGTCATCTCAGTTTCTCATGTCAGTTAACTTTACTAGTTTTTATGCTGATAGTAGATAGGGCTTACTCAGTCTTTTTGACTGACCCGTTTTGTTTCGCCTCTTTTCTTCCGTTTCCCCCCAGGTTACAGGGAGGAAATACTGTTGTTTAGTTCGGACTTCTTCTGTTTGAAGGTCATCATGGATGGCTTGGACTTTTCTTGGCTATGACTACTTTACTGTTTTTACTTGGGGAATAATTTATGAAAAAGTCTTTATGCTTCTTTACTATTGCAAGACAGGTTTTGATGTACTCTGATGTAAAAGGCTTTAGACCTTAATTATTGATGTTTATGAAAGTTCGATTTTACTTCCGCTATTTTATATGTTCTGTCTTGTGATATTTCTGTGCATGTTTACCAATAATGCCCCTCTAAAGCTAGTGCATTCCTTTGCGAGTGACCCTAGCGGAGGCGGGGTGTTACATAAGATATATATCATTATAATGCTTCACAGATAAGAATGATCAATGTCTTTGTAGAGTGAGCAGTGTTTTTCTTCATTCATAGTTGTGTACTATTTGACCTTTCAAAGTACAAAGAATCATGTGAACAATGCTTTTATTGGTTCAAAAACATTTGCAATAAAATTAGATGGCCCTTGGGATTTATAAGTCTATCAACTGCATGAGAACTTCTTGTATCTTCTTATTTTCATGTATTATGTGTTGTTATTTTAACCTTGTTGATATTTGATAAACACACATGTGAGCACACAGACTCACTTTTTGATATTAGTCTGCACTCACAATTTGATATAATGAAGTAATATCATATTATTTTCTGGTTAATTATTCCAGTTGCTTGGGTTGCACACATTATTATATACTCAATGATTAATCATCCTCTTTCCTCGTTCTTAAATCAAGTGTTCATCAAATTGGATGATGTATGGGGTATGTTTCTACATGCATTCAACATTTCCTTTTATTGATATCCAATTTTTTTTACCAATTTTTTGGATGTTGCATGACTTGAATAAACAACACAGGATTGCTATGATCAATAGTGTTTGCCTTTTTCTGCTTCTATCTTCTCATTGTTGTTGTAGCTGAAGCAATGATGCTTGGTTTAAATTTGGTTTTCATAACCATACACCCAGTGAAGTCAATAAAAAATTGCCATGAGATTGCTGCAAATTTTGTTATGATCGTCTCGTCATCTTGTATAAGTTTTTTGTACAAAATATTACTTAATTGTGGGTTAGATTTTGTGATAACAATCGTTTCGAAACTGAATTTGCAAACTCAGTTTCGGACTGAGTTTGCAAACTAAGTTGCGGATGAGTTTGCAAACTCAGTTCCGAACTGAGTTTGCAAACTCGTTGCGAAACTGAATTTGCAAACTCGTTTCGGACTGAGTTTGGAAACTCAGTTTCGGACCGAGTTTGGAAACTCTGTTTCGGACTGAGTTTGCAAACTCAGTTCAGAACTAAGTTATTAACTTGGTTTGTGGTTTGGAAGGATGTATCTATCTTAAAGCTTTCAAACTTGTTTTTCATTGCTGGTTTTTTTCATTTGGTAGCAGATGGATGCCACAACCCCCAAGTAATCCAAGGCTCGTTATGATGAAATTGTGAAGGCTCCATTTTGCGAAGTGTTTGCATTTTACGTTTGTGCTGTCGCGGTGTGTATTTCTTGTGATAAAAATTTAGTTGTATTACAGATGCTTAGTTGTTTTTGGATCCAATGTCAAATGTCCTTTTGTCGGACCTGAATCCAGAAAGGTGGTATAGGTAAACATGTTTATATTTTGTTTGTCAAATCTGTGAAGTCTTTTGTTTACTTTACCTATTTGATTATTCAATCAAAGTTCTTTATTTTGATGATTCATGCTCTATATTGGCTTGGTATACGTTTTGGATGCTCCATGCCATCACACAATATTCTGAGAAGAGAAGTACAAGGTGCTGTTTTTTCTCATTTAGCTGTGAGGAAAATTCCATGTTAATTCAAGCTCTTTTTCTTCCAGTTGCATGAAAAATTGAATTTAGTTTATTCTTGAAAATCCTGCGCCTCTTCCTGCAATTTATGCAAAATAAGAGGCCTGAGTAAGATAGAAAAAACATTTTTATGTAATTATAATCCTTAATAGACGGTATTTATATAAGCACACTGTTATATATATGCGTAGTCTTAAACTTAATGACATATTCACATGGGAGGAGCATTTGGAATTCTCAACATTTATAGGATTGCAAATTACTATCATGTAGAACGGTACGTGCTTTGAATTACTTTTAGCTTGATGTATGATAATATGCTTGCTGTGTCAAACGGCAAGCCGGCTTGCTGTTTGACGAGCAAGTCGGCTTGATGTTTCACAGCAAGCTCTGGCTTGCGGAAACAGCAAGCCAACTTGCTATGTCAAACAGTAAGCAAGCTTGCTGTTTGACACAGCAAGCTCAGGGTTGCGGAAACAGCAAGCTGGCTTGCTGTGTCAAACAGCAAGCCGACTTGCTGTTTGAAACAACAAGCCAACGTTTGCTGTTTGAAACAACAAGCTTGCTATAATTACTATCTTCATAGATGCCTTGCTGTTTGAAACAGCAAGCTTGCTGTAATTGCTATCTTCATAGATTGTATAACTTATCGCCTTAAGTCATAAAGAGGTACTGCTTTTGTGTCAGTTTTGGCAATGCTCTGTAATGAAGAGGTACTGATTTTGTGTCTGTTTTGACAACGTTTTAAAATACTTTTACCAATGCATTAATATTATGGTTGTTTAATTCTATGCAGTAGTAACCAAGTAGATCTTAAGGCAAGTAAATTGTATTTGTTCACTTCATTATGAATATGCTTCTTATATCATGGTCATCTTTTTTCAGAAGCACACAATGATCATTCGATTTTTGGAAACCAAGTATCCATCATCGATTTGGAATTAAAACTACAAGATATGATATGTCGATCTGAAACTCTGGCATTTTGAGATCCATACATATAGAGCCATTTTGATATTTGTTTTGTTTTTCCTTTTCAGGTTGGTGGTAAGGTGTTGTAGGGCACTTGGAATCGTGTGACGGAAGCCAACATTTTTGCTGTTGTCTTCAAAGTGGTATGCATCTTGATCTGCTATATTTTTAATGCCTGCTACAATGTATCGTGCTGAGTTTACTCTTATTAAAAATAGTTGTATTTTGGTTTTCAGTTGTGACTAGGTAAGACTTGGAGATTGTTTTGGCAGTGATAATGTCAGCTGTAACCATCTAGCTTTCATGTTTATTATTTGAAACGCAACGTAATTTCTTTTAAATAGATCATTATATGTTGTAAAAATAGATCATTATATGTTTATTATTTCAAATGCAATGTAATTTCTTTTAAATAGATTATTATAGGTTGTAAAACTAGAGAACCAAGGAATGGTATGATGCTGTAAGATTTTGGAGATTGCATATTGTTTTGGCAGTGACAACGTCAGCTGTAACCATCTAGCTTTCATGTTTATTATTTCAAATGCAATGCAATGTTTTTTTTTAAATTTGATATGGCTCAAAGCCGTATCAAATACATGGATTAATAAGGCCTTGAGCCGTATCAAATTCATGGATTGATACGGCTTTGAGCCGTATCAATCCTTAAATTTGATACGGCTCAAGGCCGTATCAATCCATGAATTTGATACAGCTTTGAGCCGTATCAAATCCATGAATTTGATATGGCTTAAGGCCGTATCAAATAACAAAGACGCCATTTTTTGATATGGCCCAAAGCACTGCCAAATCGATTTTGATACGGCTCAGAGCACTGCTTAATTGACATTTCTGGTGTAGTGGATGTTTAAGGCTTATTCACATTTATTTCTTCACTGCTAGTCAGTTTAGTTTGCAGCATATAAAAATGTACAGCTATGTGCAAGTTTTAATAAATGAAATACTTGGTTCTTAAGTAATCTAGGCTATCTAATAGGGCAGCTGCAGTATTGATTTGAAAGAAATGAAAGTTATGTTGATGCTTATGCAAAGCCATGTGCATAAAATCCTACCCAGCATATGCAAACTAATTTATGTTGCAACATTAATGTACATAAGAACATGTGCATATTTCTAGGCACACTTAGTAGCCAAGCACCCTTAGTTATTAAATAAATTTGATCGTTAATACATTTGTTAAGTCTTTCCTTAATCTAATATGTCATTTGATTTTCTTTTTTTACATGAAGTAACCATTATTTTACTTAAGTTATTTATTTACTTGCATAAGTTTTAAAACAATTAAAACGAAATAAAATACAAAATATTGCGTAAAGGGTTTTATATACATACATATTCATTTGTTATAGATAATAACAACACACACACATATTTAGGATTATATAAAAATGATTACTTTAAATTTTCTATAATATTTAAATCTTATATTCTCTATCTTTTTATAAGAGTTAAAAACCAGTATAAAAAAAATAAAAAATCTTAAATACTTGTTTTACACACATACATACATTGGTTAAATAAATTTTAAATCATTAAAAAAAATATCTCGAATTTTCCCTTAATTCATTAGTCTAAATTTATTTAATTAAATCAGTTTCTTAAAATAATACATAATAAATTGTATTATAGAATTAGCCAAAAACTAGGTCTTTACAATCTACCCCTTTAAAAGAATTTCGTCCATGAAATTCTTATAACGAGGAAATTTCACTTATATTTAAATGCATGCATGGGTCATCCCCTAACAATCACAACAAACCAGGCATCCAAAACATGCAGGTTACTTATCAAAACATTCCATAACAATTACAAAATTCAATACGCACATAATCAGTTAGCTATCTATCATAATCATAGAAATATTTGTTATTACAGTTGGAAAACATTTTCATTTCTTATTCATATGCATTCAACTCTTCACCATTCATTACTTCCTAACCGTAAATCAGTAAGAGAATAATCCTCTCAGTATCAACCCCGAAGACCAAAATCAACATCAAATGAATACTCAAAAAATCATTTAACTCAACCTATCTCTAGTTAGGTTCCAAATTCTTATCTCCATATATTAATTCCTTATCAGTTAGTCCATTTTTCATTTAAAAATATCTTTGATTATATTTGGAAAATAAATTCCAAATCTTATCTACTTCATTTATTTGAACCAAACCTGTTTATCATATTTTTTCCACTTCTAGTTCTCTTTTTAAACTCAAGTCTAATTTATTTAACTTACCCATCCAATTTAATTAACTACGTTAAGTTCTATTTACATTCTCTATTAACTAATTAATTCTCAAATTAGTTACCTTCATTTCATAACTCAAAATCCTGCTCCTTTATTACAAAAATTAATTGGTTTAATTCACAAGATCTCATATCCAGTTAATCAACCCGATCTGGATTAATTTGGTGGAAATCCAAATTTTAATTCATTCAAAATTCCTTTATTGAAAACGATTTTTCTTCAAATCTTACCAAAGTAATATTATATTACCTTTGAATATATTGTTTTAACTTTCCAGAATTCCAAATTAAAATTTCCCATTGCAAATTCAAAACTTTTGAATTTCCCCAAAAACATTTTGTTTTGCTCAACAAATTTTCCAGTTTGTGTATTTGATTCTTATACAACTTTAATTTGGTTCAATATATACCTATTTCAATTTATAATCTTATGTGATTATAATAATAATTATTGACACATTAATATATAATAATAATTTCAGATAATTTCTTTTTATATCAAAATTTAATTCTAGATAAAATTATTCCATTTAGCCACTTTTAAACAATACTATGTAGAATTACTATGTTCAAGAGTTTAAAAACACTTTTCGATACAGCGTGCACCCTGTATCGAGTAGAATTTTTGAACCCCTCGACAAACCAATACACATAACATAGAACAATTTTTATATCAAATAACAAATACACGCTCACATATATACACACAAACTCAATCTAGGGTATTACTAACCCCATCTCTATCGAGTTACGCCGCAGAGCCAACGTTATTACTAAACCTTATGCTTTGATACAACTGTAATGGCCCGGAGGGTTTTTGACCCAGAAAATCAACATAAATATGTCCTTTGTATAACATGTCAACTAGTCAAGTATCGAAAATACTGTATCATTAATAGAAAGAAGTTAGAGGGCGAGAAATAGAAAAGTGGAATAGAAGAGAAAGAGGAACATAACACAACATGATTAGAGTAACACAAATCTCACAATGGAATGAAAAAGATACAGTATATAACATCATTTGAAATGAAAAATGGTATGGGCTTACATACGTCATCAGAGTACATCACACATACAATACAGCGGAATAAAACTCTACATATCTAACATTAAAGCCTCCTGCTCCAAGATCCTTCCAGTACATCTATAAAATTCTGAACTACTTGACTGCAAGTACGAATTTGGGCATCCAAGAGTTTAGGGAAAACATTGAAAAATAAACTCTAGGTCAGTCATGCGACTGGTGTGAGTAAACGATTTCAAAACAGTTTGAGAAATAAAAGGTATCTCACAAGACCACGTTGCACGTAAATATGGAACGAGATTTTCCCTTATGATAACCAAAACAATTTGTATATCAAAATAAGATATTATAATAATGTCTTGGGTTTTCAATATAAATTAGATTCTAGTGAGATGCTTGCATCTCACATTTCACATACATATTTTACAAACAAAACCACAGGGCGCTTATGGATAATTGATTTCCACCTACCGATAATATATCTATAGAGTCAACAAGAGCATCTTGCAACCCAACCACACATGACCGACCACTCATTTCGCTTGAGTCTATCGAATATATATCACCAACGGTTGGGATCAGCAACCGTTTCCCGAAAGGGACAACATCGATAGATTAAAGAAGGAAAAGAATTTTCTCTAGATAAGTGATAATACACCCTAATTGGGAGTGACCCACTTAGCCATGCTACCTGCCCGATTTTTGTCATTTTCCCGGTTGTGAACCTTGAGGCTATACTTACCTTTTTGGATATATCACATCTTCATTCACTTTGAATGCCACATCGTCAAACCCACTAGATCACACATTTTATTTCCCCAATACTATGGGTATAAAGCTAAGAGAAATGAATTCCTCCGCCACTAACATTGTTTAAAGAGATCGATCGTATGATTCATTAGGCATAATCTGTCAGACATTCGTCTATACATGTTGTCCTGGGACTGGACAAACTGAAGACACTATCCTGTAAATCCATCTTAGGAAATTGTTACCTAGGATTTTCAGAACACCCCTTGCACAACTCCGTTTTTAATAATCTCTGACTCATATAAATCAAATCGAAGTTGAGTATAAATTCCGGACTCTTCGAAACGATAACGTTAATATCTTTTAGGGTCAAGGGATACTTAATAGCTATCAAGTCAACATATTTCGTATGGTTTCTATATCCTAATTGTTTATTAGGACTTGTCCAATAAAATCATTTCACATTTCTAGATTAAACAGTGATATATACATGGTGTTTTAAATGTGTCAATGTTTAATTTAATCTATTCAAGTTTATTGGGTCATATCACAACATTACAATCAATCCAATCAACAAATCAATTATCACAACATAACTTGTCGGATATAGTCTGACAATTCAGACTCAACTAATCACCGTTCAGAAATTTGTTAATATTGGATAATGGTTATTTCCATACTATATCTGTCTTAAATTAGATTCAATTTACAAATCCACTCCTTTTATAGAAATCATTGATTATAGCAGTAGCGTTATAATCCATGCTCTGAGATATAAAACATTAACTATAGCTTTTATTTCATTTCTTTAAATAAATAAATAGATAAATTAAATCTTTTATTTAAGTGGGAAATAAATGATACTTCCCTAAATTCGATTTCACTTCAAAATCTCTTTCCGATTCATCTCTATTCAATTTATTTCCCAAACATAGGAATAATCTTATTATTATACGATTAACCCAATTTCCCTTACTAATTTCTTATACAGCCATTCTCATCTACAAACATTTATTTTAAATGTTATTCACTCTGAAGTGTGAATATCATTTCTTTGGGGCTCGTTTTATTTAATCAATTTGATTTCATTTGGAAACACTATTACTGGGCATTTATTGAGTCATTTTATTTAGTTAAAATTAGGCACACATCTCTAAAATTAAAGTTAATTAATGTGTAATCCTCCCTCTCTAAAGTATATTTTCTGCATCCCTATTTTTTTTGGGTATTATTTTTCCACAAATACCCTTGCTCCAATTAATGCATTTATCTTTTCATGGCGTCTTCAGGGATTTCTCCTTGGATTTAATTCATATGGCTATTATTTAGATAGAATTTCTTCATGGATTTAATTCGTCTTTCGTCAGCGATTTTTTCTGCGATCTAATTGGGATTTGTTGAGGGATCTAATATCCGGTCTAATTTGGATTTCTTCAGCGATTTAATTTAGCTTTCATCGATAGATATAATGAATGTTTCATCTTTAAGGTAATTTATACTTCTTTTTTTTCACACGTGTGTCATTGTTATTTTCGATTTGTTTTGATGGGTTTATTATTATGTATATGGCTTTATTTGTGAGATTATATTTCAATACATTTGTACAACTATTCTGAATGCGTGCATACAAGTATGCAACTATTTTTAATATGTTCTTACAAGTATGAAACTATTCCGAATTTTGGATAAAAAAATGTATGCAATTGTTCTGAATACGTGCATACAAGTATGCAACTATTTTGTATATATGCATATAAATATGCAACTTTTCTTAAATTGTGGATAAAATTGTATGCTTCTATTCTGAATACGCGCATATAAGTATGCAACTATTCTCTATATGTACATACAAATATGCAACTAATCTGAATATATGTAATACAACTATTGTTAAAAGTTGCATAAAAGTATTCTGATATTCTGGATATATGTGTACATGTAATTATAATAAAATGCAGATATCTATGTAGTTTTATTTGATTGATGCTGATAAGTTTTATTAACAATTCTCTTCTTTGTATAACAGTGTTCCTGCTGATGTTGGTGTATTGGTGTTGTTGAAGTTTTATTAACAATTATAATAAGAACATTTTCCCCAAATTTAATCAGAAGGTTTGTTTGCATCTGATAATAGAAAGTTCTGCGTCAGGTCTTCATTTGGAGTTCAACTATGAGGTTTGCAATTGAGAATTTGGTAAGAAAGCACGGCTCGCTGTAGATAATTGACGCAACACTGTACATTTCATCCTTCTTATCAATTTTTTTGTACTCACTTCTTTGTTTCATCATGTTAATAACGAACATTCCACAATTGACCTTACAGAAATTGTAAAACATGATCAATTTTTATGGATAATTGTAAAATATGATCAATATTATGCTAGTATTTAAGAAAGCTGCATACAAGCATGCACATATTCATATTATATGCCTACATGTTTGTAAATATTCTGAATTCGTGGATACAAGCATGCATTAGTTCTGTGTATATGGATACAATAGCCATTGAGGCATGCGCTTCTACTGCTAATTTATGTAATATATTTAGAGAATTTCTTCGAACATATTAGTACCAATCTATGCATCTAATCTGAATAATTGCATATATGTATGCAATTGTTATTATTAATTGCATAAAAACATTTACAAAATTTGTTTATTTTTTTTAGTAAATTTACCTTAGGCTGAATTTGAAAAATATGCTTCTAGTTTCTGGATTTGTTCCTCTTGTACTTTCTGAACATTTTTAAAATTTTTGACATTCAGTTTTGTTCGTACATGCATTTCTTCTGATCTTGGTCCCATTTCATAATCCTCAACATTCACGGTTTCTGTTTTTTTTTGTTGCAGTTGAGAATAATATAACATATATCGACAATTTATTGACGGAAACTAGATATTTGAAACATTATTACCATCAAAAATTATTTTAATTTTTTACCTTTTCGCTTTCAAGTTTGATGCTCCATCTTCTTATGCTACCCCTTGTCATTATCCTTCTCCTGCTCTTTTATGTCTTTTGATTTTTCATCATCAATTTTATGATCATCATTCTTCTACATCTTATCTGTTTACATATTATTAGTCTCATCAATATTTTAATAGATGCACACAAGCATGCAACTATTTTAAATAGTTTCACATAAGTATGCAACTATTTAGAATGGCTGCACACAAGCATGCAACTATTTTGAATAGATGCACACAAGCATGCAATAATTAGTAATAGATGCATATAAGCATGCAACAATTTTGTTATAATGTATTGCTTGAAACTAGATAATGTGTACATTATTACCATCAAAAACTATAATTATTTTTTTACCTTTTTTCTTCTCTACATTTTGATGTTCCTACACCTTTTTGTCTCATGCTCCTTCTGCTCCTGCTCCACCTCCTTATGTTCCTTCTCCACCTCCTTTTGCTCCTGCTCCTGCTCCTTCTATTCCTTGTCATGCTCCTTGTCCTCTTGGAGTTTCTTCTCCAGCTCATCCTTCTGCTCCTGCATCTTCTGTTCATTCTCATGCTCCTTGTCCTTCTGCTGTTTTTTCTCTAGCACCTCCTTCTGTTCCTGCTCCTTCTTTCCATCCTCATCATTGTTCTCCTATGTATCTATTTCCATGTTATCAATCTCATCAATATCTCTTGCATCATCTTTTCTATCTTTATCCTACATATCAACATCTAAGTTTTTCTGCTATTCATCATTTCCTTCATCTTCTACAGTGTCTTCTTTTTCTACATTATCTCTGTCAACATTATCATGCTTGCCACCTTTGGCACTTTTATTCTCAGCATCATCAACATTATTATTCTCATCTTCATCTTCATCGTTCTTATTAACTTTTTCCTGCTTTCCACCTTCTTTGTAATCTATATAATTATTGTCATCCTCACTCTCATTGTGAAAACCTGTAACTTCCCCGTAAAGGAAAGCGTCGGATAGTTCGAGAACAAGCCACAACAGAACACATACAGAAGAACATTTCATTGTATATTACAACAATGCATCAGATTACAAGAATATACAGAGTATAAATGAATATTACACAGAAATATCAGAGATTTAAATTACATTTAAATACATAGCAGCGGAAAATAATACAATACACAACTGAAGGGGATATACGGATACAAAGCTTTCCGGATATCGTTCCAGCTGTAAACCAGGATCCTGTGAATATAAATCTGCAAAACCAAAACTACTAGCTGCCCGTGTCAAAAATAGGGGCACCCAGAGTTTAGGTTAAAACAATAAACTCCAGGTTAGTCATGGGACTGGTGTGAGAACTAAAACAGTTAATCTTTATTTTTAAAGTTAGGTAAATCAAGGGACCACGCCGTATAACACGGAACGGGTTTCCTCCCAAGAATACCAGTGCATAAAACAAACAGCGCAATGCTAAATAAAGAAAAATGAAGCTGTTATAAGACCCAGGTCCCATCACACAATGCAACGCAGCCGAGGATAGGGTTTTCCCTTATAACAGCCAAAGAATGCTTGATACGTTTAAAACAAATCGTTTGATACTATTATAAGTGCATGGTGTATAAAACAACTTCAAATCATAAGTATCAATCATAGACGACATAAGTGCCCCATCCCACTATGTTGCCTACTAGGCTCTACAAATAAAACCGCAGAATCACGTATTTGGAAATTGGGTTTCCATCTATGAACCGAGGCAAAAGATAGTCCTCAACCGATTCGAGACAATCTAGCCCATGTCTCAGGATCAGAGCTCGAGTGACCCTTAGATCGTCAGGGCCAGTCCACCGATGTGGATTAAACTTAAACCCTGAACATGCGTTTCCCCGCCCTATGGGGCGTAGGTGAGCCAACTAAATGACTCCATCGGTTCGAGAACGACCGATCAATCCGAGGCGCCTCGCAACAGCAACAACCACATAAGTCAAACTCGTCAGGGCGTGTAAAACCACTGACGCCACTTTTTAGCTAGAAGGAAACACATGCCCTCCCTGAGGTCCTCTACCGTTTTTGGTTCATACCGGGTGTGAAACACGCGAGGTAAACGTTACACAAAGCTACGCCACAAAGGCCGTGCTTTGATCATCACCACAAGACTTTGCTTTTCAACAGAAGCCTCGATCAATTGCCACTTAGGCATGCCACACAGGCAATTCACTCCATGCGTTTGATATCCATCAATACATAACCCCTGAGCTCGTACGTCTCAGAGAAGGGCGTTAAGCAAGAGAATAAATTCTCCGCCACCAAACAGATATATATTTAATAGAGATCAATCACACGGACAAAAATCCAATGTCAGACACACAGTCCATTTACAAATCCGTTCTGGGGCTGAACGAAACCGGAGGCACCTAGTACCCCGCATATCCATCGATCTCCAAGTACGTCTGGACGATCACTAACTGTTTCCATCTTCTTGGGTGTACAGCCCAATCAAGATCATTAGTAATCACCCAAACGACGTGAAGACTTCCGGTCTTCGACCATCGTCTTCATCTTCGACTTATCGTCGTATCAGTTATTCAGAATGGGATAAACCCGGTCTTTCCGAATAACTCGCAACATATTATAAAAGTGTTACACAAACACAACATACGCCTCATTCCAATTCATTAGTCACTAACCGTAAATTAATCAAGAGAATAATTCCCCAAATATTAACCCCGAAGGCCGAAACCAACATCAGATCAATATCCAGAAAACCATTCTGCTTAGCTAACCGACAATTAGTTTCTGATTTTCACATTCATAGGGAAAGGTTCCCATTAATTTTATCCAAGATAAATTCCTTGAATTTATTATTTATTCTATTTTTGAATCTCAATTCAAACTAGTCGGGATTAGCGAACCTTACCGAAGTAATCATTTATTTTAATTTCCCCATCCCAACCTATTCATCCCATGAAGTAAAACTGGTAATACTTCATATCTAACACCACAGTGTTATCGGTAAATTCAATTACCATTTCACGTTCAAATCTAATTAAAGATTTAACTATCGCCTGGAGCAAAACTGGTGATACTCCATTTTCGATCATTTCAATCTAATTAAAGATTCATTAAAACTCCACTTAGTTTTAATCGTTAACTGGGTTAAAGAATCCGTGTCATTTAAAAACACAGTTCACGATAAACCCAAAGTCACATTCATTAATTATCGGGTTAAAGAACGAGTGTTGTTTAAAACACTGTTCACGATAAACCCAAAAATCAATATCAATTCAATTCCAATTAAATATTATTTAATCGGTACACTTCATTAAATCTAAATAAAAAGATTTAATCTTTTCTCAACTGGGTTCAAGAACAGTGTTAGTGAAGACACCATTCACGACAAACCCAAATCACATTTGATATTCAATACAAGGCTCTGAATAAAAAATATATCGGCTTATATTCAATATCAAATTCTACGATTAACAAATGTCGTATTGGAAATAACGATATAAATATATATCTTTCAAATTTCCATAACAACACCTGTATAATCACGAATTCCAACATCGAAATATTCCGAAGACAATTTCGATTCAAATCCACTCCAATGCAATCATTGGATATTCTGGTTATTTTCAAAACCCTTTTTAAATTCAATTAATTTATTTAAAAATAAATAGAATTATAATTCTAGTTCAAAACTAGTTCATTTCGATAAAAATCTATTTTTATCTTTTCAAATATGGAGTTTTTCATCCCAATTTTTCTCAAATCATTTCTTATGATTTTACACAAATTATTACTATTTTTAATAATTTTATCAAGGCCCGTACAGTCGATTTCCATCAACGGCTATCGAACTGCACTTACAGCGACCTTTTTCAAATTTGATTTGGACATAATTCCAAATCCAACCGTTAAATTTCTAATTTCTAATATTCGTTAGAAAGCTCTTTTCGATACGAACCCAGTGGTTCCGGTTTTAGGAGAATCCGACGGTCGGATCTCCCGTAATGTCCGTTTGAAATAAATGGTCGAAATTCACGAACTGCCGCGGCGCGGCGCGTTCTATTCAGGCCATTATATTATATATATAATATATATAATATATATTTCGTCAATTTATATTTAAAATGAATTATATAAATAGTTTTAAAATTCGTTTCAAAAGCAATTTCAACTTCCATTTCAATTCAAATCAAAATTGAATTCTTCTTTATAAATTCGTTTTAAAACTCATTTCTATTCAATTCAAATTTCAATTCAATTTGAATTCATTTCAATTCACTTTCAATTCAATTTGAATTCGTTTTCAATTCAATTCATTTCGAAATCGTTTTCAATTCAATTCATTTCGAAATCGTTTTCAATTCATTTCATTTCGAAATCGTTTTCAATTCAATTCATTTCGAAATCGTTTTCAATTCGATTCATTTCGAAATCGTTTTCAATTCAATTCATTTCGAAATCGTTTTTAATTCAATTCATTTCGAAATCGTTTTCAATTCAATTCATTTCGAAATCGTTTTCAATTCAATTCATTTCGAAATCGTTTTCAATTCATTTCAAATGAGTAAAATCGATATAAATATCGTTCACGTCTAAATGGCGTCAATCTAATCAACATGGCTTCATAAATTTCTATTTTCGAATATTCTATTTCAAATATTTCTTTTTCAAAATAGTTGTTATTATCAAAATATTTCGTTCAACACATGACCAATCTCAATGGATGAGTACTGTCAACACATAAACTTTTATTTTATATCGATAAAGATGTAAATTTTATTACTAAAATATTTCGTTCAACACATGACCAATCTCAATGGATGAGTACTGTCAACACATGAACTTTTATTTTATATCGATAAAGATGTAAATTTTATTACTAAAATATTTCGTTCAACACATGACCAATCTCAATGGATGAGTACTGTCAACACATGAACTTTTATTTTATATCGATAAAGATGTAAATTTTATTACTAAAATATTTCGTTCAACACATGACCAATCTCAATGGATGAGTACTGTCAACACATGAACTTTTATTTTATAATATTCTTTATTTTTCAAATTGGAATAAGGCCCAATCAATTACCATATAAAGTTAATTATATGGATTTTCATACATTACACACATATAATAGCATTGAAAAATAATCAACCATCAACCAAAGTGCACTACACTGTATAAGCATCAAATATAGACATCTAACGCTTATAACAGCCTGTCAATCAATCGATCGACATATTTAATCAATCAGGATGAGTGAACTTCAAAATTCATCCCAACACCCGTGTGGGGTTTCAAACAATCAAACGCATATTTTATCTGTGCAGTTGGGCGATGTGTAAAATTTATCGACCCAATCAATGTCCTTCAAACAGGTGTACATAAACAAACCGTCTGGTTTGTAAATGAATATTTATTTATTCACATTCACGTTAAAAATTATATTTTTAACGATAAAACATTTTATTTTAACATATGAATTTCTATTCAGTTCATTCTTTAAATAAAATGGTATTTTTATTTTCTAACTTATTTTAGAAAATTTCGGCGGCATAACGGCACGATACTAGAAACGGGACGAGGCCTAGCCTTATCCCCGGTCTAGTGAAGGCCCACGCCATTCACACATCAATCAAATCCATTCATTTCACCAAACAATTCAATTTCAAATCAAATCATCTAACTAATCTATGCAACCAAACAAACAAGTCCATGGTCTGTGGACGATTGTGTCGGGTGCTACTAAGCACCGTCTGCATCCTAGTATATATATAACTAGAAAATGAGATTGAAAGGTGAGAAATTCTCACCGATAGCTATCCTAGCTCCACGGCACTTCAAATGCAGGAAATCTTCACTGTTCTCGTCTCTTATCACTTTCTTCGCCCGTAGCCACTACATATGTAAAAATCGAATTTTTATTTCGCTATTCCCTATATAAAAATCATATTTTTATTTCGAAGTTCAATATATAAAAATCATATTTTTATTTTGCTATTCAATATAGATAAAATTCCATTTCAAAAATATAGATTTCGCATTTTTACATCTAAAAATTTCTCCTTTTCACATTTAAAAATTTCGCCTTTTCACATTTTAAAATATCGCCTTTTCACATTTTTACATCTATATCTCATAAAGATTATATTTTTATAGTTCCTACTATGAAAAGATCATATTTTTATCTTTCTACAATATAAAAGATTATATTTTTACTACTTTAAAAATATAAAAATCATATTTTATAATCGCTATATAGGAAAGACTATATTTTTAATACTTTAAAAATATAAAAATCATATTTTTAATTCTTTTAAAAATATAAAAATCATATTTTTATTCCACTACATATATAAAAACTATATTTTCTTCTTACTACATAAAACAACACTTTTTTTATTTTGCTAAAATATAGAAGGAAATAGAAAAAAAACTGATTTATAAATAAAAATTAATAAGTCACTTACAGTATTTATCTGGAAAGGGGAGGGGTTTGCGGTCAGCATCGGGATAGGGGAGGGTGTTTCTGGTCGAGGCTATGGAGGAGGATGAGGGTGGGGGTCTCGATTTCGCGGATGCGCAGGGGAAAAGGGGGCGCGGGGCTCGGTGTCACAGGCGAGGGGCGGGGGGTGCTCGATGTCGCAGGCAAGGGGAAGAGGGGGGGGGGGGGGTCTCTGATGAGGCGCGGTGGTCCTCCGATGGTGGCGGCGGTTTTCGCAGTCGCTTTTTTTTTTCTTATCTTCTGAATCGATTAAAAGGAGAGAGGGAGGGGGGGGGGGGGGGGGGCAGAGCGGGTTAAAGGGGAAAAAAGTTTTTTTTTATTATTTTATTTTATTATTTAATTTTCCGCAAAAAGCAACTTTTATATTCGACTTCAAAACGAGGCCCACCGCCTGTCGTCCATAGCGTTTTACCCCCATTCCGAACACAATGGGATATGTACTGCAAGCTGATTCGATCGTTACAATCAGTTTCTGCTGAATTTACATTTAAATCATTATATTGGATTTTAAACGTACATTTCAAATTACCGGGGTCACATACTAACTCGAAAAATTCCAGAAAAATATTTTCTAGCTTCGTATTGACGATACGGTCCTAACAAAACTAATTTCGACGAATTCTGAGATCGTTAGAAAAATGGCCATTTTCCAGTCGATTAAAATCAACTGAAACTGGTCAAACGCGTTTTCCTTTGCCACGCTCACATATTGATTCGAAAAATTATGAAATTTGGAATCTAGCAATAACTTGACACCACGGACCCAACAAAACTGGTTTCGTCGAAATCCGAGGTCATTTGCAAAATGTCCATTTTTTAAGGGCCTGAATTCCATAGCGACTATTCAGAATTTTCAACTGGACATATCTTTTGATCCCCGCTATGAAAATTTGATTTTTCGGATTCGTTGGAAAGATATTATCAATTAGATCCTAATGTTTTTGGTTTCACTAAAATCCGGATTGTTTTGCACCCGGTACATTCAATTGAAGTTTGAAATCGAATTATCGAACTACCGCGCCATTTTCAATTCTATTTATAATTATATATAAATATTTATATTCTAACGACGACGCGTATAAATATATACATTCGAATTATATTCAAAATAAATTTCTCGTCGATATTATTTAAAATAATTCATTTTAAATATTATAAATTCGCTAAAATTGCCAAAATAAAAATTTTAAACTGGCCCAGATTTTCGGGTTGTTACACTCATCCTCGTTACCCTTTTCCATAAGCATATTCCTCAGTCTCATCATCATCCTCATTTTCACTTGCATTTACATCTTTTATTTGAAGTTGTAATTCTCTTTCCTTTTTTCTTCACTCTCAGTGTTTTCTTCACTGTCATTATTTTCCTTACTCTCATCTTCTGCAGATTCATCACTCTCAGCAAGTTCTTGTACTCTTTTTTTAACCTTAAATTTTCCTCTTTAAGTTGTTTATTTTCCTGTTGTGGCATTGCTATCAAGTTCCTGTAATTTTCTTCCCTTTTTTTGTAACTTTGTCTTTGTCAGCGACTTGTTCCAATAGTTTTAATTCGTTTCCTTGGGAATTCTGAAAACAAAGGTAGCAAATGTTCAAACAATACTGTAAATAATTGCAGATATATATGCATCTGTAGTAAATAAGTGCATACGTGCATGCATCTTTTGCATATAGATGCATACATACATGCTTCTATTCAAAATAGATGCATACATGCATGCATCTATTCTAAATAGATGCAAACATGCATTGCAACTATTAAGAATAGATGCATGCACATGCATGCAACCATTCTGAATAAGTGCATACAAGCATGCATTTGTTCTGAATAGAAGCATATATGAATGTAACTGTTGTAAATAGATGCATATATGCATGCAATTGTTATGAATAGAATCATACATGCATGCAACTCTTTATAATAGATGCATACAAGTATGCAACTGTTCCATATATCTGTATACTTGTATGCATCTATTTTTAATATGACACTTAAAAATGATTCACAATTAAATATCACTTACAGATGTGTATTTGATGTTCATTAACATGCTTAGCTTCAACATTTTTATATCTCATTTTCCAGCCAGGGGATATACATCATTGTATTCTACCTTTGATTTTTTTATAATGTTGGTTTTTTCACAAACCCACCACTGCACCAAAAAAAAAAAAAAATATTTTTGTTACTAGAATGAACAATAATTAAATTAGAAACATCCTAAAAAGTTTTAAAATAGTACCAACAATAGTGTCACGCAAGCATTAATCTTGCATGGTGTTTCAAAGTATATGGAATAAGGGTCCATGGCGAGCTGTATTCAGGGTTTGTTACAAGAAATGTTGATGCCAAGTACAAAAGTAGAAGCTTAACTGTATTATTGCTTCGGCTATGTTTTCTTTTATTGTTGAAAAAAATCTGTCTCTCTATATTTTTCTTATTGACTGAGGCTTCTCCTTTAAAATGTCTTTCCATGAATGATTTATATTCTTCATTGTCCTTCTCATTCTTTTTCAAGTCCCCCGCTGTTTTTATTAACTCTCCTTGTGTTGGAGAAACTAGTAATTCTGCAACATTTTCTTGTGTAAAAGTAAGTATCAGAACACCAAACTGAAAATATTTTAAATTCTTCTTGTAGTTCTTGATGATGAGATCTAAAGTTGTAGAATTTTTAATGGTTTCTGCTGGTGAAATGAGGCCATCAAAAATCATGTCAATGAACCCATAGAGCGGCAGTTTTTTCAATTTTTTTTAATGTTGTGTCGTAAATAGCTCATCTTTCTTTATCATTTCCACCAATTCAATGAACGCCTTAAGATTAATTTTGTATGCATTCTCCTTTCTGGCAAGCTTTGGTTCATCTTCGATTTTCCTTCTTTTCATTATTGACGCAAGTTTTGAAAGCTATTCTGTGATAATTAATGCTGTTTCTTTTTTAATGTCTTCATTATCACCTTCTTCCACATTTAGTCTCTATAATAAAGGTTAAAAAAATAATTAAATAAAGTTTGAATATATGCATATATTTTCATACTTGCATGCAACTATCGTGAATAAAATCACATAAATGTGCAACTATCATGAAAAATAGCACAAGTGTGTAACTATCATGAATAATAGCACACAAACATGCAGCTATCATGAATAAAATCACATAGGCATGCAACTATCATGAATAAAACCACACAGGAATGCAGCTATCATGAATAAAATCACACAAGCATGCAACTATCATGAGTAAAATCACAAAGCATGCGACTATGCTGAATAAAAGCACACAATAGTGCAACTATCATGAATAAACGCACACAAGTATGCAACTATCATGAATAAAATTACACAAGCATGCAACTATCATGAATAAAAGTACAGAAGAGTGCAACTATCATGAATAATAACACACAAGCATGCAATTATCATTAATAAAAGCACACAAACATGCAGTTATCATGAATAAAAGCACACAAGCATGCAATTATCATTAAAATTAGCACACAAGCATGCAACTATCATGAATAAAAGCACACAAGCGTGTAATTATCATTAATAATAGCACACAAGCATGCAACTATCATAAATACAAACACACAAGCATGCAACTATCATTAATAATAGCACATAAGCATGCAACTATCATTAATAATAGCACACAAGCATGCAATTATCATAAATAAAAGCACACAATCATGCAACTATCATTAATAATAGCATGCAGCTATCATTAATAATAACACACAAGCATGCAACTATCATTAATAATAGCATACAAACATGCAACTATCATGAATAAAAGCACACAAGTATGCATCTATCATGAATAAAAGCACGCAAGCATGCATCTATCATGAATAAAAGCACACAAGTGTGCAACTATCCTGAATAATAGCACATAAGTGTGCAAATATACTGAATAAAAGCATGCAAGCAAGCAACAATCATGAATAATAGCACATAAACATGCAACTATCATGAATAAAAGCACACAAGCATGCAAGTATCTTGAATAAAACCACACAAACATGCAAGTATCCTAAATAAAAGCATGCAAGTATCCTAAAAAAAGCACACAAGAATGCAACTATCATGAATAAAAGCATACAAGCGTGCAATTATCATGAATATTAACACACAAGTATGCAACTATTATGAATAATAGCATACAAGCATGCAACTATCATGAATAATAGCATGCAACTATCATGAATAATAGCTATCATGAATAATAGCTATCATGAATAAAAGCATGCAAGTATCCTAAATAAAAGCACATAAGCATGCAACTATCATGAATAAAAGCATACAAGCGTGCAACTATCATAAATAATAGCACACAAGTTTGCAACTATCATGAATAATAGTACATAAGCATGCAACTATCATGAATAAAATCACACAAGCATGCAACTACTATGAATAAAACCACACAAGTATGCAACTATCATGGATAAAATCATGCAACTACCATGAGTAAAATCACGCAAGCATGCGACTATCCTGAATAAAAGCACACAAGTGTGCAACTATCGTAAATAATAGCACATAAGTGTGCAACTATCCTAAATAAAAGCATGCAAGCAAGCAAGAATCATGAATAATAGCACATAGACATGCAACTATCATGAATAAAAGCATACAAGAATGCAACTATCCTGAATAAAAGCACGCAAACATGCAATTATCCTAAATAAAAGCACATAAGCATGCAACTATTTTGAATAAAAGCACACAAGCATGCAAGTATCTTGAATAAAAGCACACAAGCATGCAAGTATCCTGAATAAAAGCACACAAGCATGCAACTATCATGAATAAAATCATACAAGCGTGCAACTATCATAAATAAAATCACACAAGCGTGCAAGTATCAAGAATAAAAGCATGCAAGCGTGCAAGTATCATGAATAAAAGTATACAACATTGCAACTATCATGAATAAATGCACACAAGCGTGTAATTGTCATGAATAAAAGCACACAAGCGTGCAACTATCATGAGTAAAAGCACACAAGCGTGTAATTGTTATAAATAAAAGCACACAAGCGTGCAACTACCTTGAATTAAATCACATAAGCGTGCAACTATCATGAATAAAAGCACAGAAGCGTGCAACTATCATAAATAATAGCACACAAGTGTGCAACTATCCTGCATAAAAACATACACACATGCGACTATCTTGAATAAAATCACCCAAGAATGCAACTATCATGAATAAAATCACATTAGCGTGCAACTATCCTGAACAAAATCACCTAAGCGTGCAACTATCATGAATAAAATCACATAGGCGTGCAACTATCCTGAATAAAAGCACATAAGCGTGCAACTATCATTAATAAAAGAACACAAGTGTGCAACAACCCTTAATAAAATCACATAAGCGTGCAACTATCATGAATAATAGCACACAAGTATGCGACTATCCTGAATAATAGCACACATGTGTGCAACTATCCTGAATAAAAGCATGCAAGCAAGGAACAATCATGAATAATAGCATATAAACATGCGACTATCATTAATAAAACCACACAAATGTTCAAGAATTCATAATAACAGTATTCAAGGATGCAAATTTTTTTAATAACAGCAAATATTGATAATAAATCCTAAAATCAGTAAATAGTGAAGTTTTTTAGCAACTTTGTATAATAATCGCCACAATCACTTTCGATTACTGTTATTACAATCTATAATATACATGTTTATTAATAGAGGAATCCGAAATAAAGATTACAAAAATATACATTCGATCGCGCCATTGCTTATGAATTGTTGATAAAAACGACAACGGTGTTCCAAATTTCTGAAGATCGAGATTAAACGAGGATCGACAATTAGCGTTTGATTTATTTCGTTGAACGAGTGATTTAGAACAATGATTTGATGTAAGTAGTCACGAAATTTTGAGCGGTTAGGTTTACGAGGCGTCGGAAGGGTAAAACAATAAATAATATAGCCGCATTCAAATATAGGGACCTAATTTTTAATATTAGAGCGGTTGGACTTCTTTTAGTTTGAAATTTAGTAGGGATGTTAGCCTAACAGACCCTTTTATTTAATCGTTATTAATTCGATTTTTAATTTATTATATGATTATAAATGGTTATTTTTTTATATATTAGCTTTTTTTTAAAATAGAAAAATAATATAGCAAAATGGAGAATCTAGCCATTCTCCAACGGCTCACAAAAACGGTTTCCGGAATGTAGAAACCGTGCACAGACAAACGAAAAAAACGAACAAAAAAGGGTAAAACCAAAAAGACAATTAAAAACAACACCAAGAAAAGCCGCATTCAATGCAAATGAAGCCTCATCGAATGGAGGAGCTATGATGAAACCCTAGCTCCATAAAGAAGAGCGTAGTGCTAGAACAATGGACATGCCTCCAAGATAGGCTACAGTCGATGGCTGGGAGAAACAAAGTGTCATCCTCGAAACTCTGAAAACTCATGATCCGCATGCTACCTCAACTCCATGGTGTGTAGGAAACCAAAGAGAAGCAGCAAGGCTTCTGCTCTACCAATAACTTCAGCTGTATCTGCTTCAGTAGCCCTCCTCGAGGGAACCGAACATGCACCAAGCAGACCAAAACCAGAAACCTATAAATCAGGATCTGCACAACTAGCAAATGACATAAAATCGATTGGGGGGGGGGGCATAGTGAGACAAAGAGATAAAAGTAGTAGATATCATAAACAAAAAAACCAATAATCAGCCGATACCTGCCCTGAGATTGGCCGCTACCGATAAAATATCAAAGGTAACAGCCAACCTTCTTGAGCGGGCTCCTAAGACGCCCCTGAATGGTCGACCATGGAACGCAAGGAACACATTGTTCCTAACTTTCCGGATAATTGAAGGAGGGTCCATTGTCACGTCGTCAAAAATTGCCTTATTTGTAGAGCACCAGATGTGCCAGGAGACAAGACAAGGAATCAGACGAAGTAGAATAGATCGGAAAGATTTACTTGAGATGGCGGCCCACCAGAATCTCAGTAAACCTTCCATCGAGGTGGAATCACCTTGGCAACCCATTGGGTTCCTAAAGTAATTTTAGATAGCCCTAGCACAAGAACTAGAGATCAACAAATGAAAAGAGGACTTAGCGCATCCAGAGTTGTAGCACCTGCATCTGGACACGAGACGATGTCGATTCGCTGAAGGTTCTCATATATTGGTAAACCCTCATGAAGGTTTTCCACATAAATAGAGAAACCTTCGACGGAATACAGACATTCCATATAAAGCTGAAAACAAGGTGACGTGGACCAGGCGTTTGCATTGAATTCCATGCCGCCTTGAGCGAGAAGGGACTGCCGTCCCAAATGTTACCAACCCTATGAGCATCCGTTAAGGTCGTCATGAATTGCATCCGTTAAGGCCTTCACGGATTGCATCCGTTTCCACGTCTCACTAGCGTAGGATGAGATACCGGTGTAATTCGTGCCAAAAGGCGTACGGTACTTGGCGTGGGGCAACGTCGCCCAAAGGGAGTTGTTCGTTCCAAACCACTCCCAAAACTTGCAAGCAAAGGCCAAATAGATATCCTTAGGGTTACAGAGGCCAAAACCTCCCTCACTTTTGGGACAAATGGTGTTCCAAGATATCCAGTGGTGGCACGAAGCATTGTCGTTGGCTCCCCAAAAAAAGGAAGAAGCCAAGGAACAGAAAGAGCGGAAGAAGGAAGCATGTGAGTCATAGAAACAAAGATATGAGATCCCATGGAGTCAAGGACAGACTTTATGAGTACCAGTCTGTCATCCTGAAAGATGAGGGAAGCATTCCACCTAATAATATCACCCCTAACTTTGTCAGTTAGGGGGTCGTATATGGCATTCAGCTTCTTTGCTCGATATAGTAGAATGCCGAGGTAAGGAAGCAGAAGGGAGGCAGCCTTAAAGCTAGTAGTAGACTCGATCCAGAAGGATCTAGTCGAAGACATGTCTTTCGCGGGCACGAAGCATCTTTTAGCGGAGTTCACGAGTTTCCCCGAACAACTCTCATACTGCCTAATAAGACCCAAAGGAAACGGATAGAACGACTAGTACCATTTGTGAAAATGATGATTTCGTCGGCGAAAGACAAAGAAGAGATTAGAGGGAAACCCCTTGGGATGCTGAACCTATGATCTGCCCAGCTATCGTTAGAGAGTGTGGTCTTCGAACAAAAGCCTCGGCAGCAATGACGAAAAGGGAAGGGGACAGGGGGTCTCCTTGACGCAGACCTCTCTCGGACCTGAAATACCCTGTGGCCGATCCGCTGATGAGAATAGAAAAACAACTGTTGAAGATAAGCCTCCAGACAACATCGATAAGGGTTTCCGGAAACCCGAAATCCCTAAGGATCTTTGTAATGTCCCGTATTTTGGTAGCCAAATATTTAATTTAATTCATTATTTTAAATATTATATTTGGAATATTATTGGTTTTAATATCTAATTCGTTCATTAAAAACGAAGTTTGAACGTTAAATTTATATATAATATAAATCGAGCTCGAAATGGCGCAACAGTTCGTAATATTGAGTTTTAAACTTCAAATGAATATATAGAATCCGTTTTAAGTCGGAATTCAGTGAAACAAGAAATATTTGAATCTTGTTGATGAGAATTTTCATATGAAATATAAAAATCTAGATTTCATGTTATATATTGTTAGTTATGTCCAATTTAAATTTTAAAATAGTCGCTATGGAAATCATTAATAAAACGATAACATTTATTTAATGAATTTAATGATTTATAATATAATTCAGATACCGTTTAACTCGGAAGTGATAAAACTGAGTTGTATATTTTATATTTGAAGCTATATGATATTTCTAGTTGAGTAATTGTGATAATAATAATTTATTATTATTTAGTTCGATTATTTTGGAATTTATGTAATATTTTATTAATATTATATAAGCCTTAAAATAGCGATTTTTGTAAACGGGCTCCGTTTTCGATGAAATTAGTTTCATTGGGACCATAACGTTAATTTATGTATAGCGCGTAAACGCCCAGTCATTTTCTATAGCGCGTAATTAAATTTATTTAATTTAATAAAGAGGTATTTGTGTATAACTTGAGCAGATGTGACGACCCGCCCCGCACCACCCGACATTTACTCCAAAAGTGAGCTGTACACATGTCCAGTTAGCACAGGACGGATCGTCAGAAGAAAAAGGGAAGAAGGAAATGAACTAACAAGGAACCTGTAGAATGTCTCACAGCGCATGGAACAAAATATAATAACAACATACTTAACATAAAACAGGTGAGACAGTGCATAAGCTGAAAATAAACTAACATAGCAGCGGAAAATCCAAGTACAGCTTGTGATCCAAAGTTAACATTATTACAACTTTTCAAACTGTCTCAAAAGCAAAAGCATGATAAAGGAGGTACACTACTAATGCCCAAGTAGCAACCACCAACGACACAGGGAGAATATCTATATATCATACGTGGAATCCTCCTGCTTGCCTCCGAATCAACTACTCGCGCATCACCAGCTAACCTGTCTCTAGTCTGCTCGTGTGAGCACTCAGAGTAATAAGAGGAGACATAAAACTCTGGGTCAGACATAAAGCCTGGTATGAGCGATAAGCATCTAAACAGAACAATAACAGGTAGACTAAAACATACCTGAACCTGGACCTGCAACCAAAGAGTTAGCACTACATACTGTACAACACTCTAAGGTGTCATTTCAAAGGGTGTAAAGATAACGGGGGTGGGGGTGTGCATGTCATAGTGATAGCAAACAATCAAACATAGCAACCATCCTCACATCTCTCACTCAGTGTGTAAAGCATACGATATTCACCACTTCGATCACCCAACATACCTGGCTATGATCACTTTGCCCCGTGAAGTTATAAATGGCTTCACTGCACTGATACAGAGCCACAAATACTTCGCTATGTCCACTTTGCCCCATGGAGTCGCAATGACCCCACTGCACTGGCTCATAGCCTTATTAATCCTTTACTATGTCCACTCTGCCCCATGGAGTCACAATGACCCCACTGCACTAGCTCATAGTCTCACTACACATCACTTTGCCCCTCGAGTCATAATGACTCTACTGCACTGATAACGTAGTCTTGCTGCCATCACCTTGCCCCTCGAGTCATAGTGACTCTACTGCACTGATAAGTAGCCCATCATCCATTTCCAGTAGTGAATCGAAGTTATGAACGTCGACAACTCCTTAGCACACGTCCCGCAGCAAAGCCCAACCATGAAGTGAACTCATTGGTTCCCAACTGGATCCTGAGCTCTAACTTCCATTTGGGCCACCTTTGCATCTCGGGTTATTGGTCATCACCGGATCGGTTCGGATCTCCCCTTAGTCACCGGTTCGGTTCGGATCGGGGTGCTCCTTCTTCGCTGGATCGGATCGGGTCATCATCGCCTCAGCGGATCGGATTGAATCTCCACGTTCAGTCGCCATCACTGGTTCGGATCGGCTTCTTCTAATCAATTCGGGTCGGGTCATAGTCTCCAAGCCTCGTCATAGTACATCGGTTCGGGTCGGGGTACCATGGCGGATCGGGTCAGATGTTGCATACCATGAGAAGTGCGGATAGATCGAAGAGTGGAGTGTGAGAGCGGATCGGGTCCTCCTACCGATCCGATCCGGCTCGGATGTCTTCCTGCATTTTTTTCCACCAAGCAATTTATGCCACTCGACGGCGTTTTCGACCATTTCAACTATTCTAATCAATCACAAAGCATACCATACAGTCATAGCAACATGTGTAATCAATCACAAACATCAAAACAACAATATGATAGGTTAAAGTGGATCAAACCTAGCCAAAACCCCATATTTCCCCTTAAGCATGTTTAGGTGAAACTAATGATGTGGTTAACAAAACTTAACCAAATTAACCCAAATTCATATCAGAGGTCTAAAACATCATTTCGAATTTTATAAGTATTTTTCCAGAATTTTATCATGTTTAAATACGCTAATTAACACTAATTACCCTTAATTAGCCATAATTAGTGAGGAACTATGCAAATCACTCACCTTAGCCACAAATAAAACTTAGATATGAAATAAATCTCTGATTTGGTGCGAATCCCAATGCTAAACAGTAGCTCTAACGTTGATTTGGTGTAGATCTCCCTTGATTTGATGTGGCTAAGCTTAATCCTCAAGTAGAAAGTGATTTGGAGGTGATTTAGAGATTGGAGGCCATTTTTAGGGTTTCTAAGAGGTAAGTGGAGGCTAGAAAACTGAAATGGAATGATTTTCTAACCCTTTTCAGCCTCCCCATAACTCTAATCCCGAAATGGGTTATGGGCCCATTCACTAATCATCCTATTTGGCCCGGTTAAGCAGTTTTTCACCCTCCAAACCTTATTTCAGCTATATCTCCCAAATGGTAAGCCATTTGGCTATTATGACCACTCTATGGAAAGGTAAACCATCAAACGGATCTGATGGAAGTGGTTTCAGGTCAAAATTACTTTCCAATCAAAAGTTATGGCCAGAACAAGATCAGCTAGGGGCAAAATGGTCATTTAAAAATCGACAAAAATCATGAACATAGGAAATGACTCTAATGGTTGTTTCCCAAAGTTACATGACCATACGACTTCATATGGGAAAGAAATAAATATTCTACAATCCTCTAATGCGTAGAATACGGGTTGTTACAGCAGACGATTGAAATAAGTCACGAAACCAATTCCGTTGAGTTCGTATCGACATTTAGAGCCAGAATAGGTAGGTAGTTTGTTATTTTGGACATCTAGTATATTGGGGTCTAAAATAGCGTTGTTTGGCATATAAAAATAGCATACCGGGAAATAGTCTCGAAATGTGACGATGTGTCGTTGGATTCGTATTAATTAATTATTATAAAATTTCAAATTTCGTGTAAATCGGACTTACTGTTTAATCGTGGCAATGACAAACGCCTTAATAGTTTATATTATTTTGGCCAATTCAAACAGGGGTAGCTTTAAAGGAATAAACGGATAGCCAAACGAACTCCATTTTTAACGAAATAAATTTCATTGGATCTGTAAGGAAGAGGTCTAGTATAATTTCAAAGTTTCAAGTTGATTGGATTTATTTTGTGATCATGAGGAATTTAAACGCGTGATTTTTAGCATGCCGTTTATAAAGGACTTTTTACAAATGACCTCAGTATTCGACGAAACCTGTTCCATCGGGTCTGGAATATTTTTTATGCTAGGATTACCTTATTTTGTCAAAAACAAAGATCGTATGTGATAGTTTTATACGTTACTTCGTGTTGAAGGCTGGTTTATATTATTTTAATAGTCTGGTTACCTTATATAATGAAGCCATCCTTCAAAACCCTTGTCTTTATTTCAGGGCGTGGTCAACACAAAAACACGTCGCCTCCAAAAATGTAATCAATGGCAGAAAATCCTGCTGATTCCTCTCCTTAAAATCATGAAATCCATCAACATACGCTTGAACCTTCCAACAACAACTTATTGAGCTTGAAGAGATCGTTATTTTAGACCGATGATGATCGCTTCTCGAGAAGCACGGTGGCCAGTAGGGCATCTGGAACGGTGACGGTTTGTGGAGCTTCCGAGGACGATTGGAGCAATCGAACTGATCAAGATTTGTGGCGAATGGCGAGGGAGGCCAGCCGCTTCTTTTGACACCATTTGATGGACCTCCGACGATCTAAGAATGGCGGCGCAAGGTGATTTCCTTTATCAAACAAATGGGGACTGGAAACCATGATGGCTTGGGAGGTTTCCTTTTTAACGGTTGCATGGTTCTAGAAGTCTTCAAAGCAGAAGGAAATACGTGGAACAGGGAGTGAAAGGCAGAAAGAATTGGAACACCTGGAACCAAAAGAATCGGCCATACTCTCTTAATAATGTAAATTTAGTTAAGTTGATTTTTAATTCGGGACTATTCGGCATTAAGTGAAATCATATTAACTCATTTAATTTTTTACAGAATGAATAACGAGAGCCATAATGAACTATTGCAGAAAAAGAAAGTATTGACCCTTATTCCTTGTAATTTAAAGTAGACTTAGTATTAATTAAAGGGTTTATTGTTTAATCAGTCACCTGTAAACATACAGGGGGCGTGAGCAGGTAACAGTGAAGAAGGATGCTAGGAAAAATAAACATGAGGAAGTATGAAATTAGATTTTGTCTATAAACTAAGTAATCATGGTATTAAAATTAAATTAGTTCAATAAATCTTTAATTTAAGAAATTAATTATTGCATATTTTTTTTAATACTATCGTTAATGTTTAATCAGGACACGATCAGGCAAATGCAGACAAGAATTATGGAATTGTAGTCAGTAGGGAGCAAGAAATTTTTATCGGCTTGTTCAACTGTACACACAAGTAATTAAATTAATAATAATCATTGAATAAGGAAATAATATCTGAGAAAATCGCGTTCACTTATAATTGTATAACTTATGTCTACATTGATAGAATTGAACAAACCGGGAAGCGTTGGGACAGTATGATGAAACTCTACGTTCTGGAACAATACTGGACAAAATTGGAATATACGAGGATTTTTAATTAAATTGAACAACTGTTTAATTTAATTAAAATAAGTCATTAACAATGAAATCAAATCAAGGTGAGTTAAACTCACTTAGTTTTTCCCACTTATATTTTATATAAGTCGGGTTTTATAATTTGTGTGCTACGATTGCTAATGATTAATTGTTTGGTAATTATATATTCGTATATTGATTGAACCAATGAAATTAAATGGTGTTTAATTTCAGTAGAAAAACCAAATCGTTATTATAACGATTGGACCCAATAAAGGTAACTTACCTTGTTGGTCACGTTTATTAAATAAACATGTTTAATTGTTTGAATTGTTTTGTTAATTGGTTGGTGATAAATAGTCGTTATTTAATGTTATAGAAATTACCAGTTAAATTGAATTGAATTAATTTATGTGAGATAATCTATTTTGATACATGGAAGAACAGGTTGGAGGGATCCAACTGGATTCTTCAAATACATTAGATGTTAATTATTCTCATATTATCATCTTATGAACTGTTCTGGTTGGACAATTGATTTGGTTGTTGACCTGAAATTCAATATTTGTTTTGTTTAGACCAATGGGCAGAACTGGTTGAGTAATTGGCAGTATAGGGCCTATAAATCAATCATTTTCCAAATATTGACTTATCGTCAGGTAAACCGATAAAAGTGAAGTTATAAAATTTATTTTATAACTGAAGATAGATTTTTAAATCTATTATTTTGAATAAAAGTTTATTAAATAAAATAAATATTTACTATTATTTATTTAATTTTATAAGTGAATATTAAATGATTTTATAAAGAGAATTCTGATATAAATCAGATTTATAAGTAAATGAGCAGAAATTAACCAAATGGTTGAGAGCGAATAATTGTTTTTAAGAAAACAATAAAATGGGATTATTTAAATTAATTATATTATTAATTAATTTAAAGGAAGGACTAATCGAGTCGGTTAACGAGATAACCGTGTTTGAGTGATGAAGTCAATCGTTTTAACTGGGTTTTATTATTAAATTAATATTTTGAATATTTGTTTTAATGTTAATAAGATCTTAAAAAGATATTTATTATTTATTTAGATATTAAAGAATTTAACTACTTCTATAGTAGTTAATGATTGAAGTAAATTATTATTTTAATTAATAATAAATTAAGAAGTGCTATTCGAATGAAATTCATTCATGAAAGTAAAGTTGAAATGAAATGTAATGAAACTGTGAAAGGATTTTGTGAACGGGTTTTATATTAAAAACCGAGCTCTTAGAACAAAGTTATGAAGAGATTTTAAGTGAATATGATAGATTAAAATAAATGGTTACTTAATATTTGAATTAAGTAAAGGAAATAAAGATAAAAAGGAGCTTTATAATAAGCCTGAGGTAAACATGGTTTACAAAATGAGATGTGAAGTTAAAACGTTAATTCTAAATTAACGTTATTATAAAAATGAAATTTAGAGAAATTAATGGAACTGAAATGAGATTTCCTAATAGAAATGATAAAAGGGGATTGTAAGAGTAATTGGTAAAGGATTTAGTAATGGACTTTGGTAATGATCATTCGACTTATAAAATGAATGCTTTGAAAGGAGTTAAGATTAATAAGTGATTTTTATTAATAAATTACTTAATCAACATCTTAAGTAATAATAAGTTATAAAGAGATATTGTTACGACCCGAATTCGCTAGCCTCCGAGGAGACCGGAAAACACGGATTGTAACTAGAACATGAAAAATCAAAACACAAATGACAGAACATTTCATTGCTATTACAATAATTACATCGGAGTACAAGGATATAACAGAGTATGAATAAATAATATACATCAGAAAAATATTAGAGATTTAAAATACATTATATAACAACGGAAAAATAATACATAACACAACTGAAAGAGATATACGAATATAGCTCCAACTGTAAATCCAGGATCCTGTGAATATAATATCTGTAAAGCCAAAACTACTAGCTGCCCATGAGGAAAATAGGGGCACCCAGAGTTTAGGTTAAAACAATAAACTCCTGGTCAGTCATGGGACTGTTGTGAGAACTAAAAGAGTTATTTAAAACTTTACTTTAAAAATAAAGTAAATCAAGGGACCACGCCGTATAACGCGGAATCGGTTTTCTCCCAAGAATACAATTGCAGTAAACAAAAAGCGCAATGTTTTTTGAAAAAATGAAGCTATTATAAGACTCAGGTCCCATCACACAATGCAACGCAAGACAGAGGATAGAGTTTTACCTTATAATAGCCAAACATGCTTGGTACGTTTAAAACAAATCATATTGATATTACTATAAGTATATATTGTCAAAATCACTTTAAATATAAATGTATCAATCATAGACGGCGTAGTACCCCATCCTACTATGTTGCCATACTAGTTCTACAAATAAAACAGAAAGACCACGTATTGGAAATTGGATTCCATCTATGAGTCGAGGCAAGGGATGTACTCCTCGTCGGCTTCGAGACACTCTAGCAAATGCCTCAGGGTCCCCCGCAGTGAACCCTTGGATCCTCCAAGGCTGGTCCTCCCCTACGTTTGAGGATTAGTTATTTCTGATCACACGTTTCCCGGTACTATAGGGCCTGTCCATCACCTCTTAGTGACTGATATATCCGAGGCACCTCGCTATCCATCATCCACATAGATAAAAATATAATAAATGTCTGGGCTCCATACCATGACACCACCCATAGCTAGAAGGAAAAGTCATGCACTCCTTGGTCCCTTATCCCGTTTTTGACTCATTCCGAGGTGTGATGTAACATCCCAAGATTTTTGAACGTTGACTACGAATATTTAAATCTGTTTAAATATTGATTTGGCGACATTAGAAGATTTTATATCGAATTTATTTTATGAAATCGAGTTCAAAATATATAATTTATAATATAAATAAAATGAGTTCGAAAAACGACGTGGCAGTTCGTAATTTTCGATCTGAACTTCAATTGAATATACAGAATCCGTTTTAAGTTGGATTTTTGTGAAACAAGAAATGTTTGAACCAATTTGATTATATTTTTCTAATAAAAGAGAAAAATCATGATTTCGTCGTGTAGATGGTAAGATATGCCTAGAATAAAATTTCCAATAGTCGCTATAGAATCGTTCATCGACCGTAATAGTTTATTTGATATAACTGCATACTGGATTCGAATCTAGACAAGATTCTTTTGAGACATAGTGTTAATTTAATTTTTAGATTTTTTCTGAAATTTTTATTAAATTAAATATGCAGTTTTTTATTTGGAGTATTTTGCACCCTGTATCAGTATTTCGGGGTTTCACAATATAAGTTAACCTACCGATATTATTATATTTTTGGGATAGTGACACCTCGCTGGACACGACTATATTTTTATTTCTGTCCATAGGGGTCTGTATGTAAACGGAGTATTATATGGCGGGGTACGCTAAATTTCATATACTAAACAAATAGAACTACCCATAACCCAACATGAGTTGAATAAAAATTCGCAATAAAAGGAGACTGCCAACCGACAATATTTTTACAGTTTATGTAAAATTGTAACCAAACTATCCTATGCCGATCAAGTATTCTTAAAATCCCATCTTTGCACATGCTACGTTAAACTGAGCTACAGACATACATTGATGAAAGAAAATATATAAATATATCAGTGTCTTGCAAGATACACAAACAAAAATCTCCTTGTCTGGCACACAAAAGAAAATCCTTTTACTTGTGCGCCACACTTCCGTTTACTTGCCTTCTAATCCTACCCTCTGCCCGTGCGTACCAAGTAACTGAGTAAAATAAGATTTCCCATTTCCGTGTCACCCACACTTCCTCTTCTATTTATACCAGTGTACTCAGTACACTCTACTCCATTCTCCAACTAACCTCCACTTCTTATTTCTTCTTCCAGATTGGAAATTAATCCGCAAAATCCCTTGTTCAATGAAAGATTTAAATCTACTCTTCACAATATATATATATATGTATGTATGTATAATAATCGGGCACTCTAGTTTGAACAACAATCAAGAGGCGTGCATGGGTTCTGTACCCAGGTAATGCGAGTGAAGAAGCAGTAAACGTTTGAAGAAAGAAGGCATGTGATGTATGGGTAAGGACGGTGCGGTATTGCGTAGCAATGGTGGGAGTTTCTGGTGAAGTTGAGGTAGAGAAAGGGACCGGAGAAGAAGGCGCGTTCTACGGAGCTGGGTGGAGAACGTATACACGTGGAATCCAGTGCATGGATTTGAAAGGTTGAAATTAATGGGGCGTTTTAAGCGGTTAAGGTTGTTAAAACTTTGGAAGCAGTACTTTATACGTGAGGGGTGGTACTTTGTGAACGGTGGGCATTTGTGGGGGTGTTTGCTGCTCTAAGAAGCTTGGAGGAAGAAGTGATACAGTAGTGGAATGGTGTGCGCAAGTATGAAGTGTGGTGAAGCATGGACAAGTGGGTGCAAGCAGTTTCAAAAAAAAAGAAAAAAAAAAAGAAAAAAAGAAAAGAGGGAGGTTCTAGAGCAGGGTTTTAACGTGGCTGCTGAGGTATTTGGAGGGACGTGGGTACGCAAACTTGAGGCGGTCTGCTAGCTGATGGGAACGAAGCGGTGTACAGTGCGTAAGCACGGTAAGATGTGTGGCGCCAAATCATAGTTAGTTTGCTAATATAAGTTATTTATATTTAATAGATGTAAGAAAAGGGTTAGTACATTAATATATATTAAGTTATACATTAGTTATAATATCGCGTGACCTGCAAATGTGTACAGCATTTGAAAATGGTGCCCACCGTATACAGTAGTATATTAGTGTTCGTTCCTGACCATTTAAATCATAAGTGGACAGTTCTCTTGTATATAATATAACCTGAGGTGCAAAGTTTTTTCAAAAGCCTAACCAAAATTTAGTTAGGAACAATTTATTTTTCCGCTAGTACATAATATGTGTTAGCAGTAAAGGTAGAAGAAACTGTACATTTAAAAATAGGCTAGTGGACCGATTAGTTAACTAAGGTAATTTGTGTATTAAAGTTTTAATCAAGAATATTAATTAAATTAAATCCAATAGTTTATATAATATGTATACCCATTCATTTGTCGTCAGAATTCGACAAGAACGGAAGACGTTGGAACCAGGTTGATGAACGCTATGGGATAGAGCTGATATGATTAACAGTAGTAGCCGAACCGACTCGTTTAAATCACATAATTAAATTGAGGTGAGTTTAACTCACTTAGTTTACCCCGTTTATATTTTATATAAGCTGGGTTTTTATTTTGTGTGCAATATTTTGCTAATGGTGGGTGATTGGATGGCTGTTTGTATGTGTGCTGAATATTTGATATTCAGTGATTAAATTAAACTTTGTTTAATTTAATCAAATTAAATCGTTATTTTAACGATTAGATTCCAAACAAGTTAACTTACCTTGTTGGTTACGTTTATAATAATATAAACGTAGTAAATAAATCATTTGATGCTTGAATGGATGGTATGAATTGTTTATTGACTATTATTAGTTGAACTGCTTATTTTGTTATCATGATGAATAAATATACGGTCGTATTTGAAGTAACCCATTGTGATGCAGAGAAGGGCAGGTTGGAGGAATCCAACCGGATTCCTCAATTATATTGTTTATTTATATGAACTGTTTAATCAATCTGATTGATTATTGACTGTTGAACCCTAATTCAACACTTATTTGATGTTAACCAATGGTTGACATCGGTTGAGTAATTATCGACAGATGACCTGAAAATGAATTGTTTGTAAAGACTTATTTACTGTCAGGGGAATAAGTAATAAGAAAGTTATAAAATTTGTTTTATAAATAAAGACAGGTTTTGAAATCTATTTTATAGATTATTTTTAAATAAAGTCATTAAAGTAAATAAATAATTATTTATCTTGTAATTATAAAACAAGTATATAAACGAGATTTGCATGTTAATGAGTTCGTAAGCAAATGACCAACGATTAATCAAATGCTAAGATTTAATTGTTTCAATAAACAATAAAATGAGATTATTTAATTAGACTGTTAATGTAATCAAATGGAATCATATAATTTAACTTGATTTATTAACTTAAAAGAAATAACTATGTGGAAATGGTTAATAAAGTACCCTTGTTGAGATGAAACTAAATCGACCACTGGAACGAGAATTGATTATTTTAAACTATTATTGGATTGTTGATTAATATTGAAGTTAAGTATCATTTTAAAATAAGCTTTTAAGAAAGATTAATTATTTTATTTGATAATGGAGTAGACCATTTGATGTAAATAATGTTAGTCAATTAACGAGGACTTGAACTATAAACGAGGTTTTAAAGTATAGTATGAATGTGAATTCATAAAGCGACTCAATAGATAAGATTTTGAATATATGATAGTGTTTTCATATGAAACCAAGTTGCTTTTGATATATCGAGTCAAGATTTGTTAACTTTTAAAGTGAATCATATTTGAAAGTAAACATGTTAAAAGGAAAGTAGTAGTAAAGGAATTTGGGTTGAATAAGACCCTGTTTATAATTAAAAAGGAATGTTAAATAAGTTTTACTCATACCCATATGAGTCAGAACCTTGATTTATATCATGAAAGGAAGTCCAAGGAAAAGAAAAGTTTCAAACAAGATTTAATATGAGTTAAGATCAAACAAAAGCTTAAGTGGATGGAAGTTGATTTTCAAAGTAAAGAACTGATGATGATATCTAAGATAAGTATCTTAGATGTGAAATAAAGTTATTTAATTCCAATAAGGTGAGTGTATTTTAAAAGGAATTCTACTGTAAGTGGAATCATTGGAATAGTTATTCGAATTTGAGATTTCATTGATAAGCTTCTATCTATTCGAAAGATAAGAATGTTGTCGTCTCAAGGTCTGAGAGATAATAAAATACCCCAACTTGTAATGACTTCATGATTATCCAAGAATGAAATTAGTTTAGAAATGAGGGAAGTTGATGGAGTTAAATTAATATTTTCTAAAGGTTGTCATAAACAACAATTCCAAAAGTTGAATAAATTGATTTGAGAATAAAAAAAGTGAAGGAGCATACTTCAAATGTTTTAACAAATGTTTAACCAAAAAGGGCCAAGCCATGCCGTATACAGAACCAATGAATCCACTTTATTTTTCTATGGATGATGATTGTTTGTTTTGATAGTTAAATCATCAACTATCAAAACCTGGCCAAATCGATTATTGGTTCGAAAAGACCGGGATCGAATTTATATTCGAAAACCATTCCGACCAATAAATACGTTAACGTTAAAGATATCAGAAGATGGTCAAGATGGGGCATTGAAGACCGTGGATCTTCGTAAGCAGAAGGATTACTTGTCGAATATTCTCTGACTAGCTACCAGAGGTATTCTGACATGATTCGGTTGTGGTTGAGATTTTGCGGATTGCAAGGACTTCTCGCTACTGATCCTTTGGATATGGTAGGAGGGTGCCTTCGGTTCATCCTATTCCTGGATGACGTGTATGGTGGTCAATGTTCCAAAAGTTGATTATAACCTCAAGCCTCATCAACTGGGAAATGACAAAAATCGGGCAGGCAAAATGGCTATGTGGGTCGCTCCCATTATGGTGTATAATCACCTATCTAGAGAAATTCCTTTTACTTCTTTAATCTATCGATGTTGTCCCATTTCGGGAGGCGGTTGCTGATTCCAACCGTCGGTGATATACATTCGATACACTCAAGCAAAATGAGTGGTCGGTCATGTGTGGGCCGAGTTGCAAGACGTTCTTGTTGAACCCAGTGTATTCGTCTCTAGAGATACACTATCGGCAGGTGGTCCCATACCTTGTCATAGTTGGAATCCAATCTCCAATAAGCGCCCGCGGTTTTGATTGTATACTATATATGTGGAGCGTGAGATGCAAGCGTTCCACTAAATTGTTGTTTATTTGTATTTAGACACTATTATAATGTCAAAATAAGATATGATTTCAAAACTGTTTTGGGTTATAGTGAGGTAAAAACCGTCCGTGTTTATGTGTGGGCTCGTCTTACCATTATCCTTTTCTTTTGAAAAAGAATTGAACTTAAAAATCAAGTTGGATGATTCCCCTTAAACTGTGCGAGTTATTCTCACTCTGGTTCACTAGACTGACCGGTATTTGTAATGCTCGGGTTAGCCCGGGTTGTACAGGTCCAGCTTATCGGATGCTGCAAAGTCTAGAGACATGCTGAAAGAGTTCAGACGTATGATTATATCTAGTATATTCCGCTGTGTGATGTATATGAGGACAAGTTGTTATATATGTCCAAGTGTATTGATGTACTCTGATGTTGTAAGTATATTTTCAAGATCTCAATAAAGAATATTTCTATATTATTTTTTGTTCCGCTGCGATGTGAGACTCTGATTTGTGTTGTGTTTTCTTCTTCCTATTTCTTCTATTCTAAAATTTCTTTCTTTCTTATCTCATCCTCTAAATTCTTTCTATTGGCATCTGGATTTCTAGTATCATTTGGGTTGGATTAGTGTTGTTTGGTCGGCTCAAAAGGTACCGAAAATTTGGGTCGCTACATGTGAGGCTCGCGAATTAGCGCTATACACAAAGCTGTGCTATTTAAAGCCATGCTTTGATAATCAACCACAAGACTCTGCTTTTCAACAAAAGCCTTGATCATTTGCATCTCAGCATGCCACACTGACAATTCGTGCCATGCGACCGATGTCTATCGATATATAACCTCTAAGCTCGTACATCTTAGAGAAGGGTGTTAAGCAAGAGAATAAATTCTCCGCCACCAAACAAACATATATTTAATAGAGATCAATCAACATAGAATAAAATCCAATGTCAGACACACATCATTTACAAGTTCATTCTGGGTCTGAACGAAAATGGAGGCACCTTGTTCGTCGTCCCATCTATCCAATTCAGGAGAGAGGTCCTCGCATATCCGATCGATCTCCAAGTACGTCTGGACGATCACCACATACTACCTTGTCTTCGGTGTACAGCCCAATCAAGACTTCAGTAATCATCCAAACAATGTGAAGACCTCCGGTCTTCAACCACCGTCTTCATCGTCGACTTATCGTCGTATCAATTATTCAAAATGGGTATAAACCCGGCGTTTCCGGATAATTCACGTATCTTATAATCAAGGCTATAAAAACACAACATATGCCCCATTTCAATCCAGAATATTCTTTTATTCAAATATTCTCACAATTTAAACCAAATTAAGGTTTTCCAAACTAGTCGGGATTAGCGAACCTTACTGAAGAAATCATTTATTTTATTTTCCAATCCCAATCTATTCATCCTATGGAGCAAGACTGGTAATACTCCATATCTAACACCACGGTGTCATCGGTAAAATTAATTACCATTTCACGTTCAAATCTAATTAAAGATTTAACTATTTCCTGGAGTAAAACTGGTGGTACTCCATTCTCGATCATTTCACAAATACGATAATTTAAATTATCGTATTCACATTCCAATTTAATTAAAGATTCATTAAAACTCCACTTAGTTTTAATCTTCCAACAATCATTATTTAATGATTATTTAACTTTGGAAACACAAACATGCCGCATCAACAATCTACACCGTACCATTGATTTCTGCCGATATATAACCTCTAAGCTCTTACGTCTCAGAGAAGGTAGCAAGATATATAAATTCTCTGCCACCCAACAGATTAGCAGAGATCAACAATACAGTTCGAGATACAATGTTAGACAAGTAATCATGTCTTTAACTGGGTTAAGGAACCAGTGTCATTTAAAACACAGTTCACGATAAACCCAAAATCACCTTCCATTAATTATGGAATCTTAACGGAAAATAGACCAATATATAATCAATATCAATTTCCGTATCCGACTAATAATATAATTGGAATAACGACAAAGCCTTTTAAATTCCAAATATATTAACAGTCTTCCTCCACAGAAGCTCACTTTGATTATTGCTAAATCAAATTCCATTCAATTCCAACTTACTATATTAAATTGGAAAACTTTACCTTGGGAAATTTCCCTTAAATCTTAATAAAAAGATTTATATATCCCAAATCATATTTCACTGTTAATCGGGTTAAAGAACGAATGTCATTAAAAACACAGTTCACAATAAACCCAATTCACATTCCATTATATTCCAATTACTAATTATAACTGGAAACTCTAATAATCTTAATTAAAAGATTTATTCTTTTCATACGCTGTTTAAGAATAGTGTTATTGAAGACACATTCACGACAAATCCAAAATCCAATTCTTTTATTCAATTCCAATTAAATATTAATTAATTGGAAAACTTCACTTAATCTTAATAAAAGATTTATTCTTTTCTCAACTGGGTTTAAGAACACTGTTATTTAAGACACCATTCACGACAATCCCAAAATCCAATTTAATATTAAATACAAGGCTCTGAATAGAAATTATGTTGGCTTATATTCAATATCAAATTCTGGAACTAACGGATATCATATTGGGAATAACGATATCTGTATCTTCTAGATTCCCATAACAATATCCGTATAACTACGGAATCCAATATAGAAATATTCCAAATATTATTTCCATTCCGATCCATTCATTGGAAAATCGTGGTTATTTTTAAAACCATTTCAAATCCAATTTATTTCTTTAAAATTATTGGATTATTATTCTAGTTAATAACTAATTCATTTTGATAAAAAATATATTTTTATCTTTTCAAATGTGGAATTTTTCATCCAAATTCTTTCCAAATCATTTATTATGATTTTACACAAATTATTAATATTTTTAGCAATTTTATCAAGGCTCGTATAGTCGGTTTCCAATAACGGCCACCAAATGCATCTATAACGACCGTTCCAAATTTGATTTGGACATAATTCCATATCCAACTGTTGGATTTCAAATCTCTTATATTCGTTGGAAAGCTCTTTTCGATATTGTTGACACGCTTTTTTGTCGAAGCCGTCACACTTCAAGTATTTGGTGAGCGACGTGCTCAAGCGTCAAAAAACACAAAGTAGGAGGGTCAAAGTCGCGTCGCAAACACAAGGAGACCCATAACCTCTATCAGACGACCTCTTAATGGCCCAATGAACTCTTAAGCAAACCTTCATCTGGGCCGGAGGCGAGCCATGCTTCGAGCCGAAGGTGAGCCGTCAAGCGGGTCTGGGCGCAGCGCCTCCCGATTCATCCGATTTTCTCCATGCCCTTCACTTCAGACCTGCAAAATCGCGGATTCACTCACTTCGCATTGAGGAGCTTCGACACTCTAAAAACGACAAGGTTTCAGCACCAAGAAGTTCATCCTCCTCCTCATCAATTTTGTACCCCAGGAGGGGTTTGAAATTTTGAACTCCCTTGGGGGTACGTAATTTCGAACCTCCAGGTGGGGTGCGAAATTTCGAACCCCGCACCAGGGGGTGCGAATTTCCTGATGTTGGCTATTTTAGGGGGTGCGAAAATGGCTTCTACGGGTCCCATTGCTCACCTACTCCCACCTAACCTTCCTCCTATAAATACCCCAAGCCTTGGCCTTCATTTGGAGGCTTCTCCCTTGGAATTTTTGGACCTTGAGAGCTCCAAACATTCATTAATGGCTTCCAACACCTCCGCCGTGGCCATGGGAGATGACATGGATAATTAAAACATGGCATGCATGTTTTCCTTCAACACTTGAACACTAACAAGGATTGTTATGCTACTCTTGAACTTCATGGACATGAACACCAAACTTGGATATTGTTGACCAAGACAATGCTTTTCAACAAAGAAGAAGAAGGGCAATTTGGTCAAAGTGTAGAATAAGCATATATTTTTCTATTCTATTGTAACACTTTGTACTTAGCTATTGTCCGAACTTGTACAACTTTGTAATCGACAAAAGATATGATGAATGATGATTATAAAGTGGACGCAAGTGTTAGCGCCGAACCACTATAAAAGCTGTGTCTCCCCGCACTTAAATTATTTACTGCTTATTTGGATAATTGTTCACACATACACATTGGGTGTTGGCATGTGATAATTTTTCCCGTCAATAGATACGAACCCAACGGTTCTGGTTTTAGGAGAATCCGATGGTCGGATCTCCCGTAATGTCAATTCGAAGTCAATAGTCGAAATTCGCGAATGGTCGCGGTGCAGCGCGTTCTATTCAAGCCATTAAATATATATAATATATGTATATTATATATTACGTCGAATTCCATTTAAAACATATTTTATAAGTCGTTTATAAATTCGTTTTAAAATGATTCCCACTTGCATTTCAATTTTAAATCAAAATTGAATACTCCTTATCATTATAATATTTAAATGATAATATTTTCAAATATCAGATTTTGAAATCATTTCCTTTTCGATATTCATTATAAAAATGAATAAATCGATATAAATATCGTTTGCGTTAAAATGGCGCAAAACTAATCAACACGACCTCATACATTCCAATATTTTCGTGTCCATCCCAAATTGGACATCAAAATCATATTTTAATCCTTTACAGAATATTATTTTAAAAGTATTTTTTATTTTAAAATATTTGTTATTTTAAAATATTTTTTATTCCTGAATTGGAATCAGACACAGTCAATTACCATATAATGTTATTTATATGGATTTCATACACACATGTACACAATAATAATGATACACAGTCAACCATCCTCTAGAGTGCATTACACAACTGCATAAGCATTAAATATAAATAATTAACGCTTACAATAGTCTGTCAACCAATCGATTGACATACAACTAAACAATTGGTATTAGTGTACGCCAAGTGTCATCCCAATACCCGTGTGGGGTTTCAACCAACAAATACTGAATATTATTTGTGCAGTTGGGCGATGTGTAAAATTTATCGTCCTAATCAATATCAGTTAAATGGGTGTACATAAACAAATCGTCCGATTTGTAAATGAATATTTATTTTCATGATAATATTATATACATTTTTTTATACAAATAATTTTATATACAACAATATCAATCCATGACCATCCCAATCACAATCCAAACAATCAACCATGGTCTGTACAAAAAAAATATTGTCAGGAGCTATTAAGCCCCGTCTGCAACCTATTATATAATAACTGAAAAATAATTTGAGTAAGAGAGAGTTCTCACTTTGGGATCCACTCCATCATACTCTAATTTACGATTTGGATTTGAATTCACCCTACATTCTAACTTGCTCCAAATTGGTCCCAGTTAGTCCTGTTGTGAAGCTCTCGTCCCCACGATCGCCAGGGATCCAGTTTCGCGCGATTTGGACCTCGTATGAAAAATATACGGCTTTTAATGCATTTGATAATTAAATAATTGATTAACTAAAATAATTACACTTTAATTAACCTTTCACAACGCTTAAATAAAATCCCTGCTGTCCTATTCATCTTCTAAATCGTAACAGCCGAACCCACTACTCATTTCTATGGTTCGATCTCGCTCCAATTTCCACGCGCCGGCAAGGGATCAGTCACCACCACATCGAAGAGCATCGCATCACCTTTCTCCTTCCCCAACCGCTTGGAACTCGAGCTCAACCATGTCCCCAAAAACTGCTCGAAACGTGGCAGCTTTAAGCCCCATTTTCTCCCGATCCTGGACCTTAAACTCGATCTCCTCTATTGAGATTATAGAGCATGTTTATCTCTTCAATTTCTGCTTTGAGAGTTTAGAAAATCATTGAATAAAATTTGCGAAAATTAGAGGAAAAGAATCGGGTGTTTTCCGCCTTAGAATCGGTAAGAGGCGGCTCAGAATTTTTAACGATTAGGAAATTAGGGTTTTAATGATTTTCAAGGCTATTTATTTATATTTTTATATTATTTAATTCCAGATTTATTTGTTTTTCAATTCGCACACCAAATCAAACCCAACGACTATCGCCCCTAAACAAATACCCCCATTCCGAACACAATGGAATATGTTACGAAAGCCAATTCAACTGTTTCTATCTGTTTTTCTTTAAATTAAAATATAAATCTATATATTGAATTTTAAATGTACATTTTAATTTATTGGGGCAACATACTAACTCCAAAAATTACAGAAAAATTAAATCTAGTTATGTTTTGATGATATGGTCCTAACAAAATTAATTTCATCGAATTTCGAGGCTGTTTGAAAAATACACAATTTCCAGTCAATTAAGTTCAAATTGAAATTGCCAAACACGTTTAAATTCACCACGCTCACATATTAACTCCAAATTTTTTGAAAATTGGAATCTAGCAATAATTTGAAATTCTAGATCCAACAAAAGTGGTTTCATCGGAAACCGAGGTCATTTGCAAAATGGATATTTTTAAGGGCCGTATATTATATAAAATATATATAAATTCCGTAGCGACTATTTTAAATTTTAAATTGGACATAACTTTTAATATATATGATTAAATCTCAAATTTTCACATTCGCTAGAAAGATATAATTAAACAGATTCAAATATTTCTTTGTTTACTAAAATCCGATTTATTTTGAATCCTGTATATTTAATTGAAATTTAAATTTGATTTTTCTAACTACTGCGCCATTTCAGGCTCGTCTAATAACAAAAATAAATTTATACATTTTAACTTTGATTTAAATAAATTTTTTGTAACGACCCGTATTTTCTGCCTATTTATTTGGATTATTTAAATTATCTTAATTATCTAAAATGTTGGTTTGAATTTAAATAATCGAGTTTAATGATTTATTTGGAATATATTATTTAAATAAATAATAAAATAATATTTTATCTCCTGAATATGGGGAATATGTTGAATTTGGTGTATAACGTGTATCGGCTAAATATAGAGGGTCAATACTGTCTGTATTGAAAATATATCGACAATATCGTTTATTTAACGACCGTTGAGCGTATAGTTTATAATTTAATTAAATAACGAGCTGCAGCGGCGCAGCAGTTCGTAAATTTGAGTTTTGAATTTCAGTTGGCTATACAGGATTCAAAATAAGTCGGATTTCCTCGAAACAAGAAACATTGGAATCTGTTTGACGATATCTTTCTAATAGCAGAGAAAAATCCAGTTTTCATCTCGTAGATTTTATTTTATGTCCAAATCAAATTTTGAAAAGGTCGCTATGGAATTTCATTTATATATTTTATCGTTATTTATATAAAATAAAGGGGTTTTTAAATTTTTATAATATCGATTTGGCTTCAAACTCAACCCGAAATTTTTTATTTTAATAGTATACGATATTCTGGTCAGGTATGGCCAATTTCAATATTTTAATAATATTATATTGAGATACTTTAAAATTGGTTATTTTATTTGAATTGGCCAGTTATAAAAGGGCCTTTATTCAAACGACCTCAGTTTTCGACGAAATAAATTTATTGGGACCGCAACAGCAAATTATTGCTAGATTTGAAGTGGCGCGTCAATTAGGGTTAATTTGTGAGCGTAGCAAAATAAAATACAAATAAAAACGACCATTTAGACGTGAACAAGGGCCATTCGAGCATACGAAATCAGAATTCGACGAAACAAGTTTCATTAGGACTGTATCGTCAAATTAGACTATGCCGTCCATTCGCATCACGAACGGGGATCGTATGTGAGCGTAGCGGCGAATAAACGACGTTCGAAAACGCGATAGGTACGAAAAAAAATCGTTAGTCAACGTCGTTCGTCAAATCAACTTAAAATATATTATTTACACAATATATATACCCAAATACAAAACCCTATTTACTCAATTTCTGAAATTGTTCAGTAACTTTGCAATAAAGCCCTCATTTCATTTTAATTTATATCTTCAAATCTAGAAGGAATTGCCTGGGGGAATCGGCTCGTTCCCTAGCTGCTGTAAAAAGTTGGGGGTGATCGGGCACTTGGGGTGGCTGGAATTTCACAAGAACCGGCGAAAACCACTTTCGTTCTTTTCAGAAATTAAGGAGTTATGGTTGATTTTTGCTGTCGAGACCTTGGGGGAAATGAAGAGGGAAGACAAGGCTTCGATTTGGCGGTGGTCTCGGGTTCTCCGATGGTTTGTGGTGGCGTGGGGACTGAGATGAACAGAGGTGTGGAATTTTGGGGTATTTTTAAAAGTGGCGTTGGGTTTTATGGTTTTTCCGGCGGCTGGAAGCCTGGTGGACGTCGACGGTCTGACGGGGAAGGTGCTAGGTGGTGTGATGGTCAGAATGGTGGTGGTGCAGAATGGTACGGTGGATTGTGGTGGCAGAATTTTCGGGTTGGACGAATTCCGGTCAGGTTGCTTTTTCTGGTGAACCTGGGCGTTTGGAAGGTCGGGGTTTGGGTCGTGGGCGCTGGAGGTTGCGGCGAAGGGGATGGATGATCGAATTCTGTCTCAGGAATGATGGAGGTGGCGCGGTGAGGTTACGATGAGAGGGCGAGGTGGTGTTTTTCTAGTTGGAGTGAAGTTGGGAGAAGAGAACGTCGGGTTTTCATGTTGGAGGAGGAGGAACCGCGTGATGCGGCTGCTAGGAAACGTATGGGGTTTAAGTGGCTGATGACATGGCGAGCTTAATAGTAATTAAGGTAATAAATTAATCATTTAGTTTTATTTTAATAATCGTATTTACATTTAAACTTTAAAACACCATAACTCTCTCATACGATAACGAAATCTAACGAAACTGGATCCGTTGGGATCGCAGGGACGAGACCTAGGTAATGGCACTGACTAGGCGCTGATCTGACGCTGTTGAAATTTCAGTAAATTTTGAACGTCCGTTCAAGATTAAATGCAACAAACGCGTCAACTGCCAACCGTATAAATCTAGTGAGTTAATACTCACACCTTCTGGAATTCTGTGATGTGGTAAATTTATATTAAAAATATAATTTACCTTTAAAAATATAAATTGGTGTATTGGTTGCTATTGGTTGTTTACTGTTTGGTTGGTTGCTGTTAATTATATTCCATCATTTAAAATGTTAGATTATGAAATTTATTTCATATATTATTATGGAGTGCGTAACGAACTGTGATGCAGGGAAGAACAGGTTGGAGGGATCCGACCGGATTCCTCAAATATTATATATGTGGTTTGTTTGTTTCATATGAATTGATTTAACCCAGATTGTAGTGAAACCTATTTGAACATGATGGTTGAATAAATATTCACCTGTGTTGTGTTTAAAATCAACTGATAGTGTTGATTTGGTAATTGGCGGTGAATGGCCGAAAATGTGTTGATTAAGACGTCGTTCGACAGTTCGGTGAAACGACGCAGTTTTAAAGTTATAAATTATTTTTATAACTGTATTGAAGTTTTCAATCATTTTATATAAATAATTAAATTAGAAATTTATAAATATTTTAAATCGAGTTATAAAAGAAGCTATGTAAATGGTTTATGCAAGTTAAAGGCAGAAACCCAAGGAATTTACCTACAAGTTGGTAAAATGAAATTATTGTTTTTAAAAACAATAAAATGTCGTTTTTAAATTAATTAAGTTATTTAATTAATTCAATAAAAGGGAGATGACAAGAATAAAAATCAGTAATATAGTTAATATTAAAGTAAATTTTTATTTTAACAAATGATAGTTTAAGCAATGACTTTTTATGGTTATTTAATTAAGAAGTGTTTAAGCATCGCCAAGTTCGATCAAATCAAATAAAAATTTCATTAAAGGGATTTATAAACCCAAGTTTTCAAACGAGATTTGGTGAATGGAAATATGGTAAGAGTTTTAGAATAAGATCTAACAAGTTGTGAGAAAAATGGTAAAAGGAATTTTTACAAGGATTTAGGAGGGAGTCCAAGCAAGGGATAGAAAAGGGTTTAAAAACCAAAAACGATAACTTTGAAAAAGTTAAAGAATTTGTTTAAACAAAACACTTTAATTAAAGGTTGCAAAAGCACGGGAAAATACATATAGAGATTTTGGTTGAAAATGAGTAAATAGATTTTGGGAAATAAAGTCCAAGACAAAAAGGGGTTTATTGTAAAGGAAATGATAAGAGGATTTCAGTTATAAAAAAAACCCATTACAAAGTTGTTATAAGAATTCCCGAATAAATAAAAGTGAATTATTGGATGAAGGATTTTATTAAAATCAAAAGGTTATGAGTGAAATGGTGGTTTAAGTTAAAAGTTATATTCTTAAGGAATATTTACTTAATTAAAAGAATTAAGTAAAGAGATTATATTGAACGAAGATTTCAAACGTAAGAAACGGTTTATAAAAACCAGATTTGGAATCGAAAGGGGAAAATGAGATCTTAATGGTTAAGTGACGAATTGGTATTTGTTCTGAGATATGAGCGTCGTCGATCAAGGTCTGAGAGGTAAATAAATTACCCCAACTTGAACGGCTTTGTTATTATCGAGGAATGGTATTGGTTTGAAACGGTTGAAAGGTGTGTTAATTGAAATGGAAAGTTAAGTACATATATATATACACACACATTCTCTAAAATGTATAAGGTAGTTGGTTAAAGTTAAATATAAAAAAATAATTATTTTGAATTTATTGGAAGATCTAGAAGTTATTAACGATTTTGTTAATAAGGCCAAGTCATGCCAAGGACTGAATCAGCAAACTCAATTTATTCACACATTTGTTATTTGATAGTTGAATCACCGACTATCAAACCTGACCAATACGCTTGTTGGTACGGAAAGACCGGGATCAAATTATATTCGAAAACCATTCCGACCAACAAATACGTGAGGAGATCAGAAGATGATCGAGATGGAGCATTGAAGACGTAGATTTTCATAAACAGAGGAATCACTAATAATCTCTGATGTTGCAACCAGAGATAAAATGGGATTCTGTCATGGTTGGAATCTACGGATTTCAAGGACTTCTCGCTACTGATCCATGGGGCGATTCCTATATTTGATGTAGTAGGAGGGTACCTTCGGTTCATCCTTTTCCTGGATGACTTGTATGGACGGATGTCTGACAGAGTATTTCCAAAGGAATTACATGAGTTGATTTCTCCAAACGTACCATAATTATTGGCGGAGAAATGGTTATTCTCTAGCCAAATAACTAGAGTATTTTGTGACGTCAATCAAGTGTGATTGGGCGGATCTGACGATGTGGCATTCAAAGTGAATGATGACCAGATGTTCTAAATTCTAGCCTTAAGCCTTATCAACTGGGAAATGACAAAAATCGGGCAGGTAGCATGGCTATGTGGGTCGCTCCCATTAGGGTGTATGATCACCTATCTAGAGAAAATCCATTTTCTTCTTTAATCTATATTCGATGTTGTCCCTTTTCGGGAGGCGGTTGCTGATCCTAACCGTCGGTGATATACATTCGATACACCCAAGAGAAATGAGTTGTCGGTCATGTGAGGGCCGGGTTGCAAGACGTTCTTGTTGAACCCAGTGTATTCGCCTCTAGAGATACACATGCGGAAGGTGGTCCCATACCTTGTTAAGTTGGAATCCAATCTCCAATAAGCGCCCGTGGTTTTCGATTGTATCATATATATGTGGAGCGTGAGATGCAAGCGTTCCACTAGATTGTTATTTACTTGTATTTAGACACTATGATATTATCAGATTAAAGTATGATTTCAAAAATGGTTTGGGTTATAGTAAGGTAAAATCCGTCCATATTTATGTGTGGGCTGGTCTTACTATTATCCTCTGATTTCAGAAATTATTTCCAAAGTTAAACAAGTTGTGTGTTCTGTGAATTTATCACTGATAGTATTCCAGACTGACCCGGTGTATTTTGCTTTGCTTCAAATGTGCTCGGGTTAGACCGAGTATGTTCCAGGTTAGGTTCGCTTGGAGTTTCAAGAGCTGGAAGCGGGCGGCTTCACCGTTAGTTATATACAGATATTTTCCGCTGTGACTGATATATGTTGTACTCTGATGATTGGTATGTATATACAGTTCTTTTATATAAAGAGATCTGATATTATATTTTATTCGTTCCGCTGTGAGATTCTGATGTGTTCTTCTTCTTTCTTCTATTCTAATACTTCTTTCTTTCTTTTCTCACCCTCTAAATTCTTTCTATTGACAATCCAGTATTTTCGATACTTGAATAGTCTATATGGAAATTTTATGTCGATCTTCGGGGTCGAAAATCCTTGGGTCATTACAGTGGTATCAGAGCTATTGGTTTAGTGATAACCTTGGCTCTGTGGCGTGACTCAATAGCGATGGGGTTAGTAATGCCCTAGATTGAGTTCGTGTATATAAACGAGAGCGCGTATTTGTGATTTGATATTAAAATTATTTTTGAAATTATTTTTGCCCAATATATTTTATAAATAGTGGAAGTAATTATAATATGGTTAAATTATATGGATTTGTTAATGTGATTGTGTGATATGTTTGGATGGTGTGCTCGATCTCATAGATGTAAACCTGAACATGAATTGACTTGGTTTAAAACCAAAATGAAATAAGTAATTCGAATAAATCAATCCAGATAATTAAATCTGAATGGATAATTATAGAAATAAATGAAGTGATTATAAATAATTATAACCTCGTATGGATTGAACTGTGTGTCGAATTAGTTGATATGAATGATATGGATGTTTTTGAACATAACTAACATTGTTCTGGAGACTAATGAAACTCATTTGAGTTGAGAACAGGTGCAGGAATGCCAATTCAGCTTTAAAACCCAACCAGAGAAAATTCTGGAGTTAATCAAATCCAGAGCTGCACAATAGTTGAGCAAGCTCGAATAAAATATATCGCTTATCGCATAATAACGCTCGCAAAAAGATACGCCTACGCCAAATATAAATTTTGGTTTTGTTTGGGTTTTGAGTTTGGTTTTTGATTTTTCCGACCATGAGAGTCGATGTATACATATTTCTTGACCCTACGATCTTGCAGATGTCCCTCCGTATAGGGGAGACTCTGCCGAATTTTTTCCAAATTTAAGGAGTTAATTTTTTTTTGAAGATTTTTGGAAAATTCTTTTATTGGAAATAAATTGGTTTTAAAACCAATTGGGTCAGTTTGAAAATAAATTTGAGTTTTAAAATTAATTAGTTTTGAAAAGATAAAGGGATTTAACGTTCTTTCTACCTTAGCAATTTCAAGGACAAAATTATTTTAAGGGGGAAGGAATGTAACGTCCCGTTTTTTCTGCCTATTTATTTGGATTATTTAAATTATTTAAAATATTGGTTTATATTTAAATAATCGAATTTAACGATTTATTTGGAATATATTATTTAAATAAATAATAAAATAATATTTTATTTCCTGAAGATGGGGAATATGTTGAATTTGCTGTATAACGTGTATCGGCTAAATATAGAGGGTCAATATTGTTTGTATTGAAAATATATCGACAATATCGTTTATTTAATGACCGTTGAGCGTATAGTTTATAATTTAATTAAATAACGAGCTGCAGCGGCGCAGCAGTTCGTAAATTTGAGTTTTGAACTTCAATTGGCCATACAGGATTCAAAATAAGTCGGATTTCCTCGAAACAAGAAACGTTGGAATCTGTTTGACGATATATTTCTAATAGCAGAGAAAAATCCAGTTTTCATCGCATAGATTTTATTTTATGTCCAAATCAAATTTTGAAAAGGTCACTGTGGAATTTCCTTTATATATTTTTATCGTTATTTGTATAAAATAAAGGGTTTTTAAATTTTTGTAATATCGATTTGGCTTCAAACTCAACCCAAGCAATTTTATTTTAGTAGTATACGATATTCTGGTCAGGTATGGCCAATTTCAATGTTTTAATAATATTATATTGAGATACTTTAAAATTGGTTATTTTATTTGAATTGGCCAGTTATAAAAGGGCCTTTATTCAAATGACCTCATTTTTCGACGAAACAAATTTTATTGGGACCGCAACAGCAAATTATTGCTAGATTTCAAGTGGCGCATCAATTGGGGTTAATTTGTGAGCATGGCAAAATAAAATACAAATAAAAACGACCATTTAAACGTGAACAAGGGCCATTCGAGCAAACGAACTCGGAATTCGACGAAACAAGTTTCATTAGGACTGTATCGTCAAATTATACTATGCCGTCCATTCGCATCACGAACGGGGATCATATGTGAGCGCAGCGGCGAATAAACAATGTTCGAAAATGCGATAGGTACGAAATAAAAATTGTTAGTCAACGTCATTCGTCAAATCAACTTAAAATATATTATTTGCACAATATATATACCCCAATACAAAACCCTATTTACTCAATTTCTGAAATTGTTCAGTAACTTTGCAATAAAGCCCCTCATTACATTTTAATTTATATCTTCAAATCTAGAAGGAATTGCCTAGGGAAATCTGAAACAAAGTTGTAGATCGGCTCGTTCCCTAGCTGCAGTAAAAAGTTGGGGGTGATCGGGCACTTGGGGTGGCCGAAATTTCACAAGAACCAACGAAAACCACTTTCGTTCTTTTCAGATATTAAGGAGTTATGGTTGATTTCAGCTGTCGAGACCTTGGGGGAAATGAAGAGGGAAGACAAGGCTTCGATTTGGTGGTGGTTTTAGGTTCTCCGATGGCCTGTGGTGGCGTGGGGACTGAGATGAACGGAGGTGTGCAATTTTGGGGTATTTTTAAAAGTGGCGTTGGGTTTTATGGTTTTTCCGGCGGTTGGAAGCCTGGTGCACATCGACGGTCTGACGGGGAAGGTGCTGGTGGTGTGACGATCAGAATGGTGGTGGTGCGGACTGGTACGGTGGATTGTGGTGGCAGAATTCTCGGGTTGGACGAATTCCGGTCGGGTTGCTTTTTCTGGTGAACCTGGGTGTTTGGAAGGTCGGGGTTTGGGTCGTGGGCGCTGGAGGTTGCGGAGAAGGGGATGGATGATCGGATTCTGTCTCTGGAAGGCCGGAGGCGGCGCGGTGAGGTCACGATGAGGGGGCGATGTGGTGTTTTTCTCATTGGAGTGAAGTTGGGAGAAGAGAACTTCGTGTTTTCATGTTGGAGGGGGAGGAACCTCGTGATGCGGCTTCTAGGAAACGTATGGGGTTTAAGTGGCTGATGACATGGCGAGCTTAATAGTAATTAAGGTAATAAATTAATCATTTAGTTTTATTTTAATAATCGTATTTACACGTAAACTTTAAAATACCATAACTCTTTCATACGATAACGAAATCTGTCGAAACTGGATCTGTTGGGATCGCAAGGACGAGACCTAGGTGATGGCACTGACTAGGCGCTGATCTGACGCTGTTGAAATTTCAGTAAATTTTGAACGTCCGTTCAAGATTAAATGCAACAAATGCGTCAACCGCCAACCGTATAAATCTAGTGAGTTAATTCTCACACCTTCTGGAATTCTTTGATGCGGTAAATTCATATTAAAAATATAATTTACCTTTAAAAATATAAATTGATTGATTGGTTGCTATTGGTTGTTTACTATTTGGTTGGTTGCTGTTAATTATATTCCATCGTTTAAAATGTTAGATTATGAAATTTATTTCATATATTATTATAGAATGTGTAACGAACTGTAATGCAGGGAAGAACAGGTTGGAGGGATCCAACCGGATTCCTCAAATATTATATATGTTGTTTGTTTATTTCATATTGTTGATATATGAACTGATTTAACCCAGATGATAGTGAAACCTGTTTGAACATGATGGTTGAAGAAATATTCACCTGTGTTGTGTTTAAAATCAACCGACAGTGTCGATTTGGTAATTGGCGGTGAATGACCTAAAATGTGTTGTTTTAGACGTCGTTCGACCGTTCGGTGAAACGACGCAGTTTTAAAGTTATAAATTATTTTTATAACTGAATTGAAGTTTTCAATCATTTTATATAAATAATTAAATTAGAAATTTATAAATATTTTAAATTGGGTTATAAAAGAAGCTATGTAAATGGTTTATGCAAGTTAAAGGCAGAAACCCAAGGAATTTACCTACGAGTTGGTAAAATGAAATTATTGTTTTTAAAAACAATAAAATGTTGTTTTTAAATTAATTAAGTTATTTAATTAATTTAAAAAAAGGGAGATGAGAAGAATAAAAATCAGTAATATAGTTAATATTAAAGTAATTATTATTTTAACAAATGATAGTTTAAGCGATGACTTTTTATCGGTATTTAATTAAGAAGTGTTTAAGCATCGCCAAGTTCGATTAAATCAAATAAGAATTTCATTAAATGGATTTATAAACCCAAGTTTTCAAATGAGATTTGGTGAATGCAAATATGGTAAGAGTTTTAGAATAAGATCTAACAAGTTGTGAAAAAAATGGTAAAAGGAATTTTTACAAGGATTTAGGAGGGAATCCAAGCAAGGGATAGAAAAGGGTTTAAAAACCAAAAGAGATAACTTTGAAAAAGTTAAAGAATTTGTTTAAACAAAACACTTTAATTAAAGGTTGCAAAAGCACAGAAAATACATATAGTGATTTTGGTTGGAAATGAGTAAATAGATTTTGGGAAAAAAATCCTAGACAACAAGGGGTTTATTGTAAAGGAAATGATAAGAGGATTTCAGTTATAAAAAAAATCCAATATAAAGTTGTTATAAGAATTCCCGAATAAATAAAAGTGGATTATTGGATGAAGGATTTTATTAAAATCAAAAGGTTATGAGTGAAATGGTGGTTTAAGTTAAAAGTTATATTCTTAAGGAATATTTACTTAATTAAAAGAATTAATTAAAGAGATTATATTGAACGTAGATTTCAAACGTAAGAAACGGTTTATAAAAACCAGATTTGGAATCAAAAGGGGAAAATGAGATCTTAATGGTTAAGTGACGAACTGGTATTTATTCTGAGATAAGAGCATTGTCGATCAAGGTCCGAGAGGTAAATAAAATACCCTAACTTTAACGGCTTCTTATTATCGAGGAATGGTATTGGTTTGAAACGAATGAAAGGTGTGGTAATGGAAATGGAAAGTTAAGTACATATATATTTATACACATTCTCTGAAATGTATAAGGTAGTTTGTTAAAGTTAAATAAAAAAATAATTAATTTGAATTTAGATCTAAAAGTTATTAACGATTTTGTTAACAAGGCCAAGTCATGCCAAGTACTGATTCCGCAAACTCAATTTATTCACACATTTGTTATTTGATAGTTAAATCACCGACTATCAAACTTGACCAATACGCTTGTTGGTACGGAAAGACCGGGATCGAATTATATTCGAAAACCATTCCGACCAACAAATACGCGAGGAGATCAAAAGATGATCGAGATGAAGCATTGAAGACCGTAGATTTTCATAAACGGAGGAATCACTAATAATCTCTGATGTTGCAACCAGAGATAAAATGGGATTCTGTCGTGGTTGGAATCTACGGATTTCAAGGACTTCTCGCTACTGATCCATGGGGTGATTCCTATATTGGATGCAGTAGGAGGGTACCTTCGGTTCATCCTGTTCCTGGATGACTTGTATGGACGGATGTCTGACAGAGTATTTCCAAAGGATTTACATGAGTTGATTTCTGCAAACGTACCATAGTTGATGGCGGAGAAATGGTTATTCTCTAGCCAAATAACTAGAGTATTTTTGTGAATGTCAATCAAGTGTGATCTGGCGGATCTGACGATGTGGCATTCAAAGTGAATGATAACCAGATGTTCTAGAGATAAATTCTAGCCTCAAGCCTCATCAACCGGGAAATGACAAAAATCGGGCAGGTAGCATGGCTATGTGGGTCGCTCTTATTAGGGTGTATGATCACCTATCTAGAGAAAATCCATTTGCTTCTTTAATCTATATTCGATGCTGTCCCTTTTCGGGAGGCGGTTGCTGATCCCAAACGTCGGTGATATACATTCGATACACCCAAAAGAAATGAGTGGTCGGTCATGTGAGGGCCAGGTTGCAAGACGTTCTTGTTGAACCCAGTGTATTCGCCTCTAGAGATACACATGCGGAAGGTGGTCCCATACCTTGTCTAGTTGGAATCCAATCTCCAATAAGCGCCCATGGTTTTTGATTGTATCATATATATGCGGAGCGTGAGATGCAAGCATTCCACTAGATTGTTATTTACTTGTATTTAGACACCATGATAATATCAGCTCAAAGTATGATTTCAAAAATGGTTGGGTTATAGTAAGGAAAAAACCGTCCATGTTTATGTGTGGGCTGGTCTTACTATTATCCTTTGATTTCAGAAAGTATTTCCAAAGTTAAACAAGTTGTGTGTTCTGTGAATTTATCACTGATAGTATTCCAGACTGGCCCGGTGTATTTTGCTTTGCTTCAAATGTGCTCAGGTCAGACCGAGTATGTTCCAGGTTAGGTTCGCTTGGAGTTTCAAGAGCTGGAAGCAGGCAGCTTCACCTTTAGTTATATACAGATATTTTCCGCTGTGACTGATATATGTTGTACTCTGATGATTAGTATGTATATACAGTTCTTTTATATAAAGAGATTTGATATTATATTTTATTCGTTCCGCTGTGAGATTCTGATGTGTTCTTCTTCTTTCTTCTATTCTAATACTTCTTTCTTTCTTTTCTCACCCTCTAAATTCTTTCTATTGACAATCTAGTATTTTCAATACTTGAATAGTCGACATGGGAATTTTATGTCGATTTTCGGGGTCGAAAATCCTTAGGTCGTTACATTTTTAGTCATTATTATTTAAAATAAATCATTTTAAATTCTTAAAATCAATCATTTTAAATTCTTAAAATCGATTAAAATAGCCAAAATAAATTTTTTAAATTGGTTCTGAAAATCTGGGTTGTTACAATCTCCCCCACTTAAAATGTTTTCATCCTCGAAAAGTAATGGAGCTGAAAGCTGTTTAACTAACCAACTCAACTTTCATTCTGGCTTTCTTTCTTCAACTTTTCAGTTTCTAAGAATTTCCTAAATTCTCAAAAATTTGGCTAACACCCTAATTTTTTTGCCATAACCTCTTTTGTATGGGGAGATCTTTAAAATCGCAACTTGCCTCATAGGCCCCTCATAAATCCAAAAGAAAAAGCCGAGCGGCTGGCCAATCAGCTCATAAAATCGTCAAAACCCAATAAATACAGTAATCTTGTACCTATTGTGTGACGGCCGACCCTACACCAATCGACATTTACTCCAAAAGTGCGTTGTACGCATGTCCAGTTAGCATGGGACAGATCGTCAGAAGAAAAAGGACGAAGGAAATGAACTAATCAAGGAACCTGTAGAATGTCTCATAGCGCATAGGATAAAATATAATAACAACATACTTGACATAAAACAGGTGAGACAGTGCATAAGCTGAAAATAAACTAACATAGCAGCGGAAAATCCAAATACAGCTTATGATCCAAAGCCAACATTATTACAACTTTTCTAACTGTCTCCAGAAACAAAAGCAAGATAAAGGAGGTACACTACTAATGCCCAAGTAGCGACCACCAACGACACAGAGAGAATATCTATATATCATACGTGGAAGCCTCCTGCTCGCCTCTGAATCAGCTACTCGCGCATCACCAGCTAACCTGTCTCTAGTCTGCTCGTGTGAGCACCCAGAGTAATAAGAAGAGACATAAAACTCTGGGTCAGACAAAAAGTCTGGTATGAGCGATAAGCAACAAAACATAACAATAACAGGTATAATCCAATCATACCTGAACCTGGACCTGCAACCAAAGAGTTAGCACTACATACTGTACAACACTCTAAGGTGCCCTTTCAAATGGTGTAAAGATAACGGGGGTGGGGGGCGTGCATGTCATAGTAATGTCAAACAATCAAACATAGCAATCATCCTCACATCCCTCACTCAGTGCGTAAAGCATACGATATCCACTACTTTGGTCACCTAATGCTTTGGGCCATGACGGAATCCAATCCCGTGTAACTATCACTACAAGCCCACCATCCATCTCTCAGTGGTGAACCAAAGTTATGAATACCGACGACCCCTTTGCACACGTCCCGCAGCAAAGCCCAATCACGAAGTGAACTCATTATTTCTAACCTCGTGTTTTTAAATATTCATTATTTCCATACTCTTGTATTGTTGTGGATTTCGTGGAATCATTCATAAATATACCTTCATAGAATAAAATACCTTTTATTCATTTACCAGAAAATAGTGGTCAAGCGAAATTGCTTTATTAAAGGCACAACTCTCTCATTTTTATTCAAAAGCGTATACTAGTTATAAAGATTTGGTATAGAAGCATCTAACCTTATTGTTTGCCCTCAGTGCAGTGACTCGCAAGTCTGGATCATTATATAAAGTCTACAGCTGTGCATGAAACAAGAAATTAATCAATTTTTAAAAGATGCTCATTTTATCGACAAATATTTATAATATCCAAAGCACTAGTATCTGCAGTAGCAATTTGAATGCAATGTCTCATGCACTAGTATCAAGAGAAGTTTCAAAAAACCAATCAAAACAAAAATGAATGAACAAGTTGCAACTTCTACAACAGAGAACTTACCTTTTTCTTTCTTATCAGCAATGAATGCTCCTGCCTTGCTCTTCTCTCAAGCAACACCTTCCTATCCTTATCTAGTTTTAGCTTCATTATCCTCTCCTTTGATGGATCGCCGAATCTAACAGCAGATCCATTAACTTCCTCCCTTGTAATTCTTTCTTATACACATATCATATTGCATCTAGACATCCTTCCTCTTCATTGCAATTTTGTCCCCTATAGAAAAATACATAAAGCTAATTTATATGACACTGACATGCTCATAAATATTCTAATATACATATGCATTATAGCATGATCAAATGTAGATAGTCAAAAAATAACTAGACGGAAGATAATTCTCAGATAAAGCATCAATCAACTGATCAGAGTGCAATAGTTAAAATAAAAAATAAATATGCTATGTAGATGATAAAGTCACTCAAAAAATGTATACTATGTGGATCACCTAAGGGTAAGCAACATGTTTTTACATCCCCTTTCCAAAATTACCATAAGAAAAAACACAGAATACATGACTCCTATATAGAAGCGAATTCATCCCATAGTAATTTTGTGTTTTAATCACTATTGAAAATTTGAAAGTAAATAACAATTGCTAAAAACCAAGAACAAATGAAAAGTATTCATGAAAATCAAATAAACTACAAAAATAGATTAGTATTATGTTCAAAAATGAAGGTTTTCCTCTGATATTTAGATGCATTTGTGCTTAAATTGCTTTTCTATAACTTTAATTTAGCATGATAACCTGAGTTGGAAGGACACTGTTTATTGTTGTTCATAAATTTCAGTTATTACAGACCGGTAATAAACAAACCAAAAATGTTGTATTGTTATTGACATTCTGTTACACCAAATTGTTTGTATATACCGCAATGAGAAATCTTCCCTTTGCACATTCGATAATGATGCGTTTACAACCAGGTATTGAACCTCATGATCGAATCATTGAAAGTAATGCAGATTACAAAAATTTCACCAAGTTCACTTGATATTTCATTCAGTTGATCTAAGGCATTGGTTTATTGGTCTTATAGGGTAAACAGCTAGTCATAGAATATAATTATGAGAGGAAACTGTAATTAATTTGATCTCTTACGCTCAATTGTAAAATGCAACTTTTGTTGTTGTTATCTCCATATTATTGAGGACTGACATGCAAGAAAAAGTGGATAGTAACGTTGAATTAGCATTAAAAATGGTTCGTTGACTGCGGAAGAAAATTTGAAGTTAAAATGTCATTAAATTATCCTTATGTTAAGCTAAACCTGCAGAAATCTCTCTATTCACCTGCTATCTCCATACTAAGAGATTTTAAAAATCGCTAATTAATTCAATAATCCAATAAATACACCAAACTATTGAATGATTAAAATTAACTATTACAAACTAAATAATGAAAACTTCAGACAAAGTTAAATAGTCAGTCCTGATTTTTAGTTGAATAATTTCAAGAAACCTTTAAAGATAAAAAACCAAGCACTAAGAACAAAACAATTTACTTCAAACAAAATTAAATGATCAATGTCAGATTTATGTTCATTTTCCTGAAAGAATCATAAATCAGCGTAAAAATTCCACTTATGTCTTCTAATTATTCAAATCTTAAATAAACCTTCCATCCATTTTTATATATTCACAAATTGCAGGGAAGAACAATCCTTTTCCCAACCAAATAGTAACTATTTTGAAATTGCTACCAATAAACAGAGTAAATAGTTTTCTTAGGAATAAACAATTTATCCTTTTTCAAAGTAAAAAGTGTATGCACATTCCTCGATTACACATATTTAAAAACTGGAAACCCGGTAAATTCTGACCATTAATGTTTTAGAATATATTAATTTATTTTCATAGCAAAATTCAGAAAAAACCAGAGTTCAGTTCAGGGACAACGCTCTATTCCATTCTATGTCAGCTTACCAAAAAATTATGAATAACCAAACATAAGAGGGCACACAATTCCAGTCCCACACTTCGATTCTCTCCATTTTCAACCACTGAGGAATCCGGTTTCATTTCATTTCGTAACTATTACTAAATAAATTGTTGTTATACAGTTATCAATTATGTCAAATATTAATTTGAATATACCAATTATGATTGAATCCTTGTTAATTATTATACAAATGACATGTTAATGTACAAAACAATCCTTAAATTAATATACAACTAATTAACCTAAAATTAGAATATAAGATCAAAACTGAAATACTGAATTTTGCACCGTATCGTAGAAGGTGGATGTTGTTCAGTGAATCATTTTACAAAGTAACAAATAATTAAATTACATAAAATAGCTAAACTATGTCAACAATTAACAACTGAAAGTTTGAAATACATAAAATCCAAATTATTACTAACTGAATCAACAAATAGAGCCATATGAAGCCTACCCTAGCTAGTAGCTGGCATTGCCGAGATGAATTGAAGCCTATGCCCTAGCCACTGTCGTCGTTGAGATGAACGATACTTGGAAATGGAGCCGTCTAGTTGGATACTAGTTGACGTAGGTTGCAGCTTTCCTGATTCCCCTCGCCCTTGCTCATTTATGATGATTTCGCGATTTACTTTTCCTTTTTCCAGTATAGAGCGATTTCGAATTTTGGTGCCTTGCTTGTTTCGATGCCCTAAGCCGCTGCTTCTTCCACTTTGGGGAAGGGTCGGGCCTACTTGTTGGATGATGATGGTTAATCATTGTTTAGGAGAAGGGAGAAGAAATTTTGTTGGAGAAGAAGAGGGAGGGAAGCCCTTTTTTTCGTTTGGGGAATTTTTTTTCATTTCGGCTAAAATGAAGAAGCGAGGAGAGGAGGGACGGGAAAAAAAATGAGAAGGAAAAATATGTTTGCGTTTTGATACGGCTGAACACCATATTATATGAACTGATCCAAACCTTCTAAGATCTACGGTTGGATTTTAAAGGTTAGGGAAGGTGTGGATCGGTTGAGTGGTAGCAACTGAAATTTGACATAGCTATGAGCCCTATCAAATTTGATACAGCTTAAAGCCGTATCAAATCTCTAAATCCTGATGTGTCAAATTGGCTGTTTTGGTGTAGTGCGACACCTACATGATTGGTCTAACCAATCCCAATATGTCGATTCTAGTATGTCTGGTCTAACCAACATCAATAACTAATGGAAGCCCAGCCTCCATACATACATCGATGCCTACTTGACTGGTCCAACCAATCCCAGGCCAATGGAAGCCCCGCCTCCCTACGGACTACCGTACGTCCAACGTACGTTTATCCTCCAAGGATAACTAGATCACGTCCAATGGATCCAAGGTAACGGGCGTCCCCAGATACCCTGCTTTTAGTCCACCTAAATACTTGAGTCCAACCCATGTCTATCCATTTTCTTGCTGCCCTCTCGAGTCCAACTCAAGCCGAATCCAATTCCTTGCAGCCTTCTCGAGTCCAACTCGAGTCAATCTATAACTCAGACCCAGTCTTGAGTATCCATTAGTGAAAAACTCTAGTCCAACGTGAGTCGTCTCCCTATTCGTTGCATCTCCAAGATCAACGAACACCCATTTTCTTTTACGAGTTCAAGTCCAACTTGAATCGCCCTAATCTTCGTTGTATCTTCCATGATCAACGAACACATCCTATTCCTTCAAAGTTCTACTATCCAATAGAGAACATAAACATAGGGTCCTAAACAATCCATTACTTTGCATCTTTCTCAAATCCTAGTCGAGCAATCTCATAACCCTATCGAGTCTAACTCTGGGTAGGCTATACCATTGAACAGTCTTATCATGTTCCATTTGCCCATCACTCCTCGAGTAAACCAAGATATCATTCAATGAAAAATCACAACAACTATTTACCCCTCACGCAAACCATCCTAGTCGAAATCGACATTCCCCAAGCACAAGCCCCAAAGGCCTAAACCAATATCAGACAAGCACCCAAGGAACATCTCCTCCGAGTTCGGACAATCCACGTGAGGTGATACTAGCAAAACAATCTAGCACTGGAGTACTCATTTGCCTCCCAGAGACAACTAGAACTTATTACAACGATAACCTCTTAGCTTCCTTAACTCCAGTTACTATCGCCATCACTAGGTAGGTACCTAATACCACCCTATTCCTTTGGAGTAAATCGACTCCCCAAAATAATGCTAAACCCAGTAAAGCCCAAAACAAAGCAATCACAAGGAAACATACATCCATGACTCGATAAGACCAGGCACAACAAATCATACTAAGATCAGTCGAACCACCTATCGGGTTTGTCACAATTAGAGGTCTATCGACTATCTCGGGTTTGTCAAACAATACCCGAACAGAAACATCTTAAATAGAAAGCATACCTTTTATAACGACACTCTTTCCCTTCTGCGCCGCACTTGGAGCATTCGACGAAGAAGGAACAACGTTGATAGCATACGCTTTCACAATCTGCTTCTCCCTAGGAGGTTGTGGGCAATCATCCTTGTGATGTCCCGCCTGGCCGCAGTTAAAGCACTTCTTTTCCCCAGGATTTTCTTGACAATCTCTGGCATAGTGGCCCTTCTTGCCACAACTAAAGCATTCACCATCTTTCTTATTTTTCTTATTCTGACCATCCTTGGTCGGGTTCTGCTTCCTCTTGCTCTGAGAATTCTTCTTGCCTTCACCGCCTGCTTGCGGCTTTGGCTCCTCTGCAGATGCTGTAGCAACCTCAGTCTTCGACTTAGGAAAAAGGCTCTCTGACCTTAATGCCTTTCCTACAATAGACTCGAACGTCTCATCGATATGGTTTATAAGTCTTTCCCCCAAGTACCCATCCAAGCCAGTTATGAACTTCTCGTTCTTCTTTTCGACTATATCGATAAAGGACCATCCATATTTCAATAAAGATTCGAATTCAGCGATGTACTCTGAGACTGCTCTACCATTCTACTTAAGCTCCAAGAACTTCTTGAACAGTTCTGATTTATGAGCAGCTGGAATAAACTTATCACAAAAGCGAGTCTTGAACTGATTCCAAGTAACTTGATCTTCTGGAGTAGCTGTTCTAATGGCATTCCACCAATTCATCGCTCGCCCTAGCAGTTGACGAGACGCTAGCCTTCTCTTCATCGCATCCTCGATACCCAATTCGTCGAAGATACGATCACAGCGATCCAACCAATCCTAAACATCTGTGGCCGACTCCGTTCCGTGGAACGGCTTCCCACCAAGGTTAGTGTAATCCTTGCACAACTTGGCGAAATCGACCCTAGGCGCCTGCACTACTGGACCACCACCATTTCCGGGATTGGGAACTGCCCCTTGAACATCCTTAAGCATCTCCCTCATGAAGTTAGTGAACATCGTCCTCATGTCAGGAGCATTCCCATTATTGGTCCCCCTACCAGCACCTCTAGCATATCGGCTCATCGTCAATCTGTAATAGGGGAAACGATTAACGACCCCATAGTGATGCTAGTGCAGTATGACTTCATTCTTATACTACTAATAGTATATATATATAGCTTTTGAAAACCAAATTAATCACAAATACGCGCTCTCATATACGTACTATCTCTCCCTAGTGTCTTTCCCTAGGTTAACTATGCAACCTAGATCTCTGATACCAAATGTGACGGTCGGCCCTGCACCAACCAACATTTACTCCAAAAGTGCGCTGTACCCATGTCCAGTTAGCACGGGACGGATCGTCAGAAGAAAAGGGAAGAAGGAAATGAACTAATCAAGGAACCTGTAGAATGTCTCACAGCGCATAGGATAAAATATAATAACAATATACTTGACATAAAACAGGTGAGACAGTGCATAAGCTGAAAATAAACTAACATAGCAGCGGAAAATCAAAATACAGCTTATGATCCAAAGCCAACATTATTACAACTTTTCTAACTGTCTCCAGAAACAAAAACAAGATAAAGGAGGTACACTACTAATGCCCAAGTAGCGACCACCAACGACATAGAGAGAATATCTATATATCATACGTGGAAGCCTCCTGCTCGCCTCTGAATCAGCTACTCGCGCATCACCAGCTAACCTGTCTCTAGTCTGCTCGTGTGAGCACCCAGAGTAATAAGAAGAGACATAAAACTCTGGGTCAGACAAAAAGTCTGGTATGAGCGATAAGCAACAAAACATAACAATAACAGGTATAATCCAATCATACCTGAACCTGGACCTGCAACCAAAGAGTTAGCACTACATACTGTACAACACTCTAAGGTGCCCTTTCAAATGGTGTAAAGATAACGGGGGTGGGGGGTGTGCATGTCATAGTAATGTCAAACAATCAAACATAGCAATCATCCTCACATCCCTCACTCAGTGCGTAAAGCATACGATATCCACTACTTTGGTCACCTAATGCTTTGGGCCATGACGGAATCCAATCCCGTGTAACTATCACTACAAGCCCACCATCCATCTCTCAGTGGTGAACCAAAGTTATGAATACCGACAACCCCTTTGCACACGTCCCACAGCAAAGCCCAATCACGAAGTGAACTCATTGGTTCCCATCTGGATCCTGAGCTCTAACTTCCATTTGGACTACCTTTGCATCCCGGGTTTTTAGTCTTCACCGGATCGGTTCGGTCTTCCTTCTTCATTCTGCTTCGGATCGGTTCGGATCTTGCCTAGCCATCAGTTCGGTTCGTGGTCTCCATCTCCGGTTCGGTTCGTAATTAATCTCCGTTCGTGGTGCAAGCAGCTCAAGTCCTCGTCTTATCTCCGGGTCGGGTCGGAGTTTGGTAAATGGTTCGGATCGGAATTCTTCTGGTGGATCGGGTCGGAGAACTCCTTGGTTATCAGTTCACGTGCTTCCAGGCGGTTCGGTTTGGAGAAGACTACACGGTTCGGGTCGGAGAAGACGCTTCGCTAGCGGTTCGTGGGGAAGGGCTTCACAACGGTTCGGTCCGGGCCTCCCCACCCGATCCGATCCGGTTCGGGTCTCAACCTGCACTTTCCTGCAACTTCCAGTGACTGTTTATACGCCACTCGACGGCATTTTCGACCATTCTAACTATTCTAAACAATCACTAAGCATACCATACAGTCATAGCAGCATTTATAATCATTCACAAACACCAAAACAACGATCATACCATGTAAAATGGATCAAACATACCCAAAAACCCATATTTTCCCCTTAATCCCTCTTAATCATTTTTGGGTATATAATTAGCAAAACTTATCCAAATTAGCCAAATTTTCTAACAGAGGTCTAAAACAATATTTAAGAATTTCTGAATATTTTTCCAGATTTTAATCATGCATAAATTCGCTAATTATCACTAATCACCCCTTAATCCCCCAAATTTCGGGATTTGCAAAATTAGTCGAAATTAACCCAAATTCATATCAGAGACATAAAATGATGTTTTAGAATTTTAGGAATATTTCTAGATTTTTCTGAGCCATAATTTCGCTAATCTTTGCTAATTGCCATAATTAGCCGTAATTAGTGAAAAACAATGCAAATCACTCACCTTAGCCACAAACAAACTTTATATCTGAAATAATCTCTGATTTGGATCCAACCCCTATGTGTTCCAGTAGCTCTCTCTGATTTGGTGCTACCCTCCCTTGATTTGATGTAGTTTTGCTTAATCTTCGATTAGAAAGTGATTAGAGATGATTTGGGATGAAATTAGAAGGTGGAGGCCATTACTTGGGTTTCAAGAAGGAAAGTGGTGTCTCAAAACTGAAATGAAAATGATTTCCCAAACCCTATCAGCCTCCCCATAACCCTAATCCCGAACTGGGTTATGGGCCTAGCTATTAACTACCCGGTTTAGCCCAATTAAGCTGTTTTTCACCTTCTAAACCTTGTTTCAGCCATATCTCCTAAACGGTAAGTCCTTTTGGCTAATGTAACCACTCTACGGAAAGAGAAACCATCATTCGAATCCAATGGAAGTGGTTTCAGGTCAAAACTCCTTTCCAATCAAAAGTTATGGCCGAAACAGTACCAACTGGGGGTAAAACGGTCATTTAAAAATCGACAAAAATCATGAACATGGGAAATGACTCTAATAGTTGTTTCCCAAAGTTACATGACCGTACGACTTCATATGAGAAATAAATAAATATTCTACGATCCTTCGATGCGTAGAATGCGGGTTGTTACATATTGCTGGGCATACAATTTTATTCCTCTTCTTAGCTTCCATGCTATGACCTGTTCAATGTGTATACGTGTATGTATATCAATTCCAATCGGTTTTCAATTCAGTTCAATATTTGATTTGATTTGGCTAAAATTTACCTATCATTCACATGTTGGTTTTATTAGTTAACTAATAATCATACATCACAACCATCAATCAGTTAGTTGGTTAACTTCTCAAATATATAATTTTTGAATGCTCAAAAATCATATTTCAATGTCAAATCACAAACAGTAAATTCTATCTAAGTTTTGGTTCTCACACTAGTCAATTGGAAATATACAGATATCCCACTTTCGAAACTCGAACATAAGCATTGGTAATGTGATCACAATTACCAGGATCATCTCCGGGCGACTAGAGTGTGATTCTATATCTATCCAGTATATTTAAGACTTCAAATACACGCTAGCTAGGAGTATATGCAAAATCTTCATATACTCGATTGTCCAAATTCAATATAAAATGAAATATTCAAATATGAATAATTAATATAAAATTTTAAAACTAAATTTGATTTTTTAAAATAACACTCTTCACACTTGTTCTAGGATATTGCAGATCCTACCTATAATGAGTCATTCTTATTGAATATTACTAATCCAATCTCTGATGAATTCTTTCGTTTGGTTCTAATGTGTCTTGTCCTCGAGCTCTGTAAAACAAAGCTCTGATACCACAAATGTTACGAACCGAATTCGCTAGCCTCCGAGGAGACCGGAAAACACGGATTATAATGAGAACACGACAAATCAGGATACAAACGAAAGAACATTTCATTGCTATTACAACAATTGCATCAGAGTACAAGAATATAACAGAGTATGAATAAATAATATACATCAGAAAAATATTAGAGATTTAAAATGCATTATATAACAACAGAAAAATAATAAATAACACAACTGAAAGAGATACACGGATACAAAGATTTCCGAATATAGCTCCAGTTGTAAATCCAGGATCCTATGAATATCTGCAAAATCAAAATTACTAGCTGCCTATATGGAAAATAGGGGCACCCAGAGTTTAGGTTAAACAATAAAGTCCAGGTTAGTCATGGGACTGGTGTTGAGAACTAAAATAGTTATTTAAAACTTTACTTTAAAATTAAGTAAATCAAGGGACCACGCCGTATAACACGGAATGGGTTTTCTCCCAAGAATACTAGTGCAATAAACAAATAGCGCAATGCTTTTTGAAAAAATGAAGCTATTATAAGACTCAGGTCCCATCACACAATGCAACGCAAGCCGGAGGATAGAGTTTTACCTTATAATAGCCAAACATAAATCATTTTGATATTACTATAAGTATATAGTGTCAAAAACACTTCAAATATAAATGTATCAATCATAGAAGGCATAGTACCCCATCCTACTATATCGCCATACTAGTTCTACAAATAAAACCGAAAGGCCACGTATTGGAAATTGGATTCCATCCATGAGTCAAGACTAGGGATGTACTCCTCGGCGACTATGAGACACTCTAGCAAATTCCTCAAGGTCCCCGTGGTGTACCCTTGGATCCTCCAAGGCCGATCCGCTCTTACATTTGAGGATTAGTTATTCCTGAACACACCTTTCCTGGTCCTATAGGACCTATCCATCAGCCCCGTAGTGACTGATATACCCGAGGCGCCTCGCTATCCATCAGCCACATAGGTAAAAATATAATAAATATCTAGGCTCCATACCATGGCACCACCCATAGCTAGAAAGAAACGTCATGCACTCCTTGGGTCCCTTATCCCGTTTTTGACTCATACTGAGGTATGAGGCTCGCAAATTAACGCTATACACAAAGCTGTGCTATTTAAAGCCGTGCTTTGATCATCAACCACAAGACTCTGCTTTTCAACAAATGCCTTGATCATTTGCATCTCAGCATGCCACACTGACAATTCATGCCATGCGACTGATGTCTATCGATATATAACCTTTAAGCTTGTACATCTTAGAGAAGGGTGTTAAGAAAGAGAATAAATTCTCTGCCACCAAATAGATATTTATTTAATAGAGATCAATCAACGCAGAAAAAAATCCAATGTTAGACACATATCCATTTACAAGTTCGTTCCGGGTCTGAACGAAACCGGATGCACCTTATTCTTCGTCCCATCTGTCCAATACAGGAGAGAGGTCCTCGCATATCCAGTCGATCACCAAGTATGTCCGGACGATCACCACTTATTACCTTGTCTTAGGTGTATAGACCAATCAAGACATCAGTAATCATCCAAACGATGTGAAGAACTCCGGTCTTCAACCACCGTCTTCATCGTCGATTTATCATCGTATCAATTATTCAGAATGGGTATAAACCTGACCTTTCCGAATAATTCACGTATCTTATAATCAAGTGCTATAAAAACACAACATACGCCCCATTCCAGTTTAGAATATTCTTTTATTCAAATATTCTTTTCATAATTTAAACCAAATTAAGGTTTTCTAAACTAGTCGGAATTAGCGAACCTTACCGAAGAAATCATTTATTTTATTTCCCAATCCCAACTTATTCATCCCATGGAGCAAGACTGGTAATACTCCATATCTAACACCACAGTGTTATCGGTAAAATTAATTACCATTTCACGTTCAAATCTAATTAAAGATTTAACTATTGCCTGGAGTAAAACTGGTGGTACCCCATTCTCGATCATTTCACAAATTTGATAATTTAAATTATCATATTCACATTCCAATCTAATTAAAGATTCATTAAAACTCCACTTAGTTTTAATCTTCCAACAATCATTATTTAATGATTATTTAACTTTGGAAACGCGAACATGCCGCATCGACAATCTGCACCGTACCATTGATTTCTGCCGATATATAACCTCTAAGCTCGTACGTCTTAGAGAAGGGTGTTAAGCAAGAGAATAAATTCTCCGCCACCAAACAGATATATATTTAGTAGAGATCAACAATACAGTTCGAAATACAATGTTAGACATGTAATCCTGTCTTTAACTGGGTTAAAGAACCAGTGTCATTTAAAACGCAGTTCACGATAAACCCAAAATCACATTCCCTTAATTATGGAATCTTCACAGAAAAACAGATCAATTTATAATCGATATCAATTTCCGTATCCGATTAATAATATAAATGGAATAATGACAAAGCCTTTTAAATTTCATATATATTAATAGTCTTCCTCCACAGAAGCTCACTTCGATTATTACCAAATCGAATTCCATTCAATTCCAATTTACTATATTGACTTGGAAAACTTTACCTTGGAAAATTTCCCTTAAATCTTAATAAAAAGATTTATATATTCCAAATCACATTTCACGGTTAATCGGGTTAAAGAACGAATGTCGTTAAAAACACAGTTCACAATAAACACAACCCACAATCCATTTTGTTCCAATTACTAATTATAACTGGAAACTCTAATAATCTTAATTAAAAGATTTATTATTTCCACACGGGGTTTAAGAATAGTGTTATTGAAGACACCATTCACGACAAACCCAAAATTCAATTCTTTTATACAATTCCAATTATATATTAATTAATTTGAAAACTTCACTAAATCTTAATTAAAAGATTTATTTTTTTCTCAATTGGGTTTAAGAGCAGTGTTATTTAAGACACCGTTCATGACAAACCCAAAATCCAATTTAATATTAAATACAAGGCTCTGAATAGAACTTATATCGGCTTATTTAATATCAAATTCTGAAACTAACGGATATCATATTGGGAATAACGATATATGTATCTTTCGAATTCCTATAACAATATTCGTATAACCATAGAATCCAATATCGAAATATTCCAAAGATTATTTCCATTCCAATCCATTCCAATTTATTCATTGGAAATTCTGGTTATTTTTAAAACCATTTCAAATCCAATTTATTTCTTTAAAAATATTGGATTATTATTCTAGTTAATAACTAGTTCATTTTGATAAAAATATATTTTTGTCTTTCCAAATATGGAATTTTCATTCAAATTCTTTCCAAATCATTCATTATGATTTTACACAAATTATTAATATTCTTAATAATTTTATCAAGGCCCGTACAGTCGGTTTCCAATAACGGCCACCGAATGCATCCATATCGACCTTTTCCAAATTTGATTTGGACATAATTCCAAATCTCTTATCTTCGTTGGAAAGCTCTTTTCGATACGAACCCAATGGAACTGTATCACAAATGATTTTTTTTAGAAGTTCTTGACTCATTCCTACAGTTTCAGGTGGGGAAATCGGTCTTTTCCCCCACTTAGACATTTGTCACATTCTTAAATCATCTGCAAATTTCTTAAGTGAACTTTGATTTTATTCAAACATACTTTAAGTGAAATAGTTTAGCAGCCTTTTATCAATTAAGTTGTACATAAATCTTATAATCTAATCATGTACCTAAACCCGTCGATGAGTGTTAAATAAATTAGAAATAAATAATCGACTTGAATTTATGTTATTATTTTTGTAAAATTCTGATATTTATATAGAATTTTCATTCTGTAAGCTTTTCTCCATATTTATATAAATGTCTGATCTTGCAGTCCTTTTTATAAGATCACCAGAAGTTAGTCCATGGGAATATTTTCTAGTAACACCCTTTGCCTTCAGAAACAACGCTCCTCCTCTTCATCTTAACAACCATTAATTTTCATTTCTTCTCCAAATCAAAGATTGTTTCCTTAGCCAAATTGATTTTTCTTTCCCAAATCGGCTGCCTTCTCCAAAAATTGAACGTATTCCGCCTACCTCCTCTTCGTCTATCGCTCTGCCTATCGGCCACCGCAATCCCTCCAGTAAAACCGAGTCCCCCTCTACTATAAATCGAACTGCACCTCCTGCAAAATTCCCCGAACTGGTATGTTCCGGTTTTAGGAGATTCCGATGGTTGGATCTCCCGTAATGTCAATTCGAAGTCAATGGTCGAAATTCGCGAACGGTCGCGGTGCATTCTATTCAAACCATTAAATATATATAATATATATTATATATATTTTATTGATTTCCATTTAAAATGTATTTTATAAATCGTTTATAAATTCGTTTTAAAACGATTTCCACTTTCATTTCAATTTTGAATCAAAATTGAATACTCCTTATCATTATAATATTTAAATGATAATATTTTCAGAATATCAGATTTTAAAATCATTTCCTTTTCGATATTCATTATAAAAACGAATAAAATCGATATAAATATCATTCGCGTTAAAATGGCGCAAAACTAGTCAAAATGACTTCATACATTTCAATATTTTTGTGTCCATCCCAAATCGGACATCAAAATCATATTTGAATCCTTTACAGAATATTATTTTAAAATATTCATTATTTTAAAATATTCATTACTACTGAATCGGAATCAGACACAGTCAATTACCATATAATGTTATTTATATGGATTTCATACACACAAGTACACAACAATAATGATACACAATCAACCATCATCCAGAGTGCATTACACAACTGCATAAGCATTAAATATAAATAATTAACGCTTATAACAGTCTGTCAACCAATCGATTGACATACAACTAAACAATTGGGGTTAGTGTATGCCAAATATCATCCCAGTACCCGTGTGGGGTTTCAACCAACAAATACTGAATATTATTTGTGCAGCTGTGTAAAATTTATCATCCCAATCAATATTAGTTAAATGGGTGTACATAAACAAATCGTCCGATTTGTAAATGAATATTCATTTTCATTTCTTTTCATGATAATTTTATATACCTTTTTTTATATAAATAATTTTATATACAACAATATCAATCCATGACCATCCCAATCATAATCCGAAGAAACAACCAACCATGGTCTATACAAAAAAATAGTGTAAGGAGCTTCTAATCCCCATTTGCAGCCTATTATATAATAACTGAAAAATAATTTGAGTGAGAGAGAATTCTCACTTTGGGATCCACTCCTCCATGCTCTAATTTACGGTTTGGATTTGAATTCATCCTAAATTCTAACTTGCTCCAAATTGGTCCTAGCCAGTCTTGTTGTGAAGCTCTCGCCCCTACTATCGCAACAGATCCAGTTTCACGTGATTTGGACCTTGTATGAAAAATACGGCTTTTAATGCATTTGATAATTAAATAAACGATTAATTAAAATAATTACACTTTAATTAACCTTTCACAACGCTTAAATAAAATCGCTCTCGTCCTATTCATCTTCTACATCGTAATAGCCAAACCCATTGCTCATTTCTAGGGTTCGATCTCGCTCCAATTTCCACGCGTCGACCAGGGATCAGTCACCACACATCGAAGAGAATCGCATCACCTTCCTCCTCCCCCAACTGTTCGGAACTTGAGTTGAACCATATCCCAAAAAACTGCTCGAAACGTGGCGGCTTTGAGCCCCATTTTCTCCCGATCTTGGACCTTGAACTCGATCTCCTCCGTTGAAAATATAGAGCATGTTTATCTCTTCAATTTTTGCTTTGAGAGTTTAGAAAATCATTGAATAAAATTTGGGAAAATTGGACGAAAAGAATCAGGTGTTTTCCGCCTTAGAATCGGTAGGAGGCGGCTTAGAATTTTTAACGAATAAGAAATTAGGGTTTTAATGATTTTCAAGGCTATATATATATATATATATTTATATTATTTAATTCCAAATTTATTTGTTTTTTCAATCCGCACTCCAAATCAAACCCAAAGACTGTCGCCTCCAGCCAAATACCCCCATTCCGGGCACAATGGAATATGTTACGAAAGCCAATTTGACTGTTTTGTTAAGTTTTTCTTTAAATTAAAATATTAATCTATATATTGAATTTTATACGTACATTTTAATTTACCAGGGCCACATACTGACTCCAAAAATTACAAAAAAATTAAATCTAGTTATGTTTTCATGATCCAGTCCTAACAAAACTAATTTCGTCGAATTTGGAGGCCGTTTGAAAAATGGCGAATTTCCAGTCGATTAAATTCTAACTGAAATTACCAAATGCGTTTAAATTCATCACGCTCACATATTAACTCTAAAAATTATGAAAATTGGAATTAAGCAATAATCTGACATTCCGGATCCAAAAAAAGTTGTTTCATCATAAACGGAGGTCGTTTGCAAAATGGATATTTTTAAGGGCCATATATTATATAAAATATATATAAATTCCATGGTGACTATTTTAAATTTTAAATTGGGCATAACTTTTAATTTATATTATGAAATCTCAATTTGTCACATTCGTTAAAAAGATATAATTAAACAGATTCAAATATTTCTTGTTTTACTGATATCCAATTTATTTTGAATCCCGTATATTCAATTGTAATTTAAAATCGATTTTTCAAACTACCGCGCCATTTTAGGCTCGTTTCATAATTAAAATAAATATATACATTCTAACTTCGATTTAAATAAATTTTTAGTCGTTATTATTTAAAGTAAATCATTTTAAATTCTTAAAATCCATTAAAATAGCCAAAATAAAAATTTTAAATTGGTTCTGAAAATCCGGGTTGTTACAGATATTTTCAAAAATAATAGGATTTTATAAAACATATTTTAAATAAAATTGTTTAATGAGATTTGTTGGATATTAGAATGAATATCTTTTTTAGAGTTACAACTCATATCTATCTTTTAAGAAAGAGCGTTGTTGATCAAGGTCTGAGAGGTAAATAAATACCCCAACTTGAATGTTTTCAGGATTATCTGAGGATGGTATTAGTTGGTTAAGGAAAAGAGGTTTTGAATAATTATTTATTTCCATATGAGAAATAATAACGCAACATAATTGCAAGATCCGAGAATATAGAATGAGATTTCCAAAGTAACAGAAGTAGCAAGATTAGGGAATATATATTAATTGAAATTTCCAAAGTGACAGAAACAACAAGATTTGAGAATATATAAATACTTATTATGATATTTCCAAAAGTAAAAGGAAATAAGAAGTGGAGTTTTAGGGTGAGTTTATTCGAAAAGAATAAAGGTTAGTTATTGTTTTCAAATAATAAAACAAAAGGGATTTCATAATGTTATTTTATGAATAATAAGCTAAATTGATTTTCCCAATTTTAGATATTGTGAAATGATATAAAATAAAATAGTTTGTAAATAATATTATTTAAATAAGAAATAAAAGATATATTTGTAATATCGAAATATTTAAAGAGTTTTAAATTAACGTCATTAATTGTTTAGATTAAAGAGGTCAAGTAATGCCGAGTACTGAATTAGTGAAACTCATTTTATTTTCATCACTGTTTATTTAATACTTAAATAACCGACAATCAAATCTAACTCATACAATTGTTGGTATAGAAAGAACAAGATCGAATTTATATTTGAAAACCATTCCAAACTAGTAAATACGCGAAGATGCTGATTCAAGATGGAGCAATTGAAAACCGAGCGGAAGGATTACTTGTCAAATATTCTATGGATCGTAAACAAAGATATTCTGACATGATTCAGTTATGGTTGAGAATTTACGTATTGCAAGGACTACTCATTACTGATCCATGGGTTGACTCCTAGGATGTGGCAGGAGGGTGCCTTTGGTTCATATTGTTCCTGGATGACTTGTATGGACGAGTGTCTGACAGTATTTCCAAAGGAGTCACGTACTTTGATTTCTTCAAACGTATTTTTGTTGACGGCGGAGAAGAGTACATCCTCTTAGCTTAACAACTAGATATTTTTGTGGACGTTAATTAGTGATTTGACGGATCTGACTATGTGACATTCAAAGTGAATGGTGACCAAATGTTTCAAGAAGATTTAACCTCAAGCCTCATCAACCGGGAAATGGTAAAAAACGGTAGGTCGCATGGCTATATGGGTCGCACCCATTAAAAGGGTATATCATTACCCGATCTAGTGAAATTAAATGCCTTCGATTGTCCCTTTATTTTATTTGTATGCTATTCGTTTGGTTGGCTGGCACCCAACCGTGGTAATGGTATATCCGGTACTCTCAAACAAGGTGAAGGGCCGGTCATGTTTAGCCTGGGTTGCAAGATGTTCTTGTTGAACCATAATGTATTCATCTCCAGAGGTACATTGTCGAGAAGGTGGTTGCCCATACCTTGCCACGAAAATCCATTCTCCAATAAGCGGCTGCGTTTTTGATTTTATACTATATATGTAGAGCGTGAGATGCAAGCATTCTGCTAGATTGATATTCATTTGTATTTTGATACTATTATAATATCATAGAAGATATTGATTTCAAAAACGTTTTGGGTTATCGTAAGGTAAAAATCGTCCGTCTTTATGTATGGATTTGGTCTTATGATTATCTTTTTCTTTCAAGAGGTTTTTGACTTTAAAATCAACTTGTGTGACACCTATAAACTTAGTGTGTTTTTCTCACTCTGGTTCACCAAACTGACCCGTCGTTTGTAATGCTCGGGCTAGACCGGGATGTACAGGTTCAGGTTATCAGATACTATGAAGAGACGAGCTGGGTGGGTTCAGACATATGATATTACATAATATTATTCTGTTGTGTAATTAATATGAGGACAAAATACTGTAATTGTCCAGATATGTAATGAACTCTGATGATTGTAAGTATTTTTAAAGCTCTCAGTAAAGATTTAATTCTATATATTATATTTTATTCCTCTACGATGTGAGACTCTGTGTTGTGTGTTTCTTCTTCTTCTTCTATTCTAATATTTATTTCTTTCTTATCTCACCCTCTAATATCTTTCTATTAACGTTCCAGTATTTTCGGTGCTTGAATGATCGGCATCTTATACGATAAATGTATTTATGTCGATTTTCGGGGTTAAAATTCTGCCGGGTCATTACAACCTTGATGATTAAGAACCACGACATGCGGTCGTAAGCTTTAGCCATATCAAGCTTGACGACCACATGAGAGCCTCGTACCTTCTTATCAATCTGAGATATCAGCTCGTGGGTTAAAAGGACATTATCAATGATTAGATGTCCTTTTACAAATCCAACCCGCGAAGAAGATATAAGGCGCTTGAGAAACTAGAGGTTAGTACCTTAGATATGACCTTGTTAGAGAGGTTACAAAAGATGATTGGTCTGGAATCCCCACAAGAGCTAGGATGATTGCATTTTTGGATAAGAACCAAGCTGGTGGAGGTCCAACCTGCAGGGAGTTCTCCACTAGAGAAGAAGGACTGAATGGCAAGACAAAATTCCGCTAGAATGATAGGCCACACACTCCTAAAAAAAAACCCGTTGAAACCATCCGGCCCACTCTCACTGTCCTTGCTTAGAGCAAATACGCAAGCACGTATTTCTTTCGAGGAAGGGGGTGCAGCTAGGTCAGAGCTCTCCGACGGGAGGATCAGTCTAGGAATGAAAGCAAGAAGGGACGGGTTAGACACTGAAACCGATGGAGAAGAAAGGAAGGATTGGAAGTGGGATAAAATAGTATCTCTGACTACATCCGGAGTAGAAGCCAACGAAAGATTAGGACGGTGGATCTGACAGATTGTGAGAAGACTATTCTTCTTACGAATAGTCAAGTGAAACGGTTATCTACATTATTCAGTAAATAACATTTTACTGTTTAATTCAAAACATTTGTATTCATCAATGACAGTCAACCACCTTCCCAAAGTCATGACTAATCGTCAATTATATTTTTCCACATCAAATTTTAATTAGTTATCCGATCTCAAGAATAATTGAATAAATCTTGTTCCCTTATTATTTACATTATTCAAAAGAATATTATTTAATTAATTCGCACTTATTAAAATATAACTTGCTTTAATAATATATATGTTATTCTATTTCTTCTTTTAGATTAACAAATAATATAAGTCATATAATTTTAGGACAAACCAACATTGTATCTTTCCTAACTTTCTTTTGTTTTTCTTTCCTTTTATTTTTAGCCCAAGGCCCAATTTCCTTTTTCTTCTTCTCTATTTTGCTAGGATGAAGCCCAGTTCTCATTTACTAACCACTCGCCACTCTTATCCTTTTTTTCTTCCGAAAACCAAATGCTCCAACACCCGTGTTTAGCAACTGCCAAGCACTGAACCCCATGGTGTGATCACCACCCAATTCCTTCCCCGATTGCCTGCAATTTACCAAAACCAAAACTTCGAACACCTGTTCTTGGCAAGTCTCCACTCTTGATTACCACAGTGTGATCATTACCTCAACCTCGGCTCCATCTTCTTCTTAAAGCCATCAACCCGTGCACATATGTGCGTATGTAAACATGCATAAACAACCGGGCCACCACACACCTATTATGATCGTCCACCTAAGTCGACCGTCACCTCTTGAGCCTATTCTCACCTTTTCCTTCTGCTACGATCACACAAGGCCCGATCTGGGTGTTCAACCCTAGTTCTCCACCAAATCGTAAAAAAATACCTTGCATAATCACATTGCCAGTCCAATCCCCTCCAAACTTCACCTCGACTTTGCAAACATTCGCCTCTTTGGGTTCCCTCTAGTGTGGCGCGCTAGAGTCCATCACTGTGCGAACAATTTGGCTATGAACAACGGCTAAGAAAAACAAGCAGAAACCTCATTTCGATCTCGTTTGCTCCATTCAATCATTGGAAAATTTGTTTTAACATTTTTCGTGGATTCTTCATGCCTTCCAACAGCTCCACACAAAAGCCTATGGCTTTTGACCACCCACGTCGACCGAAAATGCCAAAAACCCAAATTTCGTTCAGCTCTTGATAACTCGAACCACACATCACTAAAAATCCTCAAATTACTTTAAATATTCGAGATTTCCACTTGTAAGCACGATTATAAACTCAAAGTATTTATTTAACACATTTCGATTTTGATGGGTTTTAATAATATACTATAATTTTAAAGCTGCTTCTTCTTCTTAATGGATTTCGAGGCGAACTAAATTTTAAAATAAACTAGGACAAATTCCCTACATTGTTGTTGTTTACGAAAATCTCTGAAACGAACTTGAGTTGAGGATATAAATTTTAAAATACCATGACATATGTTTTAAAGATCTATCAAAATAAACAGGGGAACTTAAAACTTGGCTTCACAAGATCCACTTAATATGATTAACACATCTCAGGCATACGATTATTATTCAGTCATGCATATCAATATACAATGTATTTGTTTGAATTATAAAGGTTAGCATTAATTAGTTAACTCACAAATACACTACTTCTTTGAATGTGTTCACTGGTTTTAGTTCCATTTTACATGCTTTTGTTTTCTAGGTTGACATAAATATCTAACTAGCTAAATACAGTCATATTTAAAAGCATACATGCATGTGTATATAACTCTGTATCATATTTTACACAATCATTAATAGTTTAAAGGGTTTAAAAGGAAGTTTACTCACAAAAATATTACTGTGTTCTGTCTTTTACTTCAGCATAACATTTTTTCAAATAGTAACAACTATTTTTACCATTTAACTTCATCAACCATCCATACTTTGTTAACATAACTTCATTTTTTTTGAAAATTGGTTCACTTTATTATATAAGGAAAAAGCATTACAAAATTCAAGGTTAGCATACTAACCTTTACAACATAAGAGTACCATAAAAAGCAAACATGAAGTACAAGTAAATCTAAAACTAATTAACATAACCGGCCCGTGATGAGCCCATCACCCACTTGCGACTCACTGCACTCAGCGCACACGTTGCATCACTTAACTCAAGGTCCTTATTTCATATTACAACTTGAACAAGCAGCTGAAGGCATATAACATTAGAAAGCACCAGTACAAAATACCCCTTAAACATTGTTTACTTCTCAATTTGAACAATTCCCATTAACAGATGACAAAGTATTCAAGGATTGATCAAAATTCCAATTTCCTTATTAGACCATAAAACGGGAACATGATTTTTAAGAAAAACAATAAGATCGATTAATGATAATATACCCAGATAATCATTTCTCTGACTGACCTAAAACCATCCTATAAATGAAGAAACTGGGTCCAGTCATGCTTGAACTAAAACCATCCTGGAAATGAAGAAATAAAGAAACTTCTACACCATCCTTCATAATAAACTGTCATCCCACCACATATCTTTATACAGGGAAACAGTGTGCTAGATTCACATAAAAATTATGGGTTGATCAGTACATAATAGTGATTGGAACTATCTCCTTTAAACTAGTCCTTTCTCATCATGAAAATGGCTCGGTTTGTCAAATGACCAGACCATGAATTATCAACCAAACACAATATGTAGCATTTATACAAAATTTAGGGAAGAGGCCATCTGCATTGCCATTCTTACATCAGAAGAATTTCAGATCCCAACCGCAGAACATATATCCCCAAAATATCGTTCTAATGATACTGATCATGAACAACTTTTGGCTGTGAGTCATGATGAGGCCAAGCTGCAACACTAAATTTCCTCATATAAATCAAATCTCAGATTAATCGACACATTTACTACTACAACCAATACCAGAATTATCCCTAAAACACTGTATATAAGCCCTTAACCAAATGAAACTACATCTAGATCCCAGAAAACTCAATTCTAGAAACTAAATCTGGTTGATGATTCACAGTCTATTATGAATCTATCTTAATATTGGACGATACAAACTGAGATTCCAAATGCAATCTCTTAACACTTATATGGCCGATCCCAAAAGCTATAAATGTGTATTGTTATATCCATAAAACAGCAGAAATTTCTGGATGAATATAGAGGATAACCGTGTTGGAAGATAATACATATGGGGTAAGAAATGTTGAAGAGGTCCTATGCTCCACTCATTTATTAGCCTATAAAATTCATATCGTATAGATCTGATGAAATTCATATGTAACGGAATGATAATGAACCTATCTTTCAATATAATGAAAACCATGATATCTATGGAGTGATACTCTCTAACCCCATACCTTACTTCTTCACTCAACAGATTAAACCAGTAAAGTTAATGGGAATATCATATATTAATTGAGGATATATTCATGAAGGAGTCAACAAAAAAACCAAGAGCTGAAAATAGAATTTGGCACAGAAAGAAAACCTTTAATCTTTGCATCAGAATCCAGTGAACTACCCCCACGTAAATCAACCACAAACTGAATACGCAATAACCAATAACTCAAGACCAAATCCATATTAAACTTACCCAATACAATTTGAGATCGAACAAGTTCAACAAGATGGAAAATCAGTTGGAGAAATAGGAACTGAAGTTACAGTTGCGCCAGCAATGCCAGAACCCTATTTCACAATGGCTTGATAATTCATAATCGAACAAGTTAGATCCAAAGAGACCGGGAAGAGAGAAATGCATAGAGGTCTCGAATAAATCTGGCAACGAGTACAGCTTCGCAGTTGAAATAGTAGTCTAGATCTGATGTTCAGCAAATTGGTTTTCCTGATCGAAAGCACCTCGGATATGCTTCGCGATGTCTAGATCTGAAAATAGGCAATAAAATCACTTGAAGGGAAACCAGATCTGAAATAGATCAGAATCGATAAAACTCAAGAACCAAATTTAAGTTTGTAATAGAAAACAAATGTCTATCAACAGATTACGAACTGTAATCACGTTGAAGGTTAACAAGAAGAAATTGAGTAGAGAAGAAACTGAAATTAGATATCGAGGAAACTCGCGCGTAGCGAAATCAGGAGAGAAAAAATCTCCAGTTGCCATTAACAAGTTCTCCTCTACATTACTTCACATATATATATATATATATATATATATAGATTATATGTTGTCTAAGACTAGCAAATGCAAGTTGAATGAAAAACAGAGGTAGAAGAAGTTTTAATCACAAATGTTCACTACCAGGGTTGTTCTTAGTATTTTAAACATACTATATCATAAATCTAGCCATCATCAAGCATAATTTAAGTGTATTAAAAAAACATGCATATGTTCCTTATCAGTACTATTGAATTAAAAAGATTAATAAGTGTTTGCTCACCAATATGCTCACTGCCTGATGTTATTTTAGTTCCAGATTCCCTTTGTTTTGCCGCCATGATGCTCTAGTTTTTACACATGAGTTCGAATGGTTTTTGTGTTTACTAGTGTGTTTATTTATAGAGGAGTTTAGGCTTAAAATAATGTATATACATGATAGATTTGTAGGTAGAATAGGGGCTGAGGAAGTGTAGGTAGCTGCTGCACCTACTTTTGGATGGGAAGGAACCAGCATAGGATTTCAGTTGTTTTGGTTTTCCTTTCCCATGCACACATGCATGACTAGTCACCATAACAGTACACAAATGTGTACTCCTCTATATACCAGTGGGTATTTATATGTATACTTGGTTGCTAAGTTAAATAGGCCATTAATTAGGTGTAGCTACAACATTTATTGATTGAAAGGAATGGATGTTAAGGATTATTCACATTTATTTCTTTACAGCTAGTCCAGTTTAGTTTGCATCATATAACAATGTACTTGAGACGACCCGATTTCCCGTTTTCACGGAAACAGGGTTATCTTTGGAATATAACACAGAAACAGATAATAGCAGAACAGAATTAAATAAATACACCAGATAATGAACAATAGAATATACTGGATAAAAGTAATCATCAGAGTTACACAGTATACAGGATCTTACTTAGTACAAATACAGTTCAGCTATACATAAATGTCTACAGCGGAAATAAACAAAATATGTACAATAGGAGCTGAACAGCATAAAAAGAAATAAATGGTAGAATCCATCTTCAGCTCCAGCTATCCAGAAGGAACCAGCTAAACCTGAATACAAGGCTGCCCATGTGGAAAAAGGGGCACCCGAGTTTGAGAGTGAAACAAACTACGAGTCAGTCATGGGACTGGTATGAGAAATCCACTCAACACATATATAATTGGCTAATCACAGGACCACGCCACTTTCGTGGAACGGGTTTACTCCATTGGATTGCCAGTGCTTTAAAACAAATCTTTCTTTTAAACATCGCTATGCTTTTTATAAAAATGAAGCCGTTATAAGACTCAGTTCCCATCACACAATGCAACGCAAACCGGAGGATAGAGTTTTTACCTTATAACGGCCAAATATGCTTGATACGAATAAAACAAAGGCATTTGATATTATTGCTAGTGTTTATATGTTTTGAAAACAATTTCAAATCATAACTATCAATCATAGACGGCATTAATGCCCCATACCACTATGTCGCCATATATTGGTATACAATCAAAACCGCACAGTCACGTATTTGGAAATTGGTTTTCCGTCATGAACCAAGGCAAAAGATAGTCCTTACCGAATTCGAGACTGCCTAGCCCGAGCCTCAGGGTCAGAGCGCATCGACCCTTGGATCGTCAGGGCCGGTCCACCGATGTGGATTAAAACGCCTGAACACTGCGTTTCCCCGCCCTTTGGGGCGTAAATGAGCCAACGAATGACTCCATCGGACCCGGATCGTCCGATCAAACCGAGGCGCCTCGCAATAGCAACAACCACATAGGTGAAAAGTATATAAATGTCAGGGCTGGTAGGTCACTGACACCACCCTAGCTAGGAAGAAACGCATGCCCTCCCTGATGTCCTCTCCCGTTTTAGGTTCATACCGGGGTGTGAGGCTCGCGAATTCACGTTATACACAAAGATACGCCACACAGGCGGTGCTTTGATCATCACCACAAGACTTTGCTTTTCAACAGAAGTCCTGATCACTACATCTTAGCATGCCACACAGGCAATTCACACCGTGCAACTGATGGCTATCAATCACACAGAACAAATTCCAATGTCGGACACACAGTCCATTTAAAAATCCGTTCTGGGTCTGAACGAAACCGGAGGCACTAAATACCTCGCAAACCCATCGATCACCACGTACGTCTGGACGATCACCACTCATTATCCATATTTCGGGATGCCTCCCAATCAGGACCTCGGTTACCATCCAAACGAGGTGAAGATCTCCGGTCTTCGACCACCGTCTTTATCTTCGACTTTCAATCGTCGGTCAATTATTTGAAATGAGAATTAACTCGGCCTTCTCAAATAATTCACGTATATTTAGAATTTCAATTCAATTTATTTCAATGGTTAAATTATTCGACAACACCAATTTTGTCCTTTAATGTAATTTTCACACCAAATACATTCAACCATCAAACATCACATAAATCAAGCAAATTCAGTTTATTTCCATTCCATATCACTTATGATATTTTATAACTATTTATCGCTATTTTTATTTATTTTAAAATAGCCATTTTATTCAAAACGACGCTTCGCGCCATAAGGCGGCCGTGGCGCTGTTTTTCTTCAGTTTTGATTTACACATATCTGAAAATCTAACCGTTGGATCTTCACAAAATTTACATCATTAGAAAGGTCTTTTCAAAACGAATCCAACGGTTCCAGTTTCGGGAAAATCCGACGGTCGGATCTCCCGGTACAATCGTTTGAATTTTCGATTTCAAAATACGAACTGCAGCGTCGTTATTCGATTAAATATATAATTATATTTATGTTTATATAAATATAATCACTTCTGGCGCTGTTTTTCTTCAGATTTGAATTAAACATTCCAGACAATCCAACCGTTGGATTTTTACAAGGTTGATGCCGTTGGAAAGATATTTCCAAGGCGTACCCGACGGTTGAGGTTTCGGGAAAATCCAATGGTCGCATTTCCCGCACTAGTCGTTTGAAATCACGGTTTCAAAATACGAACTGCACGGCTTCGTTTCGTTCTAATTTTATTTATATTTATATATTCATATAAATATAGTTCGTTCAATGATTTCAATATCGTTTTCACTCAAAAAAAATTTTCTAACACCTTAAAATTTTGGAAAATTTCGCCATAACCTCCCCTGCACCGGGAGCATCGGGAAATCGCAAATAGCGTTCCCGGTCCTTCTAATCTCAAAAAGAAAAAGAAAAAGCCAAGCGGCTAGCCAACAGGCTCATAAAATCATCACCCAAACAAAGCAGTAAATGTGTACCTATTTGTCGGGCACAAAATTTTATTCCTCTTCTCTAGCCCCTTTGCTATAACCTGTTCAATAAATATGCATGTACATATATATACAGTTCTTATCATTTATCATTTTCTATTCGACTTCATATTTGATTTCAATTTGGTTTAAAAACACCATTCATTCTAATGTTACATAAATAGGTGCAAATCATTTCATTAGCTAATTAATGAATATTTCAACTCATATATGTTTATTTTGAACAAGTGGCTATTTTTAACACTTCACATTTCAACGATTACTTACATACAATAAAAATGTGATTTTATTGTAAAACAATTTATTTCAAAATATGAATACCATTCAACACATGAATTTCTAATCAACGAATGAATATCAATTCAACACATGAATGTTTTCTATAGTTTCTATATATAGATAAAAAAATGTGATTTTTATTATCAAACGATTTATTTCAAAATATGAATACCATTCAACACATGAATTTCTAATCAACGAATGAATATCAATTCAACACATGAATGTTTTCTATAGTTTCTATATATAGATAAAAATGTGATTTTTATTATCAAACGATTTATTTCAAAATATGAATACCATTCAACACATGAATTTCTAATCAACGAATGAATATCAATTCAACACATGAATGTTTTCTATAGTTTCTATATATAGATAAAAAATGTGATTTTTATTATCAAACGATTTATTTCAAAATATGAATACCATTCAACACATGAATTTCTAATCAACGAATGAATATCAATTCAACACATGAATGTTTTCTATAGTTTCTATATATAGATAAAAATGTGATTTTTATTATCAAACGATTTATTTCAAAATATGAATGCCATTCAACACATGAATTTCTAATCAACGAATGAATATCAATTCAACACATGAATGTTTTCTATAGTTTAAGCATATGAAAATAATTCAAACACACGAATATTATTCAAAATTTCGGCAGCATAACGGCAGGGTAGTTAAACCGGGACCGTCCCTAGTACGGCTCCTCGCTCTACCTTAAAACCTCGCGGTTTTTGACAATGGGGATCATGCATCTAGTTCGCACGCAGGCGGCATGTATATATTTATTTCATTTCCACAAACTAATCCTATGTGGTTTCAACCAAATATTTTTCAACCACAAACGGGTATTTTTCAACCACAATCAACCAATATCAATCACAAACAATCCCAAACAATCATTCGCTATCAATCAATTTTCACATCAATTTCAACCAATAAATATCGTCCATGGTTTGTGGACGAGGGGCATATATATATATATATATATATATATATATATATATATATATTTATATATAGCAATTCACTTTCATTTTCACACACATATAATATTTTTAAATCAGAAATCTCACCAATAGCTATCCAACTTCACGACACTTCACTTATAGAAATCTTCGCCAACCTCGCCTTTTTGTCGCTTTCGCCCGTATTCTCTACATATGTAAAAATCGAATTTTTACGATGCTATTCAATATATAAAAATATGATTTTGACTTCGCTATTCAATATATAAAGATTATATTTTTAATATTTCTATGATGTAAAAATTATATTTTTATTGCTTTAAAAATATAAATTTTCATATCTTACTTCTTTTACTTAATAAAAACCCCGTCTTTTCTATTTTAAAAATAGGATCTTTTCCATTCTAAAAATCTGCTCTTTTCTATTTTAAAAAAAATATGATCTTTATTTTCTTTCTAAAGTTCTAATCTTTTTCTATTTAAAGTTTAAATCTTTTTTCTTTTAAAATTCAAAACTTTTTCTATTTAAAGTTTAAATCTTTTTTCTTTTAAAATTCAAACCTTTTTCTATTTAAAGTTTAAAATAAAATCAGTTTTAAACTCTTTCGAAAATCAGTTTTTAACATCCTATAAAAATCAGTTTTTAACTTTATATAAAAATCAGTTTTTAACTTTTACATAATTCAGTTTTTCTTTTTATTAAAAATCAGTTTTTCTTTTTATTAAAAATCAGATTTTCTTTTTATAAAAAAAACAGTTTTTCTTTTTATAAAAAAAAAACAAATTTTCTTTGCTTTTAAAATCAATTTCTACTTCCTTTTCAAAATCAAAATAAAATAAATAAATAAAAAAAAAAGACTTACAGAGGAGGGGGGGGGGGTTTCGCAGATCGTCGGAGGCTTCGAGGGGGCGGCGCTAGGGTTTCGAACGGGGAGCGGCTTCGAGCCTCGAACGGAGAAGGCGTTGGCTTCGGGGGGCTCGCGATGGCTTCGATCGATGGAGGGGGGGACAGGCGGCTCGTCTTCGGCGGCGTTCGCCTGAGGGGGGCGGCTGCTCGATAGTTCTAGGTTTTTTTTTTCTTTCTGGTTGTTGAAATAAAAGTGAACGGGGGGGGGGGGGGGGCAGGAAGAAAGGTAAAGGAGGGAAAATAGATAGATTTTTTTTATTTAATTATTTAATTTTGCAAAAAGTTGACTTTTACATACGACCTCGAAACGAGGCCCACCACCTGTCGTCCATAGCGTTTTATCCCCATTCTGAACACAATGGGATATGTATTGCAAGCTGATTTGATCGTTACAATCAGTTTCCTTTTGAATTTTCATTTAAATCACTATATTGAATTTTAAACGCACATTTCAAATTACCGAGGTCACATACTAACTAGAAAAATCCCAGAAAAATATTTTCTAGCTTCGTATTGACGATACGGTCCTAACAAAACTAGTTTCGTCAAATTCTGAGACCGTTTGAAAAATGGCCAATTTCCAGTCGATTAAAATCAACTGAAATCGGTCAAACGCGTTTTCCTTTGCCACGCTTACATATTGATTCGAAAAATTATGAAATTTGAAACCTAGCAATAACTTGACACTGCGGGTCCAACAAAAGTGGTTTCGTTGAAATCCGAGGTCATTTGCAAAATGTCCATTTTTAAGGGCCTGAATTCCATAGCGACTATTCAGAAATTTCAACTGGACATATCTTTTGATTCCCGCTATCAAATTTCGATTGGTCGGATTCGTTAGAAAGATATTATCAATTTGATTCCATTATTTTTGGTTTCACTAAAATCCGGATTGTTTTGCATCCGGTACTTTCAATTGAAGTTTGAAATCGAATTATCGAACTACCGCGCCATTTTCAATTCTATATATAATTATAATTAATTATATTTGTAATAACCCGGAAAATACGAGCCAATTTAAAATTTTTAAATTGATTATTTCAAAGCATTTTGAAGCATTGAAATAGAATATTTCAATAAATTAGTGAGTTAAGAAATAGTAAGTCAGTTTGAAAATTGATATTTTGCATATGGCCTCGGAATTCGACGAAACCACTTTTGTCGGGTCCGGGATGTCAAACCATTGCTAGGTTTCAAATTTCATAATTTTTCAAATCGATATGTGAGCGTGGAAAAAGAAAACGCGTTTGACCAGTTTCTGTTGAATTTAATCGACAGGAAATTGGCCATTTTTCAAACGGTCTCAGAATTCGACGAAACTAGTTTTGTTAGGACCGTATCGTCAATACGAAACTAGAAAATATTTTTCTGGAATTTTTCTAGTTAGTATGTGACCCCGGTAATTTGAAATGTACGTTTAAAATTCAATATAAGGATTTAAATGTAAATTCAACGGAAACTGATTGTAACGATCAAACCAGCTTACGATACATATCCCATTGTGTTCGGAATGGGGGTAAAACGCTATGGACGACAGGCGGTGGGCCTCGTTTCGAGGTCGGATATAAAAGTCAACCCTTGTGCAAATTTAATAATTAAATAATAAAAAAAAACATATACTCCCTCCTTTCTTCTGCTTGCCCCCCCCCCCCCCGATTCAGTTATTCACAAAAAAAAAAAAACCTAAAAACCAAAATCGCGCCGCCTTACCTCGAACGACGCCGACGAACCCCTCGCGCCGCACCCCTCCGTTCAGTCTCCTCCTCCCACCGAACCACACCTCGAAGCCGCCGCCCTCGCAAATCGAAGCAGCACCCCGAAGCAACCCTCGAACCCTGCCGCGACACCTCCGAACGCCGCCACCAACAAGCCGCCTCCTTCTCCTTCCCTCCCCTTCGCAAGATCGGTAAGATTTAAGTTTTTTTTTTTTTTGATTTATAAAACCGATTTAAAACTAATTACTGTATTTTTTTTAAAAAAAAAAGATTTGAAAACTGTTTTTTTAGTTTTATAAACTGATTTTATAAAAGGCAAAAACAAGAATTTTTAAAGTAAATAAAAACTGGATTCTTTTTGAAAAGAATTAAAAACTGATTTTTTTAATTTATAAAACTGATTTCTTTTAATTTATAAAACTGATTTTTTAAGATTTAAAAACTGCTTTTTTTTTTAAAGTTTATAAACTGATTTTTAAAGAAGAATAAAAACTGAATTTTTATAAAGAATGAAAACAGAATTTTTTTTATAAAGATTTAAAACTGTTTTTTTTTAGAATGTAAAAACAGAATTTTTGAAAAGAAAAATAAAAACTGATTTTTAAAGAAAGTAAAAACTGATTTTATTTTAAAGGTTTAAAACTTTGAAATAGAAAAAGGTTTAATCTTTTAGTAGAAAAAGATTTGAACTTGCAAAAATAAAGATCATATTTTTAAAAATAGAAAAGACAGAATTTTTGTTAAGTAGAAGAAGTAAGATATGATTCTTATATTTTTAAAGTAATAAAAATATAATTTTTACATCATAAGAATATTAAAAATATAATCTTTGTTTTTAAAATATGATCTTTATATATTGAATAACATAGTAAAAATTCGATTTTTACTTATGTAGAGAATACGGGAAACGAAAGCGACAAGAAGACGAAATAGACGAAGATTTCCATAAAGGAAGAGTCGTGTGATTGGATAGCTACTGGTGAGAAATTCTCACTCTTCAATTTCATTTTTATATATATATGTGTGGAAAATAAAAGTGAATTGCTATATATAAATATTTATATATATATACGCCCCCTCGTCCACAAACCATGGACGATATTTATTGGTTGAAATTGTTGTGAAAATTGGTTGACGGCAAATTGTTGTTTGGGATTGTTTGTGGTTGGTATTGAATTGGTTGTGGTTGAAAAATACCCGTTTGTGATTGGAAAATATTTGGTTGAAACCACATAGGATTAGTTTGTGGTAATGAAATAAATATAAACATGCCGCCTGCGTGCGAATTAGATGCATGATCCCCATTGTCAAAAACCGCGAGGTTTTAAGGTAGAGCGAGGAGCCGTACTAGGGACGGTGCCGGTTTAACTACCCTGCCGTTATGCTGCCGAAATTTTGAATAATCTTTGTATTTATGTTGAAATTATTTGCATGCATAGAAATTAAAGTCATATATTGAAACTATGTCCATGTGTGGAAATATTCATGTGTTGAAAACTGTTGTGTGAAAATAAAATTCATTTGTGAATGAATGAAGTGTATAAACAATAAAAATCACATTTTTTATATATATATGAAGTATGAAAAATATTCGCCTTATATAAATAATTTCAATCATAAAAATCCCATCTTTCTAATATGAACAACATAAATAAATTGTCCATGTGTGGAAATACTCATTTGTTGAGAAATGTGTGTAGTGGAAAGGTGCATGTGTTGAATAAAAAGATTGAACGATAAAAATTACATTTTTATTGAAACTATGAAGTGTTGAAACCATACGTTGGTTGAATAAAAATTTTAAATGATAAAAATATGATTTTTATCATATGTGTGATATGCTAAAGATATGCGGACGTTGAAATAAATATTTGTGATAGAAATATTATTTTTAACATGCATAGGAACTAAATAAAATAGTCATGTGTTGAAATCTATTTTAGTTCGCCAAAATTATCATCTTTTGAAATGGGAAGTGTTAAAAATAGCCACTTGTTCAAATAAACGTGCATGAGTTGAAATATACATTAACTAGCTAATGTTATGATTTTAGCCTATGCATGCGATATTAGAATGAGTGGTGTTTTTAAACCAAAGCAAATCAAATATGAAGTTGAATAGAAAATGATAAATGTAAGAAATTGTATATATGTGCATGCATATCTATTGAACAGGTTAAAGCAAAAAGGGGCTAGAGAAGAGGAATAAAATTTTGTGCCCGACAAATAGGTACACATTTACTGTTTGTTTGGGTGATGATTTTATGAGCCTATTGGCTAGCCGCTTGGCTTTTTCTTTTTCTTTTTGAGATTAGAAGGACCGGGAACGCTATTTGCGATTTCCCGATGCCCTCGGTACAGGGGAGGTTATGGCGAAATTTTCCAAAATTTTAGGGTGTTAGAAAAATATTTGAAGTGAAAACGATGTAGAAATTATTGAATGAACTATATTTATATAAATATATAAATATAAATATAATTAAAACGAAACGTGGCCGTGCAGTTCATATTTTGAAACCGTGATTTCAAACGACTAGTGCGGAAGATCCGACCATTGGATTTTCCCGAAACCTCAACCGTTGGGTTCGCCTTGGAAATATCTTTCCAACGGCACCAACTTTGTGAAGATCCGACGGTTGGATTGTCTGGAATGTTTAATTCAAAATCAAGGAAAAACAGCGCCAGAAACGATTATATTTATATATATATATATATAAATATAATTAAATTAAATCGAATAACGACGCTGCAGTTCGTAAATTGAAATCGTAACTTCAAATGGTTAGTGTGGAAGATCCGACCGTCGGATTTTCCTAAAACTGGAACCGTTGGGTTCGTTTTGAAAAGACCTTCCTAATGATGTAAAATTTGTGAAGATCCAACGGTTAGATTTTCCTATATGTGTAAAACAAAATTAGTGGAAAGCAGCGCCAGTGCATCGACACGACCTGAAACGTCGTTTAATTAAATATGGCCGTTTTAAATTAAATAAAAATGGCGATATATCATTATTAAGTGCTATAGACGATATAGAGTGAAAATAAACCAATTTTGTTGTGTTTGCTTGATATGTGATGGTTGAATGTATTTGACGTGAAAATTATAACTAAACAACTGAAATGTGAATGTTGAATAGTTCAACCCTGTGATTAATTGGTTTGAAAATCTAAATATACGTGGGTAATTTGAAAAGGCCGAGTTTACCTCATTTCAAATAATCGATCGACGTTGAGAAGTCGAAGAGTCGAAGACGACTGAAGACCGACGATCTCCACGTTGGATGGATGGGCGCTACTGATGCTCGTGATTGGAGTAGCTACCATGAAGGAATTGAAGTAGTAGCCGTCCAAACATAGTGTTGATTGTACGGATATGCGAGGAATTGGTGCCTCCGGTTTCGTTCAGACCCAGAACGGACTTGTAAATGGACTGTGTGTCTGACATTGGATTTTGTTCTGTGTTGATTGATCTCTTTTAAATATATATCTGTTTGGCGGCGGAGAATTTATTCTCTTGCTTAACGCCCTTCTCTGAGACGTACGAGCTCAGAGGTTATGTATTGACAGAAATCAGTCGCATGGAGTGGATTGCCTGTGTGGCACGCCTAAGTGGCATGTGATCAAGGCTTCTGTTGCAAAGCAAAGTCTTGTGGTTGATGATCAAAGCATGGTCTGTGTGACAGAGCTTTGTGTATAACGTGAATTCGTGAGCCTCACACCCCGGTATGAGTCAAAAACGGGAGAAGGACCCAAGGAGTGCATGACGTTTCTTTCTAGCTATGGTGGTGTCAGTGACCTCCCAGCCCTGACATTTATATCTTTTTCACCTGTGTGGTTGTTGGAATGCGAGGCGCCTCGATTCTAGGTCTGTAAGGACCGGGAAACGTGTGTTCAGGAATTGCCAATCCTCAAAAGTAAGAGAGGACCGGCCTTGGAGGATCCAGGGGATTGCTGTGTGCGGTCCCGAGGCATTTGCTAGAGTGTCTCGAACGGAGAGGAGCTTGCCCCTTGCCTCGACTCATGAAGGAATCCAATTTCCAATACGATATGTGCGATTGTGATTGTATTACTAGTATGGCGACATAGTGGTATGGGTCATTTATGCCGCCTATGATTGATATTTATGATTGAAATCGCTTTTGAAACATATATGCACTAGTAATAATATCAAACACCTTTGTTTATTCGTATGAAGCATCTTTGGCCATTATAAGGTAAAAACTCTATCCTCCGGCTTGCGTTGCATTGTGTGATGGGACCTGAGTCTTATAATGGCTTCATTTTAGAAAAAGCATTGCGTTGATTTAATCATTTACTTTACTTCATGCACGAGCACTCATTGGAGTAAACCCGTTCCGCGAAAGTGGCGTGGTCCTTTGATTTGCCTTATTATTGTTGTTAATAAGTTGAATAGATTTCTCATACCAGTCCCATGACTGACTCGTAGTTTGTTTCACCTTGCAAACTCGGGTGCCCTCATTTTCACACGGGCAGCCTAGTTACAGGTTTCTGATGCACCTTTTGGCTCATGGCGAGGCTGACTACACCGTGCTGACTTGGATTTTCTCCGCCATTATTGTATCAATATTATGATTCCGCCACTGGCGATGTAGACTGATATTCCTTTTGTGTACTCTTTATGTATGATTCCGCCTCAGGCGATGGTGACTGATTATGTATCATTATGCACTAAGTTGTATCCTGTACTGTGCTTCTCTGATGTGTTGTTATCTATATGATTCCGCTGTCATATATGTGTAAATTATTCTAATTTCTGTTTATGCTATTATCTGTGATCTGCTAATGATGATTAATGTGTTATATTCCAATGATTATCCTTAACACCGTGACACGGGGTTTTGGGATCGTCACAATATTCGTTTTCAAATGTCGATTCAAACTCAGTTTTCATCGCTATTATTTAAAATATTTATTTTAAATATTTAAAATCCATTATTTTAGCCAATTTAAAAATTTTAAATTGGTTCAGATTTTCTGGGTCGTTACAATCTCCCCCACTTAAAACTTTTCGTCCCCGAAAAGGAATAAAGTCGAAAGTGGTTTGATAATTCTACGATCACACAACACAACAACCAATCCAATTGTTTTTAACCTTTCAAACAAATACTAATCTATTTTCATACTCCTTAAAAATCATTCAGACCATATAATTAAAAGTGTATATCTATGAAAAGAAAATATCAATAGAGTAGAGAATTGAATGGTAATGCAAAGTAGGTTAAATGTACCTTGCACCGGAGTCAATCAGAGATATCTACTCGGCATCTAGGATAAGCCTTCTGAATGCTCTCCTCAGTTTCCCAAGTACAATCTCGCGGATCTCCACTCCATTGCACTTTGACTAAGTGAACCTTCTTGTTCCTCAGCTCTTTGGTTTCTTTGCCGATAATCTTTAGCGGCTCTCGCCTCACAGCTAATTCTGGAGTAATTTCAATATCCTGCTGAGCTACTTCTTCCACGATCAAGTCTGGATCATGAACGTGCTTTCGAAGTTGAGATATATGAAATACATCATGCACTCCAGGCAACCAGTCTGGCAATTTAACTTTATATGCGAGAGTCCCAATCCGTTCCAGAATAGGAAACGGACCAATAAATTTGGGCGCTAACTTTCCTATTTTACCGAACCGGATAACTCCTCTCATCGGCGATACTTTCAAATATACATAGTTGCCAACTTCGAAGGATATATCTCTTCTTCTTTTATCGGCATAGCTCTTTTGTCGGCTTTGAGCGGCGAGCAATCATTTCTTAATAAAATCGACTTTGTCGGCAGCTTCTCGAATCATATCCGGACCCAATACAAGTCTATTTCCAGGCTCTACCCAACAAGCAGGAGATCGACACGGTCTACCATATAATGCTTCGAATGGCGACATTGTTAGACTCGCCTGGTAGCTGTTGTTATAAGAGAATTCAGCCAAATGCAGATGGTCTTCCCATGATCCACCGAAATCTAGAATACAAGCCCGCAATAGATCTTCTAAAATGCGATTCACCCTCTCAGTCTGACCGTCTGTCTGAGGATGATAAGCGGTGCTCATGTTTAACTTCGTTCCCAGTTCGACTTGAAATGCCTCCCAGAATTTACTAGTGAATATTGTATCTCTATCACTTACTATGCTGAGCGGCACTCCATGTAGTCTAACTATTTCCCTGAAGTATATCTGCGCCAGACTCTGAGCAGTTCTATTTGATCTGACAGGTATAAAATGGGCGGTCTTCGTGAAATGATCTACGATCACCCAAATACTGTCATTTCCTTTTCTGGTTTTGGGCAAACCATCAATGAAATCCATAGAAATATGTTCCCACTTCAAGCCAGGAACTTCTAGCGGTTGTAATAATCCAGCTAGTTTCTGCTGGTCGCTTTTGACTAGCTGGCAAGTAGGGCACCGGCTAACATGTATCGAAACGTCTCTTTTCATAGCCTTCCACCAGAAAGTTCTTTTGAGATCGTTATACATTTTGGCCACACCAGGATGGATACTCAGCTTGGACTTGTGACACTCGTCTAACACTTCCCTTTTTAGCCCAGGAACGTCAGGAACACAAATCCTTCCTTTTAACCTCAAGGTCTCGTCGTTATCTATTTGAAAACACGAGGGTTCGCCTTTCTGAATCCTTTTGATCATATCTTTTATAAAGTTATCCTCCTTCTGAAGAATAGATATTTTGTCAATCAAGGAAGTCGTGATAATAAAGCTGGCAATCATTACATTCTTTCGGCTCAGAGCATCGGCCACGACATTGGCTTTCCCGGGAGTATATATAATTTCAAAGTCATATGCTGCAAGAAACTCCAGCCAACGCTGTTGCCTCAAATTTAAGTCCTTCTGAGTGAACAGATACTTTAATGACTGGTGATCTGTAAACAGTTCAAATCTCTCGCCCAGAAGATAGTGTCTCCAGATTTTCAAAGAGAATATGATAGCCAATAACTCAAGATCATGAGTCACATAGTTTTTCTCGTGCGGTTTCAGTTGACGGCTAGCATAAGCAATCACTTGGCCCCTTTGCATCAACACTGCACCAAGGCCTTCTCTAGAAGCATCAGTCCAGACTTTTAAATCTTGGTTGCCATCGATGATGGTTAACATTGGAGCTGTCGTTAATCTCAACTTCAGCTCTTCGAAAGCCTCCTCACTCTCTTGAGTCCATTTGAATTTAGAATGCTTCTTTGTAAGCTTCGTTAAGTGGCCAGATATCTTAGAAAAGTCTTTAACGAACTTCCGATAATAGCTAGCCAATCCGAGAAAGCTGCGGACTTCAGTGGGAGTACTGGGCTGTTTCCAATTCTGAATAGCTGTGATTTTGCTTGGGTCTATAGCGATTCCTTCTTTCGATACGACGTGGCCCAGAAATTTCACTTCATCTTGCCAGAATATACATTTAGAAAACTTGGCTTTCAATACATTCCTTTTGAGAATTTCTAACACTTGTTCCAGACGTTTCTCATGTTCGGCCTTTGATTTAGAGAAGATTAGAATATCGTCAATAAAAACCAGAACAAATTTATTCAAAACTCCTCTGAATACTCTGTTCATTAGATCGACGAAGTAAGCTGGAGCGTTACATAAGCCGAACGGCATTACTAACCACTCGTAGAATAAGTCGAGGCCTCTGAACGCTGTCATTGGAACACATTCTTCGGCAATTCGAAGTTGATGGAAGCCTGTAGCTAGGTCCATTCACGAAAATACTTGTGCTCCATTTAATCGATCCAACAAATCATCAATCCGCGGCAATGGATACTTGTTCTTTATTGTCTGCTTGTTCAGATCACGATAATCCACACATAGACGTAGAGTACCGTCAGATTTTGGGACAAACACCACTGCTGCACCCCAATCAGAGAAACTAGGCCTTATCAGACCTTTCCATACCAGCTGTCGTCTTTGATTGTCTAATTCCTCCTTCTCTTTCCAGGATATTCTTCGAATAGCGTGAACTACCGGCCTTGCATTGGGAATTAAAGCAATTTTGAAATCTATTTCTCTCTGCGGAGGTAAGCGAACAACTTCTTCGAACACATCCGCATAGTTCTTGACGACAGGAATGTCTTTGATGAGGTCAGGAATATTCTCTGTGACCTCCGGGATATTTTCTATTTGAGCTGGAGAAACATCGAGAGCTGACCAGAAATCTTTTCTATTAGAATTCTGACCTTCACAGGGAATGGTTATATAACTCCCGGATTTAATCTTAGCTCTAACAACTCTCTCGGCGCATCTAACCTCTGCTTCGTATTTGGTTAACCAATCCAATCCCAAAATAAGATCGAATTCATCAAAGTTCATGACGACAGAGATAATAGGGAATTTAAAGCAAGAAAAAGAGACGGGTACTGCACAAACCCAACTGAGATTGATGGAACCTCCTACTGGATTTCGGACAGTCATTGGCTCTTTGAGCTTCTTCAAATTCAAATCCAACTTTTTGACTGCACTCTTTGCAATAAAGCTTCGTGATGCGCCAGTATCAAACAGTACTTTAACTGGAATGTTCTTGACATTGAGTGTGCCTTCTAAGACATCTGCCCTTTCTTGACTAGCTGAGGGCTCAGAAGTTTCTGCCAATTCATTTACATGTACTGCTTCGGCCTTGTTTAAGAGCGGGCAATCCTTTGCAAGATGACCGGCCTCGCGGCACTGTTTACAATGCCTATTCTCTTGAAACTCCCCATCTTTTCCCAACCTTTTCTTCTTTTGCTTTCGATTGGGTCTATATCCATCCTTTATTGGTTTCTTTAAAGATTTACATTTCCTGGACAAATGCCCCCTCTGATTGCAATTCTTGCATATGGCAGTCGTGCCAGGTTCTTTTTCAGATCTAGCCCTTTTTCTCTTGGCACTGGGCTTCTTACTGGCTTCAGGAATACCAGTTTCCGACTTTTCTTTGTCACTAGAACAGACTTCTTCTTCGTCGCGTAACATTCCTTTCTTATGAGATCTTCATATTGATAAGCCATATAAATCATTTCTGAAAAAGGAAGCTTTACATGCCCCAATACTTTATTCTGGTATTTCCTTTGAAGCCCATTGATAAATCTCAAATTCTTCCTCTTCAGATTTTGAATTAGATGAGGAGCAAAGTGAGAAAGTTCATTGAATTTCTTATGATATTCAGGAATGGTCATATCACCTTGTATTAGATAAGAAAATTCATCACATAGTCGCTCGGTCGCTTCGGAAGGAGTAAATCTTTCTAAGAAAATCACCTTGAATCTATCCCAGGTGATATCACCTTCTGGATTATCTTTAATAACAGAATCCCACCAGAACAAAGCTTGAGTGCCCAGGAGGCCAGTAATCTTTTCTGGTCATCCCTCAATTTTAAGGCTTCGAAGATTTTCTCAGCCGAACGAATCCAAGCTTGTGTTCTCATAATAGATTCTTCACCCGAGAAAGGTTTTCCACCCAGATTTCTATATTTCATGAATAGAGCTTCTATATCCGGGTCAATATTACTTCTTCTGTTTCTGGCACTCATTTTCTAGTTCTTCTACAAATAGCAGATCAAGTGTCAGGTCACAGAAAAAGTATTTTAAGATATAGAGACAAATACTTGAAGTGTAAATGTGTCTATCGAAGTGTATTCATTATGCTTTACTCATACTAGGATATTGCTGATCCTATCTGTATAGAGTCACCCGTCCTAGAACACTACTGGTTCTATTTCTGACGAGTTCGTTCAAATGTTATATTCCAGAACTAAGCTTAACCAAATCTCTGATACCACGTTGAGACGACCAGATTTCCCGTTTTCACGGAAACAGGGTTATCTTTGGAATATAACACAGAAACAGATAATAGCAGAACAGAATTAAATAAATACACCAGATAATGAACAGTAGAATATACTGGATAAAAGTAATCATCAGAGTTACACAGTATACAGGATCTTACTTAGTACAAATACAGTTCAGCTATACATAAATGTCTACAGCGGAAATAAACAAAATATGTACAATAGGAGCTGAACAGCATAAAAAGAAATAAATGGTAGAATCCATCTTCAGCTCCAGCTATCCAGAAGGAACCAGCTAAACCTGAATACAAGGCTGCCCGTGTGGAAAAAGGGGCACCCGAGTTTGAGAGTGAAACAAACTACGAGTCAGTCATGGGACTGGTATGAGAAATCCACTCAACACATATATAATTGGCTAATCACAGGACCACGCCACTTTCGTGGAACGGGTTTACTCCATTGGATTGCCAGTGCTTTAAAACAAATCTTTCTATTAAACATCGCTATGCTTTTTATAAAAATGAAGCCGTTATAAGACTCAGTTCCCATCACACAATGCAACGCAAACCGGAGGATAGAGTTTTTACCTTATAACGGCCAAATATGCTTGATACGAATAAAACAAAGGCATTTGATATTATTGCTAGTGTTTATATGTTTTGAAAACAATTTCAAATCATAACTATCAATCATAGACGGCATTAATGCCCCATACCACTATGTCGCCATATATAGGTATACAATCAAAACCGCACAGTCACGTATTTGGAAATTGGTTTTCCGTCATGAACCAAGGCAAAAGATAGTCCTTACCGAATTCGAGACTGCCTAGCCCGAGCCTCAAGGTCAGAGCGCATCGACCCTTGGATCGTCAGGGCCGGTCCACCGATGTGGATTAAAATGCCTGAACACTGCGTTTCCCCGCCCTTTGGGGCGTAAATGAGCCAACGAATGACTCCATCGGACCCGGATCGTCCGATCAAACCGAGGCGCCTCGCAACAGCAACAACCACATAGGTGAAAAGTATATAAATGTCAGGGCTGGTAGGTCACTGACACCACCCTAGCTAGGAAGAAACGCAGGCCCTCCCTGATGTCCTCTCCCGTTTTAGGTTCATACCGGGGTGTGAGGCTCGCGAATTCACGTTATACACAAAGCTACGCCACACAGGCGGTGCTTTGATCATCACCACAAGACTTTGCTTTTCAACAGAAGTCCTGATCACTGCATCTTAGCATGCCACACAGGCAATTCACACCGTGCAACTGATGGCTATCAATCACACAGAACAAATTCCAATGTCGGACACACAGTCCATTTACAAGTCCGTTCTGGGTCTGAACGAAACCGGAGGCACTAAATACCTCGCAAACCCATCGATCACCACGTACGTCTGGACGATCACCACTCATTATCCATATTTCGGGATGCCTCCCAATCAGGACCTCGGTTACCATCCAAACGAGGTGAAGATCTCCGGTCTTCGACCACCGTCTTTATCTTCGACTTTCAATCGTCGGTCAATTATTTGAAATGAGAATTAACTCGGCCTTCTCAAATAATTCACGTATATTTAGAATTTCAATTCAATTTATTTCAATGGTTAAATTATTCGACAACACCAATTTTGTCCTTTAATGTAATTTTCACACCAAACACATTCAACCATCAAACATCACATAAATCAAGCAAATTCAGTTTATTTCCATTCCATATCGCTTATGATATTTTATAACTATTTATCGCTATTTTTATTTATTTTAAAATAGCCATTTTATTCAAAACGACGCTTCGGGCCATAAGGCGGCCGTGGCGCTGTTTTTCTTCAGTTTTGATTTACACATATCTGAAAATCTAACCGTTGGATCTTCACAAAATTTACATCATTAGAAAGGTCTTTTCAAAACGAATCCAACGGTTCCAGTTTCGGGAAAATACGACGGTCGGATCTCCCGGTACAATCGTTTGAATTTTCGATTTCAAAATACGAACTGCAGCGTCGTTATTCGATTAAATATATAATTATATTTATATTTATATAAATATAATCGCTTCTGGCGCTGTTTTTCTTCAGATTTGAATTAAACATTCCAGACAATCCAACCGTTGGATTTTTACAAGGTTGATGCCGTTGGAAAGATATTTCCAAGGCGTACCCGACGGTTGAGGTTTCGGGAAAATCCAATGGTCGGATTTCCCGCACTAGTCGTTTGAAATCACGGTTTCAAAATACGAACTGCACAGCTTCGTTTCGTTCTAATTTTATTTATATTTATATATTCATATAAATATAGTTCGTTCAATGATTTCAATATCGTTTTCACTCAAAAAAAATTTTCTAACACCTTAAAATTTTGGAAAATTTCGCCATAACCTCCCCTGCACCGGGAGCATCGGGAAATCGCAAATAGCGTTCCCGGTCCTTCTAATCTCAAAAAGAAAAAGAAAAAGCCAAGCGGCTAGCCAACAGGCTCATAAAATCATCACCCAAACAAAGCAGTAAATGTGTACCTATTTGTCGGGCACAAAATTTTATTCCTCTTCTCTAGCCCCTTTGCTATAACCTGTTCAATAAATATGCATGTACATATATATACAGTTCTTATCATTTATCATTTTCTATTCGACTTCATATTTGATTTCAATTTGGTTTAAAAACACCATTCATTCTAATGTTACATAAATAGGTGCAAATCATTTCATTAGCTAATTAATGAATATTTCAACTCATATATGCTTATTTTGAACAAGTGGCTATTTTTAACACTTCACATTTCAACGATTACTTACATACAATAAAAATGTGATTTTATTGTAAAACAATTTATTGTAAAACAATTTATTTCAAAATATGAATACCATTCAACACATGAATATCTAATCAACGAATGAATATCAATTCAACACATGAATGTTTTCTATAGTTTCTATATATAGATAAAAAAATGTGATTTTTATTATCAAACGATTTATTTCAAAATATGAATACCATTCAACACATGAATTTCTAATCAACGAATGAATATCAATTCAACACATGAATGTTTTCTATAGTTTCTATATATAGATAAAAATGTGATTTTTATTATCAAACGATTTATTTCAAAATATGAATACCATTCAACACATGAATTTCTAATCAACGAATGAATATCAATTCAACACATGAATGTTTTCTATAGTTTCTATATATTGATAAAAAATGTGATTTTTATTATCAAACGATTTATTTCAAAATATGAATACCATTCAACACATGAATTTCTAATCAACGAATGAATATCAATTCAACACATGAATGTTTTCTATAGTTTCTATATATAGATAAAAATGTGATTTTTATTATCAAACGATTTATTTCAAAATATGAATACCATTCAACACATGAATTTCTAATCAACGAATGAATATCAATTCAACACATGAATGTTTTCTATAGTTTAAGCATATGAAAATAATTCAAACACACGAATATTATTCAAAATTTCGGCAGCATAACGGCAGGGTAGTTAAACCGGGACCGTCCCTAGTACGGCTCCTCGCTCTACCTTAAAACCTCGCGGTTTTTGACAATGGGGATCATGCATCTAGTTCGCACGCAGGCGGCATGTTTATATTTATTTCATTTCCACAAACTAATCCTATGTGGTTTCAACCAAATATTTTTCAACCACAAACGGGTATTTTTCAACCACAATCAACCAATATCAATCACAAACAATCCCAAACAATCATTCGCTATCAATCAATTTTCACATCAATTTCAACCAATAAATATCGTCCATGGTTTGTGGACGAGGGGCGTATATATATATATATATTTATATATAGCAATTCACTTTCATTTTCACACACATATAATATTTTTAAATCAGAAATCTCACCAATAGCTATCCAACTTCACGACACTTCACTTATAGAAATCTTCGCCAACCTCGCCTTTTTGTCGCTTTCGCCCGTATTCTCTACATATGTAAAAATTGAATTTTTACGATGCTATTCAATATATAAAAATATGATTTTGACTTCGCTATTCAATATATAAAGATTATATTTTTAATATTTCTATGATGTAAAAATTATATTTTTATTGCTTTAAAAATATAAATTTTCATATCTTACTTCTTTTACTTAATAAAAACCCCGTCTTTTCTATTTTAAAAATAGGATCTTTTCCATTCTAAAAATCTGCTCTTTTCTATTTTAAAAAAAATATGATCTTTATTTTCTTTCTAAAGTTCTAATCTTTTTCTATTTAAAGTTTAAATCTTTTTTTCTTTTAAAATTCAAACCTTTTTCTATTTAAAGTTTAAATCTTTTTTCTTTTAAAATTCAAACCTTTTTCTATTTAAAGTTTAAAATAAAATCAGTTTTAAACTCTTTCGAAAATCAGTTTTTAACATCCTATAAAAATCAGTTTTTAACTTTATATAAAAATCAGTTTTTAACTTTTACATAATTCAGTTTTTCTTTTTATTAAAAATCAGTTTTTCTTTTCATTAAAAATCAGTTTTTCTTTTTATAAAAAAAAACAGTTTTTCTTTTTATAAAAAAACAGTTTTTCTTTGCTTTTAAAATCAATTTTTACTTCTTTTTCAAAATCAAAATAAAATAAATAAAATAAAAAAATAAAAAAAAAAGACTTACAGAGGAGGGGGGGGGGGGATTTCGCAGATCGTCGGAGGCTTCGAGGGGGCGGCGCTAGGGTTTCAAACGGGGAGCGGCTTCGAGCCTCGAACGGAGAAGGCGTTGGCTTCGGGGGGCTCGCGATGGCTTCGATCGATGGAGGGGGGGACAGGCGGCTCGTCTTCGGCGGCGTTCGCCTGAGGGGGGCGGCTGCTCGATAGTTCTAGGTTTTTTTTTCTTTCTTCTTCTTTCTGGTTGTTGAAATAAAAGTGAACGGGGGGGGGGGGGGGGCAGGAAGAAAGGTAAAGGAGGGAAAATAGATAGATTTTTTTATTTAATTATTTAATTTTGCAAAAATTGACTTTTACATACGACCTCAAAACGAGGCCCACCACCTGTCGTCCATAGCGTTTTACCCCCATTCCGAACACAATGGGATATGTATCGCAAGCTGATTTGATCGTTACAATCAGTTTCCTTTTGAATTTTCATTTAAATCACTATATTGAATTTTAAACGCACATTTCAAATTACCGGGGTCACATACTAACTAGAAAAATCCCAGAAAAATATTTTCTAGCTTCGTATTGACGATACGGTCCTAACAAAACTAGTTTCGTCAAATTCTGAGACCGTTTGAAAAATGGCCAATTTCCAGTCGATTAAAATCAACTAAAATCGGTCAAACGCGTTTTCCTTTGCCACGCTTACATATTGATTCGAAAAATTATGAAATTTGAAACCTAGCAATAACTTGACACTGCGGATCCAACAAAAGTGGTTTCGTCGAAATCCGAGGTCATCTGCAAAATGTCCATTTTTAAGGGCCTGAATTCCATAGCGACTATTCAGAAATTTCAACTGGACATATCTTTTGATTCCCGCTATCAAATTTCGATTGGTCGGATTCGTTAGAAAGATATTATCAATTTGATTCCATTATTTTTGATTTCACTAAAATCCGGATTGTTTTGCATCCGGTACTTTCAATTGAAGTTTGAAATCGAATTATCGAACTACCGCGCCATTTTCAATTCTATATATAATTATAATTAATTATATTCGTTTTCAAATGTCGATTCAAACTCAGTTTTCATCGCTATTATTTAAAATATTTATTTTAAATATTTAAAATCCATTATTTTAGCCAATTTAAAAATTTTAAATTGGTTCAGATTTTCTGGGTCGTTACAGTACTGCTATGTGCAAGTTTAAAAAATGAAATACTTGGTTCCTAAGTAATCTCGGCTATCTAATGGGGCAGACGCAGTATTGATTTGAAAGAAATGAAAGTTATGTTGAGGCTCATGCAAAGCCATGTGCATTAAATCCTAGCTAGGCATATGCAAACTACTTTATGTTGCAGCATTAATGTACATAAGAACATGTGCATATTTTTAGGCACACTTAGTAGCCAAGCACCCTTAGTTATAAAATGAATTTTATTGTTAGTACATTTGTAAGTCTCTACTTAATCTAATATGTCCTTTGATTTTTTATTTTTACGTGAAGTAACCATTATTTTACTTAAGTTATTTATTTACTTGCATAAGTTTTAAAACAATTTGAAATGAAATAAAATACAAAATATTGTGTAAAGTGTTTTATATACATACATATTCATTTGTTATAGATCATAACAATACACACACACATATGTATGATTATATAAAAATTATTATTTTAAATTTTCTATAATATTTAAATCTAATGTTCTCTATATTTTTATAAGAGTTAAAATCCAATATAAAAATATAAAACAAATAACAAGATCTTACATGCTTGTTTTACACACATATATACATTTGTTAAATAAATTTTAAACCATTAAAAATATATACCTGTAATTTTCCCTCAATCTATGTGACGACCCGAACTTCCTCGGTCTCCAAAGAGAAGAGAAAGAACGGATTGTCTGAGAACACGACAAATCAGAACACAAACAGAAGAACATTTCATTTCTTATTACTACAATTTACATAAGAGTATAAGAATATACAGAGTATGAATAAATATTATACATTTGACAAATATCAGAGATTTAAATTATTCTGCAGTGGAAAAATAGTACATAACATAACCAAAAGAAATACACGGATAAAGACTTTTCGAGTATAGTTCCAGCCGTAAATCCAGGATCCTGTGAATATAATATCAGCAAAACCCAATTACTAGCTTCCCGTGTGGAAAATATGGGCACCCAGAGTTTAGGTTAAAACAATAAACTCCAGGTCAGTCATGTGACTGGTGTGAGAACTAAAACAGTTACTAATTTTATTTTAAAGTTAGGTAAATCAAGGGACCACACCGTATAACATGGAACGGGTTTACCCCCAAGAATACTAGTGCATAAAGCAAACAACGCAATGCTAAAAAAAAAGAACAATGAGGATATTATAAGACTCAGGTCCCATCACACAATGCAACGCAAGACGGAGGATAGAGTTTTTACCTTATAATAGCCAAAAATGCTTGGTACGTGAAATTTCATATTTTTTTATTTCTATAGGTGAATAAATCAACTTCAAATATAAATTATCAATCATAGGCAATGTAGGTATCCATATATTACGTTGCCATACTAGGTTCTACAATTAAAACCTAAAAGTCACATATTGGAAGTTGGATTCCATTTATGAACCGAGGCAAGAGATCGTCCTCACCGAATTCTAGACTCTCTAGTCCGAGTCTCGAGATCAGAGCTCGAGTGACCCTTAGGTAACATGCAGAGCCGGTCCACACTAAGTGCAAGGTGGATTCATAATTCCTGAACATGGGTTTCCCCGCCTTATGGGGCGTAAATGAACCATATGACTCAATATCCATCGGCTCCGTAGTAACCGATATATCTGAGGTGCCTCGCTTTCCATCATCCACATAAGTAAAAATGTCTGGGCTCCATACCATAACACCACTCCTAGCTAGAAGAAAATGCACTGCCCTCCATGCTGTCCTCTCCCGTTTGAGCTTCAAACCAGGGTATGAGGCTCGCGAATTAACGCTACACAAAGCTATGCTATATTAAAATTGTGCTTTGATCATCAACCACAAGACTCTGCTTTTCAACAAAAGCCTTGATCATTTTCATCACAGCATGCCACACAGGCAATTCACGCCATGCAACAGATGTGTATCCATATATAACCTCTGAGCTCGTACGTCTCAGAGAAGGGTGTTAAGCAAGAGAATAAATTCTCTACCACCAAACAGATATATATTAATAGAGATCAATCAACATAGAATAAAATACAATGTCAGACACACATCCATTTACAAGTTCGTTTTGGGTCTGAACTAAACCGGAGGCAACTTATTCCTCGTCCCGTGTCCAATACAGGAGAGACGCCCTCGCATATCCGGTCGAACTCCAAGTACGTCTGGACGATCACCACTTATTACCTTGTCTTGTGTGCACAACCCAATCAAGACATCAGTAATCATCCAAACGATGTGAAGACCTCCGGTCTTACACTACCGTCTTCATCTTCGACTTATCGTCGAATCATTTATTCAGAATGGGTATAAACCCGGCCTTTCCGAATAACTCGCGTATATTATAAACAAGTGCTATAAAACAT